>CM056742.1:3001498-3601498 GCA_029851415.1 Eretmocerus hayati
ATTTTCAAGTGATGTGCGCAAAGTGCTTGGCACGGAGGTATGCGAGTTGATCGTGATCGGGCGCCACGCCGCCGCCGCAAGCTCTCAACGAGATCTTACATTTTCTTGTATCCGTGCATGCGTTATTCCCGGAGGGCTTGTGGGTTTTATTGCAATGCAGAATACTTGCAGGAATAGCTCATTATGATAGGCTACCTGCATATCTCATCGTTTTCGATGTGCATAGCATTGAATTGTTATCCCTCGGGAAGAATGAATTTTCGTTGGAGAATCGTTTCAAAGCTTGCGGTATCTAGAAGGACGTTTCTAACCTGAAATAACTGTGCAGAGAAATTCTCGTAATCGGGATTATTGAATTGAATCGCATTGCTTGTGTAGCCTGGCTATTTGTGCAAATAACGATCGCTTTAATAGACAATCAAATTAATCATTCACTTGCTAATTATGCTCCTCAATGTGGCGCGCTTAGATAAAAGAAAGCCTTGGGGAGATACGTCTAACTCTTTTCCATTGGGAATGCATTGACAGGAGATACTGAGTGCTGTATTTCAATAATTATGAAAACTCAGTTTGAGGACTTGTGTGTATCGTTTCTGAGAAAGATTGAAATATTTCACAACGGAGATGTTTTCGCGAGCGATTTACGTTCCCTGATATGGGAGGATTCATTCAACTTCGGGAAAGTGAATGACAACTTGAAAAGGTGAGCATGAGGCAAAATTGAAGCATTCCAGGTATTCAAAGACCCTTACAAATTATTCACAGAGATAGATGTGTTTGGACTCTCTGTTAGCATCTCACAGTTCTATCTTATGCATTTCCGAAAAGGCTGCAATTTCTTACAATGACGAATTCCGGTTGTAACTTGAGAGTAAAGGACCATGAATAATTCCTGAAATCCCGCGCTGAACAAACAGATTTTTTGTTTTCAAAGTCACCCTCATATCTTCGTATAAATGGAACAGGGAGTAAAAGAAAAAAAAATCAAGATTTCCCCTAAAAAAATTTAATCAAATTTTGCATGGCCATGATATTTTCCAGGCCGTTACACTGCGCACGATAGACGCTTCCATATGAAAGGAGTTACCAAATTTTCTGTTAGGATCCCTAAGCAGATCGAACTTGATTTCCACGAAGATTCCAAAGATTTTTGATCCAATCGCAGAAAAGAAATTTTCATTGAAGACCGGAGTTCAGAATCGAACAAAATTGGTTTGGACTCAAGGTAGGAATTCCCCGAATTCTGAATAGATCACGTGGTTTCCGATCGAAATGGTCTCGAATGATTCTCTAGTTGGTGAGTCAGATGCTTCTGAAATGCTTTTGCAGCTTGAAAATGATATCTGTAAAATAATGGGTAAGGATCAGTTGATGAGATTGAAAAGTGTTGCCTGAGGAATTGAGAAAAAATGGTATATTGTCAATCACCTCTCATTAATCAGTCACTCCCATCCACGATCGACTCTGATGGCTATGTAATACATTTTAGCCAGACCAGGCCCAATCAGCCTGAACTAGACCGAGTTGGATTGAAGTAGATCGAACTAGACTAAATTAAACCGAACTCGACCGCATTCAGACCACTCCAGTACGGTAATTCTAGTACGGTAATAGTGCGGCACTGGTGCAGTACTTATATGGTACTATTGCGGTATTAGTGCGGCACTATTGAGGTACTACTGCTGTCCTAGCGGTACTAGTACCGTGCTGAAATCGTTAGAGTACCATCCAGCGATCCATCCACTTATCCACTCGATGACCTACCCACCCACCCATCAACCCATCTACCCATCAGCCTCACTCATGATCCATACGGCCACCCATTATACTTTACCCGGGTGATGTGGGAAACTCAACACGCGGGACCTGGACGAACAAATTTTGGGGATATACTTATTACAATTTGTATTGTGAAGTGGGTTAACTTCAGAAAGTCCTAGTTTCGAAACTGGTTCACAATTAGCTCATCAATCGGTGTTCACTCGAGGGCTCACCCTAAAGCACAACACGACACCAATGAAAGAATCTACAGTAGCAGGAACAATGATTACCGGACAGAACAATAAGCTGTTTTTTCTCCGACTATTCAGAATCATCCCAATATGTCACTCTTGGGGACTATTTTCAGTTTCAATTTATCATACAGATCTTAGCATATCGTGAAAGTTCACTGTAAAAAACTGGTTGACTCTCCACCGAATCGGTAACCACTTGGTTGAAAAGTCAACCAGTGGTCGAGGGAAAAACTTGAACCAGTGGTTGAAGTTTTTCTCACAAACTTTTTACAGTGCTGAGCTACTGATTTCTCGACGATATCATCACAATGACCAAAATTGATGGATGTTGTACACGTCCACTGGTTTGAGCAGCTACATTTTGTTACTATGAAATCCATTTGGCAAGTACCTGATGAAAATACACGAATCTCACATTTAAATTTTTGCCCTTTGATCTAAAATGATGCGAGTGAAAGGTACACAGAGGCTGCGCTCACGCACAGTTCGCACACTAATAAATTGCCACAATCGAAAGTCAGTTCTCGAGGCAAACGGATCAAAGTGCACTCATTTCGTGCATAATACAATATCGATTTCACCCCCCTCCCCCGCCTACTAATACTTGCGCCTTTCATTTGCTTTGATTCAATATATCCCGTCGGGTAAAATCTCGACCTCTCGTCGATATATTGCGCAACTCTGGCGTCTTTATGCACTTATGCAGATCAACGAACTCTCTCTCTCTTTGGTTGCACGGATTTGTACGAGAGAAGTCGAGCCCATGAATCTCGAGCGGTTGTCTGTGAGGTAAAGTGTCTCAGAGCAATCGCTAGCTATATAGCAATAACTTGGATTGTTCGAGGATCGATACATTATAGGCCATCGCAAAGCTCGAGGAGCGCCATCGATGTCTAAATATATATCCAGACGGCTAATTTCTACCGGGCTTTCATGCAATGATGATATAGCTAGCTAGGTAAGCCACTTTGTATTATTCTTGCTTCTTGCAAGATGGTGACTTGGGTTGTTGATTTGATTCGCACGAGTATTGATTACTCGATATTGTAAGTTGATGTCTGAGAACTGCGATAGAAAATTTTCTGATGGCATGAATCCGAAACTTCATCCTTTACTCATAGGATGTGGGCCCTTTTTTTGATGGATTTTCCAGTGGACCGGAGTCGAAAAATCCAAGTGAAGGTATAAAATCGTGATTTCGCAAAAAAATTCATATTCCAGGTTTGTGAAGAGGGCAAAGAATTCTGCATCAAGAAAAATTAGCTCTGGTAACGGGCACTTGTGATGTGAGAACTTGCTTATGGCTAGTTTTGTACATTGCAAAAAGTTTACGATGACTGATTCATGGAATTCAGTGAAATGATTGTAGCGTGATCACAACTCGGGTAAATGTTGCGGACAACAGTTTTAATTCGCATGTAAACAAAGTTTCTTACCAAACAGATTGAAAAGTTTGAGTAATCATACAGCGTTTGCGCGTACTAAGGAGAACAAAATAGTGCCAACGTTATGCTAATACAATTAATTCTGGATCATAATCATCCGGTGAAAAAGTAAACGAAGACACGTACAATAAAGTGATGAGGAAACGCAGCTTGACTAAAATAATAATAATATTGTAGCTCAGCGTAATGAAAGATGGGTCTTGCACATGAACTATATAACGCATATAACCATGGGCATGAGTGTTCAATTTTTTTTTTCTTCGCGTCAGATTCTTGGAACGCGACTTGAGCAACTGTGCGAGCAGCCATCCGCTATAGATTCGATGTAAGTATGCGCGTTTCGCGATTCTAATTCGCTATCTATACTTTTGTGTGCGCTTTTGTGAGAATTGTACAAGTGCGAAAACGCGTTTGCCACAAAATGCGTTTCCCCGAAACGCATGATATCGAAATATGGCGTAAGATACTGAGAAGCCAGTGGTGTTTGGTGTCTACGGGCTCATCGGATTCCTTGACATTTCATTTGAAGAAAATGTCTTGCTTTGAATAAGTTTATGCGTGACTTCCAGGCTCAACGATTCAAAATTTCCGAAAATTATAGATGGAACAATGAATAAATCGCACCGTAGAGCTCAACAGACTTCACGGCCTATAAGAATAGAATTTGAATAACATACCGACCTTATCGAAGCCACATTCGACTGTACAAACACTAATCTTGATGCAACAAGTTGTCTCATTAATATGGATAGATAATTGTACACGTAAGACGTGCCCGGCTTGCAAACAGAGAGTTGTTGGAAACCCTCACATGATGCCAAAAAAAAGAATGATCTTAAGGTTGGAAATGGTCAAATATCCTACAAACTGTAACAGATACCTCTTGATTTGTTCAGGCGAAAAAGGTGGTGTGGACATATATCAAGTGACACAATATATCCCACAATCGGTGCAAAATTTCTATACAAATAATAATACAACAGCGCCGCGCGTGCAGATTTGCGTGATATCGCAAAATGCGTGGGTATATATTATACCAAAAAATATACATCGCACATGCAAAGTATGGAATGAGTCTATAGGAATAGTTTTGCACGCACACGAAACAACGTGGGTGTGCATGCACACATCTTATCTATCGATCTGCTGCCAACTAGTCACGGAAGTTCGGCCGCGCTATTATACACCGCCACGAGTGCATAAAAAAACACGAAGCTGCAGTAGTGCGAGCCGCCACCCGCGCAACTTCATATGCCCCCCACAGTCGCCTATGATTCTGCTGGTTTTTATCTAAATGTCGAATTGGTCAGGTTAATCTCGACTACAGATGTTGACTGCGTGTGTGACACTGGTTTTGGGATCAATTTGGATTGATTTAGAGAATTCTGATTAGGAAATATCTCATTCCGTAGTCCAGAGAGTGTTGATGTGGAATCGTGAATTATTCGGTTTAAGTGGAATTTTCAAATTTCCCCGGCCTATTTCATGATCGGTATACCTCACAGGAAATTTTCGCTGTAAGATAAGTGATGAACAGTTTGAAACAAGATCCTAATATCAGTGATTCCGTTGAAAGTGTGATTTTCCGTGTTCCAAGTTCCCCCAAGTTTCTGAGGGTTTGAATATGCATTATGACAATTTTCTGAGGTGTATTATATTAGTGCGCAACTGTGTTGATAGTTTTTGGGTCGATTCCAACGTCCCCGTAATTTGTAGTGCCTCATAAAGGGCCGAAATGTCAATTCCGTCCCCTGTAGACAACCTACCTATGACTCTTGCATTCACTGCAACGCATATTCAGAGTCGAAAACCCTCATGTGTAGCTATGCACTTCAATTTGTAGTACTTCAAATAATATAAACCACCACTTTGCACATCTAAATTAAGCTCTCAGCTCGAACACGGCCATCCGACATTTTGAAGACGGGTTTGCACCAAAACTGCACGCCCAGCACTTGCAAGGTCGGCAAAGTCCCCGATCGTCTATTGAGCCTTTCTAATCGATGAAGGTGATTTCCAGATACCCAAATACACCTAATTCTTGCGCGACATAAACCGAAAACTCGAATCCGCGGCCGAGTGCACCATATGAACGTGTTTTCCAAATGGCGTACAAAATTTTTGGTCAGTTCCGTTCCCATAATTCATTTGTACACATTTTCTTGAAGTATTTGGTTGCATTGGATCAAATTTATGCGGAAAAGACCCTCTAAACTCGACATATCTTTGCCCGGCTTCAATTTTGAGCTAGGTAGCTCTAGGTACTCCTTTTTTGTGCCCAAATAAGTGTGAATTGACTGCTATGAGACACCGAAATTTGTCCGGAGCTGAAATAATTTTTCGACCCAAATCACTCCTTGTGACGATTTTGGCCCCAAAAAGTCACACTTTCGGCGACGAATTTCGAGGTTAGCTCCTAGTTCTACGCAAATGGAAGTGGGACAGTCAATCAACAGCTCCTCACAGATCAAGCCACGTTCTAATTTTTTCATATAGATATGGGCTTGTGGCAGTGTCAGAGATTGGTGGTTCTTCAGAAAAGATTTTTTGGAATTTGATCACGTGCATGAGCTCCTCGTATCAAACAATACTCACCTAACTTCCAAATTTCCATTTTTCATTGTCAACTTGTCAAATGATGTGAATTCAAGTCTCGCGATGACATGATAATAATTTCTATGAATTTTGATAAATAAGTACATTTTCTTTGCGAGTATCATGATTTGATCAGTTCCTCCGTGTCGTGTGTCCTACAAAGTATTTTCGAGTTTTCTTGACAGCATCTTCGTGTGAAACGAGTGCTGATATTTCTGGGGACTTTTGAACGTTCAGAAGGAGTCCTAGTTTTTCCAATAAGTAAATTATTGTTGAAGCCTCATCGCTCTGCAGGAACATCCCAAAAAACTACACCCCATTTTGTCTATGAGTAATGCTGTCGTGTGACAAAGTCTTTTCATTTCATCTCGCTACTGACATTCGTGGATTCTAACATGAGATGAAGGTAGGAATAGGTTTCCTACGAGAAACATAATTTACCCAGAAGATTCCAGTAGGAGTTGAAGTCATCGTAGTAAGATTATTTACGACCTATCTCATGTTCCGACAACACCGCCAAGAAAACGGACATTTTTCAAAAAAGCTCGCACATATACAATCGATACGAGATCAGAAAGGTGGTCATCCACTGATGAGAGATCATGAAAGTGTCCTAGATTCCCGATTGAAAGATGGGCATGTGATGAGGCAAATTGATCTTCACTAAATGTTCATGGTAAATGCTTGAATATTTGAGGAAAGAGAATTTCGGAAATAGAAAATCTGAGGATCATTGTTTGTATTGGAATTCCATATTGCCTTATAAATATAGATTTTCAGAGATTACTCAGGAGTACGTTGGCGATAAAACTCAAATTTCTAGACACACAAGATCACTATTCAGCATGATCATTCAGCCCACAACCATCTTTTTTGTTACCCAATATCTGGAATCGAGCATCGCACATTTTCCGAGCCACACAATGTAAGTAACACTTGACAAAAGTTGTAAATATTTCAAGGTGAGTTATGAATTCACTTGTTCGGTACAAGTTCTTCGTACGGTTTTCTCGCAGTCGTGCCAACAAAGCAACTATCTTTGGATGTGCTCCATTAAGAATTTATCTCATTTTCACTTATTCATCCAGAGTAAGTAACTGCTCATGGCGCGTAAATCTTTGAACAAACTCCCTGCCATCCCCCGCGTCCACTAACATACGTATGTTCAAGTTTAAATAAGTAATAATGTATTATTAGTGCGTGAGCGTGCGGCGCACTATTTGAGAAAGTAAAAACAGTAATTGCAATTACTTCTCGCAAATATGCGCGAAACAAGACTTTTCCGGACGCGCACATACTTCGAACGAAATCGGCAGACCGAGACTGAGCCTGCTAGCTCGTGCGGGGGCGTGACGATAATAAAGATTCCACGTCGGTAAAGCTGCGTATGTACGGCTCAATGATTCCGTGCCAATAATTCAAATGCGCGCGCTTCGTAAGCCCGGAATTATATGCTATCGTTGCTCATCACAACATAATTTTCTCGCGCAGTGAGGTTCTCCCGTATGGCTTTAGCTACAATATATCTCTGCCCAGTTCACATCAGGGCATCTTTCAACCGTCTTCATCAGTATACAGAATGAGTCTGAAGTGTTATTTTGAAACTAATATTTGAAGGATTCTGTCTCATCGTTTAGGTCAAGGAAATCTTGAGCCACCAGCCACCAATGCCCGGCATAAAAGGTTGCTCGTTGGAGCAAGGAGGAGCATTTTATCCATAATTATTTCAACCCACTAACCAATCTTGAATTCAACCCCAAGGATATCTCACGACGCAGTGTGGATCCTTTGAGTAGATTGAGAAGTAAGATCCGACTACTGTCAGTTGAGGTTAACTTTGGAAACGATGAATTTCTGATGTACGGCACGCGCAAGTTACGAAGGAATGTTCAGAAGTACACTTCTGAACATTCCTTCGTAACTTGCGCGTGCCGTACATCAGAAATTCATCGTATCTGTGTGGTCAATCGAAATATTACAGTTTCAACTTCTAATTGGCGGGTATTGAAGTCTACATAGGACATTCCTGGTCGGAGCTATGAGCGCTCAAAATAGTGTCCCAAATTCAGACTCCCATTGAGTAACTTTGGAACATCAAGAGTGAAACGTGAAACATTTCAATAATGTTCTGCTGTGCGGCTTCACATTTATATTCAATAAGAAAAATCTCATGAATCGTAGTTCTAGTGGTGTTAAGGTAGGATAATCCTATGTATCGTGGTGGATCTTGTGGAGAAAATTTTTGAATGTTATTGTGCACTTTCTAAAGCTCAATCAATCAATGTTCCACAATAACCCCACCCGGTTTGCGAAAACAAGCCCAATTCTTTTCGATTTTTGAGAGGTGTTCCAAAGTCACCCCATTCCTCGAAAACGTATGTATTTTCTCATTCAAGTGTCTCAAAGTTACCCCGATTTACAAGAGAAACACGAAGTTTTTAGTTCCTACACTACAAAGTTAACCCAGGGTGGGAATATACCAATGTAACGATGAAACTGTCTTTGTAATGGTAGGTTCAACAGAATTTAGCTCCATTGCCCTGGTTCCAGCCTGGGAGTGCTCAAACGACACTGCTTTCTGAAGCACCTGTTTTTCACTCTAGAACCATTTTCTCGAAGAAGTTCCTTGTAAACGAACACATAACTGATATGCATCGGTGCAAAACATTCCCCACACATGCAATTAATGAGCAAAAGTGGTACTAGAACTGGAGAGGCAGCTACTCGAAAACCTGATTTTCGAGTAGCGGAGGTAATCGAAGTTCCACTCAAGTGTTCCAAAGTTGCCCCAGCTGTTCAAATTCACGCCAATTGAAGGTAACTGTTTCAGCTTATTTTGGATTTCAAAAAACGCTATTTCGGGATATTTTTGAGTTCCTCGAAACAATTTCTGGTGTCAGTGGAGAACTTTTTCACGCTATATGGAAGGAGGATACAATTGCATCGACATAAAATTAGGACCGGTCCAGATACTCAGAATCAATTCTGAGAGGGGAACACATTGAGCATCACAGATAGCCCTTTATCGAACCGTAGTACATACTCCATATAAAGTGGAGCGAAAAAGAGGTTGTGTGTCGGTTGGTGGCAGTGGCGCTGTAAAACATCGAAATTACATGGCTTCGCACATCTCGCGCGCGACTCTGTATAATACGAGACTTTTCTCTTGCAACTCGAGTTTAACCGACACCTGTTTTAGCAGCAGCAGCAGCATATATTCGCACACGCGCACTCCCGCATCTCTCAAACTGTAATATACGCCGAGACTCGTGTTTTACCTATACACAAGTATTACGTAAGAAGTATATAGAAGCGCGAGCCGCGCAGCCGCTTATTTATGTGATTTTAAAGGTTTTCTCTGCACGGGTCAATCCTTTTACGCTGCGCGGGGGTTAACGAGACAGCTGCACGCATGCTTAGGCTTTACTAAATAGAGCCAATGTATTCTCTCAATATATGTATAATATTCTCGTTTCCAATTACATACTCTGATGTGCAGTACATAGGTATATGGATGGGTTGCAAGTGGTGGCTACTGCACCGCAGCGCATCAGTCAAGTGACCGCGATGATTGCCGCAATGACTGAAGCGAGCAATGATCCGCTGAGAGTGTGAGAAGTACTTGCAACGCTTGGCTGATATTTTCTCAGTGCTGGGGTGGCCGGTCTCGAGTCGTTGCCGCATTGTGGACGCTATTTCAAACTAGTAGCTGAGAAGAATTTTCAAAATTTCGAGCACGCCTGAGAGTGGGTTACGTTTTAGACGAATTTTTTTTAAACAGATAAGTGAAAATCGGCCTGTATGCCTCACTGGTCCCGGTCACTTTTTTGGCCTGAGCCGAAGTCACTTGTGTAATGGGAATCATCCGAGTTGAGGAAGAATTTGTTGATTCTGATAGGAAGGCACAAATGTTCATTTTGCACACCGAATGGTTTCTTTTGGTCAGAGCCGAAGTCGAAGATCGAAATTATCTCATGGATGCAAAAACCGCCCCACATTCCTATATTCCAACAGGAGATTTGACTCTCACGCCCAGTTTCACGATTTTGTCTCTCGCGCAAGTATGATGGTCAACTAGTGTTCGACGCACTCGGGCGGGGTGGCTTTGGCGGGATGTCATGCAATACTCGAAATAGGCTTGCCAGCAAAGTGTGGAGGTATTTTTCATAACGAAAATCCTCAATCAGCTATTCAATGTGGCATATATGGATTATAATAATCGAACCAACATTCCCGCCCGTATATCAAAATGTACTATTTCCGTTGGCTGTGACAGAAAGAAAATGAAAAAATCTGACGGAATGATTACAATCTTCAGTTACTTATTCCCATTAGTCATAAAATTATATATTTTGCAAAAATGTTTACCTGGGTTGCAATAGAAACGAGTTTTACGCCTCTGCGATGATGACTCATTTTTTATTCTACTGGGCATGGAACTGGATAATTTCACACGAGAATATTCTTTCCATTCATTACTGAGGATTAGAGTCAATTCTATGAGTGGGTATAGCCGTGAACATGGATCCAAAAGTCGTGAAACTCTTACCCTTATCGAAGACTGAGACGATTTTTGTTAAATTTTCACGATAATTTTCAATGAGTGTCCGATTCCAAATTATTCTGGCTGTCTAATCTAAGGAATACGTAGTAATATGAAAGACATTGAAAAGATGCTTATAATGTCCCCAACGATTGATCTTGACGATATGGCTGACCAATGACATCGAAAAATCAAAACCATTCGACACCATTTCTGCCAGTTGATACTAGATGATAACTCATACTTATCTCTCATTCTTCTTCATGTGTCAAATGTCGAATCCCGTGAGAATCATTGCATTAACTCAAAGCTCAAAAACATTAGATCTTCTACTCGAAATTGTCGAACTAGGCTAAGCGACTCGTATGGTAAGGATCAATTTCAAACAACAATTCGCAGAAGTTAGAAGTTTCCAAGATCTCCCGATGTATCGTGTAATTATACAAGAGCTCAAGAACAAAAAGTGCATAGTAATTTTGAAATTATCGGGTACATTGTTCGAGCTATATACTTCGTAGTTTGCGACGAGTCACGAAGTAAAATTGATGCGTGCACGAAGCTGAAGACCACTGCGGATCCGATTAGCGCAAATAGCCAACCTTATAAGTGCAAATGCACTTCCGCCATGTATACAGTATATTGTGGTATGGAAAATGAAGCTCGCGAGTGGCGAAGTCGGTAAGAAGTGAAGTAAATGGCCTAATTTAATATATCAGGTGAAATAATTCCGTTGATCCGTTTAACGCATGCAGCTAAGTTCCTCAACTTTGCATATTTTCGCACCAACTTTTCCACCTCGCACGCAATACATCAAGGTGTCAGAGCCATCGTTATCATCGTCACTCACGAGTACGATATTAGATATGATACATGTAAGAGAACTGCCTACGGTCGTTTTTGTATTGCAATATAGCCAATCCTTCAATTTATTCATACCGTCATAAAAAGCCTGAATTTTGAAAGACTATCCTAATCTAAATTCAATTCCACGTATCATTTTTATGACTTAATCAACCAGTTTAATTGTCGAATTGCTCGTAATCGCGAGTCAATGAGTTTTTTCACCGAGTGACGTTGAGCTAATTATTCAGTCTCATTTGCTGCTTTAAACTGCTCATATGCTTCATCGACCCGTTTTCGAATGAAGTTGTGAGCGACGCGCGTGGCTAAGCAAGAACTTTGAACAGCTTCAAAAAGTGGTGGAAATGTATGATATCTAGTGTCAGCGCAAATCTGAATTTTCTGAATAAAATAGAGCGTGTGGTGTAACTTGGCGTTTAGGTTCAACTGGCACTTTGTCACGGTTGAGGCACAAATCTTAATTTACTCATTTTAATGAACATTCTGAGATTTGAAAATTAAACAGTGAAGTTGACACGTTCACTGCGACGGTGAAAACCGGGATTCCGCCTCAGAGTGCGAGAGATTACAAACGCGTGTTATTGCACTTATAAAAATCAAACCTCTTGGAATGTTATCAATTTGACATCTATTTACAAGATCCTCACGAATTTACGCGGGTCCCACCGGTGGCACCCGCGATAATTCCTCTCGTGCAAAGGGGGATGGAGTGAATGATCGAATACCAAAATCAGGGATCCTAAGATGTAATCTTTAGCTTTTCGGGAGCATTCGTTGATTCTTCATCATCATTCGCGTAGTTTGCTAGCATGGGCAGCGAATTTTCGTCTTGTATGGACCCCGGAGCGCAATCGTAATCCACGTAGGTATGATTTTTTACTCTCGTAAATTTATGTGATATTGATGCTCTTATTCGACATATTTTCCGACTTATTGAATGCAAAAAGTTCGTAGTACATGAAGAGATGAAACAGATTGCAATCTCATGAGGACAGGGAAAGTGCAGTGGCAGTGCGTATCCGGACTCTCTGGCATGAGTTATCGGATGAGCGGAAATAATCTCTATGATGTTCAAAAAGACTTGATGACATCTACAATTTACTGGCTATTTTTATGTCATTATATTACTATTATATCATTCATCGGAATTTTCGTGAAAATAGATCTTATCGAGAGTAACTCGAACAAATCAAGTTCGATACTAAAACTGGCCTGCACACATGTTCCTGGTATTGTATAAGTATAATGAGTCAAAATGGCAACATAAGCCATTGGATGTGTCTACGTTTGTTGGGTGCACACGAGAACTCGAACAAAAACGGGCCCCACCCGTGGGACCCGTTGCAGTGAACACGTGTTGAAATCGAACAAACGTCAAAATATCATAAGTATTGGACCTTGACTCGGAACTGATGGGAAGTGATCAAAACCATTGAAAGGCAGCTAATTCCTCGGCCATACGGTGGTGGGAATTTTCCTAAAATAGACAGACGTCATCGCATAGACTTTGGTGAAAGATTGATTCTAAAATTTAACGTTTATGAATCAAGAGCCGTAAGTGTGAGATGAGAAAACTACTCGTATGACCATTAGATTGCCTCTATCGATGATTGGACCATACGAGTGATATGTTCATTTCGTGCAGAAGCAGCAAACGTTTTTGCATTTACTACTTCCGCAAAAATCGAATAGAGCAATTGAAAGTGGACCATGCACGAACGAAGCCCCGGTATGTACTCGCAGGTCTCTTTCTACATGGCCCGTGATACCATTGTAGATTTTAAAATTGATTATTGCCGTATGCACATTCGTCGTCGGTTTGGGGTGGATTTGTTAGTATTCCTCACTGCTAATGACGAAAAATCAACAGAGTCCAGATTATACTACTGGATGTGAAATACCGTAGCTGGGATTATGAGTTTTGTCCATATCGCTACACTGTACAAAATATTTGATATAGAATCACAGCGCCAAAGTAAAATCACCTCGATCATCGTGGGTCTCGAATTGGTACAACAAAAAATTTAGTGACTCTATTGGACCGGAGTGTAAAGTCACACTTCGGTCGGGTAAGATCACATCATTCGTGTGAGAAACTTCTACTCCCACGGTGTGAGATCGTTACATCCATTAATGTGATGATTTTACTTTGGCGTTGTGATTCTAATCAGATATTTCTTACAGTGTACCGCTGCACTATTCCCCGTCGAAAAAAATAGCACACTTCTGTACATAACTTTTTTGTCCATTATACTCATCTTAGTGCGTGCCATAATCAGAGGATTGATCCCAATCAATAAAGAAATAAATCATTCCTGCATGGTAGGGAATGGAGTTTACGACTACATTCCTTCGATCGAGTCATTTGGAATCAGGTGCGTGGACTCAGTTCGAAGATTTCGGGGCGGAAAAATGTCTGCTTCGCGGGTTGGTCCAATTGGGTGTACAAGTGCAAAAGTAGGTCAGCAGTGCGGCGGTGGCGGTGGTGGCGCTCCATGTCGAAGAGATAGCGAGAGTGAGTCTGCCGTGAGAAGTTTGCCCGAGTGCGCCTTAATTGATACGCGTAATATATAACTTATGAAGTCGTTCAACATCCAACTTGAGATTCCCGCATAAATCTTGAATTTTGAAGCGCACACGTAATACCTGCCACTCAGCATAGACTTCAGTATCGACAGCAACGGTTATTGAGTTTCTCGAAGAAGCCGATCAAAGATTACCCTCAGGGGCACACCCCGATTGCAGTACGAAAACATGACATAGAATAATAATTGCCACCTACACTAATTAATTCCAATACCTAGAATTATATTTTTGCACCTCCAATTGTCTCACGAATAGAGAAGAGTTTTACACTTTGAGAGCCGCGAGCTTGATTCACGCGATCGAAACATTTGCAAAAAGACTTTTGCAGAGACACGTAGTCTATTTTTTTTGCACGCGCTTTGAAGATATATGTATGTACTGCGCGCCGGGTATTATGTGTAATCAGCTTCGTGCGTTTTATGCAACGACTTCCACCACTTGTGTGATGTGTTTCTTTTTTTATGCGTCCTCGCGTTATAATCCTCGCCGAACCGAATGCATATAGCGAGCGAGACTTTTTTTCTAAACGCCTCGAGCGGTGACTACGCGGATTTTTTTTATAATTTTTCTGTTTTTTGCTATATCCTATCTCGTAGTTTCTTCATCAATTTGCATGAGACTTTGTTTCAATCTACTGTCGGCTTATCCAAGTTAACGAGCTTCTTTCAATTCATAAATACCGATTCTTTTTTCTGCCGTTATGAATATCGAAGTTGGTGTTCGAAGACGGTTTGAAAAAGTACGTTGCGTGATCGTGCGTTGATAGCCGCCGAGTCATTTTTCTTGCGCTTGTAACGTGTGCTTCAGCTTCAAGATGATGAATATTTTACAACTTGACAGCGATATAGTGTTTTAGAGCTTATCGTTCCCTCTTCGTGCTGATTTTTGTAGACTGGAATGAGGAAAATTCTGCCTTTTTTCAACACGCATCGATGGGCATTTATTGCGAACACCTCGATCTACTCGATTGGCACTGAGGTATTCATGAGATTGAATCATTGGAACTTGAATATTCAAGGCTCGATTCAGCAATACACTGTTCAAAAACGATCAATGCGGCTTGTAAATCGAAAAAAGAATTGAAATGCAACGCTAGAATTGTGAGATTTGAATTATTTTAGTCAGTACGTCCAAAAAGTACCGGACCCCCACCCCCCCCCCTCCCCTCCATATCTTCGAGAGATGACGTCTAGTGATAGAATGTTCCATGCAAAAGTTGATGGATAGTAAGTTACCCCCCCCCCCCCCATTCACTTCATTGAGGGATATTGAATTCTCAAATGGAAATCCCCATTTTCCACCTCAAGATCGGGAGAAAGAAAAATTCTACGTTTAGATAGGTTCTATGACATTCGTCAAGATGACATCCAGGGGTCACTGAGGGGCTACGAGAACCCACAAAGTGCGCGAGCCCCCTCAGTATTCCCCGAGGTTCCCGTCTAATAAAAAATGTTGAATACAAAACTTGTTGAATATCGAGTAAGGGCTCAGATAGACCTCCCGAATACTCCCGAACCTTCCCCCAATTGCCCCATTGAGACCAATTTTGAATTGTTGAATAGAAACCCTCATATTTTACGCCAGACGTACAATTTTCCGCTCTCTCAGAATCTGAGGTAAAAAATGGAGGTTCCTATTCGAGAATTCAAAGTTGTCCTCAACGGAGCAAATTGGGGGATTGAGGGTATCTTGACGGAGGGGGGGGGGGAGTGAGCTCTCAATTGATATCCAATTTTTGTAGTGAGTACTTTTCCTCTAAACGTTGTTCTTACGAGATATCGGGGAGAAGGGTCCGGTTCTTTTGGGGGGGGGGGGCAGGCAGTATATCCTAATAGCGCGACATGGAAATTGCATAATCAACGATGAGTATTTGATAAGCGATAAGTGCAAGAACTGAAGAAACATGTCCCAAACTACTTTCTTGAAGTCAGCAGTTTCATTACTGCTCTGATGTAGCCTTGAATATTGATAGTTTCTGTCGAGATTTGTGATTCTGATTTATTACGCAATTCTGATACTACCTCAGATGTGCAAATAGCTTTGAAATCTTCAAGATTATGGAATCACGCGATACTTCTTCACATACCAATAAAATTAATATTTCCTCACTGAAAGTTCATGGGCTATTTCAAGCACAAGAATGTTGAAATGATCTTGTTGATTGCAAGTACAAATGTCTGATCTGGAGGTCGAGGGTAGAATTGTATAGATAGGTTGGGATTGGCTGAAAATGAGTATCCATGAATCGTTCTATGAGTTTTGGGGTTGATTTTGTTTTGTCGAACTGCGACTGTTCATTCTGGATTTTGGAATCGGAATGACACAGGATTTTGAGAAAATTTTGTTGTTCAAAATTATTCATTCGGGAGGACTTTGAAGCTTAAGTATCGGAATTTTGAATGTCAGTCCTACAAATGATATTCAAAATATATCGATGTTAGAGGTTGAGAGTTTGAAAGGTTGCATTATTCTAAAATCCTGGGAGGAATACCTACTTCATTGGTAAATAAATTTTTCAAGAATTAAATTTCATTGAAAACCTTCCAACTCGATGACCTGATACGAATCAACGATCCATATCTTACGACGCCCAGTGAGTTTGGGCTTACAAAATTCTCAAGATAATCTCAATTTTTCGGGCAATAACAAACTCAACTACGGGGAGATTTCTCCTTTCAAGATGTGATTGACCAGAGTTGCAAATGATATCTTTGCGTTCTTGTAAGGAGACATAATTTTGAGATAGAATCTTTTTCAGTTCCAGAATGATTCAGATCTGAAGAGAAATGGCATCAAGAAGTGAGCAAAAGAGTGAATGAGACAAGAAGAGTGGATTAGGACAGCCGAGTGCACAACGCGTTGGTATAAAGCGATAGGAGGCCGTTTGGGAACAATTCAGATGGAGCGACACTGCTCTGATGCTCTTCACCTTTTGGCGCTCCTCTTTTCTCGCTCTTCGCGCTTAGTCTCTTTCGGACGTGTGCCTCGCGGACATTCTCTAAATACAACTGACGCGTACTATCAGTGAAGTGCGCCGATCCTCAGGCCTGCACGAACGCCACGAAATTCGCCGCGGACTCATAATTCTCTGAGCATGAGCTTTCCCTGGTAAGTTTCAATACTCACCCCGACGAACTTTTTCTTGACCTTTGAACCCGGTTCCCTAACCTATACCAAATTTCATTACTCCCTTCTTCCCTTGTCACATTTCCAGAACATCTAAAATACATGCCATAAGAAGTTAAATTTATCACACGGTGTATCTAAACTGACCGCAAACAGATTTTCACGGGCCCCATTGCTTTTGTGCAAAGTCACTTCCTACTCATCCCGCACTCCAACACGAATTTATCGTATATCGATAGATAAGTTGCTTCCATACATACTTCAAGCTGCGTCAAATACATCGAGATTCACGGTGAGTCGATATATTTGTGCACAGCTATTCGCTGAATCAATAGCCCATTTGCAAAAAGCAATACAATCAAGCCAAAGCGTCTCTCTCTCTCTCACTCGTTTCTCATTTGGCCAGTATGAGAGAGTCTATGATAGCTGAGTTGCCAATAGTTTTTGCTCATATAACCCGTACAGATACAGCTCTTCTAAATGCCCGGATGTGAGATTGTGTATGTAAACCTTGTATTGAGGGGCTAATTGAATGTCTGTCGAGTTGGTAGATAACGTCGATAATACGCCTACTACTGCCCGCTTAAATGGAGAACTGCGCAAACTTTTTGCTTACGCGTATCTTGCACTCATTCACTGATGGGATGACTTTGTGCTATAATAGCCGAGGTTCAATGCATGTGTGCCCTATAGTGGAGATTGTGAGTCTGTTTGCCGTGGTAGATTCGATCAGGAGATCAATCGATCAATCGGTGGTGATCAAAGTATTCAAATCCGTCACACCTTGTTGTAGAAGTTGAGCTTGTGAATGCAACGACGCTTGAGGAAAATCATCATTTGCTCGCGTTCCATGAAAGTTTGATGCGAGTTATCCGGAATATATAATGGATCTGGACAGTTTATACCACGCGTGTCAATCAAATTCTATTTCTAGATAGTAAAATATATGTAATGAATCGTTGATGTGTTAATGGCCAAACATAATGATCGAAGTCTACTAAAGTGCCCTATGTATTTCAACCCAGTTGATTGTTCAGCGTTTAGTCGAAGATACTTGGATTGAAAATTATTAGTGAGGGACTTTACGAGTCACCTGGATGACTGTGGTTTCATCGCACGAGGGAAATTTTTATTTGTTCGTGTTTCTTTTACCCCTCAAACAGGCATAATTCGTGGCATTTTAGGTCCACCTATCTATGAGTCCTTTTCGTAGTTGAGTGATTCAGAATCAAAGTGGACCAGGTCCACTTTAAAATAGTGCGAAAGATCAGCTTGAAAATTCCCCGCGTTTTGGCGGAATTGTATTTACCCTTCATACAATATGTTTTCCATCTTTTCTATGATGTTCTTCGACTTACACGATGACTTCCAAATGGATTGTGGTGGGCCATAGAATGAATGAGTCTCAAAAGTGGACTTACAAGGAGAACACCAACCTTGCGGGTCCTAGATCTTGCCAAAATTCTGGGAATCATCATTTTTTGGTGAGAAAAAAGGTACCTAATGGGATTCTTCCAATGAACCTTCCATCCAGAGATTCAGCCATGGAGATTGCCATCGCCAGTATATCTGTATGAGTATTATCGCGGAAACTTACACAGAACGTCTAATGGTCTTCCATTTCGACTACTGAGCTCCAAACCTTTCCATTCATAATTTTCCTTCACGTATTATGTTATTATCCAGTTACCATCAAAGTTCAAACTCGATCCGTCGAGTTATTTTATCCTATTTCTGAAGATTTAGGATGGAAATAATAATTGACATTCCACCCATACTTCTAGCACTAGCATCAAGGTAACCAATATAGAGGGTTTGTTCAAACTTTTCTCTCAAAATGCCATATTGGAGCAATTCTTTTTCATTAATATTATGATTAACGCAGCATAGTCAGTTCAGTCCCCGAGCTATGTGCCTCTTTCTTGTAATGGGATTTCCACTACGAATAAGACGTTTTCTTAGAGTGACAACAGCGCATCCCAAATTCACTTTGAATGACTTTGGCACAGAAAAAATCTCAAGTAAACATGTCGAATAATCGAGTTATGTAGCGAGAAGAGGCCCAGAATTAAAATCTGAGTGCTGCATAACCCATTTATAGCCAAAAATTAGCTACCTAGTTAACTTTGTCGGTTCCATGTATAACGCGTTACGCTTTTGGAAGTCAATTAATCTCGGCGCACCGACAGTGTGAAGGGATTAAATGAAATCTACGTGGTGGAGTTTTTATGTTAAGTCCTCTATGTTTGCGATCGATTTTAAGAGCGGAAGGTCAATGCCATGTATGTCAGGTCCGTGTACTCAAAAACCGTTCCCTGGGATACTCAATATCACAAAAAAGACGGAGAAATGGAGTTCTGTGCTCCGGATCATGTACTTCCAACTCAAATCAAGCATCTCAACACGAATTTGAGGGTCATGTATAGCCCCCTGGCGTTAGAATTTCTCGCTAGACAATAAAACGTCAAAAACGGAAAAGGTCAATCCCATTAATGATTTCCCTTTGTTTGATACACGTGAAAATCACTTTTAAGGTAAAGTCGACAGTAGTGAAACAAAAAATTAGTGCTAATCAGTAATTTACAATTTTTGAATAGAATTTAAGTTTTTCGCGAATTGGGAGTGACGCATCTCATAGATATATTCTTTCTGCATATTTTGAGTTAAAACTACACGTTGACACTTGTATACAATAGGAGTAATTGAATGTTCACGAAAGGATCCGTTGTCTCCTGCAGTGGAACAACGGATCCCGAACTCGGTGCCCTCATTGGAACGCAAAAAGTGCCCTATAGTGGGACATCATTTTGGAGTCATTCTGAGAATACTTGTTAGATAATTAGTAGTTAGATAATTCGTGCTGGTCTGTATGGTATAAATGGCCCGTGACCGAATAAAATCGGTTCCCGAGTGGTTTTTCAATGCAGTGAAGATATAAAACTTGTTCCAGTTGAGGGCAAATTCTTTTTCCGCTATTGGCTCCTTTTTTAAGTGAGGCTCCTCAAGTAGAACAGCCTCAAAAGTGTGTTCATGAGCTTACACTTTTCGTGATTATTTTCTCTTAATTCATGAATCTTCTGCTGGTCTTGCAGGACATCAATTTGAAACATATCGTATCGAAGAACACTGTGAAATTTTTACATCATTGATAAATTGATTAATGGTGGATGAAAATCCATGTCGATTTGGTGTTCCACTATAGGCGCCCAACTAGCCATGTTCTAGTGCTGACGCTTTTACCTGTTCTAAGTCATTCTGAAACAATTTCTCCTCGAGTTTCATGATAGATTATAGTTTTAAATACAAAAACAAACGGAAGAAATTGGTACAGACATGCGTGGCCCACAGTTTCATCAAGATCCGTGTTCCGCAGGGTTGGTGTTCCCGTTAACAACGGGAACACCAACCCTACGCAACGGGGGACTAAGAGTCTACTTTGATTCTGGATCACTTATATCATGGATAGCCCTCACTTTGGTTGACAGATTGTCAGTCTCAAATACGTTATACTGGCTGATGCGATGAGCTTTTATAGATTCTTCAGGACTTGTATTCAATCTTCGTACAAATTACAAATGGTTCGGCAAATATACAATATTTGATAAAGACCAGTATGTTATCCACAATTGTTGTTGAAGAATTTTCAGTTTATGACGTCATAATTATCATCTGCAGAACTCCGAAAGTCTTCAAAACAATTGCCGATTCCTTTCGACAGTAGTACATCCTCGTTTGATAAAAGTGAACCAAAAGCATTCAAATGTCAGAGAATTTCAATTCTGAGCGCTTCGAGTAGTGCAATGATATATCTAGTGGTACACAGCGTTTGCCCGCAAGCTTTTCCGTTCGAGCGGGAACTCAAGTGTTCAAATGCCCAATAATTTCTCCAAAACAGAGCAATACAACTCTTTTGCACTCGCGGTTCATGTGCCATCCGCAAGTGACCCACGCGTCGCACTTTTAAAACTTGAATCTGTACGATATCACGTGTGTACGCCATCACCACCCACTTGTATATTCGTCGAGTGGGACGCTGAGTGAGTGCAAGCTTTTGGAGTGAGAAGAGTATAACGCGCCAAGTTTGAGCTGTGAGAGTTACGAGTTTCACCACTGCGCCGTTCCGTGGCCGCGACTTTGACGCAAGTTCATTGCTGCAGTGTAATAAACTTCAAACGTCGTCGTGTTGCCATCTCTCTTTCTCAAACTCTCATTGTGTTCCATATACCCGAAACATAGATAGTCGAAAGCTCGCGCCAACGCCGAGTAATGACCACGACACACAGCTTGCACCTCATTCGTATTTATGCCCGATATATATACCCTTATAGCGGATCTTAGGTGACATCTTCGTGGTTGAGTAAATTTCTCTGGCCACCCGAGCTCCATTCATAAATAAGTCTATCTTGTTGAGATACGTGGGTTGGATATCACACGAAACAATGTGATTTGAGGCAATTTTGTGGCTGTTTTGAAAGAATTGGAGACGGCGATTTTCATCTATTCTGCATTCGCTTCCTTTCCCTGGATATCCCAAATATCATGATTTTAATCCTCATATGGCACATGGGGTCTATTGGACCCCATGGGATTTTTTCTTGAAGCCTTTTATTCTGTTGCATCCGACAGTTTCGACTTCCTTCAGCTGATTTCGAGAGATCTTTCGATTAACTTTTGAATGGGCTAAGATATCATCAATTTTTCCATTTCCATTTTTGAGAAAATTGTCTCAAGTGACAGTAAAACATGGATTCTGAGTGTGCCATATGAGGTTCACAAGATGTATTTACATCTGAAGCCCATCAAAAATTTGAGCCGACTGCAGATGTCTCTGTACATCGGCCGAAGGTTCGATAAAATATTGAATAATCAGTTGAAAAATCTATTCTCACTACCATTGATACAGCTTATAATTACCCACTCAATAGTTTTTCGATTATTTGACTCCACTTTTGCCCTGCTTGATCTTCATTCAGACATTCACACTGTATCGGTCTCATTAGTGTTTCACTTTTTCCCCGTCATTTACGATGATGTACGAAATGACTCACGTGAATTGAATCGTTCATGATCAACTTAATTGGATCGTTCATCCATGATAGGTTGAACTGAGTATTAGTCACTGTTAGTTTTTTCGAATTAAGTCTGCAACAAGTTTTCTATTTGGAAAAAAACTCTGGAAAAGTTGAACGGTTACAGTCGAAATGGATTGGTACTACGGTAAAATTCGAGCTGTTTAACGATTGCGAGGAAACATTTGCATCGCGGCTTCCTCGTTCATTGTCAGAATAGAACACAGTCAAAAAGTTTTTGCCCTCGTATTATAAGTGTAAGGGGTGGAGCGAAGCAAACATTTTCATCCGAGACTCCTCGACTGGTGAGCTTTTTACGCGGCTCGCGCGCGAGGCTTTTATGAGCTTTGCTATATACTCTCATATACACTCGACTCGGAGTAGCTAACCGACCCACCGACCGACGATGCCAAGACTCGATCTAGCTATAGATGTATGTACTGCTTGGCAAAAGTTGAGAGCTCTACTTGATGTATTTTGTATGAATTATAAAAGAATCCGACGCTCATCCGTCAAACTACATTTTCTTCGATGAATTTTTTAAAGCTCGCTGAACGAACAAGGAGCTTTGCAAGCTCACTCCACTAATTGCTTCGTCGAATCTAGTTTATTATATTCCCATTGTTAATAACTCTTTTCTTCCTTATGCATTGATTAGTATTAATTCATCACCTGGAAGACGATTGAAGAATTGATCGTTGATAATGTGGTTTCATCCTCGAATGTTGCAAACTTCTTATCCGGCCTTATTCGTTTGGATTTTTCATGAAGCAATGAGAGTGGAAGAATTTTTGAGAAATTGTTTTGTGTTGCAGATGGAGAGTTCGCGTGGAAAAACCTGTCAAATTTCATGATCCCCGCCACGAAATACAGAATCAGAGTATTCTTTTCTCAGATGTGCTTGTTTTTCCAACCACCTCGCAGTAGATGGCAAAAAATGCCTGACTGTGGAACAAGTTATCGCGACTTTGGTACTCTCTACATTTTACTACTCGCATTAGTCTGCCTGCAAAATCTTGTGAATAGCACTTTCGTACGGGTTCAGGTGCTATTTTTCCGGTTTTCATGAGCAATTAGGGACTCAAATAGTTGTTTTCGACACGCTGTGCGGAACAGCGTCTTTTCCGCACTGATTTTCCACCTTCTCGCACAGTTTGTCGAAAAACACATTTTGATACACGGGTGTAAGACCTATTTTTCGACCCTTGTATCGAAATGTACACTGTAAAAACTTTCTTCGAAAAACTTCAACCAACTGGTTGAATGAGAAATTCAACTTTTTGGTTGAGAATCCAACCAATTTGGTTAAAAATTCAACTAGTCTATTCAAACAGTTGGTTGAAGTTTTTCGGAAAAAATTTTTACACTGTACTATTTTGATACTTGGTTTCGCATTTTTGCATGTTTTTTTCGTGGAAATATTCTATCGGCCAGTAAACGATTGTCAATTGAGTGGAATATACTTCTTTGTGAGTCGTGGTAACGTATCTCACCCTCATTTTCTCACAGGAATATCGTATTCAATTCTCACGTAGACTGGAATATCGACGATAAACTGTTGATCTGCATTACAGACTTGGTGTGCCCCCGAATTATCATTTTGGCAAGACGATCAGCCATCCCACCCATTCTCGCAGAATAAATCTATGGTACTAGCAACGAATCAAGAGAATACGAGGGGAGTAGTGGGGCAGTCAAAACTTGGTCGCACGTCTATACTATTCGCCTACAGAATCTAAGAAGCACAAAAAGAGGTCTGTGCGGTAGTAGCAAAAAAAAAAAAAGACCGCAAAACGCGAAACGGACCGAAACGTTCTGCACTTCTGACCTCGGATCGATTTCAGACGCTACTCTCGATTGCCACCCGAAAGATATGACAACGAACACGATGCTACAGTCGGCAATCGAGAAAGCGCGAAAATCGAGAAATAGAGATGTAGAGTGAGAGAGCGGAAATAACGATTTTCGAGGCTTCAAACTGTGTCCGTGCGACGCGCTATTCGATAACGAGCCAAGCGTCACAATCGGAAATCGAACTATATGGTGTCCCTCCCCCACGTAAACATCGCTCCACTGGTTTGTCGTCTCTCGCGGCTATTAACCGTTGAACCTTTCACATGGCGAAGCTTTTAATTGAAAAATCACGAAGCTTCGTGAGCGATTCCGACCGATGCGCATCGATGTAATTTTTTGGCAATCGGACAGGGATGTGCTTCGACGAATCGATGCGCAGGTGATTGACGCTCGGATAGATGTTTTTGTGTGTGTGTGTGTCTTCGGCTTGGGGTTGACGACCGAGGAGATTTTTTTCGATACAGGCGAAAGCTCTTGCGATAAATGGATCGATCACGTGATTTTTTGAGAATAGTCATACTTTTATTTTGATTGTGATTATATTCTACAGGATCCTGTGTAATCAATCTTCTCGAAGAATTTGAGATGTAAGCTCATGTATTCGAAGAATCGAATGTGAGGAACAAGGAGTTTGCAAGCTCTCGATGAATATCGACTTTAGACGAATTGGAAGGTATTTCAAACTTCTCTCACATAATCATTCAAAAGTTGAACGTTGAATCTTCTCAATATTTTTGATGAGTCCGTCATCCAGCCAAATTTTACCCACATTCGTGGAGCTTCGACTGTGTTTATGTATGAATCAGTCTATAGAGAACTTGCAACGATGAAAAGTCAGGAATGCCTTGTAAAATAACTCTATATACATCAACGAAAGGAGTCATGTGCAAGCTCGTTACGGATACGTGAGATAGAACAAAGATAGTACATCGGGCCAAAAAAATTCAAATGGCGCACCCGAGCTTCTGGTAGTTCACAATCTTACTATACTTATCTCAAACACCAACGCATGTGAGTACTAGTTATGATGCTTGCGGACCAGAAAAAGTGTTTACGCGAACGAAAAAGCTTGCAAGCTCAAAAACGCGTTAGTTACGGTCAGTGTGGTGATGAATGAAGGTAGAAAAGTCACGAGGGAAGAATTGCAGTGAAGAAAAATCACACGGTATACGAATTGGCAAGTTGCGCAGTGGTGGTACATGCGACTTAATTGTTTTCCGGCTTTTGGCGCTAACGGTGCCAGAACATCCACGCATATCGAGCATCGAGTCTATACATCTATGTGCGCGACTGAAGCACACCGATGCGAGTTTGTTTATTATATCTTTAGAATCCGGCGCAGCGTGCGTAAGTTCCGCGTTTGGCACATGTGCGTGCGTTTACAAACTTAGATTCGCGATTGGACGCGGGCTATATAATAGTGAAACGTGCACAGTGACCTTGAAGCCTCCACCAACACTTGCATTAATTCAAAGTTTAGATGAGTACGCATTTGCTAGAGTAGTTGGTGCGAAAATTTCAAAAATTTCTCACGCACTGTACAGCTTCACAGATTTCCAACCACGAAGAGCTTTCGAGACGGTGACTCTGCTCACTCATCGGAAGAACAAAGAATCTTGAGAAATTATAGTGTGCAGATTTCCGGAATTCACAGAATCTACTGGTGCGGCTTCCAAAATTCGAAAATTTAAAAGACTCGAATGTGATCAGCTTCCAATCCTTAAAGTTCGCTACAATCAAGAAATTCGAATTCGCAAGCTCAGGATGGAATCAACGTTTATGCTATTCATTATACAGCTAGAGATTTCAAGGTCGATGTTCGAGCTGATTACACAAGTTTCATCCCATCGAAACCTTGGAGAGACAAACATTTATCTCGCGATGACCTACGCGACTCAATATCCAACAACTCCATCATCTTCGTTTTGTAGCGAATTTCAAGCTCAGTTATTCAGGTTACTCCCAAAATCTGCCTGAATCGATTCTGTCCGTCACACGAAAGAGTGAAAATTTATGAAAAATCATCTATTCGAGAACCCGAGAATAGAAATTACGAGTTGAGAACAGAAAGAGAGAACTAGTCGATGTTGCGGAAAGAGAATATCCAAAGTCAAGGCTACGCCAGAGCGAATAAGAGACGCGGTTGTTTGGAGATGTGCTCAAGCTGTCATCGTAATCTTGTCGTCGTCGTCGTCGTACTCGTATATTACACGCAGAAACTGCAGTCATTGAGTGCAAAACTACTCGATGTTGCACACGACTCGATGAATATCTTTAGTTTCATGAAGGAAATTTCTCCTACTAATAGTGCGAAAATTTATATTTGAAAATTGTTGCAGCTCATTCCGAATTCACATTTATACTTCACTGGAAAGGTCAAAATGTTATCTTGAACCTCGATGACGATAATTTTAAATTCAAAATTTTTCTCACAGAGTAGTATATTTCAGAGACACATGGTGAGGTTGTATATAGGTGCAGTGTACTCGCGCGACGCGTTAAAGCTCGCTCGCGGGCGTTACTGCATGCCTCTTGCTCGCGAAGCTTTAATTCGCCCGAGTTGCGCGCCGCGGCTGCGAGAGGCAAACAGCTGATTTTCCTCCTGCCGTCACATCATCTGCTGAACAAGTGTCATGGATCTCCGAATCTGTCGCTGCTACTGTACTTGAAAACTTGCTACGCACATAGCATACAAGGATTCTAACCTTATCGTTACCTTTGATAGCTCGATGTTGAGCTGAGCGAGCTTGCAGAGTTACACAATTTTGAATTTTCTTTGATTTTTTCGAATATCCTGATATACATACTAGTCTGCAGGAATTCAACGAAATCTCAATGCGCTTTTCATAAATTGATTGATATTAGCTCAAAAAATGGACTTGATCAGTCGCAAAGTTTATCATAGCATTCGATTCACAAAGCTCGTAATCGAATCGATAACACTAGGATCGGAGCTCGGGTTCGAAATTCTTCACGAATGATAGGTTATCCAGAAATACTGAATTTCATTACTGTGTAACACCCCTCTTCAACAGATGCACGATGTGAAAAATTCTGGGCAAATGTTTTCAATTTGCGGAAAATCTCGACCAGAGTACGCGAATTCATTGCCAATGCCAAGAGTTTGTTGATTCGCAAAGCATCATGATCGGTGGCTCGGGAAAAATTTATCAGTTTCGAAGCAGCTGATACTCGTTTTTTTGGCTCTCTGTTACAGTCGCTCACGCAATTAAGCGCGTCGTCGGTGTATTCTCGCGATAAGACTGATAAAATAGTATATGAGTAGTTCCATTAAAACTTTTGAATAATGCGCGCTTGCTTGATTTGAAACTCGAAATGCTTAAAACGAGCGTGATGAACATTTTTGGCGTACTTTTCTATCTACTCTTTGATGCAAATTTTGGTGTTCTAATCTAAGGTTGTCCAAAAAATTATCATCGAAAAATGGTCAACGTGGCTGGGTCTGGGTGTTGTGGTTCTTCCTTTTTCCGAGTCTCCGTGGGCGTGAAGCACCGAGGTGGGTGTTGTTCGGGATTCGAGCGAGCAGATTTTTTGTATTGAGCAAGAAATCCCACAGCTCCGAAAGATCACTTTCCGTGTGTACGTACATTTTGGGGTGCAATTTTACGTAAAATTCTGACTAACTCAGTTTCTTTCGACGGAAGTAAATGTGGCTTATTTGAGCCGTTCCCGTATTTATAATTCTCCTCATAAGTCTATCGTTAGGTGCGATTTTCACGTGCTCCCAAGTATCCAAAAAAGTTAATTCCTACTCTTCCGCGAGAATCTATTTTTGCTGAATTTTCCTGTCAGCTCCGTGCGTTTGCTAGAGCACCTATGGGAATTCCGGAACCTTCCGATATCGTAGCTTAAGCCATTTGTCCGCGAGATCAATTTCAGTGGCGTATGCCAGATTTTGTATTCTGCTAAAAGTGTCAGATTCCGTGTCATGCTACCGTGTTATGCGTGCTATTTTAATGGTACGAATGAGCGAAAACATTTGTATTCCTGCGCCAGTTATTGCGATCTCTATAGGCTTCGAAAAGTGGAAAAACACATCGCAGAGACTTTGGCAATGAGGATATCTTCGACCATCGAATATCGAAATTTCCACGGAACTACTCATATGTATTCGCCGTACTCAAACGAAGCGCGAAAAATGATAATTCAGCGGCGAATATCAATGTACGATTAGCATATATATATATTTTTGAATACATATCGCGCTACTCGTTCTACGCAACTTCGCTATCTCCAACTTTGTAATGCAGTCACACTGGTAACTACATACATGTGTATACAGAGTTAGAGAGAGAGAGCGAGCGAGTGGTAACAGCTGTTTCGCTATTGAACTTGAACTCGCGCGCTCGACCGACCGACCGACCGACTGACTGACTGACTCTGAACGATGACGATGATGATACATTCATCTCGGAACTGTACTACTAGTTCGGCTGTAACTGGTTGACTATGCCAACTAACTCACGCACTTTTTGACACCCACACATAGGTATATGTGAAGGTAATACAAAGGGGAAATATGTAAACGGACTCACCTGTAATGTTGCGAAGAGCATAAAGCACTCGGTTGATCGAGTATTAGTGAACTGGCGAAGTTGGGCTGCCGGTGCGACTTGGTGCGCGTCCAATTTTCTCATCCTCGCATCTTAAACAGGCAAACAAAGCCAGAGCAGCCCGTCAAAATCTCTCTTTTCATAACTCAATTTCGTATTACATATACCGTCGACTAGAATTTTTTCAATTTTCCCGCTTTTCTCCGACCATCTAGTCAAATTCATCTCAT
Source organism: Eretmocerus hayati (assembly GCA_029851415.1). Taxonomy (NCBI): domain Eukaryota; kingdom Metazoa; phylum Arthropoda; class Insecta; order Hymenoptera; family Aphelinidae; genus Eretmocerus; species Eretmocerus hayati. The sequence continues at coordinate 3,030,397 of CM056742.1, forward strand.
AAACTGCGAAAAAAGCTCGAAAGCTCTAAATTTTCTGATCTCCGTGTGCAAAATGCAAATAATACCGATTGCAAGCGTGAGATGAGCAAACATAGAAGAAAATGACGATCGAGAGCCGGAATCGCGCGTGTAGCTGCCAAATTGCCCGTTATATGCACGTATTATATAGAACTCGTCGCAAGCTCTCTCGCTATATAATGCGGTAATATACGCGCACAGAGCGGTCGCGGCGGCGGGGCAAGGTCGCGAGCGCGATTTAGAAATTGCACACGCGCACACACGATATATATACTCTTCTCTTGTATTTAGTCCCACGCGTATTCCTCTGCACGCCTGCGTTTTCGCGAAAAATATATATATCTCCGATGCCCCGTTTTCATGTATCGATTGTATGTGATGTAGATGAGAGAGAAAGAATTTGACGGTTCGCGCTTTTCAGATCAGCTGTTCAAATTGTGCGAAGCACTGGTTCGAATGTGTTCCGATTCGATTCGATGATATGTTTGACTGCGTGAAACTCGACATGTGCCTTTGACGTGGTGAATTTAGAGATAACGCGTTCGGAATATTGAGAATATTGAACATGTCGAAATTTCTACGGTTTGAACTCAAGTTTAGAATCTTGCGTCGAGCTTGCGATGCCGATTCACGAATTTGCGATTCTTACAAAAACTCGTGGCTGTGCTTGAGTGGAAACGATGGTGTTCACGGATGGAAAACTTGAGTGTACTGCAGTTGAGCTTCCAAATTCGAACGCTAGACGATGAAAAAACGGTCGCAAGCTCAGATCATAGTCATCGATGCGAGCCATACGCGTACTGCATTGACGTTTTGTGCGATTCGCGCGCGTCACACCAATGTTCATCAGGCGCACGTGCATTGTAACTCGCGTTTCAACTGAACACCAGTCACATAAGCTAAATACGATCCGTTTATGAAGGAAATCGAAATTTTCAAAAAGCACGTTGCGTAAGCTCTGTCCTGATATCACACGTGTATACTGAAAGCCATCGGCTCGAGCTTGCGCGCGTTGTGCGACGGCGAGAGACACGTTTACTTTCTGTCGCAGGCTGCTCTCTGAACACTTTGAATTAAACTATCTCACGTCACTCGCGGCTCTGTATGTCCAAAATTTTTTTCATTTTTTCTCCATCTATCCACTGCACTAGATTGCGCTATGATATCGAAAAAAACTGAAACAGGTAGCAGTCAGTGATGTACCTGCTACATGTGACGTGTGATGCGCGCAGATGTGGGCGGCGCAGCATACAAACAAACGAAATATAACAACAATCACTGGCTCTGCTCTCTTTCTTCGTCCAAAATTTTGTCGTTGTTGATGGTGGCGGTGGTGGTGGTGTTCTAGTAGAAGGTGCACTGCACCCGCGACGAAACCGAGCACATGTGAATTTTTATAGATTGTGAAAAAAAAAAATTTGTTTGGATTTTAGAGAAAGAGTCGTATTGTATTGTATTTATATGAGGCAGATGCCAGGCTGGGCGGTAGATATGTGGGCCTGGCGTCGCCTCGGACCGCGCGCGCTCGACTGAGCCTCTCAGAGAGTGTAGTTGCACGGCTTACACACACCGCGCCAGTCGCGCTCGACCCGAATCAATCGCCGCGCGCGCACCAGACACGCAGCCCTCTCTCTCTCTCTCTCTTTCTACTCTGGTCCTATACTCCGTGGTACTCCTCCGCCAGTGCCCTCCCTCCCCCACCCCCTTCTGAGACTCTATCTGTAGCTGTACTGTGTACCTATATACGATACGTCTGTGGATCCGAGCCTGATGCAGAGCGCAAGTGCAACCTCGGACGGGGGATGCGTCCACATCACTTGCACGCACTGAGGATTCAGAGGGCCGATGAGCTGCATCATCCCCGTCCTTATTCTTCGCGAGATCTTCGAAGACGATTGTACGTTGGGATAGGGCGGCTGTGTGACCGTGAGGCATGCTGTTTTTGAAGCACATTTTATGAGGACGGCTGACAGCCCAAAACACACTGCCTCGTTTTGTATCACAGTCTGGTCAGATCGAAACCTCGGTGTCGTTGCTTCTTCATATACGCTCCTGCAAGGAGAGACAATATAGTTGATTGGAGCGGGTGGCTCCGGATAATAATATTGAACACATGACGATATTCTTAACAAATATAGTGTTTGGATGCAGAGTCTATTCTATGCTTCGAAATCGAAAGTCGAAGCGATTTTTCTGGGATCTCGGGGCTAGAAATTATAACGCTCACGTTCCTTTGTAACTGCATACTTTCAATTGTGAAAATTGTGTAGAAAAAAAAGGTCAAAAAGAATAAAATCGCGGAACGGGGAGCAATTAATTACTTGAGAGTGAAAATGGGCAATGGAGGGAGCTCAAAACGCATGCAAAATAATACGAGTAAATATTAGAGCATTGTACTTGCTCGACTGTCAGCGAATACCCTTACCAGTGGATCAAGGTTTTCGTCCATAGAGTTTGAAGTACAATTTCTGTATCATTGATACCTACTGATATGATATTATCTAATGGAAGCCGAACAGCTGCGGATAAGTGAAGGGATGGCCGAGTCTACATAGACGCGCTGACACTGGGCGCGCGCGCTCTCGCCGCTCGCACTCTGTAGTAACATCCCGGAATAGATGATTCGAAAATCCACCCGAGTGTTCCCTCGCAATTTGAGTACCCAGACCAAGTTCGTGAGATGGAAAACCGTGATCTTATCGTTGGAAATGACCAAAAAACCCACTTTCATCGAATTGAGAAAAGAGGGAGATGTGAATGTCGATCGAGATCGATGTGCCTAATATCGAAACCTCCGAGGGGGTGACACCTCGTACGCTGCATTTTCTCAATATTGAATATTCAACATTAACTTGGTACTCATTCCAAAAGCTGTAGGATAAGTTCAAGCGTGAGGAATTCCGGTTGAGAAGACCCGACAAGTCCCAATTTGCCGGACGAGTGACTCTTGTCGTAACACAAATATTATCTTTTGTCAATTCGCAATAACTCGATTCTTCTTAACCAGAATTCTATACGCTTTAACTTATCCCATGACTTCTGAAATAAGTACCCAACGGGGAGGGGGTCAGGCCTTCGGATCACGGATTCCACCTGAAACTTTGGGAATAGTCTTCTTTTGGCACAGAAAGAAGATATCCAAAACCGGGCTTGCCAACGCTCAAGCGTTTCTGAGCTACAGCATACGACCCATGCATTACAGTATACCTATATTCATCAGAAATGGTATATATAGATATACTGTAATGCATATGTTTTAGTCTGTAGCTCAGAAACGCTTGAGCGTTGGCAAGCGCGGTTTTGGATATCTTCTTTGTGCCAAAAGAAGACTATTCCCAAAGTTTCAGGCGAATCCGTGATCCGAAGGCCTGACCCTCTCCTTGCAAGTTGATGTTGAATATTATTGAATAGGTCGCATGTGCGTGGGGTTTTGAGGCATATCGATCGACATCCACGTCTCTCACCTTTCGATCTCAATTCGATGCAAATGAGTTCTTTGGTCATTCTCAACAATAGACTGACGGTTTTTCATTTCGCGAACTCGTCCTGTGTACTCGTGTTGAGAGGGAACTCGAATGAATTTTCGAATCATTTTTCAGGACCTATTCAGCGGTGTCTATAGGTGGAGAGTGCGAGTAGCGAGAGCCCGCGCGCCCAGGGTGAACGTATCTATGTGTGTAGGTTCGGCCTATAGAAGCATATTAGGACAACGTACACTGCCAATCTTAAATTTCAGGATACCCGAAATTCTTTTTTTCCAATTTTATAAGTAGATCAACCAGGCCCTACTTGACTTAGAAGAACTTCATCCTCAAAGGTCTTTCCATGCTCCTTGAGATGGCTTTATTCATTCTTATCAGTACGAATCTGGATCTTCCCAGTTTGTGATTTTAAAACAGTGCGAATATCGATGGTATTTGGAAGAATTTCCTGGCTCTCGTAGCCTAAGGGTACACAAATATTTAGGAATGAAACTCAACAGTGAATAGGTCAGCTTGAAATTCACCAGTGTTCCATCCCGCTAAGCTATAGGAAATAATGAAGTATCTTAAGGTAGCCAAAAAGTCATGCAAGAGAGAATTTGACTCCCTAGTTCGAATTTCTTTCACGGACCTTCTCCAACTTTCCAAGAGCGAAGTGAAAACAAATACAATATCAGTTTCGTGAGAGTTTCAAGTCTGAATACTGTCACAGAATATTTTGGGAGCTATTATCAAGACTTTGTAAGATCTTGGTTACATAGAAAAATATTTCTCGTGAGTTCATTACGAGGAATAAGTAAGCGCAGATCGAATCAGTATGTCTTGGCAGCCTCACTGGCGAAGGAGATTATTGAAAATCCGAAATGTACATGCAACGTGTACCATCAGAATTTGTACCATCTTCTATGGCAATTCTCGTTCCACGATGAATTGAAAAAAAGCTGCTTGAATCACTAAAAGAAGCGAAAAAAGATATGAAATTGCAGTTACCGATCAAAACCTCTTCGCAAGTTAAAAAGTGACACATTGGAGCGTTCATATGTATGATCGGAATTCTCTATAATTGCAAGTTGCATGTGCGATTTCTAAGCAATAAGCTTCCTGAATTCTCCCTCGAAATGTATCAATATATGAAACTATTAGATCTCTCTAGAGATTTCAATGCTTTCGATGAAAAAGAGAAAGAAACTGGATCTATATGACAATTTTTTTGCAAGGCTTACCGATGGAATCAGCTATTCGATTGCAAACTCTTTTGAGAGCTTTCTTCGAGTCTTTGTAGAACAAAACAGAGTCAATATTCCAAACATCATGAATTGAATGTAATCTGCTATAAACTGTATCGCATGGAGTCATATTCAGCTACGTTTCAGGAACTTGCCATAACTTTTTGCGCAGATATTTCTAATAGAGGTACTGTATTGTTCTCGCGGACGGATTGCTGGGGAAATTCCATTCCCGAGAAGAAATTTGATCAATCTGACTGACGAGAATGAATTCGTTACTTTTTCGTACGTGAATGACCTTCAGCCTTGGAAAGGTTCTGTGTTGAGAATCGAGGTGGAAAACGCAATGCCGCTGCAGTTGCTGGAGAAATAATTTCCCAAAATGACTCGCAGAAGAATCTGTATCGGTCCAATCCTCATCGATCCAATCCCTCATTCCTCATCGATGCACTCTCGTAAACGTGATCCTGATGAGGTGTTGATATTGCTCAGGAACTGGTATCGATATTCACAAATCTCCTCAACTTTTTTGCTCAAAGAAGTTCAATATACCCTCCACATGAAAGATTGAGAAATTCGCTGATCCTGTCACAGACTTGGTAAATGTACACAGTTTTTTGAAAACAACCATTTGAAAAAATTCTTCCCTTGGTTGATGATTACACATGAAGATTTTCTCAACGAACAAAAATCCTCAGTCCGTCAGTTGAATCTGAAGAAACGTAAAACTTTCCAGGGTGTATCTGTCCGCCGGCTCAGTCGAGAATCCAACGAATTTTCAGTAGTAGAATCCGAACATGGTGCGGCCAATATCCACGAGCTTCAAAGTCAAAAGACGCCTGTCACTCTAAGGGTTGATATACCTCGAGGGAAGAAAATGATGGTGTACATAAGCTTTTGCCCGGACATATAATATACAGGACGCTCTTAGCTATATACCAATATATTCTACTCTTGGTCGTTAGACGCTCGCGGCGGGGGGTCAGAGGTGTATATAGGATAGTGCACAAGAAGGAGGATATGGTAGTATAAGAGAGGGAAGGGAGGTACGTATAGTGGGGTGGGCTAGGGTGGACGCGCGCACAGAGAGATTCACGCATCACATTGAGACTCGGACGTGGCGAGCGTGAGAATGAGCGGCGCCCGCGACTACGACGCTGAGGCCTCTTCTAACCCCTCTCTCTCTCTTATCCTCTGCAACAGTCATTGGCACGGACCTGCGCTCTCTCTCTTGTTTTCTGTGCTGCTGCTGCTGCTCGTGATGAGATCGAGACGAAGATCGAGCGGGACGTCTCTTGTGCAGAATCACATTGCAATCCAGAGCTAGAGCAGCAGCAGCAGCAGCAGCAGCCTATACAATAGTAGCTAGCCTCTCGTACTATAGAGGCTAGCTTCCTTTGTCCCACCAAATCCCGACTGTTACTACTTGCACGTGGAAGTCCCTTACAGCGTTGCAAGCTCGCTCTGCAAATTTGGGCTGCACGCAGAAGGACTAGCTTGATTTTGGAATGTAATTTTGGGTTTACCATAGCTGATGGCAAACCTGATTCATAAAATTATAAGATTAAAGTGGTTTCCAGGCTTGAGCATAATCGGAAGTATTGCAAAGGATCAAATGTTTGTCTGAAAATTCAACCAATCCGATGGAATCCTGCATCGACAATGTGATGGATTTTGTTCACCCAAGTCGATGTTTCAAAAACTCTCAAGGTTCTATAGCACCTTGTTTTGGGTCCTATTTAACGGTTTGGTATCGTGATTGAGATATACTTTCGGCCATCCATGAGCTTCCAGACTACTTCCAAAACTCCATGCAGCAAATTTTTCAGATTGGAAAAAATCACTAACCGTTGAGACTTTGATCAGGTTTGAGTCTGCGGATGTTGTTCGGTCATATGACCGAGATTTTCTTGACTAACACTGCACCCTTGGAATATCCATGAATACCCAAAATTATGGGGGATCTGAGTATGACCTTCTACACGACCAGTCGAAAAACTTGTGTCAAATGTCAAATTGAAAGCCCACTGAAGAGAAATTACCCGATAGGAGTATCAATGCGTTCTCACGTGGTTTTGGTTTGAAGAGGTTGGCTCGGTTCAACTCTGGAACTCTTAGGCTGATTACGCAATACAGGCATGCCTTCACATGGCAGAACTTCACTGGTAGAGATAGGAGGCACGAGAAAGATTGATAAATTGACGAAGAATAATTTTGAGATTATAAGGCTCACAAAATAGCTCCTCGCGTGGCTTTTCCACGTGCATGGATATTTTGAAGAATTTTGTCACATATGAGATATCTGTGAGCTGTCTGGGTTGTTTTTCGAAACTGCAAATCACTTTTAGGAATGATATCTCTAATTGCTATTCAACAATTTTACTCGCAAACATCGAAAATTTTCCTGCATAACATGAAATAATGATCAACCCTGAGTTTGGTAGAGCGTAAACATTTGTACCATCAAATTCCATGATACCACTGGCCTTATAGGTCTATGTTTGAGCTCTCTACGAGACCATCGAATTACAGTCCCACAAATATGGAATCAGGATTTGGTCGAGGATTTGGTGGTTCACTTCCCGGAAATAGGATGTTACATCGACGCACTGGCCTTGAACACGGAGTTATCTCGATCACTGCAAACTCGTCGTTAATCTTGATCAAAAATGCCAAACTTTGAGGAGCGAGATAAATTTCCTACGTCTAAATAGGGGGACATTATTTTTGTTGAATAACTTGTATCAATTCTGATAGAAAGAGGTCGAATATCTACCGATTGATGAATTTCGATTGAAAAACAGAAAAAAAAAAAAAACAGTTGATCCGCATCAGAACAATAAAACTTGAAGAACAAGAATACTTGCCGGACTCTGTCCGATAGAGCAATTCAATACGAGAAGGATAATAATACCTGTGCGCACACATTGTACAGCGGAGCGCCAGCGTCGTAAATCGCCGTTAACGATTCACGTGGCGGCTCTCGCGAGAGTGATACAATCGCGCTTGGCAAGCGCAAGCTCATGCACGCTCTCGATTCTGACGCGCGTTCCCCTCTTGCCTTGCCACTTTTAAATTTCGCGCCCTCGAAACCGATAGGTCACTTCATAACTTGAGCTCATCTTTATGGCACCACACCATATATACTCGGTGCAAATTTGATTTTTTGCCAGATCGTAAGAAAGAAAAAAAAAAAATGCGAATACCTGGAGGCTCCAACGAACGCGCGATTCCTCCTGGCAATTTACAAAGGCATCAGTTGATAAGAGTTTCGTTACGAGCTGATGCGGCGCGCTCGGCGTGACTTGGCCCCGCAGGACGAGACGCGAGAGTCATCAGCTGATGATCCGCGGCATGTACCGCGAGTGCAACATACATCTATATAGATGTATACGAGTGAGGGAGTAAGAGGATGAGGTGCGCGGGTTGTGTACTTGCATAGGAGCTGCATCACAAAGGCACGCGCGCAGTTGTTGAAGATGCAAGGAAGAGAGAGAGAGAAAGAGAAAAGAAGGAGGAGGAGGAGCTGAACGTAAATACTACGAGTGCACCTCCGCTTACAGCCGTTTCGCTTTTATCTGTGCATCCGTGTGAGAGCAAACGCCTGAGCTCAGCATATATAGCCTCCCCCGCATCTGATGCCTCTGCTCATCTCAACGTCGTGTTCACTTCTTATTTTCCCTCACTCTGCTCTCACAACTTCTTGATAGTGGATGGTGCTGGGTGTGTGCCCATAGGACCGCAAGTACTTGGAAAGATTTTCGCATTACACCTATCAGATTAGGAGAGCATGGTTTCCACCTAAGAACTGTCTCATTCACCTGCTCAGTCTGTCTCTAAGAGAGGTACCAATCGAAATGAAGTGTGTAGTCATCGCTCTAGATCCAAATCAAACCTCTATTTTTTTTATAAGAAATGAGATCCCCAGTATTTCGGTCCAATAATAAATATTTGTCATTATTCCAAAAATATTGTCGGACTCTTTAGTCTCATCTTTGATATGCCGAAGATTGCCATCTTCCTTCGATCGAGATTTGACATGTATAGAGCACTTGAGAACGAGTTTGACCGAATAAAGTGTGATTGAAAATTTTTCTATCGAAGTGATAAATTTTATCCAACTTGAAAAGAAGCCATTCAGGAAGAAAATTCTAATGCTGCTTTGAAATCGTAGTTTGACTTTGTCTCATGAAAAACGTCATGATTTCAAGAGGAAATCAGCATCTGATGCACGATTCCGTAGAATGATTAGCAGACCACCAAGTTACTCAACTTGGAATGAATAACTTTGAAAGCCATTAATACCTTCAGGATTCCATTCAGATGCACAACCTGGTTGTTCGAACGATGGGAAGGACTCGAACTATTCCCAGTTCTGATCAATCCAACGCTTCCGACACATCTTGCAACGTAACTTATTGGATGTATCACTTCTGCGTGCTAATGCATGACCTCTCGAATCTTAGTCCACAAAAGACGCGTAAATACCTACCGAACCGGCCTGAACATCGTGTGTACTCACATTCATCCGAATAGACGCAAGATTGTGCGTTGGTTCGGCCGAAGCCTTTGCTTTTAGTCAAGCACACCCTTCTCCAAGATATTCCATCAAACGGAAAACCTTTGACAAATCCTAGATCCTCCATCGCTCATCCAGAAAGAGGATGATTACACGTTTGAATATGCTTTTGAGAGATTCAATTTTTTGGTCTACGCAGGACTCACAACATACAGGTATTCGGTTATCGCCATAATATGAGTTATCTCATGATCCTCTAGAGGTTTGATACCCGAGGTGACAATCGTGATCAAGTGCTCGAGTTGATACTCATGATATAGTGCTTGAGTGGACATCCATGATTCACTGCTCGAGGTGATAGTCATGAATAACTACTCGAGATATTCGTGATCAAGTTGTTGAGGAGACATCCGTGATCCAGCCCCCAAGGTAATATTCATGGCCCAGTATTCGAGTTGACATTTGTGATCTACTGCTCGAGGTGATACCCATGATTTAGTTCTCGAGATAAAATCCGTGATCCAGTACTCGAGATAACATCCGTGATCTAGTGCTCGAGGTGATATTCGTGAACAAGTAGTTGAGGAGACATCCGTGATCCAGTGCTCGAGGTGATACCCATGATTCAATACTAGAGATGAAATCCGAGATCCACTGCTCGAGGTGATACTCGTGAACAAGTAGTTGAGGAGATATCCGTGATCCAGTGCTCGAGGTGATACCCATGATTCAGTACTAGAGATGAAATCCGTGATCCACTGCTCGAGGTGATACTCGGGATTTAGTAGTTGAGGAGACATCCGTGATCCAGTGCTCGAGATGATACTCGTGAACAAGTAGTTGAGGAGATATCCGTGATCCAGTGCTCGAGGTGATATTCGTGATTCAGTACTCGTGTTGACATCCGCAACCCAGTGTTCGAAGTGATACTCGCGATCCAGTACTCGAGATAACATCCGTGACCTAGTGCTCGAGGTGATACTCGTGAACAAGTAGTTGAGGAGACATCCGCGTCCCAGTGTTCGGAGTGATACTCGTGATTCAGTGCTCGAGATAACATCCGTGATCCACTGCTCGAGAAGATACTCGGGATTTAGTAGTTGAGGAGACATCCGTAATCCAGTGCTCGATATGATACCTATGATTCAGTACTCGAGATACTTCTTCAAGTAACTGAGTAGACATTCGTGATCCAGTACTCGAGGTTATATTCGTGATGAAGTAGCCAAGATGATCCTCGTGATCTGCTGCTCCAAGTGATTCTCGTAATCAAATATTCGAGGTGAGTATCGTGATTTCGAGTGTCACCTCGAATACTTGATCACCAGCATCACTCCGAGCACTGTGTTACGAATATCATCTTGAATAATATTTGATCATGGTGAGTTGTTCGACAACTCGTGGTATCGCGACAGCCGGGAAATTGACATGTGCCTCGGATTGATCAAAACATTGAATGCCTTCGAGACTCATGTTTAGACGTAGAACCAACTACTCTCCTCATTCTGTAATCAAAACTTCAGTATCGTCTAAAGGAATTTTTCGTCGAATATTTTGAATGTTCAAGGTCACACGAGTCAAATCGACAATAGTGTCAGAGTCAAAGCACAAGTTGAGTCGATCTAATTGTAAGTAGATCCCCGTTTTGGAGAAAGACTTTTCTACCTAATCGTGGGTCGACCAGCCCAAATGCTCACCTGAGGATAACACGTTGCCATAACTTTAGTAGACAAAGTGATATCGGCCACTGGTGTATAATAACCATCACAAAGCCATATATACATAGCAGACAAAGCCGAGTTTAGCTCGTCGTATATACCTCTGGAAGCCGATATATATCGCGTGTAGTGCGTGCTTTGCGCGCGTGCACCTCGGGCAAATTTTCGCTCTTGCATGCGGGGGAGTACATGTATGGCCAGCCAGCCAGCCAGCCAGCCAGCCACACACAGTCCTGGGTTTCCGTGCACACACACTTACACACGTATGAGAGATAGAGATAGCGGCAGCGGTGGTGGCGGCAGATTCTTAGGTAACGCGGTGATGGACGCGCGGCGCGTAATTTACGCCCGTCCGTATCGCGATCATTACGCGCGGCGAGCAGGATGTGTGTACAGTATATATAGCTTGTCCGATGTGAGCAGCCAATATACATAGTACAGCTATCGCCTTGCCAGATAGATATATGATGTGCGATGAGCGCGTATAGATGAACGCGTGCATTAATCGACATTGACTATGGACTAACGTGGTTCACTCACGCACGAGACGTTCAAACTCGGGTAGTTCTTATCGACTATTCAGAGAATGCATTTATTGGCACTTCAATATTGAGATCACTGCACCTTTTCAGACAGATCTTGAACAATCGCTGATAATGAGAAGTTGATCCTCTGGGTCCTGAATAATGTAAACCCGAAGATATGGAACCTAGGTACTGGAAGAACTTGATATATTGTGAAAGTTAACGATAGTACCTTCAAAAAAGCTGAGTGAATTCGAGAACATGATTCATTCCCTAAATACTATCGAGTGGCCTGGGAACGCGTAAGAAGTTCTTGAATATCGATGGCTTAGAACCAAAAGGAACTATCTGAAAATGTCTGATTCAAACGGAACTATCTTGTATCAAATTTAATCGATATGTTCCTTCATTCGAAGAAAAGGGATGATGTCACGAATTCAATAGGAACTCGCAAATCATGATCCACAAGAATATCGCAAAAATCAACCATGAGATATTTACCTTCCATAACTCCGATCTACTCCCCCATTCGCTGAAATATCCTCCCATTTCGAGGAACCCGAACACATTCCAGAACGATCCATGAGTGGAATGAAGTTCTGCTTGCAATCATCTACGCGCGTTGGGCTACTCGACAGATATTCATCGCAAATCAATCAGTGCGAAACTTCCAATTTTCTAGTCTGTGTTATGGCCGGATATCCCTACTACTGTCTGGATTTTTTGAGTATGAATAAGTTCATCGTAATTCCTGTCAGTGATTCTATAATTCGTTCACATGAATTATGAAAATCGACGAGAAAGCTGCAAAGCTCATCAGGAAATCGCAGCATTTGCTAAAATAGTACTCAGCAAGCAGATGAGAATATTTCATTTACTGTGTTGGGATGATGGATTTCGTTAAGTGTTCCGTAAGATTCGATCGAAGTATTTGGATCTAGCTCGCATGTATGGATGGATAAGTTTACTTTGTGCTGTAGAAATTGATGAAAGAAGTACCAGAAGTCCGAACTGCCGAGCTTGCCCAGAATTGTTTTCAAGAGTTCTGATCAAGTGACGGATCAAGAATCCATAACAGCTCCATGAACCGGGCTTCCTGTTCGATGATACAGCCGAACAGATAAGCATTACCCATACGAGCTAGTTTCAACGTGCGATGCTGAGGTTTTTGGTTGCATATCCGAACAGGAGTTGGGTTTGACGGAGTTGCTCTAAATTTTTCATATTCATACAGTACCAAACTGCAATGAAAAAGTTTGGCCACTTGGACTCCTGGTCCTCCTCGTGTGACGAGTCGTTTTTTAGTTTGGGAATCCTGCAGATTGTTTCAAAATTCAACCCCATTCATTTTGATGAGAGCGTAACGTTTAGAATTTGGTACTATATCATGTCTACTATAGTCCAATTTCATCAAAATTAAACGGTGTCGAATATTCATCGCTCGGCTGGCACGTATCGGAGCATCGGTGGCTTGGTAATGAAAACTACCGAGCCACGAGAGATGCATGATATATATCATATTCGCGTCACCGTTTGGCGCGACTCGCGTTGCGTGCCTCGTGCTAATTTACGCAGATAGCGTAGCTTATGAAGTCAGCCACTATATTGTACCGAGTGCAGTTTTGCTCTAATGTCGCGCGGTGCGTTCTTAGGTAACTAACTATATATTCTCGATTCTATTCTATAAAAGCTACGCGTTACGTGAGCGCGTGCATCGCAGCGATCATCATCATCATCATCATCATCACCGTCGACACACGAGCGAGCTCAGCTGTGGCAACATACGTACTTCAAACTTGAAAAAAGTCTAATCATGCTAGCGAGCTAGAACGCTGCAAAATTTTTTTCCTGGAAATTTTTCTCTGCTACGATTCTGATATTGAGTCGAGCCGAAGAGTATTGTGGTTTGACTCCGTCAGCGTATCTTTCATTTAGGAAGGAATCGAATATCCCGATACAATTCAAGGCAAATTAAACTTTTTGGAAGGTAAATTTTGCTGATTTGACGATTTTAATAGATTTTACTCTGTAATTTCTTACACTATTTTCAAAATTTTTCGTATCCATGGCAGCCAACCTCCCGTCATTGTTCAATAATTTTGAGACAGAGCTAGTTCCTCAGATATTGCTACTAATGGATGAATTTTTAAGATTTATTGAGGAACATTCTAGTTGAATGTATTTATCGATCATCCTAACCTTCAACAACAGTTATCATTTCCATTTTCCACCCAATTTATGTGCATATAAATGTGTGAGTTATTATCGAAATGGTGTTCATATCGAGACAAATCAGGCTTAGTTCATGAAATTAGTTAATCACTCGGCAAACCACTTGGGATTTAGAATGTATCCTGAGCATTCCCTTTCTCAAACCTCCATCAACAGTGGCACCTTTTCCTATAACACTACGAGGACAAGAGTTCATCAAATTCATCGGCAAATCGAAGTTTTGTGCAGTAATCTGTTGTAGACAAGGACTTGACGTTGCAGAGTGATCGTTCAGCGACATCACCCGCACCCATCGATCAACGTAAGCTCATGCCTCAGACATTCTGATTTGACTATCGTTGCATAATTTTGCAATAATGCAAGCTTGGCACTGCTATCGTAGACACAAAACTCAAATATCGGCGCACGATTGCCTATACGGGAGTAGAGTATTTGCTATCGAACGCAAGCAATATTGCGTGGATATATGCGAATGCACGCGCAGTTTAATTGTCGTTACGATAACGATGCTCTGAATTTTTCAGGCTTTCGTGCATCGCAGTTTTGTGTAATGCATGTTTGTGTGCATACGATAGGAAAAAGCTCACCCTCGCAAACATCTCAGTAGTGCACTTCACGTGAATGGCTGTCACGCTTCGGACCTCACTTTGATTCGTTTTGATTCCAAGCCCCTCGTTTCCCTGATTCCTCTGAATTTCGTGTCCTTATTTTTTCTCCTCGCGTGATGCGGACCGATGCAGTGGTTGGTATAGTAGGTACAAGAGCTTTGAGTCGAGCCAAACGAGTAGCTCGATCGCGAAAACTTTTCGACGCTGCCGTGGATCATTGTGATCGAATTTTGTACGCGAGCTCCATTAGAACTTGTGCTACTGGCATTTTAGTTTTGGCATCCAAGTTGTACTTCCTCGCTCCATTGAGACTATGTGGCTGGCCAGAGCTGGACGAACTCACTCGTTTTCTTCCTGGTGAGCTCTGTCTCGGGATAAAAACACGGATGTTCGATTAGCGGTCATCAGGTGTGGTTGATTCAATGTTTCATCGATCATTTTAGACCGCACTCACTCAGCCTGTGAGCTCGAACCCTGGTTTTTGTACACAAAACGTTACACCGGAAGAAGTGGATAGTCCATCTTCCTGGAAAAGTGGGAATGTTGGTTATGGCGCATTGAGAGATGTTTTCCGGCCCAAGTCGAGGGCAAAGGTCGGAGTTATCACTTGAATGCATGAATGCCTATCATCTGCAGTGTGCGGAATCAAAGTGGACGAAGTTCATATCTACGACTCATCCAAACCACACGAGTAGAAGCCATCCAAGAATCATTTCCAAGATCGAAAAACACCATGGAGTACACTGAAATAATTCTTCGCGAAGGATAACTCCGAGTCCGTCGATACTTGGGAAACTTTTGGCCATGATTCCGTGGACTTTTTAGGAGTTCACTCCAATTCTGAGTAGTACATCTGTGTGTGGGTAGAGTGTTGAAGAATTGTGAAGAAATTTAACTTTGGTACGGGCGATCGAGAATTGCATTCAAGTAGTCTCGAACTTGGTTATTCGATGTCGGAAATTGATTTCATTTTGACTCGACCTTACTGTAACCCCTCGTCCATCCTACTTCCGCAAAATTTAGAGCCGATTGCGAATGTGGGATCAATTAACGTACCACCGAATCAAACTTGCAATGGGCCCAACATCCACCACGCTCTAAAAAACGAGACGAAAAAAAACCGACATACGAGATATGTGCGTATCGGAGAAGCACTAATTGTTGGCTCTCATATCGCTGAGAAACGAAAACGAGCAAGAAGTAAAATGCACCATTGCGCACACATCCGAAAAATCGAATGTGTAACCTTGCATATTTTCGTATGAGTACATATCCATCAATCCGTAGCAGCAAAACGATCGGGCAAATTTTCCTACCCGCACTCGCCTGCTGCACTGCTTTTACGCTCGGCAAACATTGGCATCGCAATCGAGAACCCGATCGTCCGCGATGAAAAAGCAATTTTACGGTGATTTTCACTTTTGCGTGTAAGCATACATACATGGGAAAACTACACATATCGTCAAACGATGGCTGAAGGGTTGCAAGGGAAAAAGTTGGAACGCGCGTGTGTGGGATAGCCGCCAGCGAGTCGCTCTACTCTGTAAGCACGTAAATCACGAACCGAGAGAGAACCGCGGCACGGCGTTTATAAAATTATATTCGGTATATGGCGATTGGAGAGTTGCAGTTCAATTTGAGTAATTAATTACGGGAAGAGTTGCCTGCAGTGTGCAGCTGTAGCGGCCCTCTTTATCCCCCGAGCGGATATTAATTTCTCGCCGATCGAGAGCTGTGTGTGGGGACCGAATGAGTAGACTGAGTCTGTGACGTAGCTGTCAACGAGGCTCGGATTGCCAAGCTACCCCCTCATTCTGCCTTTTACTCTGTTCTCACTTTAGCTATTTTCGTTGCAGATCCCGCGTGTGGCTCGAAGCTACCCGAGGAAACTGATAATTGGATATCCACGAGATAATAGTAACTTGCCCGGTTCATCTTCGTGTAGGTAAATAATGTCTCGATTTCTTGGAAGTCGTACATCATATTTGCAAGTACGATAACCGACCTTTGCTATCGAAATCTATGCCTTGCAGGCACAATAATTGTGGGGAGATTCTGAGAGTGCATTTTGTAAAGAGTGCAGATTCATTTCGTGTTGATACAACATTTTCAGCTCGAGTTTGACAACCAGTTGTAAATTTTTCCGCAAACTACCGAAATCATCTTCTTATACTCTCACACTTTTGGAATACGTGTTCTTGCAAAACCATTCTTGTAGCTAAAAAATATTTTTTCTTCGTTGACCGAGAAACTAGTTGCCCTCATTCCCAAAATTGAATATGTGCGTCGCAGATATTAACATACTATCTCGATATTCTGTGCGTGCGAGTGAGTTCCTCATAGGGATTCCCAACCTCAACTCACATACGATCAAAATCAGTGCTCGATACGCGATCGTGCGATTTTGATTGCAGCATTAGATCATTTTCACCCTTGCTTTCAGCTGGGGGTCACTCCATTACTCGTATGAGATTGCAAGTTTTCACAGCCGTGTCTACGTATCACATCCATTTCCTCTTGACCGTCTGCACGTGTAATCAGCCCTTTCTCAAACACTCAATTCCCATCTTTACCCAATCAGTCTGTAAATACCAGCCGAACCTAGGCTTCTGATGTTGGAATCATCATTATTCTTTACGTGTGAGTGTATGGAAGTGAACTTGATACAAACCCCGTCAACTTCCCTCAGTGTATATTTGAAAATCTAATAGAGAGGTTATTAGATACTTAGACAAGCTGATTTTCGTTATTACGGGATGAGCTTGCATCTGGACCATGGCTCGAGTAGTTAAATTCCGTCAAATTGTCCCGTTTCTAAATCATCAATTTTCTATGGATGCGAAGATTTCTTTGGATGCACCGACCTCGTGAATAATTTTTGGAAAATTTCAGGCCAATTTCAACAGAGACTCGATTGCTAAGTCTAACAGCTCACGAAGTATCACAGACTCGGGGGGTAGCCCAGTTGGATGGTTTAGCTGTGCCAAGAGTGGCTTCGGTTGTAGTCTCAGTCTATAGAGCAGCCTAGCCATGCGAAATCGTGCCTTTGGAATCTGTCACGTCCACCGGCAACTGTACAACGCGACGACGACGTGCACGAGTAGAAAAATAAAGTAGGTGGGCTAGTCTCCCTCATCGTGGGTACGCGTGGGTCTATCCACTGCACGTGAGATCCAACGTGCTTTCTTGATGTTCCTCATTCGGTCCATTCTTGGAGCCATTCTCTCATTTCCGCTCGCAAGCTCGCACTCACTCGCAGCTCCTCTCGAGCGCCAGCTTTCGAGATCTTTTTCACGCTGGCCACTCATCCAGCCCCCGTACGTGCTTTCTTCTCCTACCTCATTGTCCTCGCTTTTCTTCTTCTTCTTCTATCCGTCTTGTTCGCACACGATTCCGAGACTCGCTCTACTAACAGTGTGTGGTACAAGCTTTCCAGGTCACAAAAATATGTACTTTCAGCGAGAGCACGAAGCTCAGACATGCTGCAAGCACTCGTAACTCAACCTAAAGCTCTCAGACTAGCCTCTTACGTCATCATCTGTGCGAGTACCATCTTCGCATAGTGTGTGCAAGAGTTGCCTTTCCAAGCGCGTACTGGGACGAATTGCTAAATTGGTTAATCCCCATTACTCTGTCCTTTTCTCTGTTTGTAGCCATCTTCATCCGTTTTTATACGTCTTTTTGAGGCCCTCCCCTGTTTTTCAATGTCTCCCCGTTCATGTACCAACTTGGGAACTCGCGTTGTAGCTCCGATTTGCAAAAACTCTATTAGTTGATTTTGATTAACTTTTTATTGCAACTATGTAAATAAGGGTTGATTAAATCGACGAGAATTATTCGACTTGGAACCCTAGAAAAAGGCTAATTTCAGGCATTTGACAGTTTTATTGTAGATAGGAAGACAATCAAACACCCTATCTCTCAGCAGGATTCATAGAAAACTGATTATATAAAGGCGTACAGACGACATTTGTAGGAGTACAAACGCCAAAATTCAGTTGAATGTATGTGCAGCTTATTTCTTGTATGACAAAGAAGTAAAACTTGAATTAAAAAGGGAAATGCTCGTTCGGCTGACTGTACCAGAAAATATCGTATCTACATGGTTCGAAATGGAATTCGATTCCCCTTCCACGATTCCATGTCGATACGCTCTACGGAGAGAAACACTCGATGTATATTGAGTATATCGCTCATACGTTAGGGAGTGTTTTTTCGATACTCATTATGTGACTTCTATGATCAATATTTCGTCCACAAAATTCTTTATCGATTTCATTTATAAATATCTCCGGTGGAAAAGTGTGAGCAGATTCTCAAGAAATTGCGACGAGAGCACTACGAAAATACACAACAGCAATCGATACACTGCTAAAAGAGATTGTTTCCATCGCACGAGGAATATGATCGACTCAGAGTTGATCAGAATCGATCCCAAATTGGATCGCAGAGTCGAATGGGACAAGCCTTAATTGAGCTTCGGTGTTGAATTCAGCCATTATCTCTGACGTTGACGAGTTATTTCGATATGCTACCGGCAATATAAAGCTCGACTCGCGCAGGTGTTTTCATGATCAAGTGCGCTGTGCTCACAATGATGCGGATAGAATTCGAAGGTGTGAATTTGAACCTGACAGTCAAGATACTCTTTCTGGCTAATTCGAAGGGGATAACAAATAAGATGATTCTTCGTAATGGATTAGATAATTGGATGATGGAAATCATATCCATGAATAAATAAACATTCGAAGATTCCATATATCATGAATCCGTAATAGAATACATTGATACGATTCGCACTTTGCCCGCAGGAAACATCGATCGGATGCCTCAAACCTCGAACTCTCGAAATTGAGCACCAATGATGTAGAATAATCTCCCCAACATGAGATTCCCAGGTGATGTTGATGCTACAAGAGTCTGCAGATTCGAAAATCATTCGAATTACTACAACAAAACCCCGGACTGAACTAATTTATCTTTGATTCATTTATTTGGGTTCGAGTTCTCAGCTCTTATATATCTCAAGTGACATTGTTAGAGTTAACTCTGACAACTTCTGATACGGGGTCTTCAATTTTGTGGATCTCGATCATATTCTTGAGCATGCGAGGTAGGAACAGTATAGCTGTCTTCAACTTCCAGTTTTGGGACGAGCTTCACGATAGAGGGTGTGTGCAACTCTGAAGCTAGCATCGGGAAGACCCTCTCGAGCGGTAAAAATCAGCTATCATTAGCCTCTAGCGCTGTAACCATCGAAACCAGCTGGATCTCCTTCATACGACTCTTGTATCGGTTCATGTGTTGTGCTCGACGATGAACCTCCAGATAAACCGTTCGCGAAGCCTTCCATGAACTTTGCAGCGAGTATAAGACCAAGAATTCGTCTTTCTCGCGATACTTCGTTTGAATTTGGTTCCTCGATCGTGTCGTCTTCGGGTGAGGATGCGGTCGTAGCATCGGCGTCTGATCCAGATTGATCGTATGATTCTCCTACATGCGATTCTGTAAATCAAGATCAGAGGGTCACATCATTACTGATATCTGCATGTCAGATGCCGATCTATGAGTTCTACCCCGGTTACCCCAATGCGCGTGAGATAGGGATACGCTCTGACAGAGCGAGCTGGTTCGAGGAGTCGCCTGTTGCAGGGGTGAAAGAACAACGATCCCCTTCTATCACGACGTACCGATTTCGGAAATCAGCCACTGGCACGTGACCGAAGTCGCCCCTAGGTCGAGAGCTTGCAGTGAACACTTCTGGGCTTGATATACACTACTGATCAAAAGTTTGTGCACACCTAAAAAAAAATTTCGATTTTGCTCACTCGACTGCTCGGATCTCCTCGGTCCAATATAACTCTACTTGGGCTCATTCTGTAGCTTTTTTCAAGACTTTTAAGAGTTATTTGGTATTTTTTCAGCGCAGCTCAATAGACTCTTGCAAAATCAATCTGAAACCTTGTAGAATTTCACAAAAATTGGGTCATTACGCAAACCTCTGTAAGTCTGACGGAAATTAATGGATGTATATGATTCAGAAAGCATCTCAAAGTGGAAGTTACGAGCTTCAAAATCCGTTTCTGAAAGTTATTCTAGCTTGTTTTTGGTCCAAGCTGTGACTGTTTTTGTAAAGGAAGATTTTTCTCAAAGAAGAGTCCCAAAAACCACGAAAGGTGAAGGAATCGAGCTCACGGTGGTATTCCTCTGAGTTTTTCCAAGGTTTTCCATTTTGTTGGTGAGAGAAACCAAGATCAGTGCTCATATCAGTAAAAGAATGAGTCCATTCATAATTTCTCAATGACTGGTTCTTTTTTCGGGAAAAATCTTCCTCTACCATAAGAGTCATAGCTCGGACCAGAAACAAGCCAGAATAATTTTCAAAAACGGATTTTGAAGTTCTTCACTTCTATTTTCAGATGCTTTTCAAATCATCTAAATCCATTAGTTTCCGCCAGACTTGCGGAGGTTTGCACAATGACCCGATTTTTATGAAATTCTACAAGGCTTCAGATCGATTTTGCGAAAATCTATTGAGCTGCGCAGAAAAAATACCAAATAGCTCTCAAAGTGCTCAAAAGAAGCTACAAAATGAGCCCAAGTAGAGTTATTTTGGACGAAGGAGATCTGAGAAGGAATCTCGAGCAGTCGAGTGAGCAAAATCGAAATTTTTTTTTAGGTGTGCACAAACGTTTGAGCGGTAGTGTAAGTAGCCTAGAATCATAGCCGAGTTGACCAAATCTCGTGGCAAAACACTGAAGATTAAATGGGAACGAGTTCGAATCCACAGTCGTTAGTGTGGGTGGTCGTGGTCTAACCAAGACCACCGTTTTACTCCTGTAGTGCTAGCGTTGAAAATCATCTCAACCAAGACTCAAATCAACGACAATCAATTCAGACCCAATTCACTCATCCGAGCAGCAACCAATATCGTCGTGATTCTAGCATGAATTTGGTCAAGTCGAAGAATAGCAATGCATCGGCTCGTCTGCAAGCTCGATGGCTCAGCCGGATAGGAGCTAGTTCTCGTCCCCATCGGACTCGCTGTTGCTACAGGTGTTCTCTTATATAATTTCAATGTGGATGGAGTGAATCCCAGGCAACAAGTGCACTGACGTTCCGCAACCAAATCAGAGGCAAGATTTTGAGTCATCAAAAATAAGCGAGTACAAACTCGTAGGAGTCTCGAATATTATCCTTCGATATAGTTTGCGGAGGACAAACTCACAAACCGCGTCCACGGATATGTTAATGTAACAGAAAGGCTATCATGGTGAAGGGATTGCATTTGGGTAACAAAATAACTGTTATGAACATGTGTGTCTCAACAGCCCTTCAGAGCTTATGTACGAATAAATAGTGGCAACAGTTCCATCTTCGTGTCATTTCTTAAGGGATTACAAATTTCTTACCATTTTCCGGAGCAAGCGGTATTGCTTGGGAGGCCAATGCCAAAGTGAGAGCGAAGCAGACTGTGAGTAAAAACTTCATCTTGAACGGAGAATCGAACTCAGACCAGAATGATTCAATCGGCGTGATGGGGGTCTTTATAGTCCAAAAGTCAGCCGGCTCCAGCATTCCGAAATCGCTCTAAATCAATTATCCGGCAATTTTCACCAGCTAATGAGCCATGAGACGTTAGAAAGGCTGATATTTTTCATTCGTTCAAACAGACATCAGCGCGTTAAAGCGTACATGAATTCATTGAGTTTGGTTAATTTGCCCTACATTCATCCAAAGTGATGGATGACTCGAACGAAAAGACGTAGAATACGAATATAGGGCTCTCCCATCCCCGTAATAATGATACTCATATGTATCTTTGACACGGATTTCCAGGAAAACGTGGGCCCCAAAAAGTGACTGCAAAGTCGACATAGATCACGCATACGGGAGTCGACAGCTACGAAATCTGAGTAAATGATACAGATAGCGTGGTATTTGAAGCCAATTTTGAGTGTGTGCTCGGTTTTATCGTCTTATCAGACGTCGTGACTTGAAAATCGATGAGTGATAAGTTCAAAATAAAGACGATTCCACAAAATAAATTTCATAATGTACGCGATTTTGCACAAGCACGTGCGTGGGAAGGTGAAACCTACACTCATACAAGTTTGATATGAGTCTTTCTTCTTGATATCGCCAGGTTTTGTGTCGGGGGGTCAGGAATTTTTCTGTAACTTAGGGCGATGTGGTCACTATGCAATCTGAAAATCATTCCAATTTTTCTCCGATCTCTCGCGATTTGGGCTAAACGACGAGTGCACGGATATTTGTTATAATCTAACTTAGATTTGTGCACTCTTCGTTGAGCTCAAATTTTAAGCGAATCGGAGAAAGCTGGGAATGAGAAGGTGCGTATATTATAGGTTAGGAGGTTCCCCTGTGGATTGCTCACATTTTTCTCCGATCCTCTAGTGATTTGGGCTAAGCGACGGATTGAGGAATACATACTGGACATTAACAAGTGTTCGACAACTCGTCTCACACTTCGAATCATCAAACTCTACATCTAAGATGCATTTTCAAGGTCCGTGGTCACGGTGCACGGTGACCATGTTGTGTATGATGAAACAAGATGCAAAGCACAGTGCTTGGGTCCTGGAAGTCATCCGCGCGAGTTTGTCGCCCTATTTTCGTTCTTAAAATTCGTGAGAATTTCGACTTTTCAGCTTTTTGATCGATTTCTCACAAGTATAGAATCCGTTAAGGCGAGGCCGTAGTCTGCGGCCACCTTGAAAAAGCTAGGGAGATTGACCGAATCCGTTCTGTGAATATCTCGAGTTTTACTCAATCAAATCCCTTCAAATTTCGTATGCGTCAACAAAATGCATGTAAGAATTGCGCTATGGAGTGAAATCCCACAAAAGTAGAGAAAGAAACTTCCACGATAAGCGCTGGACAGATGTCGTCTGCTCCTGTTATAAAGCATGATGTTATACTTCATTCTATAATTTTGTGATCAGCTCGTTTTTTCTCACTTTCACTCCATAGCGCAATTCTCTCGAGTTCGTAGATGATAGTAAGACCCTTATTTGTTGATAATTCTCTATGAAACTTGAGATAAATCCAGAACGGCGATGAGTTATACACGATGACAGCCATAATTTTACGTTTCTTCAAAGTGGTCAGACTGATCAGCATCAGCGGGCGCGAGGCGGGACAGCAGCAAAACCGTCTGCTTCGATGATGCACGTTCCCGTGTGTTGTCATCGCGGATCAGATCGCGGTTGTGAGACTTGTAAGCCGCGACTTCCCGGTGGGAAGCGACGGCCCAGGTGATGACATTATGTCATCATCGACCGGACCCGGGTCCTTTGTCGCGCGAGATTTCTGCGATCAGGCATGGTGGTGAATCTGATAGCCATCCGCTGCGACATGCATCTTCTTGCATCTATTGGCAGAGAGCTCAGTGCAACATCAACTTTGCAAATTTGCATGCACGAGCCTTCGAACAAATACAGAATGTAAGTGTTTTGTTTGGACCTCTAATCCAGTTCTGATCATTCTGATGATTCTAATCAAGGTTCCAATTTGAATACCCTCGAATACTTGGTGGAAATAACGTATCCGGGTCACTTTGAGAGATAAAGTCAGTTTTGGAATATTGAATTGGAGTTCGAATCATGTCTGCTAAGATCCCTGCATTTCAGAGGGATAATTTTATGTTTAGTTATCTGAATCCGTTGGAATTGGCTCGAGTTCCAAAGGTTTTGTGAAAGAAAATAAAAAGTTAGCTTGTGGATTTCATTGTACTTAAGATGGATTAAACAAATACAGAATGTAAGTGTTTGGTTTGGACCTCTAATCCAGTTCTGATCATTCTGTTGATTCTAATCAAGGTTCCAATTTCAATATCCTAGAATAGTTGGTAAAAATAAAGTATCCGGGTCACTTTGAGAGACAAAGTCAGTCTTGGAATATTGAATTGGAGTTCAAATCATGTCTGCTAAGATCTCTGCATTTCAGAGGGATAATTTCATGTTCAGTTATCTGAATCCGTTGGGAATTACTTGAGTTCTAAAGGTTTCGTGAACAAAAGTTAGAAAGTTAGTTTATGAATTTTGTTGTCCTCAAGATGTATTGAACAAATACCGAATGTAACAGTTCTGTTCGGGCCTCTAAACCAGTTCTGGTCATTCTAATGATTTCGATCAAGGTTCCAATATCCTAGAATAGTTGGTAAAAATAAAGTATCCGGGTCACTTTGAGAGACAAAGTCAGTCTTGGAATATTGAATTGGAGTTCAAATCATGTCTGCTAAGATCCCTGTTGTCCAAAGGGATCATTTCATGTTTAGTTATCTGAATCAGTTGGGAATTACATGAGTACTAAAGGTTTTGTGAGAAAAAGTGAGAGAGTTGGTGTGTGAATTTCATTGTACTCAAGATGAACTGAACAAACACAGACAGTGAGTGTTTTGTTTGGGCCTCCAAACCAGTTCTGATCATTGAAATAATTCTAATCAAGGATCCAGTTTCGATATCCTAGAATACTGGTGAAAATGGCATATACAGGTCATTTTGAGAGACGAAGTCAGTCTTGGAATATTGAATTGGAGTTCATATCATGTCTGCTAAGATCCCTGTATCTCAGAGGGATGATGTCATGTTCAGTTATTTGAATCCGTTGAAATTTGATTGAGTTCTAAAGGTTTTGTGACCAAAAGTTAGAAAGTTATTCTGTGTATTTTATTGTACTCAAGATGAATTGTACAAGTACAGAATGTAAGTCTTTTGTTTGGGCCTCTAAACCAGTTCTGATCATTCTAATGATTCTAATCAAGGTGCCAGTTCTTATTTCCAGAGTTAAAGCCAGTCTTGGAATATTGAATTGGAGTTCATATCATGTCTGCTTAGATCCCTTCATTTCAGAGGCATGATTTCAGGTTCAGTTATCTGAATCCGTTGGGAATTACTCGAGTTCTAAAGGTTTTGTGATCAAAAGTTAGAAAGTTAGTCTGTGAATTTCATTGTACTCAAGATGAATTGAACAAATACAGAATGTAAGTATTTTGTTTGGGCCTCTGTACCAGTTATGATAATTCTAATGGTTCTAATCAAGGTTCCAGTTCCAATATCTTAGAATACTTGGTCAAAATGACGCATACGGGTCATTTCCAGAGATAAGGTCAGTCTTGGAATATTGAATTGGAGTTCAAATCATGTCTGCGAAGATCCCTGTATTTCAGAGGGATGATTCCATATTCAAACTTTGGG
This sequence comes from Eretmocerus hayati, assembly GCA_029851415.1. Lineage (NCBI taxonomy): Eukaryota > Metazoa > Arthropoda > Insecta > Hymenoptera > Aphelinidae > Eretmocerus > Eretmocerus hayati. The sequence goes on from CM056742.1 coordinate 3,055,943, forward strand.
ATCAGTTGAGAATTGATAAATTTGTATTTTCGGAAGTATTCCTAAAATTGAAACTTGGGGTCTCTAATAATACTTATTTTTCAAAAGTTCATGATCAGTGGCTTTCTGTCTATTCTTATTTCATTATCAAGTGAATTGAATTGCATCTAATTGCATCTGTGGTTTCCACTATAAGTACACATTATTTTCAAGGCCCCTAATGTATGTGAGAGGGCACAAATGTCAAGACCTCTGATATAAGTGTGCGAGAGGGGTATATACAATACGTGAAGTATATATATATATTCACCTTTGTAAACAGTGTTGTTGTTGTGTGTGTGTGTGTGTGTTCACACATACATATACATCAACAATGTTTACGAAGGTTAGAGTGTGCGGGTGGTGACACGCCATGCTGATCATCACTGAGCTATGGTGATCGCAGGGGTGCCACCGTAAGTTACTAGGGCTGATCCGATATAGCGGCAGATTACGACCTCGCCTTAAAAGGCTATCCATAACACATATTTCGACGTAAAATGAGCTGAATTTTACGATAAAAATATTCTTAGATCCGTTAACCTCTTCGTGCACGCACCTATTTTCTGTGTTTTCAGACCTTTGTTTTTTACTAGATTCTATAGTGGGGATCGTGAGATCTATTTTGAGCCCAAACCTGCACGATATGATAAGGTTATGCCATATGAGAATTAAGGCAGCATGAACTTTCCAAGGTCAAACACGAATGAGGCACTAGCAACGAGATTTTTATGATGAACTTCATAGAAAATCATCAATTCGGATAAAAAAACATAACGAGACAAGTATCCTTATGCAATCATCAAAATTCAGTGAGGTGTAACGGTCAAAAGATGGATCATTGCAAAGTGCATGAACAAGTGAGATGCTCCATGATTAGCTTTAATGTATAACTGAAGATGAGACTATGTTCACCAAAATCATGGAACTTCCTACACTTTGGGCCAGAGAAGGTAATGCGCAAAGTATTTTTGCTCCTAAGTCAAGGAGAGATAGAGGAACCCGATTCAAAGATGTGTCAACATATGTGGACAAATGCGGGGAGAGGTTAAGGGGGTTCGGAAGCTCTACTTTTACCGACCTAGGTAGCCGCATGTGAGCTGTGTCTGGTGACTGATACGTGACTTCATGGTGTCTATCTGTAGACATCTATCTCAAGCACTCGACAGCCTGACATAAGAAGAGATGAGTTTGTTCAATAGAGATTTGGTGTTATATCTCTATTGTTTGATATTCACCTCTGTCACTGGTGGTCACTGATGTCTGTGAATGAACTTCTCTGCTGTTTGTTACACATAGAAGTGTGTATTTCTGACTGCAAAGATTCATGCAGAGGAATGAAAAAATTCTCTGTATGAATTACTTCTATGTTCTCCTTAACATTTATATGCAATCTCATACATTTTTTATGCATTAGTGGAGATTGACATTTCTAAATAAAATACTGCAGCGTACTCTCCAAAACTCCATTTTGGATGCTGTTTATACACATCTTTCGTATAAATACACTGCAAATGTGCATCTTGGCATGCCTAGATGTGTATTTCACGTCAATATCTTGCATTTTAAATACAACCAAAAATTGGGTGCATTTGCTATGCAGTAATGTAAACAAAACAGATGGCTGAGCCTGGACATTTTCAACTTTGAGCAGATGGAAGGAAATATTTCTGGTATCTAATAGAGACCTTAGAAACAATCAATCTTCATTCCTGCTCAATTTGGTATTTTAGTTGAACATCTTGCATTTTTTATGCACCCAAAGAGTGGGTGCATTTACTATGCAGTGATATAAACAAACATATGGCTGAACCAGGACATTCGATTGTGAGCGGAGGAAAGGCAAATATTTCTGGTATCAAATAGAGACCTCAAAACCAATCAATCTTCATTCCTGCTCAAATTGGTATTTTGGTTCAATATCTTGCATTTTTTATGCACCCAAAGAGTGGGTGCATTTATTATGCAGTGATATAAACAAACAGATGGCTGAACCAGGACATTCGATTGTGAGCGGAGGAAAGGCAAATATTTCTGGTATCCAATAGAGACCTCAAAACCAAACAATCTTCATTCCTGCTCAATTTGGTATTTTAGTTGAACATCTTGCATTTTTTATGCACCCAAAGAGTGAGTGCATTTACTATGCAGTGATATAAACAAACATATGGCTGAACCAGGACATTCGATTGTGAGCGGAGGAAAGGCAAATATTTCTGGTATCCAATAGAGACCTCAAAACCAATCAATCTTCATTCCTGCTCAAATTGGTATTTTGGTTCAATATCTTGCATTTTTTATGCACCCAAAGAGTGGGTGCATTTATTATGCAGTGATATAAACAAACAGATGGCTGAACCAGGACATTCGATTGTGAGCGGAGGAAAGGCAAATATTTCTGGTATCCAATAGAGACCTCAAAACCAATCAATCTTCATTCCTGCTCAACTTGGTAATGAACTGCATCAAAACCCATACTTGATCTAAAAAATTCCACCAAAATTAACCTATAGAAAGATCAAGTTATCAGTTATTCTTTAGTAATTCATATTTTCTTATAATAGAATAATTTTCATGAAAGTTACAACTTCTATCTAATTCACAAATTTAGAAATGATTTGACACCTGGAGAATGCCATAATCTAGAATGCGCTGGTATAGAAAAAGCAGTTGAGCTTCGAATATGAAATTGGGTTGCTTCCATCAATGGAGCATGTCATCATCAATAGATCAATATCTGGAAGTATAAAATAGTTAATATTCAGGGATGTGATTCAGTCCACATCATTTTACTGAAGTGAATCTTGCATCATTTTGGAACTCATTTATTTTTAGAATCTGAAACATGTAAATTTTTAAATATGATGATTTTCTCCCTCGAAGACCTCAAAATGTAGATTAGAGATGTGGTACTTACCCAATCTGAACACTTACAGAGTTGTATGATCCCTCAATACGGTTAGTGTTAGGGAAAATGGAGAGAAACAGGTTGTTTGATTCCACGGAAGAACCCATGCTGGAAGCTAAGAATCGACATGAGTGATTGAGTTCTGCTTGCACCTGGAAGCAGAAATTTGCTTGAGGTTTCTATAACAAATTTCTATACGTGCTAGGGTAAAGGCATGATTGAGGCTCAATATGATCCATAAAAGCTCAAAGAATCTAGTTTTGCCACTTGTGTAGTACATAACCTGATGACCAAGTTTTGAAATTATTTCTAAGCAATAACAGAAAACCATGAAGCTTCATACATTATTATGAAATTCAGAAAATTCTCACTATTTGTAGGTAGTTTAGAGTATAAATTGATGGGCTAACTCACCATACTGAGTCTACATACAGAATGTCGTCAACTGCCCAATCAAACAACCATGCCGTATGGACCTTCAAATCTTCCTAGGACAGCAAAAGACAGCTCAAAATATTGCTAAGAGCCTCCAGTAATATGCCATACAGTGCAGATGGTTCCCCAGAAGCTCTGGGTGAGTTTCGAGCCATAACGTAGAGCTTTGCTTAAAATGACGAGGTCCTGGGAATGACACAAAATCAAGAAAATGCCTTTATTGACAACTGAAACCTTTATCACTAGTAAAATCACAATTTTTACAATCTTTTAAATATAAAAAATTCTAGTTTAGGCCTTATCTATGAGAAAAATCTTCAAAATCAGATGAGTTGACATCTAGCCCCATTGAAAGGCACTGCAAAAACAGCTGACTTATAACCTTCCGGATGAGAAAAGTACACGACATAGCTAGTCGATTTTGGGCACAATAGATTCATGATGAATTTGAGCACCACCGACGTGCACTATTTACTGGGAAGATGTGTGATTTAAAAAGATACTCACGTCAAAAAAAACGTCACGGCGTCATGCGAGCAGTCGACGCCGACCGGGCGTTGCTGGATGGGAGATGGAAAACGCCGACGCCGCGATGTAGCCAGGGTTGGCCTAGTCTCGTACTTGCACTAAATATAATAACTGACACTGGAGTATTAGCACACACTCGATGGAAACCATCTCATCACCCGCGAGAGCACCGGGAAGCCCTAAAACATCCACACGGTGTCAGCTGACGCGGCGGACCCGCAACTAAACGCCCAGCTCACACGCGTTTGTTGACATTATGAGTGTTCACAGGCTCGTGATAGTTCTTGATTTTTTATAATTTTTTTAGGATGAGTTGGGGCAAAAGGGCTCTATTAGGCTCTTCCTTGTAATCGTAGCTACCTCGTCGTGGATTTTCAAGGTGATTCGTTATCATTCAGAGGAGAAAAGACCTTTCTCAGTAAAACAACCACTATTTTGGTAACTGAGAAAGCTCTTTTCTCCTCCAAATCATGATGAATCACCCTGAAAATTTACGAAGAGATAGCTGCGATTCCAAGGAAGAGCCTAATATAGCCCTTTTTCCGAGATATTGCGTAATACTGGAGTAATGAATTTTTTTGTGATGAAATCCGAGGTCGGTAAAGGTAGAGCTTCCGCACCCCCTTAAAGGTGAACGTAACCTCGAAAAAGTGATTTCTTCCAGAAAAACCCGGTTTTCAACCTGTAGACCCTATTTCATCTCAAATTTAATATTCTTATCGGGTTTCTAGTTTAATTTTACGTCGGAACCCGTCTTTCAAAAGTTTGGCTGAGGATGGATTTGGCTATCATATTAATAACTTTAGTAGCAAAATCGTAAAGATACCACTAAACTGCTCGTTTCGAGAGGGACACTTATTACGCTGGACACCAAAGTATTGGGTCAGAAGTAGCGCATTGACCAAACAATGACTTTCTTGCGTATTCTGTCCGTCGCAACAATTCAACTTCCACATGTACATGTACATGTACGCGTATATGTACACTCGGGAACAAGTTGTATTGCAATGGATTGAGATTTAGTGTCTCACTCACACCTATAAGTTAGGGAACCCTAACTTATAGGTGCCTCTTGAGTGCGCGTAAGACTGTGAATCTCGAGATGTTGCAGTCCACCTTGGTACGGAGTGTACACTGTTACTACTAAAATAATCGTAACCAATGAATTCTGTTGGAGAACTAGGAATGCCGGAACAATCTGGGAAGAATCGGAATCGATAGAAGTATGACTGCTTGTCGTAACAGATTCACGTTTATGACTACTCACAAGTTCTCATCGTATTCACGCCTTGCTCACTGAGGGCAGTTAGCGTTCTTTTGGATTTTCTCATGCGATTTGGGCTAAATGACGAATTTTTGATCACAAATTGGACAATTACAAGGATTCGACAGCTCGCCTGAAAATTTGAACCATCAAATTCTTATGTGAGACGTGCTTCTTTGAGTTGCATGCTCAGGGTGCACGGTGACTGTATCGCTTTTGGCAAGGTTCCGTGAATCAGTAAAGTCCCCCCCCCCCCCCCCCGAGTTTGTGGCAGTGATACCCCTGGTATATCTCAATATTTTTCGATGGGACTTGGATCATTTTGAAGCTCGTTCCAAGGTCTGAGAGTTGAAACTTTCTGATCCTCAGTCCAGTTTTTGGTAGGAAATTCTTCTTTAAAGATTGATATTGTGATCTAAGTTGTCTACGGATCATCGGATCTTGACTTCCAACACGTTTGCTGCTAAGCCGGAAATCGTGGTGTCTCATCCCCATGTACGACGGTCGACGGGGCCCGAAGGTAGGTCCCGTCTCAGTGAACGTGCCAACAATCGTTATTGAGGATCTGATTGGAAGACACTCGCAATGGGGAGCCAGGAGTTTTGGAACATACTATTCATGAATACCATCACGATGTTCAATTTGCAAAATGTATCTTTAGCCAGAAAGTCCAATGGACGAGAACATTCTCAATGTTTCAGATTATAAGTGATTCAAAAGTGTAATAAGAGTAAGTAAAAGACTCAGGTGGTCGAACTATTACTTCCCGTTATGCTTATTGGAGTGAAATCGGAGCCACATCCATGTAGAACCAAAACAACAACTTGAAACCGCTGATGCATGTCAGTCTTCACGATATTAGACCCAGGCTGCGTACCCAGCAAGAAAAAGACAGAGGGATCACGGTCCACGCGAGCATTTCGAGGATTTCCGAAGTCGCCGTAGTGAGTTTGGGGCTGCGTCGGGTGGCTTACGACAAGTCGTGGTCGCCGAGTAGAAAGATAAACGAGAGTAAACCGGCATCATCCCCCGAGACTTGTATACCTATGCTCGATGGTGCATTTTTCCGACTCAGCCGAATCCCTGGCAATTTTTCTGCGCCTCTCGTTCGTTCAGCGAGAAACTGCGTCCTCGTGCTGCGCTTATCTCGACCCCATAGCTCTCCTCCATCTCCGTTTCCTCTTCCTTCTTCTCCTACCCCTTCGAGCGCATGTGTCTGTAAGCTCACATCCCTGAAGTGCATCGGTGTACGAAAACACGACTCGCAAAAGCTGGCAAGCTAGGAACGCACTTTTGGAGCCACTCTCGAGGATATTGCAATCCCGAGCGAGTGGCGATCCATCATGGCTAGGAGCAGGGAAGGAAGGAAGTTGAGAAGGATGGAGGCGAGACTTCAGCTCGTGACAATTTGGATCCTAGGTCTCACCGACCGTCATCGACTCGATCTTGATACACCACCTCGCGCGGATGCCTATCCACGCTATCCGCAAACATTTTATCCGAAGAGTTAAATCACCAGAATCTACTCTAGATCCCGAGCTACAGAGAAGCCTCCAATGTATGAATCGAAGTATGTAGTTGACGATCCCGAAAGGGAGAAGTACTTTCAAGACCAATGAGTTAATGAACAATTATCAAAGCCTGCCACATCAAAATAGTCAGGAAAAAGTCTTCCGAATATTTGGAGACAAAGAATGAGAAGAATGTCGAAAATCAACCGAACTATTGGGAAAAATTATGTCAACAATGCTCGATGTAGATATTTCCAGGTGTTCTGGGATTATGTTGGAGGAATTGATGAGGAAGATCTCTCGGGCAAAGGAGGAATGAATCGTTGGAGCATGTGAATATTGAGAGGAACACTGTAAAAAATTTGCTGAATTTCAACCAAAATTTTCAACTACATTGTGGTTGAATTTCAACCACCGTGGTTGAAATTCAACTACGTGGTTGAGCGACAATTTCAACCAACGTGGTTGAATTTTGAACTGGAAATGAGGATAGAGGAGAAGGATCGTATGCGCGCGTCACGATCAAAGCACGTTCAACAAGAACATCGACCAAGGTTGCGTCGGCTCGCTGGTCTCGCCGAGGAACGGCAATACCACCACGTGACTGTGAAATTTTTTTTGCAAAAAACTTTAATCAATGGTTGGATGGAAATTTTCAATCAGCTGGTTGGATATGCTGGTGAGAAATTCGACAAATTGCTTACAGTATTGGTACAGATTCCACTCATTTTTGGAGAGATTCCTTCATTTTGAAGATAAATACACCTTTGTTCATGACTTTTATCATCAATTTTCGGGGTCGAGGAAAGTAAATCCACATTTCCTATAAATTACAAGGTCTCATTTTCACACGGTTTTGTTTTACGCGCTACTTTTTCGGAACCTCATCCCCGCGTAAAAGGAGGGATTTCTGTACGATACAAAACACGGATTTCGACGACTATATGGAAAAATCGACTGATTCCGCGTTCCTACGTGAAAATAGCTTATATTGTTCCCGCGTGGGAACATTGAAAGTAGCATATGCATTTCGTACCGAAAACTTTGTTCTCTACTACAAAAAACACGCTTCTGCAACAAATTATCTGCAGACAACAAACTCTTCCGTCAGTCGGCGGGTAATACACTATGACGACGTTTGTGGTTTGCAAAATATGCTCATGACCAGACTCGTTTCAACCCATGGAATTCTTGACACTTCGTTCGATGTCAAAATGAATAAGCCCCAACTATAGAGAGCTGGCGATATCAAAATGTCTCAAAATACTCACCGCATAATATCTGATGAAATTGATGTTCAATTTATGTCATTTTTGACTTACAGTACCCGTCAACATGAATGGATCATGGCATATACAAAATCAACGATAACTTTGGAACGTACCGTCGCACGAAAATTTTAGAAGAAGAATCTTGAGGATCCCAAAAAGAACATCAATTTATGGGTTTGAAGAATTTTTCCGAGAATTTTTCCGTGCTAATGATTAGATTCGCAAGTATTTTTTTTTTTCAATTTTCCGCATCAATTCTCAACACGAGAAAATTCTTGAAAACACTTTTTGAACCCGTAGATCGATAGTTTTTTTTGCGACCTTCGAGATGCTTTTTTAAAAATTTTTGCATGATGGAACGTTTCAAAGATATTGTTGATTCAGTAACACTAAGCATGACCCATTAATTTTGACGGGTTCTGTAAAAAAAAAGAAACTATTTGACGTGTTTGATCTCAGTTATCGTTAATGTACACAACGCAAAATGAAACATTTGCATTGGCGCTTTTTCGAGAAGAACCCAAGCGACTCATTTGGATTTCATTAAGCTTAGCTTATTGTCACGGAATGATAGTTCGACCAAATATATAAATTGTGATTTCTCATCTCATACGAATTTTCATGAAAGTGAAGTAGCGCTCTATAACTAGAGACAGGTGAGCAAACGGCGGCTGCGTAGATTTTACGGCACCTTCTAAAATAGGCGATCTAGAGAGAGAGTGTAATGAATATATTTGCAACAAATTCCGGTTAAAATCTGTAGTGAATAGGTGTATGTGTACCAAACAACCCTTATACGTATGAACTGCCCAAGTGTTATACATACGTCGATCTAATACTTCCTTATCTAATAATATCTATGCGCGACTTGAGTTGTTAGTGAGTAGGTATAGGTTGATGCGAGCGAGAGCCCGACGCGGGTTCTCATTTCACGCATGCATCACTTCTGCGTACCATCAGTATTAATTTTCCAAGGTGGCACCACGAAGAATTCGATTTGTGGCGTGGGGGGGGGGGTGTCAAATACAGGCAAAGTTCTCGCATTATGGAAGTTCTCAGCCCTGACCAGCCCTGACGCCGAGCTCTGATGGTTGCAATCTGCATCACCAGATCACCACTCTGCGTATCCATCAGTATTCGCGATCGTGGCGCCACGGATGCATCCGGCGAATCTTGACTTGTGCATGTGTCCCCACGTGTGTGTCAGTTAGTCGATCGTGGTCGATCGTTGAAGAGCACGCTGGAGCTGTCATTGTCGGAGTCGGAGCCATCGGATATCGCCGCCAGGGATCGCCGCATCCGGAGCAACTGAAGGTACCGAGCAACAGCAACGCTTATCACTTTTATTGATGCCACAAGAGGAAAAGGCGGGTGCGAGGACCGAGACGAGGCGAAGATCTACCCAATGAAACTTGACTCGAAGCAGGTAAATATATAATCTCAAAGTTTGCATTTCTCGTCAAACTCATGATCAATTGCGGAGGAAAAGCGATCTTTGATCGTCTGTAATCAAAGAGCTCGGATTGTGGAAGATGAATTACATACGGTATTGTGCGGCATATTACCTGAACGAAAGTTACAGTTTTAGTACGAGAAATTTGATAATCGGCAACGATTCCGTGAGTCACATAGGCTATTCGTGGTCGTTGATTTATTTCGAGCCACAAAGACAGAGCATATAGGGTTGCAGAATGTAGACCTTGAACCGTGCATGCTACATATATAGCTATTGCCGGCTCGCCGCGCTTCGCTCCATTTTCACGACGTAAACATAATAAGCAAACATAAGTGTAAACAAGTTGTCGCGCCGAACTATATATGTATATCTCTACCATCACATCAGACACAGAACGTATGAAAGAAGGATTTGTGCTCCAAACGATGATCATGGTTGACTTTGTATAAAATTTACCAAGTTTGTGATGTTTGTTAGCCCAATATACCCAATGCGCGGTGATAATTCGGCGTTGAGGATGATCAAATGATCAAGTGATTGGCTATGCTGTTGCATCTCTGCTCTGCTCGTCTGCTTCGAGTATTTGGCGATTTTGCCTCGGTGACAGCACTGATTCGAGATAATGAATTTAATTCGACATTGTGCTTTGATTCTCCACAGTGATCGCAGATTGTTGACGCTACGTGTAAAACGCATTCTCTATGGTAAACGCCATACAAGACACGGTGCAAATTATTTGTGGCTGATGCTGTCTAAACATTTCCTCCAATGCACCTGCTCCAATATCTTTGAAGCTCAAATTAATTTGGTGAGGTGAGTTTGCAATCATTGATATTTTGTCTGCACCAATTGTCTGAATTGGCTAGTTATGATGCAAGGAAATTCTCTCAATTACGTGTGATCAATCATCACATGACCATAAGCAGTTTTAGCTATTCATACATTTCTTGAAATTTTTCTTGCTCTAACTCGATGATACAAATCTTGAATTTTGAAGATGAGATAAAGTTACGAATTGGACAAGTAGGCCATCCATATCATTTTGAGTTTGAAAAAAGCAATAATGTACAGTGGATGAGAATTTGCTGACCATGCCTCTGGTCTTACTGCAGATAGAGTCCCTGCTGAAAATAGGGACATCCCTGGGCACATCTTTTGGACCACCCTATTTTCAGCGGAGAGTATGCTATACTTCCTCTTTTTTTGGTTATCCGTTTTGAATACTGCATTAATCATACATCATCCAGATCTAGAACTCATCGATATTTGCATTACTCCTTGCCAGTTGATGAGTCTCTACCTGAGTTACCAAGTTCAATAGTTCACAAGACATCAATCAGTTGACAGATTCTATATAAATACTCGGTTATATACTTCAACTTGAAAGATTATGCAAGCATTCTTAGGAATTAGAGCATTCCTATCTGCATTAGTGCTGAGGAAAACTGAGATACTGAAATACTCCAATTTGGTTGGTTAATCAGTACTTTTCATCCTTCACCACCTAAATCAAATTCAGATGTACAGTATTATCTCTGTTTGAGAAATACTCATTGCGCGCACCTGATAACCATACTGTACGTTGATTAAATCTCACCAAGTTTACCTATTTCTTGTCCCAGGGGAAGGTAAACACATTTTTAAAATTTGTATTATGTTAGTGATTCTCGAGCTCATATCACATATTATCTGGAAGTATCCATAAAAACATCTTATAATGGCACTTAATAGGCCATCCTGATAGCTTACATACTCAAAATATCAAACTTAACCTCAGAAAAGCACTGAATACCAAAATTGACTTTGGCGCATACTCTATCGATGAACATATCTGTGCTTGGGGGTATCTATTTGAAGGGTCAGAAAGCAACTTTTTGTATCGAGATAATAACGAAATTCTTCTTTGAAAGTAATTTGTTAAATAATTCCCTTTAATTTATTGTCAATTCATCACTTAATTGGTCAATTCCTTAATGAAAATCATGCCAAAATTTGTAATAGAATGTATTCCATCATTATCTCAAAATAAATATTTTGCCTCTTGACCCTTCGAATACATACCTTCAAGCACAGATATGTTCATCGATAGAGTGTGCGCCAACCTCAGTTTTGGTAATTAGTGCTTTTTTGATGTTAAGTTTGATATTTTGAGTATCTGAGCTATCAAAATGGCCAATTTAGCATTAATATAAGATATATTTGTGGATACTTTCATGAAATATGTAATATGTGCTCTCTGGAATCACTAATAATATAGAAATTTTGGAAATGTGTATACTTATTCCTTAAACTTAGTTTTTGAAGTTATCTGTTCACTATCGGAGTGGCTGAAAAGGTTCACATATTTTCTGTGATGATTAGTTCGAACGAGTCTAGAACAGATTTAGAAGATTCTATGATTGATGGCCATTGTGTTCACTCGTAACCTGAAAGATTGTTCCAAAATTCAACAATGTAGTGATTTCACCAGTAATCTTGTGAAATGATTATTCAACTATTCTTGAACTGAATCTTAGTCTTGTACATGTTTTGCCTTAGAAATCTGAGACTACTCTTAGCAGCAAAGTGTTCTATGCCCTCACCTTGTTTGAGTATTTCAATTATGTTCGTCAATATTGGAAAATGTATGTCATACTTTTGAAAAACACGGAATATTCCAGCAAAGACTCAGTTTGATGGAGATTTACTGTATCTCTGGCTCTCTTGGTCAAAAAATATTTTCAGGAAATGCAAGACATATGTTTCTGTTCATGTCAAATAATCATGCAATACTACAACTCATGAGCGTCAATTAGATGAAATTCTAATTCTGATTGCACCTTTGACTAGATTGCATATGTATACCAAAAAGAGTTGATACTCCTCTAGATCAGCTGCAGGAGATGGATTGAAATTCTTTGACGATTCAACAAGCTTGTATTATTATTGATTAACCTGATTGAATTTTAATTTGAGAAGATGAGTGATTTGGCACTGATGAAAACTCTTCAACATCAGATCATTCCATAATGATCGATGAGGAATGAGAAAGGTCGCTATGGCTTTCCACCAGAGTCTCTGGCACATCATCAAGTGCACGACTGGAATACAGGAATATTTCCTGTAAATGATTATTCAATCCAACATTTATCAGTCAATCAACTTTTTCTAATATTGTTGATCAATATCGTTGCCAGGTGTTAAGAATTAGTTCTACAATTTCGCTGGATTGGACACAGTTCGTCATTTCATCATTGGTACTTGGATGACTATCGGCTTCTTGTCCTAAATAGCAGTATTTCTCAAAACAGGTAAGCTTTATGAATAACTCCTTCAGATAACATTTTCAACTTGTTTCTGATTGATTGGATCTATTCAATGCTTACGTGACGCATATGAGATTTTTTCATATAATGTTCAACATTGATTTGAGCAGCGTGCGAATATGAATCAGAATAAATTCCCGAAGTCTTCTCTAAACTACATGACTATCACACTTCTCGATACAAAATTCCATCATTTTGTAGATGTATCCATAAGCACTTTGTGAAATTTGATTAATTAAATGTTACATTGACATTGAGTTTTCCTATCAAAATGTTTTAGATGTAACACCAATTTTTCTCTTGCTTCACTCGTATCTCGAAAACTTGTTCAAGCTAAAATTTTATTCTCTGCCATGTTTTGATCATTTTCCTGTTGAACTTACTTCCAGTGGTTTGCATCATCCCAGTCTGCTCAGTAATCAAAACAGGCCACACGTATTTTCTCACGTGCTTCACTGCAAATGGTTCACCATCGATTTTCATTCTACTATCTATATTGTAAGAACAAAATCGCACAAATTCGTAATTGCTGAGGAAACATTATGAATCTGTGCAATGGTTCATTTGCAAATTCTGATATTTTTCTGGCGCAGATACTGTGGTTGTATCCAGTGCTGAAAAATTGCCAATTATGTAGTGCACACGGATTCAATAAGCTAACATCTCAATATGTTACCATTTTTCAATTTTTGATCTTAATCGTATAATCGTGCTACTTATCTCGCCAAAAATCACCAAAGCCGGGTGTTTTGTTCATCTATGACATCAATCACTTTGAGAGAGTGGTCATCTCGACATAAGAGTGAAAGATTACGATGGTCGTTCCAAGGATGCTCGACTTTCCTAGTATGAAATTCTAAAGCAATGAATCCACTAATGACTGGATAATTTCTAGCTCATAAGGCCTTGAAAAAATCGAGTAATTACTTCATCACTGTCATTCATAGCCGTTGGTAAGCCGAGGACACGGGTTAGGCTCTGTAGTCAGCGTGACTAAAGTAAGTTCAGAGTCTCGTTGTACTGCTGCTCTGGATTAACGTAATATAGGTACAAAGACTCCGACTACAACACCTAACCCGCGGATCAAATTTCAACCCTCGGTTTCGCCAACGGCTATGAATACCAGTGTATGAGAACATTATGTTGAGAGAGTGCGTGCCAATTTCAGGTAAATGAAGATACAATCTAAGTATATGTTCTGCTTTTTTCATAGCAGTGTAGACCGGTGCGTTGATCCTTATGCTTGGGAAAATCCAACTCACACTTCTTCGACTCTATTCCCTAACACATGGGTTCATCAAGTATTTGATGCACAAAGCCATAACTTGGCAGTGAAAGATGTAAAACGACCCCGAGTATTCGGGAGATATATTTATTTTAATGACGCTTATTCTTGCAAATCTTTACATGATTGATGAATTATTATAAATCTGTACAGGGATCAAGTACATTCGATTTTTATTTGCTTTTATTGTCGATTTTTAATTACTCGAAAGGCATTTCTAGGTAATGCGTTAGCTCTTTGAAATTTTGTATAAATTGTTTCTTTATGTGAAGCATTTTTCCATCTAAATTGTGTTCTGTTGCGCTAATCTAAGTAGAACTTTCTCAAAATGGCGTCGCATCGAACATATTATACTCCATGATGTAAGCAATGCAATAGATCGTAGTTGAGTTCCGCGAATGATGTGTAAGTGTATCGCAATTTGGTGTCTAAGAATTTTCTCGCTTAAATTGTCGATTTGACCTCACCAACTATTTACTGAAAAGTTGAACTTGTATACAGTTTAAGTGCGACCATGTTTTTTTGTAACTATTGTGTACATTCAACGTGTTCTCTGAAGGAACATTTACAGCACAGACTAAATCATCGACACATCACAAAGTATCTGCATTGTGGCTATCAACACTGTAAAAGTATTTATCGGACTCAACTACAATTAAAATGTCATCTAGAAAAGGCTCACAATGTGGGTTTCCGACTAGAAAACCCGCGATCGTGTCACGCAGCCAACTGCTATGGCAAGTACGTGTGCAAAGTCCAAATTTGCAAGAAACAGTTTGACAAATTATCAGAACTGTTGTCTCATCTAACCAGCCATCTCAAGAAAAATCAAATGATCCAGTGCCCCATGCGTGGATGTATAAAGAAGTACAAAGTCCTCGCGTCATTTCGATCTCACCTTACGAGAGCTCATCGGAATGATTATAAATGTCTCGAAACAGATGACGTATCATTACCAAAGGACGCATCATCGTCAATCGGCGCATCGTCATCAATCAATACCCACAATGATAAATCGGAAGATATTCCAAGTGCTGAGCCCAGTGACAATAGGAATGAAAATGATGCGCCAACTCCATCTCAGCCAAAGTCGATAAATCCTAAAAGAAGTAAGCAAGACTATGAGACCATGACCAGTGAATATGTAAGGAGAGTAGCTCAGTTCTATATGAAATTGGAATGTGAGAAAATGGTGCCCGCCGCAACTGTCGACCATGTTGCTTCAGAATTTCCAAGCCTGCATAATGAGGTACAGGAACTTCTTAAAAGTAGATTGTTCGAAAATTTGTCTCTCGAAAATATTCCTCATAGCAGGATAAATGAAATCTACGACGAAGTTTTCAGTAATGATCCAATAATCGAGAGCCATGAAAAATTGAAGACAAGATATTTGCGAGAACAATTTTATAAGGAAGAATTTGATCACGTGCAACCTCAGTATATTCCTATTGACAAGAAAAAGAAGACATTTTTTGCTTACATTCCAATTATTAATACATTAGATTATATGAAACGAGATAAATCGATTGAGAAAGAATTGAATGACCCTGGTCGACCCTACATCAAAGGTGTTTTGCAGGACTTTCGAGATGGTCAGATATTCAAAGAGAATACATATTTCCGAGAGAATCCAGACGCTTATGAAATAATTTTGTATGAAGATGAATTCGAAGTTGTCAGCCCGATTGGTCCAGCTAAGAAAAAACACAAATTATTGGCCGTTTACATGAATGTGGGGCAGCTTCCAGATCATCTTAGGAGCCACACAAGCACTATGAAACTCGTCGCTCTTTGCAAGGCTGAAGATTTCAAACACGATATAGTTTATGGAAAAATAGTAGAAGACTTGCAGAAACTTGAATCAGGTGTGGAAGTAGGCGATCGAATAATCAAGGGATCGGTCCCCTACATCTGCGGTGACAATCTTGGCAGTCACGAAGCTGGTGGATTTGTAGAAAATTTCAGCCGATCGAAATTTTTTTGTAGATTTTGCTTGATTACTAGAGACGAATTTGAGAAACCAGGTGGTGCCATAAAAGATTACGAGTGGAGAACTGTCGAATCTTACAACGAAGCTGTGAAAAAAATCAAGAAGAAAGACTACCAGGGCATCAAATTTGATTCTAAATTCAATAATTTGAAACATTTTCATGTCAGTAAAGGTCTACCTCCTTGTTTGGGGCATGATCTTTTTGAAGGGATAGTAGCGTATGATCTTCAATTATTCATTGATTACTTCGTTGAAAGAGACTGGATCACATATGATGATCTGAACAATCTCATAGGGAAATTCCCATTCTCGTCTGAAGATAAACAAGATCAACCATGTCCCGTATCATCAACCAAAGATAGGCTGACAGGGGGAGCATGCCAGATTTGGAACTTCCTTCGACTTTTTCCACTACTTGTTATGGACAAAGTTCAAAACGTTGATGACGAAGTGTGGATGTGTGTATTACTTTTGACTGAAATCGTCGAAATCGTTTGTGCTCCGTCAATCCACGAGTCTTTTCTTCCATATCTAAATGATTTGATTCATTTGTACCTGGTGAAAAGAGAGACGCTGTTCCCTAATTCAAAACTGAGGCCCAAACATCATTATTTGAAACATTATCCTTACCTGATATATCTGTATGGACCTTTGATAAAGGTTTGGACGATGAGGTTTGAATCCAAACATCGATATTTCAAACGAATGATCAGGATCTACCTCAATTTCAAGAATATCGTCAAAACATGTGCAGAGAGACACGAACTTTATCAGACTTACGTGAGGCTCGGAGCAGATGTTCGGCCTATGCTGGATACCGGAGATACTAATAAGTTTGATTCGTCCCTCTATCATCAAGATATTGTGCTCGCGGTTAGACGCTCGATAAAATCACAAAATATTGACGAGTGTAGCAGACTCAACTTCAAAGGAACTGAATACAGAAAAGGTCATATCTTGTCTCTTCGTCAAGATGGATACCAAGACTTAGTTGTATTTGGACGAATCTGTTTGATACTAGCTAGCGATGATGCAGAGATTTTCTTTGTCTTGGAAATCTTACGATCCGATTTTCTACCATCTCTAAGAGCCTACGAGATTGGATCGCGCTTGAATTTTGAATGCGTATCTTTGACTAGCCTTAAGAACTTCAAGCCGATGCAGCAATATCAATGGATGAACAAAACACTCATTAGCCCAAAGTATGGCTTCGTCGCGGAGAAAATTTCGCCCTAAAGTACTGGACACCGAGAAAGAACGTAAGCTATCAAGAATCTTCTTGCTCAAAATTCAACATGAGTAACCAGCACGAGATTGTAATAATATATTTATATGATAGAGTAATACCAAGGGTATCTATTACCAAAATTATGCATCCAGTTATAAGTACTAACTAGCTAATGATTGGAGCGATTGATTTTCGTGATATTTTTGATTGAGTGGAATGGAATTATTGCAACAGTATTGACTTCATTTCAACCTCGTTAAGGTCCATTTCCAATCATTGAATTGATTGAGAGATGATTAAAAATTTTTGAAACCATTGCAGGTAAAAAATGCCTTTCTTCAAAATTCTATCGCAGGATGGATTGTCAGCGAAGCTGGTGAAAGGTGATTCGGTCGAGCACATCATTTCCGAGGCGAAAAAGAAATTCAATATAGAAGATGACATACAGGTATGTATCGAATACTGTTAGTTTCATAACCATTTATCCAACGTTTTGATGTCACTCACGGTGCCCTTGAATGCAATTTAAATGAAATATTCCGTTACCAACGGGATTATTTTGGTTTCCGTTTCCGGATATCTTGAAGAATACATTCCTAAAAGAATTAAAATCTTCCGCCGAGCCGTTTTGAAGGAATGTCATTTGGAACATTTTTTGGAACTCTTATTTCCTCAATGATAATAAATGTTCTCCAAACCTAAGATTCCTTGGTCAAATGATGATCTAGATGAAAAATGATGATTTAGGAGGATGATTCGAGTAATTATGACAATGAGAATAGTTACGAGAGATTAAATCTCCAAAACTGCTGATTGTGGGGAGTCCTTTTGGGGGAAAAATTATGAAGCAGAGTCCAGATCTCAAATTGGGATTCCCATCCACATTTTATTCAAAACTACTCAAGTTGGGGCCAATATAGATGCACATTGTACAAGATAAATGAGGAGACATGATAAGAAGTCACTGTGAGCCTGTAATACAGAATGATTCCATCTTTTTCCAAAGACTTATGAATTCTTCAAATGTGGGAGGCATTGTATGAGCACACTGCACGTAGAAGTTTCTCGGGATATTTCTCGTTCGAATCGTTAACTTTATACTTCTCCCAGAGGGAATTGAAGTCGGAGTGAACAGACTCAACTGCTTGCTCACTGTAGAAGCCCAATCCTCTTTTTTTCGATTCGCAGAACTGTTCGACGTGAAAAAATACTGCGTGTACCTTTGGAGTCACACTGATTCCTAAGTTCATATAGCTTTGACGAAACTTGGCGATGAAAAGCTTGTAATCGGGATCCAGAACCTCTCCAAAACACGAGTTTACAACATCCCGGAAGTCAGAGAAGGATGTTTGATATTTTTCCAGTCTTGAATTTGGTTGAACACATAGTAAATCGGAATTCTCCAAAAGTTTTTTACACGAGTTCCCTTTGAAAGCTGGGCTACCATGTGTCATCTCTCGTTCAACGTTGCATTTTTTCATCCAAGCTGTAGATTCACTCTCAAACTCTCGGTACATATGGAAGAATATGGTATTTACCACTCCTAGCATGAAGTGCAGTTGAGGTGGTGGTATTAGTTGCAGGAATGTCTCGTCCGGATCGCTCTTGAATAGTGGTCTGTTCACGCAATTCATGAAATTTTTCGCATCATTCTTCACTGATCCATCTGCAACCCACTTCTCGTAGTAAGTCAGATTCTTTTGGACCGTTCTGAGTTCACCGCAGGTGTTGAGATCATCTTTATTCACAAAACACCAGATGCATGGGTGGGTGCAGCTCTGCGGCATAATACCGGATATGATGCTAGCTAATTTCAGATCGGTAGCTATAGTTCCTTCAAGCTCTTCGAGATCCAGGGCATTCATTAATGTAGAAACATTGTTATAATTTTCCTGAATCTTAGGAGCTACTGCCAACAGGAATATCTTTTTGACTGCAGAATCTTTGAACTGTTTGAATGCAATACCGTCAGAAAATTTCCGACGTTCTGAGCCGGTAATTTCTGCTGTCGATGTTTCCGACTGAATTGAGAGGCAAATTTTGAAAAATCCTCCTCCACCGTCCAAGCCCTTCTTGATAAGATACTCTCCAGTGCGCCTTTTCTCTTTTATGAACGCTATGAAATCACTTATACCAATACAATGGACCACAACTCTATGCACTTCGGAGATCTCTTTTCCATTAATCTTCAAGAACTCAAACTCTCCGTGGCTGAAAAAATCGTCGAGTAGGTGAGATTTCTCCATAAGCTTAATCGTCGAGCCTGATTCGATAAATTTTCTATCTTGTGTGGCTGTCCGTAAAAATGAGGCGATCCCATGCGTCTGGCGAGAGCTTAGATTCATGCTTATCTGCAGTTTTGAAAGATCCTCTGCAGATACTGAGCGTTTACACGCGGTCTTTTTACTTATGGACCCTTTGCAGGATTTTCTGATGAAATGGAGTGGCTTGCCTCGTGATTGTCGGATGACGAGTGTCTCCTGTGACTCTGGACATTCTTCTACTGCAGTCCTATTTTTTATGAATTTGGACACTACTTGATCTTGTACTCTTTGGGGACAACTTTCCAAATAAGTTGAAAGATTATCAACTTGAGACTGCACATTGCAGATATGAGATACTCCTTTGGATACCGGAGTGAGACATTTGCGGCAGGGGTTTTTCAATGTGCTTGGAGCTGGATTTCCTGTAATATAATTCACGACATGAATGAATTCCACTCGGGAACTTTGTCAAATTCAATGAAACTTGAAGATTTCATACAAAACCGCGTCACATTCCGAATTTATGCAATTTTTTTGGAAATGATGTTAAGCACGTGGAATTTCCGATAAAAACTTCTCACAAGGCCCCTACGCTCGACGAAAAACGTCACGTAATGGATCAGGATTCCCCAGTGCGAGAGTGAAAAGAGAAGCTTTTTTGGTACGAGATACATAAATATTTTACGTTGTTCT
The DNA here is from genome assembly GCA_029851415.1 of Eretmocerus hayati. Lineage (NCBI taxonomy): Eukaryota > Metazoa > Arthropoda > Insecta > Hymenoptera > Aphelinidae > Eretmocerus > Eretmocerus hayati. Next base: position 3,076,099 of record CM056742.1, read on the forward strand.
ACGGAAATTCGAGTACACTATGGTTTAATTTCAATGATGAATGGAAAAATAGTTGATGGTTATTGTAATAATGGGAATTTGAGCCCACTGAAGAGTTATGACATTTTGATATCAGTTTTCTGCAACATTTATGAATCGAGAGAAGATCATTGAGTTTCATGCGTGACTCCGCGCAAAGCAAAATAGCCTAGTACAATTTGTCGTCCAAATATTGAAGAAGCGCGAGCGCAATCTGTGCGTATTTCCACTTTGATAGGTAACCCGATAATCAAGAGATATATTGATGTAGGGTAGCGAGGGTAGAGTTGCGAGACGTCAAAATCATCGTGATGGAAAGGCTGATTACTAGTGCGTGACTCGGGCTGTACGTAAAAAAATTTTCGGAAGCCACAAGTTCACGATGTTGGGACGTCGATATGAGAAACCTATTCGTAAAATCCATGGAATTTTGGAACAATGCCATTTGACAGGGTTTCAAGTACTCACCTGCTGATTTAGATGTAGTTTGTTGCTGTGAATTGAGAGTTTTTCGTGCAACATCACAGATTTCACAATCACACCTCGAATTCTCGGTTGACTCGGAAACTATCATATCCACGACTCTGGGTGAATTCAAAATATTCATCGTCTCTTTGCCAGATTTAACTCGACTCACGTGCACCTTACACGTACCACACAAAGCACTTGGTGAACTTTTGCTTTCTCGATAATGATTGAAAATTGTCTCCAGATCTATTTTCAGTTGATTTTTGATGGGAACCATCATTTTCTTCTTTCGAAAACATAACAGACAGACTTTGGATCTATTCTCCTCGTGAGAAAATGCATGGTCCTTCGTCATCACGATTGTGAAATCCGCATACAGTCAACGTAGCAATGAATACGCATTGATTGGGATAACAATTGAAACTTTTCACCACAAGGTTCAGAGACACATGCGAAGCGCTCACAAGCTGGCGAGATACTAGTTGAGTGACCCATTAGCTAAAGTTCCAGAATTCACTCTTGTTATGAATTTCGCTGGCATACATGTATACTGAGAGTATTGTCTGGAGCGAGTATGTAGACCATATCAACAAATGTCGCCGATTGAGCACGCGAGGAATTTGCCGCAGACGGGGTACGGTGTCGTAAGACGACCGCAAAACAGTATTCCAACTTACCGATCTGTGTCGATTGATGACGTTGAAACGATGATTAGCAATGCTATATTGATTTATGTTGATTGATATTGATCGTAACTTGAGTAGTTTTGATCAAGATGTGGATGGGAATCCCAATTTGAGATCCGGACTCTGCTTCATAATTTTTCCCCCAAAAGGACTCTCCACAATCAGCAGTTTTGGAGATTTAATCTCTCGTAACTATTCTCATTGTCATAATTACTCGAATCATCCTCCTGAATCATCATTTTTCATTTAGATCATCATTTGACCAAGGAATCTTAGGTTTGGAGAACATTTATTATCATTGAGGAAATAAGAGTTCCAAAAAATGTTCCAAATGACATTCCTTCAAAACGGCTCGGCGAAAGATTTTAATTCTTTTAGGAATGTATTCTTTAAGATATCCGGAAACGGAAACCAAAATAATCCCGTTGGTAACGGAATATTTCATTTAAATTGCATTCAAGGGCACCGTGCACTTTGACTCTGTCTGAAATATTGAAATTGTTGAACTTTACTCCAACGAGTCTCGAGATTTGTAAGCTGGGCCCTGGTACCATTGTAATTATTCCTCCGACTTTTGCATACAGATGTTTATGAGTGATGGCAAAACTCCGGTAGATGAGGACGTCATGGAGTTAGCTTCGTTGAGGCTCACTGATCCTTTGGAGCTCATCATGACACAACAGAAAGATAACGATGATGATCAAATGGTTGTTGATGATCTAAATAACAATAATGTGAGTCCTCAAAGGGCAACGCCACGTGGTGAGTTCTCGTCTGCATCTTTTTTTGCCTCATTAATCGAATTCTAAGCTCAGTTTTACATTGGAAGGTTGGAAACCTCCGGAAGCTATAGTTTGAATAATGTTAAAATGATCTTTCACAAACCAGTGGTACGTGATCTCGCGTCCGATCGCTAAATGTATCATATAATATATAACTCTCATTTTGAAGAAAATTTTTCCGCCATTCTGCTCAAATTTCGTAATCATAGCCCCGAAAACTCTCGAGAAGAGAAGGCTATACATTTTTCCTGGTCGAATGAGCTTTTACGGATAATCAAAATTACAATGCCTTTTCTTAGTGCTTCCAAATGGCGTCATGAACGTCATTCGCCATTCAACAACGTTTTTTGTAATTCTCTAAATTTCCTCTAGAATCTCAATTTTCTTATTGCATATTTTCCTAGCCCCCTTTCATTAAGAATACGATTTCTGAATTTGTTTCCTCAATTCAATTTATTTTCAAAGGATATATTTCTTTACATTTCAAATAAGTTCACAGAAACTGAGGTCATTATATCATCCCAAATGTTACTAATCTAAATTTCTGTGATCATCAAATTCAAATCAAAATTTCCGTCATCAAAATTCTAGAGCAAGAAGAGCTGCAGAAGTATTTAGACTACGAAGGAAATGGAGACCGTTTGGTGTTGGCAAAGGAGAATAAGATTCTCGACATAGAAGGATTTCCACGAGGTAGTGTAGGATATAAGATTCGTCCATTTGTCGTCCAAGATCAAGAAGTATCAGTATTACCTAATAGTATAGGATCCATCTCGAAAAAATTATCTTTCATTGCCAACACCAAACTGTCTTCAATTTTTTGTAGCGGAATTGGATTGCAATTTTTTTCACTTCACACAACTATGTTCATGGAAATCTTCATTCAAAGTTGATAACGTCATAAATTCAGATTGGCCAAAACATGACTGAAATTGGCATCTCAAGGACTCAACTGACTTTCTGTGGACTTATTCAGAAAGTGAACGGACATGTTTGAACAAGAATGTATTTTTCAGGAACAACTGATTGAGAAAATATGTTTTTAGAAGAAGGGGGTTCAGAAAAATATACTTTTAGAATATTGGGATATCAGAAAAAGCGGATTAGGAGGAAAGTACAAGATAAAACATATTTCGACCTTATTCGCGTTTTTGAATCGTGAACTTACACGCTGAACGTTGTTATTATGAAATGATCTACTGTAAGAATTAAGTTTGAATTTATATTAAACAAGATATGGCCTGACTTTTGACAGGAAGAGAGTTTATCGAATATGTTGATTTTTTACATCCAGATGTCATGTCGAAACATATCAAGAACTCAGCCATAGCTACATTGCAACTCCTTCAAAATTCATATAATTGACTCAAGCAATAATTATAAATATTCAATGTCGTCAACTTCCAACTGATTTATCGGGCTTTGATATGTTGGCCGTGATTGGAGAGCTCTATCACTCGTGTTACGCAAATCACAAGAACTGAGATGTTAAGCAATACGTGAATTTTATAAATACCTAATGGTCTCTCTGATTCCACGGAATCCCCTTGTGCGAGTGCGGCCATCATTCATTCGTCAGCTACTGATTCTCATGTAGAACAGCCATGGAGCTCTCTTTCTATTCATGAAAATCGGAGGGGACTCAATCTCTATCAAACCTGATTCTCTTCAACTCGCGACCACATGAACACCCCGCTCTCTAGAATAATGGATTGGCAATATCCACATCTCAAATGATGAACTTTAGGAATTTGATTGTAAATTTTTCTAATGGGCATATATTATTGTATTGTTCAAGGTACACCCCAGCCACAAGTAGATCTGAATAAGGTTCTGGACCGGATCCCGCCACACGTTCTAGAACATTGCAGAAAGGGGAATTTGTTGATGTCAGATAGGAAATTATCCATAGCTCATGCTGTCGGAGATTACATGATCGAAGATTTGAAAAATCGCTCTCGGAAGATAGCTCGACTTCTGTGCAGAATGATATGTGACAAGTTTCCAACGTCAATGTCAATCATTATTGAGGGCAATGTTTGGGACGATGGTTTTGATGCCTTCTACACATCAGTTCGTAACTGTTTGAACTACAAGTCTTCAACAAGTAGAGGGTTGAAACGAAAAAGCACCGAAGATGGCGACGAAATAGAAATTGATCGACGACAAAAGAGGGCAGCTTTGAATAGAAATAATGATGAATACGGTTGCGTAAACTATGACCCGAAATTGCCAGAAAATGAAACCACCGAATCGCAGGAGCAGAAGAGAAAAAAGTTATTAGATATGTTCCACAACGGCGTTCTAGGTGATTCAAAAGAGTGTGAGTCACTGCTTAAAGCAACATATCCAACCCAGAGGAGTTTGATCAATGCCATAGATCGAGATCTTGATGCCATATTCTCGGAGTGGCCGCACTTGACTGATGCCTCTAGTTTAATTAAGCACAGTAGTTGGTTGCTTGGTAAGGATGTCTACGAAGAATGGAATGTCCGTGTAATCCTGATTTGCGACGAAATGAGAAGATATTTCAAATTGATGATGCACAAAACGCGCAAGATGGAAAGGCTAAATCAACTTTGCTCAGAATACCTCAGCGCAATGGAAACATTTAGATCCGTGGAGCCTAAGTTTTCTGTTGTATTCCCACTTCTTATGTTGAGCTTAGGCGAAGACACGTCTCATCTCTACAAAACAGTGAAAGTGAGTTCATTTTTTACTATATAGAAGTAGAGATTACGTATATTGATGAAAATAACGCCTGTCTAAACCAAATCAATCCATGGAATTATTTATGCTTGCACTTGAAATCTTTATAGAGCGAAACCTGCACCTCCATAACGCGGACAACTAAATTTTCGCGGTCACTTTTTTGTGATTGATTGGTGGCTATATTCAGCGTGTATAAGCTTCTCTATAAGGCGGACATCTTTATGAGACGAACATTTTTTGACCAAAGGTGTCCGCCTTATACAAGTTTCACTGGATTTGTGACAATATGACGAGAAAGATTTCCGCAAATGGTCTCGCACCTCAATGATTATCTGCGTCACATACTCGACTGCTAATTTGATGACAATGATCACCTCGTAGCTTTCCAAAATGAGATTATCATGACGAAGCGGACTGTTAGCATAATAATGAATAAATTTGGACTAATCTTTGGTGAATCTGGCATGCAACTCGTCATCCCTCTGAAACCGTGATCAATAATATTGATGAACCCTAGGGGAATAACAAGCTGAGTCAGTTCCTACTATCAAGAATAAACGTGATCAATTCCTTATTGCCAAAGTATTGCTATTATCAAAATTATGCTGTTTTTGGTAACGGTTCTTAATATTATCAAGAAGATGATCGAGGAGTTGTTGCTCTCGACTCTCGCGAAGTATCCGATGAATAGTATTTTTCCAATTTGGATCTTTGAAATGATCGTTCCATGTTTTCTTGTTTGAGGATTGAGTGAGTTACTCTACCCCGACGTTAGATCAAGAGCGCGCTCTTATCATATGAAATATTTTTGATCGATAATTCATAAATTGAAATCATTCATGTTCTGGAATTATTTTCATGATTTAATTCTGCAGGTCGAATCAACGGAAGAACAGATAAGATCGGCAGCATCTTCTGATCATTCTGTCTTGATCATAGCCAACAATTCGATTTACGGAAATGGACCTTTCTATGTTGTAGTAGAAAGAAATCATGCGATAGAGTGCTCAAACTTCCTGGATGGCATTCTAGTGACATTTCTTTGTTACTACATTTTTGGATATAGTTACAAAAGGGGTTGCGAAAACACTCTGGAATTCATTCAAAGGTAAATTAATTTAGCTATCATACAGCAGTTCCGCAAAATTTATACTAAAAGCCTCATTTTATAGATTATTATCTACTAGGCCAAGGATCGATAAGTACTTGATGTCGTTCTAATATTTTTCAGGCAATTTTTGGATATCAATCCGAGATGCGAATCAACTAAGAGATGCAAGCGTGGAGGGCGGAAACAACAACGGATGAGCTCAAAAGTTGCAAAATTGTCGTTGAGTCTGTCTCTATATTCCAACATATTCAGAGTGGAGGATGATGACTAAGTATTTAAATCCTTTGTTGAGTGTTGATGAAATTTTATGTTTTGACACAAGAGAAAAAACTCTCACCGAACAAAGTTTATTTGATTTTTAAGAGAAGTGACGCCGGTGATGTAGGCTGATATGACCTTTTATAGACTGTTTACTTTAAGTTGCAACTGCAAAAGTTTGCTTTCTACTGAGATTCTTGTAAAAAGTGCAGTTGGGTTGGCAATCTATTATTAGTTCTTGTTGTTGATGTAGTGTGACTCAATGCCCTGACGACTCTGAACAACGAACCGAAGGGCCAATATGTATATCATCCTGTCTTTAGATCATAGTTATATGTCGCTCGACAATTACAGTGAGTCTGATAACGATTGACATATCATCTTTCGAATTCATGTCAACTCATACTGGGCATCTCAAGAACACTCTTTTTCAAAATTAGCTCTTATCACAACTTGTTAGTGCAAGCAGCATTCATTCGATGCAAATAACTTCCAAAACGTTAATTCCGACAATGTTGCCTAACTTTCAAGGCTGCCGAGTCTCTCACTCTATCCGACATCTTCGATAGGTGCGCATCTTGGACTTACTAGTGGTACTTTGATCAATATCCATTTAGTCTGTAAGACTCTTGAAAAATTGATAGAACTTCTTCGTAGACGACTGAAAATACCGGCCCTTTACATCTTCAATTTAATGATCCACAAGTTTCTCTGACTGTCTGCTTCAAGCTTCGGGGCTAAATTTGAAACTATAGACGACTCAATAAGCCCCTTTTCTGTCGTCATTCGAATGAATTTCATCAATTAGAATCAATCTTTAACTGTGAACATCTCGCATTCTTTCACAAAAGCAATAAGCTGTGCTTAATGAATAATACTGTTGAAAACAATGTGAGATCGGGGACACTTGATTGCATCTTATCGCATCTCAACGGTTTCTTGTTGTCTTTGACTGGTCAAAGATACTTGAACCCATAACAGCAGAGGTTATTGACTAAGACAGGTTTAACAGAACTACGACTCAAGCCCAAATTGCAATTTTGAGATGGTTACCAAATCCGCATAGGGGTCTCTTAAGGTCTTATCATCAAACGATTGTATTGTTCGATTTTCGAATTCGGCTATTGAGAAGAATGAAATATTCTCTAGGAGACTTGCAGTATGCAGAGCACAAAACGATGGATGCCCATCAATAAGGTGATTGATAATGTGATCTAAGATTGCCACCTTACTTCCCAATGCATACTATTATCCATGGGAATAACTCATTTTCAAAAATAACAAAGAAAATCCTCCTATTTAAGTTTACTACTATTATCTGAATATGATAGATGGTTTGTCAATCGCACTTATACTCCTTTGCATTTAAATATCCCAACTTGACTGAAAACGGCTCAAAAATTGTCTCAGAGTCAATTTTCGATGCCGTAAGTCGTTGAGCAGTCTAACGGAAGCCAAAAGAAGATGAATTGTATAATTTTCGATCTGTGATCGAAATACCTGTACTCTTTTTCGTACTAAGTTTGTTCTCCCGTAGTACAAATGTTTAGTTGTTGTTATAATAGAATGTTTTGTCATCGTTGAGCCATCACAGTATTCGTCTGATCATGACGCAAGATCAGATTTCGTCGATTTTTTCATCTATTATACAGTACATACATTTAGGATCTCTTCTTTACCTGAATTCCGTTGAATGATTGAAATAGTTGATTTTGTACCTGTGGACTGAAGTGACATTCTATACTTTTGAGTTATCTTTGATTTTTTCTCTAACAGTGTAGAATAATACATGTATGTTGTGTTCGCACCAAAAAGCTCGTAGTCTTTCAGCAACTTACTCCCCCCCCCTCCCCCTCCAATTTCATCACTTTTACTCACGCGACTCATTACATTCCAGAGGTCCTTGTTTCAAGAAGCACTCAACCAGGGTTGAACTCCTTTTTCCTCATTTTTTTAGCTGTTACGCGGTATCTATACCATCCAATCCCTCCCAATTATCTTGAGTACGTTGTGAATGTAAACGAATGAGTCACTGAAATGTAGTTCAATGCTCTGCCAATTTGGATGGATTTTTTTTAATGTGTTCAAGCTACACTTTTGCAGCAGGTTTCTAGGAAGAAAATTATTCCTAAGGCGCGTGTGGATCTTATAGGTTGATCCAATATCAACAATTTTTGATCGAGTAAAATTCAATAGAGACTAGATGATACACAAAATTAAGGTTTCAAGGTTGACAATTTTAAAAGAAGTCAAGTCAGTATATTGACACTTTGAACGATGAAACAAGCTAGGCAAGTCAGACCCAGTCGGGTGGTCACCCATCTGCATACGACCGGACCCCCGTCGAATCGTTGGTTGGCGAGAATTTTTGCCATAAATTCTTCCAACGACGCCGTTGATGTTTATTTATCTTTGATTACGAAAAAAAAAAAAAAAAACGAAGAAACAGATTTTTCCACCCAATAATTGATCACCATCTACCAAACTCATGGGCCCCGTATTACGCCAATATTGAAAGAGTGGATATATTTTTCACACAGAACTATCGTTTGTGCGCGAAACGATCGCGGGACGCGTCACTTGTCGTCCTTCCGGACAATTAAACACGGGGCCGAATTTCAACCACGTGGTTGAAATTCAACCACGTGGTTGAATAAAAATTTCAACCACGTGGTTGAAAAAAATTTCAACCACTGTGGTTGAACTAAAATTTCAACCACGTGGTTGAATTAAAATTTCAACCACGTGGTTGAAATATTGACTCAACCACCCTGGTTGAAATTTTTTTTCAACCACGTGGTTGAAAATCCATTGCATTTTTTTTACAGTGAACCATTCAAGAGAAAAAAATGACTATGATGATTCTAAAGAACTCCAAAACTGGAAATATTTTGCAATTTTCCATATTATTATAGATATGGAAGTTCCCATGAATTGAGCTGATATTTACTGGAGCTAGCTTGTTTTCAGGTGGTCTTACACAACTCTTCCAACCTTGAACAGGATGAATTACCGAAAATTTCCAAACAATTTTTTGATTGAGATTCGATCAAGACGTACGGTCAACGTCGGTATATTCTGCCCATTTAATTTAAACATCATGTCCATCAATAATTTGCCACTTACTGCACCATTAATGACATTACTCAAGAGTTATGATGGAATTCTGTGTTCAAAGTTATCTTGAGCATCGCTGTATACATACACACAATTCCATGAGTATGAATAAAGTGGCAAAGAGCCATCAACGGCGAACTAGAGCAATGCAAACGACTTAATCCGGCAATTTCCAGAGCAGAAGCTACCTTCACAACTCTTCCTGTGAAAGCTCTGCTTCCCTACCCATCTCCTCCTCGTGATTGAAGGAGATGCGACGTTACACCATTACCAGCTACCCATGGATTCACGCATCCGTTTCGATCTGACGAATTAATGCACGCTCGGAGCGTCATCGATTGCTGGGGCTCGTCTCTGCCACCATTACAAGCCACTCTATGTCGCTTAGCTAGTTGCAAATGCTGCCAACGACTATGGCAACAGCAAATTATAATTGTAGCTTCAGCTTGGTTCGCGACACCGCGAGCCGAGCATTGACCAATGCCCTGAAATAGGTGCTTGCGCACAACTACAAGTACATGAGCAGCAGATGTGGAAGTGCAATCAGTGAATCATTTCAACCAAATGTAAAGGAAGAAAGTCACGACCTTCCGATTCCTCTCCCATTGTAGCAATGAAAAATATCATTCTGGCACTGTGATTGGACGATGAGGATTGATGATTGACAGGGGAAGCCGGCGATTATCATTGGACTCGTCTTCTCGCAAGTGGTGATCTTAGCTGCTGCCGGTAGCAATGCGTATGTAACTTGCAAGGAGAGCATCAGGTTTGCGGAACGCGGATCTTGATGGAACTCTGGGAATAATCTTGGTCCGGTGAGAAGTGAAGGCATCTCCAAGGGTTTGGTCCAATGGGCCTCCAATCCCGAGATATAGGTTCATTTTAAAGTGACACATATATAGATATTTTGACAATGCTAATCACCACAGCTGTATCTCACAATAGGAGGCACGTAGGATTGAGTCCTTTGAGATTTCTCCATTTCTTGCCGGAATAAGATTATTCCCGGGGTTTCAACAAGATCCATCCACCGCACACCTGGTGCTCTCCTCTTAGTCTAGATCCCATACCGGTTAAGCAAGTTCGACGCCAGGGTAATGCGCATGGAACTTAGAGTCATGGGAAATAAGGGGCTTGTGCAAAGCCAACACCTTCTACTCGTTAAGATTCAACACTGTTCATTTGAAGAAAACCAGAGCTCTGGGCTGGGATGGAAGATGTCAAGAGTACAGCATTTCCTTCTGAATAGATCCTGCGAAACTTTACATTGGCAAATAATGAAGTCTCATGATCATGAGGGACTTGTACGTTAATGCAGGACCGAACAAATTCTTTGAATTCAAAAGATGATGTCTCGCAAAGACCCCCTTGAGGGGCCTAGAAGTTTCTATCGAATCACAAACGTCGTAAGTTAGAAGGCTTCCGTTTCTGTGTCAAGCTTCAAAGTCTCAATTATTGGTACTCAAGAATCATTCATGTCATGCTCCACTGATTACTAGGATATTGAAGAAAGGTGATGGAATGATAGGTTATACTAATTCGTAGAGACACTCTGGAGCTAAAATCTGAAACGGAGAGGCCACATACCTAGTTCACCATTAGCCTCCTGATGGGCAGTCACGGAACTTTTTGAGTCCCCAAGATGATCCTCGATGTGATTTTAAATACCCATACCAAAACGAGAATCTTTACCAAACACTATTGAGCTGATTTCACTGATCTATATATACCACATTTTTTAGTGATATTGAGACGGTATTAGATTCAAGCCTTGTAAAAATTGTTAACGACCCCATGATCTTACCCTGAAAAATGTTGACATACCACGGCATCCATATAAAATTAGCCATTGAGTCTCTTGATTCATTATGTACCGTGACGTATCACACTGTGCAACAGACTTTCGAATTCGCAGTGGTGCATGGATCGGACAATGATTTTCTTGTGTTTTTACCGACGCAAAATCCGAGCCCGACGTTCACTTTGCCCCTATATCTTGGAATTTCTTTCTAAAAGCAAAATCCTGATTTCCCTCGAAACAGCTATTTCAACATTTTTTGCTAATCTTGTCATTTCAAAAATATGGTGGTTTATACTTGTTGCGAGCCAGGAGCATACCGGAGTAATAATTTCCTACTTATTTTGTCCTATTAGATACGGCGGCAGTATTTGAGCAATTTTGCTGAAACTTCTAAAATGCTCACAAAATAAACCAGAGACATCCCCCTCGAGTTCACAAGAAAGCATTCATTTGGTTCCGTGTATACATTGAGGAAAAATTATTTGCAATATCCGGAGAATAGATCAGTCCAATATGCATGCACTATTCCGAAAATGAGTTTTGAGCATTTTCTGAGAAAAACTCAAGCCTCCTCGTCATGAGTCTAATTCCAAGTTCCCTCGTCTAACGTACCTCTGAAAATATACCAATGACGCCCTCTAATCACCCCAAAGATGTCTAGCGCTGAATATTCGGATTTGTTCGCTTTCAAAACAGAACCATTGAAGAGTCCATAGAAGCTTGGGATAGAAAACAATCTAAACATGATCGATTACATCTCAGTGATATATTCCTTGATCTTACCAGAGCACAGATTTCTGGCACTTTAGATATCGTATCAGGGTAACAAAAGGAAACTACGTGATGTTTAGCGGGCCTCGAAGCCCAAAAGTTCAAGATTTGACTTGTCACTAGGGAGCTTGAGCTCACCTCAAGAAGTGCTTATGTAGTAATGTCGGTACTGCGGTAGTCGAATCGATCGACTTGTTTGGAACATTGCTAATCTGCCTACATAAGGTCAGTGTACCCAACTTGCCCCCATTAAGCCATTTCCTTAATAACTTTGACCCATCTCTATATTTTTCAACGTACCTTAGCTCATTTTAAAGCTTGTCTCAAGACCTTTGAAATAAGTTAAGGTACATTTAATTTGGATCAACTGGAGCCAAACTGTTTTTTTTCTCCCAAAAGGTGACTTTTGAGAGTTTACAAAAGTGTGTACCCAACTTGCCCCCATTAAGCCATTTTCCCCACAATTCTGGTCCATCTCAATATTTTCCAACGTATCTTAGCTCATTTTCAAGTTCGTTTGAGGACCTTTAAAATGCACTAAATTACGTCCAATTTGGATCAATTGGAGCCGAATCGTCTCAATTCTTCCGAAATAAATGATGGAAATCGGCGATGAAGTAATTTTATCACCGTGCACGCACATTTAGAGCTTTTAGGTGGTTTAAAACACTATTTCTGACCTATTTTGACGTGATAAACACGCTCTGCGTGGTAAAAAAGTCGTTCTGCACGCCCTTTCGAGATAAACATATGGGGGCATGTTAGGTACACTCCGATGTTGGCATCCTTGTTTCTCAAATCGTCTCCGTGTTTTGCACATAAAACAGCTCCATATTCAAATTTCGCAATTTTGAGAAATGGATTTTGAAGGTCCTAAAACAAGAAATCGAATGCGCTAAGGTACGTCAAAATTGGTTGAACTCGAAGAATTTGGCACCGATTTTACTGAAGGCGATTCCCTCGGTGCTTTCTTAGCTAAGCAATCACGAAAAATAGAAAAATCACTCTAGATTTTCTGGAAAACGCAGGAATGATTCGGGGTCGACGCAAACTACTTACTTTCTCATGTTTCAACATAACGAAAGTGAAATAAAATTGCCGGGAGGCCAAGGAATGCCCATCCCCGAGATCGGCATATGAGGGCAAGTTGGGTACACTTACCTCATTTGTCTTATGTGTTAATCAGATCCCAATGACTCACACCCGAATTTGCATAAGCATCGGACGCATGGTTTATGAAATATCGATACCTAATTATCAACAAATATGTCTTATTTGTGACTTATTCGGGGCTTCACGCTGTAATTAGACCAGAACTTCTATCCACACAAATTGGAGCTCAAAAAAAAGTTCAAGCACCCTCTTTGTGTAAATGTTTGCAAATGAGCGTGATAAGGACAAAAACAAATCGGTCAGTCTATTATAGTCTTTAATAATCAATGCGATACCCCATGAGATACCGTGCTTAACCTCTAAAAATGTTAATACTGATGGTTTGACTCTCAGAGGTAACCGAGGTTCGTTAAATTCTGACTGTGTTTAGTTTACATGCGAATACATCTTTCTACCAAGTTTGATTAAAATCTGATCGGTAGATCTTCTACCGAGGTTACCCCGTTAAAATGCCTTTTTCAGTATGGAATCTGTATGATTCTCCCGTGTAAATTTTGGTCAATGCAAATAATTTTTCTTCAATGGGCAAATGAGAACGAAGGAAATGCACCCTTATGACCTTGAAAAAGACGTTTTTGGCCCATTTTTTCAACATTCCAAATTTCTACGTCGGAAAATGCACAAGAAAATCATGGTCCGGTCCATGGACTATCGCCGATCCAAATTTTGTTGCACAGTGGGGCGATCCTTAACTGCGCCCGCGGTCAGTAAAAATGTATGATCTGCGCCCGGGTTAATCCTATGTCGCGTTATGAGCTGCGCCCGGGATAAGCCTATGCGGCGTTATGAGCTGCGCCCGCTCACTTCTCGGAAGGTTGCTATTGTGTCTCCCCACCCCTCGTTCTCACACATTCGAAAATATAGTATAGGTTGCTTTCGCAAGACTGAATACCATTATCTATCAGTTATGATGAAAAAACATCTCATTTTGGGCATGATTGTGATTTTAATGGATACTGAATGTTACTTCCTTATACATATATATACACATAGAAAAATTTGTCAAAAATCGAAAAATTCCAGAAAAAGTACATTCATTGTCTGACTGCAAAATATAACAATATATCTTAGTAAAAGATCATTGAATCTGCCCGAGAGCTTGACCCTCTGCTCTTTCTCGTCGAGCTTTGAGGGCACTTCTGATTTTAATTGTCACCTCTACTTGTAGACCAATCAGGACATCATTGAATATGAAAATATTTGGGTGGCTCTTGGGGAAGCAATTGGAGAGTTTTCCATGAAATGACTCGCATGCATTAGTTGTTTGATCCGATGACCTTGACTGCGTCGCCCACATCCGCGGAGGAAATCTCGAATCATTTTGGATATAATTGTCAGCGATATAGTCGGCAAACTCCAAAACCTCTGGAGTTGCATTGGCCATAAGGTCATCAATGAAAATATCCTGTGCTCTCGCAGGTTCAAAATAAGTTAGCCTCATGGCCCTTCGCAACCATTGTCCGCTCTCCGATTCGTGATCTCTGTATATATTTATGAGGCCTGGAACATTTCAATGATAATACTCATTTAATTCACCAAATCACGAACCTTGATTTCAAAGAGAAATAATCTCAAAATTCAATCGAGTAGCACATCAAAATTGACTTACCCAGTTCTTGAATTTTCCTCAACCAAGAGTCGGTGAGGTGGAATCGACAACATACAATTTCGACGAGAGGCCATACTATGTTGATAGCTTTGTGTATGCCGGACTCAAGATCAACGACGATTTTCACAGGATAAAAAATCAGTTCAATTCTGTGGCATGCATGGACGATATGTTGAAATGCAGTTTCATATGTCACTGTTCTTTTATCAGGAAGAGCGCAAAAAATCAGAGGAATGTACTCCCCATTCTCTACTCCGTGTATGGTGAACAGTTGTAAGAAATGCTTTAGGCAGTATGTGAACGTTCCATCCATCAGAATTTTTGTTATCGAACAGATATATCTTAGACTTTCTTTTGTAGCCCAGATAATGATATTATTTATTCTGTCGTTGACCATTAGAAACTCTTCACCATCCGGAGTCTTGATGTCCATATCACCAACAGCATCATGTACCTCTTGAGAATTTGTGGGCAGAGCAGGGTACATTCCTCGTCGTTGTACATATACACTCTGTCGCATCAAGCCTAGATCTTTCTTCTCAAGTTGCTGACGTATATGAGCTGGGACTTCCTGAATTTCCCGTCGCACCAATTTAGCTGGACCAATTGAGATATCGTCACAAGCTTTTCTCTTTACACTATTTGCAACAAATTGACGAGCCAATGTCATATCTGGCTCGTGATTATGTTCACCTTCGCGCCCGAGGATTGTTTCGCCAATCGCGTCTGTCAAGAGTGTAAACTGGCAATTTTTTTGGTGCAGCGCCATTTTTGCCCGGCTTGTATGAGGCGGCCTTTCCGAAATTTAAAACCATCGAGTACCTTCAAATCACTGCCGCGTTGCCCGATCATCGAATACATTTTCGCGACAGATTGGCGACGGTTACTCACGTTGAACTGAGCCTCGAGAAACGATCGAAAGCTCATCATCTGATCAAAGTAAATTGAGACAGAGTAAAGGTAATTTCGGCAATATTATTGTTTTTGTAGACAACGATAGGCTGGTGATGATAATATTGAGCGCGAGTCCATCAGACATATTATCGAACTTGTACTCGACCACACGGAATGAGAGAGAGAGAGGGGGGAGTCAGGTATACTACTCACAGGAGCTTAGCGGTTAAGCCTTCCAAGAAGCTATGAGCGCAGTTCATAACGCCACCGAGGATTAACCCGGGCGCAGCTCATAACAAAATCGGCCAGGTAAAATTTGACCCGGGCGCAGTTAAGGGTCGTCCGCACAGTGTTATTGATGTAGGTATCAGTGATTAACTAGGATACATTCGAAGTTCCAATAATGAATAACACAAGCACGGGGAAAACAAGATCTTGCAATCATATTTGAAGAGAGAAGCAGACTTTCCAGTATTGAATCAAGGAAAAGTTAAACTACTTCATTCCGATAAATTCAAGCTTACAAGGAGAGTCCAAAGGGGTTTGGGAGCTGGATCTGGCTGAAACTCTGGGAATCATCTCCTTTCAGCACCAAAAGATGATACCCAAAGCCACAGAGCTACAGCCTATGACCTATACATTACAGTATATCTATATAATGATATATAGAGATATGCTGTAATGC
This sequence comes from Eretmocerus hayati, assembly GCA_029851415.1. Classification (NCBI taxonomy): domain Eukaryota; kingdom Metazoa; phylum Arthropoda; class Insecta; order Hymenoptera; family Aphelinidae; genus Eretmocerus; species Eretmocerus hayati. Next base: position 3,092,184 of record CM056742.1, read on the forward strand.
ATAGGTTCTAGTCTGTAGCTCGGTGACGCTTGAACGTTGGACTCTGCGGCTTCGGGTGTCATCTTTTGGTACTAAAAGGAGATGTTTCCCAGATTTTCAGCCAGATTCAGATCCCAAGCCTCTTGGATTCTCCTTGTTAGCCCAGTCTGAGTGGAATAAATTAGCATGGAATAAAGATAACGGAAAGGCGCCTTCTCTCGTTCATCCGCTCTCTCAAACTGACTCCTGTATTCTCCACAGTGAATAACGATCCAACTGCTCCATAGAGCAGGGGCCACGTACTTATATCTGCAGCAACACTAGCCCAACCAGAGCTTGCTTAAAAGGTCGGCGGAAAGACGAGCTCAAATCGGCGCTATTAGCTCTCGTTAGCATGGAACAGCGAGCACCGCCACCCTAGAGATTCTTTTCAAAACAATAACTCGTTGCAAAATTTGCAGTGCCGGCAATCCATCTCTCTTGGAGCAGATAGCTGAGTGCGTGGCTGAATTTTCTGGCAAAAATTCCGTAGATGTGCCCGACTCGACAACTTGCTGTGTTCAATGGACGTCGTTGCCCCCCCCCCCCCCCTCGCCCCAAACGAAATGTCCGGGAAAGGGTGAGCGCGCCAGACCTTGCTTAGCCCCAAGCTCATCATCCACGGCCCGAGTGCTTGTCCTAGCCTTTTTTCATTCTGGTCAAAACTTCGCAGGAGTGCGGCTAAACATTTTACTCCACGACGCTGAACCAAGTTCCTTCGTTACGCGCGACGATGGATCTGTTTACCCCCGCAGCGGATTATACAGTAGACCACTTATGCGAGAGCAATTTTCTTTTGCTCCTCGATTCGAGTGGTTTTTCGTGTTCCCTTGGGGACAGAACTGTAGTATCATCTCGAGAAGGGTTGCGTGTAGTTTTGGCTCCTGGGATGAGTGAAAGAATTCATCTGCTTTCGGTTATGGGATATGGCAAGGGTACGTGATTTCGGGCTCCAGAGGATGGATGCTAGCTTGATTTGGTTAGCCTTGGATAAGGAAATTCTTCGCTTGATTCAGATTTTTCATCTCATTCTTGACTGATGATATAGGAGGTTACTCGAAATTGAAATAGACACAGTCTGAGCGATAGACATCTCCCATCCATGAAAACTCCGCGAAACCTACAATTGACAAAATTGCTGCAATTCAACCCTAAGGACAACGTCGCTATGAATAACTTTGAAATTGAGTTACGACTGGGACCAAGTTAACGTTGTTAGCAGAGTCAAACCAAAATATGGGAGAAAGAAATTCATAAATCAATTCGGTCATTGCACTTTGAAATCTGTCAGCTCTAGACTGATTTGACCGAATCATTGCTCCAGTCAGCCTTGGTCTTGTGGATCTGTTTCGTATTGATAACTTTACAATCGTAGTGGATGGACAAAACTACGAATAGAGGTTATGCAACAACGCCCACTCAATGAACAGAGACTTGAATGAATTCAAAAGTCTTAATGATCTCTGAAATTGTTTCCATCCAAATTTTTTGTATGCTGGGTCTCGAAGGATTTATATTCGATAACGACCCTGAATTCCAAATGCCAAAGAAGGGTATTACACGTATCATCTCGACATTCTTGTTGTCTAATCGGTATTTCTGGATTGGGGAATCCTTTCCTGTTATTTAGCTTTTTGGACTTTTGAAAGTGTTTGCGTCTATCAGATTACCTGGCGACTCTTGACCCTCGGCCAGTTTTCCCTCAAATAGCTGGGTATATCCGTGCTTGCGGGCGAAATAGGACGGGGAGAACTTCAAGGGAAGTCGTACAATTGCACGAAAAAAAAGATGATCGGTTGCCGTAACCAAACCAAGTTGGTTGGATATTGGACCCCTATCGAGTTGTTCAGATCATTCAATTCGTTTGTATGAAATATTCAAAGTCTCGTCGATCTTGCTCCGTTATTTCCAACTGCGAAGATCGTTGCTAAAGCAGATGGTCGTTGCACTAAAAGGAAGATGAAGCTGCTACTATGCGAGATTTAGGTAGAATCTATTTGGGTTGCCGAGTAGAGGAGAGTCAAGCTGATTCTATTCGAAAGTCGAACAGATACCGCTTGAGTTTTCAACTAACGCTGCGCGGAGCGTTCGAGCATGGCAGGTACGTTAATATAACCTACAAAATCAGATCACTCAAGAAGATGTTACGATGATCCTTGGAGGACTGTTTCTGCTAAGATGATCAATAAGGCATCATGCACTTCCTTTGAGCAACGATCTTTCTAATTATAAAAATAGATTTGAAGTTGAAAAGGAATGAAAATTATGTAAAACGCTCGAAAATTTGAAGGTGTGTGGTATCTACGGTTTGAGGAATTCTACTCAAATTCGCTGAAATTCTCAAGCAGCTACTGCTTGAATCTCGAGCAGAATAAGCATGTCTCACTGTGGTGGCGTACTGCCTGACTCTTGGACAGCGGCAGCTTCATTTTTCTCGCAGTACGATTTCCATACTGCGAATCAAATCGTGAAAAGAGTTGACGTGAGAACCAAACGGTAATCAAATAGTGCGGGGATTTTGGATGAACTCTTTCACATTGTATTCGTTTGCACTTAACGAGATCCATCTAGAATTTCTTATCTTTCTTGTTCTGTAAGCCGGGGATTCTAGAGGACCCCGACCCGAGGGTATATAACTATGGATCCCAGAAGAAGGAGGGAAGGAGCAGAGAGTAGACAAAATATGAAAGATATAGGGGGGATTGCGAAGGAACGGGAACTCTCAAGCGATCCAACATGCCGCTGAGGGATCATATATGACGCAAAGAGGTGGAGGGGACGGTGGAAGCACACACATAGGGGCTGGGCTGACGACTGGCGGTGAGGGAGTTGCCGTCTGCTACCGAGATACTGAGATCTCCCTTGTCGGAGGACTGGGGCTCGGGAACGCGTCTGCCTCCCAGGATCAAGGAAGGATCCCCCTGCCAGTGAACCGGGGCCGAAGAGTCGTTAAAAATGTTACAGATACATCCGAAGATGCCAGCAACGGTATGGAGATTGGGAATGAAGACACCCCTAGTGCGACACCGCATAGGCAACTCTTTGTTGATCCGAAAATTGGAGGCAGCAGACAACGACACAACAGCAGCCCAAGTCAACGCAGCAGCAGTAGCTTACACACCAAGCGTAAGAAGGTTGAACCAGAAGCAGTACAAAAATCAGACATCAATGAAACTGTCACCAATAACTATGACATCCAAGACAATCTGACAGAGTTGTTGAATGACAAACAAGTCAATAGTTCCAAGATCCCAATACAGGTGATACAGATAACACCTCGACAAGATGTCAGGGTGTGTCACGTCTTTGGCGACGGAAGCAGCCAGGACCTCGACAAGAGAGGAAATCCCGGAGCAGAATGTGGCAACATACAAGGATGTTGTCGCACGACAAGAACCAAGGACCCCAAAGATTCCGCCCATAAGGGACGTAAGATCAACAAGACCACAGCCCAAGAGGCATGCAGCCTTCATAAAGGTCCGAGATAAAAATCTTTACAGTTTAGCTGAAACTCAGAAAATCTTTGAGGAGACGATCGACGCAACTGAGGATTAGATTCAAAAACGATCAGTCAGAAAGATGAGATCGGGGGCACTTGCCGTCGATGTAGGTACTGAGAAAGATCCGCAGTCTCTAATGGAGTCAGAAAAACTTAAGGATAGTGGACTGGTAATAGAACAGCCCAGTAAAAAGGTACCTAAATTAATAGTGTACGATGTCCCAGACACATACAGCGAGGAATCATTCAAGAAGACTATGTTAGAACAGAACTCGAACATCTTTACTGGACTGACAAAGAATGACGTCGCCAGAGGCGTCACTGTCAGATTCAAAGGCCGAAGGTCTGTAGCAAGCACCTCGACCCAGACCAGTAGGACAAATGATCCAGAGGCAACAGGAAACTGGATCCTCGAAGTCTCGCCAGATATCCGCAACCGTATGATGCAAGTCGGACGGCTGTATCTCGGATGGAATAGTTGCAGGGGGAATGATCATCTACAGGCCCCTACGTGCTACAAGTGCCAAAACTTGGGGCATGTAGCCAGGCAGTGCAAGGAGACAGAAGATACATGCGGACATTGTGCGGAAAAAGGCAATGGCATGAGAGAATGTAAGAACAAGAAACGGCCAAGGAAATGTGTACCCTGTACGAAACAGTGCAAGCGACATGTACATGAGAAAAATGAAATGTGTCCGATGTACCAGCAAATGCTGCAAGTCGAAAGAAGCAAGATAGACCACCGCTCATAGCCATGGCAGGTGGTGATCAACTAGTCATCATACAGTCAAACATGCCGCGTTGTGTTGATGCCATGAGCGAGATATAGTAGCCAACTCAGTAAACGCCCCAGTTCTCCTACTCCAGGAACCGGGCTTTAACCACAACAACAAGGAACCAGTTAACTTGGGAGAATTTTCAGCTCAGTCATTCTTCGTTAACAACGAAGGTAGGGATCAACCGTGGGCCTGCATAACAATATTAGACAATCGATACACTGGAACATTGATAACCAACGTCAGCGCAACTCATTGTGTTGTAGTACAGATCGAGGGCTCCAGGGCCTCGTTCTACGCAGCCGTTACTCTCCCAAAATTCAAATTCGGTAACGAGAAAATCTCGGCGCTATCTGTTGGTGTGAGACCAGAACGTGTATGTCCTGTTGATTTATGCTACTTCCCATACTTATGTGCATGAGCCTACTAGTTTATCTATAACACACTCATATATCTGAATAGGTGTACGCCACGGAAGTGCGCGTACCCATGCCAGTAGAGCTTTCCGTATTCGAGCGCGGAGCTAGAAAAGCGGAGAAAGAGGATATAGAAAAGAGGGGCTCCCAAAAGCGTCTACGAAAAAAGGGTCCGTTGGCTTTTCGAGACGACGTGCGGGACTATGCCTGTGTAATACAGTGTCCGCCTTCAAGTTGGCCGGACGCTCTGTTGGCCAGCATGTAATTGTAATAAAATATATCCACCGTTAATTTTGGCTTACCCTTCTTTTCAATATCTTAGCTCCAGTGTCCAACCTCACCAAATAGGTGACATGCACGTCGCGAGTGGCGTGGCGCATCGAATTTGAGCAAAAGAAGATGTCGACCACTGAAGCTATAGCTACAACGTATCCCTGCTCATAATCTTGGATCAAAAGATGTGAATCAATGAATCTGCATGATTATAGAGATACGCTTGCTTGGGAATTCCCCAAAAACGTATGCAAGATTTGAAAGAGATCGGTTCGGTAGTTTCTTCGAACGAAGGTGCAAAAAAGCTGGCTCGAGTTGCGGTGAGGAAAGGGGCTTCACCACAATAATCGTTGATGTCACGTTTACAATAGTACTCGAATTACCAGTGTCGAAAATGCAACCCAATTACTAGCACATGGTTTTGACCTATCCTTCGTTCAGCTTCTGTCTTGCCGCTGGTATTAGCGAGACCAAGTGTAGTAAACAAGTATCCAACTCTCATCTCCGGTAATTACTTGACTTGATTTCCAAGTTTATACGGCGCGAACTTGGGTAGAACGCTCTGTTTTCGACTCGCGCGTTCTCTGAAACTCCACAGTTCAGAGAGCGACGCTTTGCCATGGCATGCGACTGCGTACTATTAGTAGTGAACAGCGCGATAGTGTGTAGCAATATATAAGTGTACCGCCACCAGCGAGACACGCGTTTACACACGAAATCTGTTTCACGGCTGACTCGGGCGCAGTTGATCAAGTTGTCACTTGATACCTGACAAACAACGACCGAGTCTCGGCTAACGTGATTTTGTCCTTGCAATTGAGCTACAGCATCGTCGTCGCCGTCGTCGTTGTCGTCGTTGCTGTCTCTATGCAGTGAACGCATCGCTCCGTGTACCTATTCAGTTGTCTCTCATTGCATTGCCCGTGTTGTTCATCGTTTGAGATAGACGGTTCATAACTTTGTGAAGGACTTTGATACTCTGTAAACTCAAACTACCCCTTCTGGTTCCTCTCCATGGCACCTTGGAGTCGAATGTTTTGACAGTTTTTCTTTCAGAAACTTGACCATATCTTCATCGTTGTTATATCCTATCTGATGATTCCCGTTTTGTGATAGAAAATCATTATTGGAACCTGAACAGGGACTGAATCAATCAGAACCTAATTTTGACATCAGTAATACCGGTATATGTTGATAGGAATCAGTCGACTTGGGAGACTTGCAATACAGAGTCATATCATATCTAACAGATTTATTCGTTTGCGATGCCGCATGTAAGATCCTAGAGTCGAAGTGAACCTATAGCAGGAGATCAATACAGAGAGCACGGTTCGATAAGACTCATCTCTATGAACAATGAACAACGAATTGGGCAGGGTTTGTAATAAAATTCATTCTGTATTTTGTTAAATTTTGTCGGGTTCCATTCGCTACTCGGTTGTATACAAAAATCCCAACTCTGATGATCATAATCGTCATGGTTATCCCGAAGGAGGTTACTCCGATAGAATTTAGAATAGATGCGAACAATACGAATTGATCAACGATATCAAACGGAATCTCGAGTCGATTTCGTTACGAACTCTGAAATTGAGAACTTTGAGAATTTCGTGGTTAGAGTTACCCATCTGAATCAGCTTAGTTGAGGTTGGTGTATGAGAATCTGAAGTTCCCAGCTGGTTAACATTTTCATCTTTTGAACTGATGGCTTTGTTCCCATCATTTAATGGACTTGGAGATATTTGTAAAAGATTTATTTGAATAAAAATGTAATGCTTCAGTAGGAAATGGAAATTCTGTCAAGAAATCGAAATACAACCATGTGTAAAAACTTATGAGATGGGGGCGCATTCTTCGGAAAATGAAATATCAATTCCGATGTGTCGACTGATTGATCTAATTTCATCCACTCTCAATTCCTTGGGGTGGAATTTCCTGTCAGAAGAGCTACTGATACCTTCATTCGGGCCGTTTTGGCGTGCATCTCTATCTCAATGTACTGAAATTTCAGTCCAAGCGTTGTACTCGAGACGTTTTCCAGTCCAAGCTGGGATGAAAAAGCGTGTTGTTATTTATCGTGTTAGCTAATTGGATATCAGAGATTTTCATGAACTGATTCCAATTTGAGGCCTCCAAAGCTTTACCATCGCGACAAAAAATGAGACATTGACAGGAAAATGTTATTTGACCTGAACATAGTGCGATTTGAGACTCCTTTTTGTAAGTATTCCACATTGTTGCTTGAACTCACGTAAACATCAGATCTCTTGCTTATTTTTCCTTCCAAAGCTTGAATAACTTGAATTTTCTATTGAAAATTTGCGAGCACTATTGAATACAACGAGAAATTTTATGAACTATAAATTGCTCCTCTCACAACTTACGCCAAGTTTATAGTTTATTTTTGACGTGTGTTTCAGTCCTATTTGGGCTGGAATTTTCAGTCAAACTCGATTGGCTATTTCCAGTGACTCTTCGGGTGGAAATTTCAGCCACCTAAGATTGAAATCCACTCTTAGAAATTTAGAGTGTCGCCAGGATAACCTGAATGATTCGGATATTTTTAAAAACACGAGTTAGATCTGACATCGAGTAACGTAGTCCGGCTTCTGAATCTACAAGACTCTAGCAAGATTCTTATTTCCTTTAGTGTGCAGAATCTTGAGATCTAAAATCCGCAACTCCTGAAGTATCGGTACCCTGACACTTATACGGATCATACAAAGTATTGAACGAGGGAAAATTGCTCAAATGAAATTTGCTGCAAAATAGTTAAAGCATAACCAAGCTCCAATCAAGGCTCACTCGTTTATTCACACACATACACACATATCTATATCTATCTCGTTTCACGTAGTTTGCCGAGCTGTCTATCCGCAGCCTACAGTACGGCATCAGACTCTGAGGTGAGCGAGGAGGGTGCAGAGGGTTGACAGAAGCTACAGCTTCGACCCCCTTCCGCTCGACTCGCTTTTACTCGAAGCTCACGCTCGAACTGCAGACTCAGATGAAGCTACCGTCTACATCAGGCTCGTCAGAGCGCAGAGGCTGGGCTCTGTAGTGAGCCAAACTCACTCGAGCAGCTACCCCCCCGCCCCCCCTCACGCCTTATTTCCGCGCCAAGCGCTAACTAATTCCATCCCATTTCCAAGGGTTGCAGCAGTAGTAGCTCAACTTCGACCCTTGACGACCCCGAGCTCAGCTCCATTGCACTGTACTTGTCTGGACTGTGTCTCATGTATGTGTAGGGCAGACAAGGTTCTTGTTCAGTTGAACAACTGCTGTTGACCGGATCAGAATCATTCCTCGTATACTTGAAGGTTATTTCATATCGAAATATTGTGATTCTAATTCTCAGAGAAATCGACCCTGCACCTTAGATCGAGTCTCATGGGAGATGGAGGTTTTGTCCCTACAAATCGTACCAGAGGCTCATCAATAAAGGAATCCCGAGTTATTCGCGACCAGCCCCGTCTCGAGTGATTTAGAAATCATTGTGTGGGTTGTAATCAATTTTGCGCAAGATTCCGATACCGCCTTAAGGTTGGAGAAGATTCTGGACCTATTGACCCATGGAATGAGATGAGTAACCATATTTTCATGAAAAATTTTCTCTCTCATCAATTTTTGAGAATGTCGATCAAATGCAGATTGTGGGTATATCCAGGCAGACTCGGAATGGTGCGAACTAGAATTGAAATTGGTCCTACAGTTACGTATGCGAGGACATTTATGATCTTTAGAATTGAAAAGGCATCAGTAACTTTTGAAGCACCGATACGAGATTTTTCGTACAAGAGAACATGGGCGGGAACTCAGATGAGTCGAGGATGAGCTGTCCGACGAGTCTCAAAAAAAGTTGCGCAGGCAATGAAAGACTGGCTGCTCACTTCCTGCGTAGCCTCGACTTCCTGTAGCCGAATATCGCGAACGGAGCTTGGTGCGAAAAAGGTGAGATCAGTCACACGGGCCGCCTTCGAGCTTTTTACCGTCACCCTTCAGTATCATCCAACTTTGAGCAAGAAGAACTGCGGTGCATCGCCGCTTTTAAAGGTCCACTGCATCCGTGTGGCTCAACTTGATTCAGACCGATCGCTGATAAAAAGTTTTGAAAAGTTGCACCGCCACGCTGCGTGGCGGCGATCGATTGAGTTGCCTGAGCTGCGATTGGTTTCACGCGGATCCATACACTTTTAGCTAATTGTGCAATTTTTTTAGTCGTTGTCGGGACTACTGCAGCGATTGCCAAGAGTAAATCAGTCATCTCGCGATGAAATACGTGGTTCACCTGAAAAAATCGACGAATGTGATTGGCATGAACACAAAGTTGTATCATGGATTGTGAATTGCATTGAAGCGATTTTTGCATTCTCTTATATTGAAGATCGCCTTTCGGCGTTTTACGGCTTCGGAAGAAAAACGTTGTCTTTGTCGAAAATATGAGGGAGAGTGATCGCAGAAATGGATACATAGACGTGTAGTAAGTTGAACCAGTGGAAAGGGCTAAAAAAATTGTGATGGAATAAAATTGCCCTCTGTCATATGAGTGATTTAACTTCTACATCCCATTGAGTTGTGATTTTTGATACTTGATAATATAAGTATGAAAATGAATCAGCTGAGCACATGGTCGACCTTTGAGCAGGATGAGGTTGATTTTAGTTTTGAACGACTAATAGAATAGGATAGAATAGAATAGCACATGATATTACTCGCCCAACAGCAAAACAAGTTTTGATCAGTCTTACAGGACTTTTGTACATGGATTTGCATTCGTTCTAGTCAACTGCACGATCGGTGATAGTCATTCCTATCAATTGAATCACAAGGAAGTGGTGATTGCTCTCATACGTAAAAAAGGTCACTCTGATGAATACTAAGATTACAGTACAAGTGACAGTAGCCATATCACACATTATATAAATGAGTAGAGCTTGTTTGCACCAGTGAGTACTGTTGGCATATTCTTTAGAAGTTATGCCATTCAAATTATTTGGACCATAATCTGCAATTTTGAAGACAGATTTCCAAATTTCAAATTTCAACACCAAATAATGAAAATCTGTACTTTTTCACGTCTTTTACAACAGAATCGTTCGTATGTTAATCTCGGGAAATCGAGTCTCTTCCATATACTTGTCAATTGGGAATGTTTGGGGAAGTAGGCTCATACAAGCTCGGGGTATCTGAGAATGCGGTTTGAATCCATGATCCACTTATTACCCTCTATTATACATGAGCAGTCACGCAGAACCCTAATTGGGAATTCAAATGACCAGTTACTCATGTGACTCAAAAAATCCTGTTTGTTAAGATTCACCGAAAATTTTCCACAATCGGTGCTTGAACGGAACCACATTTTTTGTTGGAAGCTCATAGTGAAATACAATGCTCATATGAGAGAGGAACTCATAAAATCAAGTATCGAACTTCAAAAATGCTCAAGCCGCAAAAGTCTCACAAGGAGAGGCCAGGGAGTGCGGGTCACGGATTCGTCTGAAACTCTGGGAATAGTATCCTTTTAGCACCAAAAGATGATACCCAAAACCGCAGAGTCTAACGCTCAAGCGTTTTCGAGCTACAGGCTACAACCCATGCATTACAGTATATCTATATATGTGGAAAAATGGTATATATAGATATACTGTAATGCATAGGTCATAGCCTGTAGCTCGAAAACGCTTGAGCGTTAGACTCTGCGGCTCTGGGTATCATCTTTTGGTGCTAAAGGGAGATGATTCCCAAAGTTTCATCCGAATCCGTGACCCGCACTCCCTGGCCTCTCCTTGTCAGAGTACAAGGATGTAATCCATCAATCAAAATGCACATTCACTTTGGATTCCAGCACTCAGGACTTTTGTTGATTTTTTCTTGTAACCAAGAAAATTCCGTCATGCAGAATCAAAATGACATGTTTGTCTCATAATCGTGGAGCATGCGCTCATTTCGAAGGTAATTTTCAAGAATGACAATTAATTACCGCGCTTGTTTCTGAAACACTCTCCTGCGATTGCCAAGAGATAAGTCTTCAGGAAGTAAGAAAAATCTGGAGCAATTCAGCCTCATTGCATCGAAGAATGGAGAATGTCAGGTGGATCAGGTGACCGTTGCGGCGGTACAGGTGGATGAATCAAACGGTAGCACCTCGATGCCTTTTCGCATGAATGGGTGCGAGTGCATCGGATCAGATCGGCACCTCACAAAAAAAAAACATCATCAAATCTCAAGAAGCGCACCAGCTCGCGCAAGAAAGCGTCTTGACTCAAACTCTTTCTTCCGATCTCCAACTCGTCACAGCTTCCAGGCCATCATCGTCACGCTATCGTTTCAACCACTTCATACAAACCACCTTTACAAAATCAGAATTTCCTCTCGGTCATCCTTGCGAATCCTTCATCTCTACTCCCACGGCCTGATGCCACCATTTTCATTCTCAAACCTACTAACATTATATCTCTACTCAAGGATCAATATCCAATTATCCTACATCTCATGATTTCAGAGTTTGGCAATGGGGCACCACATGGCGCCTCAATACATACAACCTGTCGACCCCGAGCAAACCTCCTCGTGAACTCGAGCAGAAAGGTTATGTGATGTACGTACACTGTATGTAGAGGCAAGCTGAGCCAAGCGATGATTGATTATTTATTAATCGCTCGGTCTTTGCAATACATCGTATTCGCGAGACATATACTTCATTTATTAGATACTCGTGGTAGTATACGGTAACGCATGATATAATATGCATGCTCGAGTTACATACTCTATGAACCGATCGATGGTGAGACTGGCATTTGTGTGTGTACGCGGTCGCATTTTACCCATTTTCTGTTATTTCTATGTTCTTACGCGCAATGTGGCCTATAGCATACTTTGATACATTGTGTGTAGGTGGATCGTACGTCTGGTTCTGAATCGGCAATTGACCGGGAATACGGTAGTACGCCACTTTTGCACAATCGCTGTCTTGGTGTACGATGTCACTGTAATACTCAGAAATGTTTGAGGAAAATCGCCCGATTTTCATGAGTCAACCCACAAACAATTTGAGGTACAAGAAAAATACCACCTGTAATATTTTAATTATTTTAATGTTTCATAGTCATGCGACAAAATCCATGTAAGTAGATCCTAATTGGTTCTTCCATTCTAATTGTAAGTATAAGTCAATCAGATTCTCACATCGACTCCCATGAAGCTAAAATTCACAAGTTCCCCTGCCCAATCGATAATGAGTTTCACCAAGTAACGATCGTGTAGAATCTACATATATCCTTGTTTCAACGTTCTTCCTTCATCTCTCAACTTTCTCCAACCAAAATCACTATTCAACAAACAACGGGTCGAAAGTCTGTGTAAAATTCCCGAGATGTATCACGAATACAATCCGATAGAGTTCGAACAATGTAATATCCATCCTATTCTAATCCTGATAATCATGATCTCGTCCACAATTACATTTTTGAAGGGGTTTCTCATTCATCTCACTCCTTCTAAGTATTGGACTATGGGTGACATTTCCCAAAATGATCCAAATTGTCTAGTGATATTGTTCCAAAAATTTTAAGATGGATGTATTTCTAACCGCAGCTCATGCAGGCTTTGTAATATATAGGAGTTGAAACACGCCGGAACTATCAATACAAGATTATTTTCTGCCTAAAAATAAGCGAAAGTGTATAGAAGTCTGACAACGATGGCATTGACAGTTCGGTCAATGATACTGGGCAGGATCATAAACATTTTTTGTGCACGAAATTTTTAGCGGCATTTACTGTACGATTCCGTGTGCCTGCAATGCGCCCTGATAGTAGTTTCCACCAAAATTCGTATCAATACTGCAGTGTGATGAGTGTCCAAGTGAAGGTTTTCTCGAAGATTTGTGTTCCATGAGCACTGGATAGCACATTTGTACCCTCTCACAATTTGAATCAGAATTGCGAATGTGTCTCCGCAGTGACAGTGTTAACAAGAGATGATTTCCAGTAAGAATGGTAAAGTTGATGATTTCAAAGCGAGAACAGTTAGCATGGTTACTTGCTTAGATGAAGGCAGTTTGGATATGGAGTGTTGCGTGTTGAAATTTGAACCTCCAAAAAAAATCCTTCGTGGCAATTTACGAGGAATCATAATGTGGATCTCAATCTGTACTATCCATATTAGACGTCCGTCATTTGTAAGGGATCGTGTGGTTGTTTGTCGACAGATGATGCTTATCCAGGTGTTCAATTTAACTCATCGCGCCAACGGCAAGATTTTTCAATAAATTAAGATGATTTCAATTGTCCCAAAACTAGCTCACCCAAGACTGGCCTATTATGATCCCAAAGTTCTATTCAAGTTGAAAACAATGAAATACACGATTTTTACCCGATACCATGCCAAGCCAACCATTGACGTGGACCCCCAAATAAGTCCGAACGCAAATAAAAAGGATCCTACCTCGTCGCTGCCGGTGAATGATCGAATAACTACCCGTTACGAAAACAGCCCTGGTTTTTGGATTGCGAGATAAATTAAATTCTGACAAGCATCGATTCTTCGACATGCCCCAAAAAATCCAGCCTGCCAAAAAATATCGACGGCTCGGCATTTACTCGCTTCGGAGAAGTACCCGACAGATCGGCAGTTCAAAAAAAAAAAAAAAAAAATAACAAGAAAAAAAAATCGAAGAGCCTAGGGAGCAAAGTTTCGAGTACGCAGTAGTTTGACGTCCGGAAATCAACGCGGCTCTTCTTTCAGCGCCGAACTCACGCACATCTCGCGTCGAAAAACGTCAGGCGATCTTCACTTATAATGGGCCCAGCGGCAACTTTTTGTAGGGTTGACTTGACCCGAAGCGAGACGCGCCACGCACGCACGGCCCATTTGCCAAGGCATCGAAGACGTTGCAGCAATTACCTAAAAGATCTCTTCTCTTCAGAGTATAGACTCTAGCTGCACGCACGTCTCGCGCATTCCGGTACGTTTAAAATTACCGCCATCTAGCTCAGCGACGAGAGGGATCACGCAAATTGCCACACTCGTGGAATGAAGTCTGCGCGTAGCTCCGGGTTATCTTTGCGGTCCACAAAACAATAGTACATGTACCCGGTGGTGTCTCTGGCACTACTGTCAGACAATGTTTAGGATCGGTCGCCAGTCCTTCAAAAATTAGCCCAGTAGATTCTAGAGAAGGGAAAATAGTTACTTGGTAGCAGCAAGCACACGTGTCGGCCTTGAATTTCAAACGATACAGAGATCTTTTTGAAGACAAATTGGTTATGGGTATACGGTGCGTGTTGCGCGTTGCGAAATAATGTAAGGGGCCTCAATTCGTTGATGGCCTGGAACAAGATAATCGCTGCGACAGAATTTGGCCGGCAAATTCGAATTTCATGTGCGTGCGTGGCTGTCTGCGATTGATGCTCTTGAACATCACCGACAGACGAAACCAGGGCTTCAGACGTGAGTCTTGAATATATACCTGACAGCGAGAAAAGATGGTCAAAGTGCCGAGTTGCGTGATGCTGGTCAGGCCAAATTTACTTCGGCGCGTATTTTAAACTGCATGAAATGCTTCGAAGACCTCAAATATGTCGTGATAATGATACGGTACGGATTTTGAGGTAACAAGCTTCGGGGTGGTAATTTCTCACGCAAAAATATAATTCAGATCGTGCGTTCAGTTATCGCTGGAGATTTTTTGAAATTGCAAATTCTGTATCTTTTACGTGAGAACAGAGTCAAGGAAAAATATGTACAATGTGTAGTTTAAAGATGACATCCTCACAGGACCTCTTCGAATGGATGGCGAATATCTTGTCACTTTGTAATTTGAGTGATTCAGAGGCCCTTGGGTCTATTGAGGGAAGAAGAAATACAGGATAAGTTTTTCACTAAAAACGCGCAGTGCGCCAATCCTACTCCGAATGCGAACCACGAAGTAGGAACTGTCACATTCTGGAATGGCTCGCTAGTATTTGCATTTGGCTTGCATTGGTGTATTCTATACGAAGATTTTGTAGGAACTTGTGTTTTCGCTCTGCTTAGTGTAATCGGCCAGTCCTGCTGCAATTATCTGTACGTTCCTTAGTGCAGAACTATTGGTTCAAATTGAGGAAAGGTATCGTTCTATTCGTTTAAAGAACCTTCGACATGCTTTTTTGAACATGAGCCTTGAGAGGATATCTGATACCGGCCGAAATTCGTCTGCTAAATTATCCCAAAATCGTATTTAAAGAACTACGGTTCTAAAATTTATCGAATCGATCCCAAATTTCCCACAGAGTTAAAATATCCTCGTGGAAATTGTGAAAAGTCAGTGACTTCCTTGGGAAAGATCTGTGTCAGTCAAAAACTGTCTCGAATGTCGAAACTCTTTGAGGTTAGGCTACGATTATACTCACCCTAGTAAAAATAAGTGCCTCATGATCATATATGAACATGTTCCCGACCGGACTGTGGTCATACATGACCACCTACGATCATGAGGCCGGAGTCATAGGTCGTCAATGTTTTTCATACTCGATCCTAGGAATTCATGTTGGAAATGAAGCACTTCATTGTCAACTCGAAATGTTTCTCAATCCGAAGCTTCGAAATAAGCCCACTTTATTACAATACCCTAGGGCCATGTACGAGTTGGTTTTGTGTACCTATGACTAACCATGGAGACATAATATTTTCTGAGGTCATAGATGGTCATAGATGACCATGGTTCGGCTGGGAACATGTTCATATATGATCATGAGGCACTTATTTTTACTACGGCACAGTGTAGGATTCCTGTGAGATGGATTGCTCCATGAGGGACTTTTCACCAATCCTACGGGGATCTTCTAACACTGTGAAAAATTTGGGATTGATTCGATAAGTTTTGGAGCCGTAGTTTTATAAATACGAGTTTGGGGTAATACGAGTAAGATTCTGTATCGCGAAGTTGAGAACTGCATTTTATAAGTTGGCAGCATTGACGTGGTCTCTTGTTTTGATGTCGGCTGCTAGCAGACGTTTGCAAAGCGCGTACTGTTGTGTGCTGTTGCTCGCATGCTTGCTTTTTTCGGTACACCACAAATCCTCGTTGTCGGCGTTTTGCGAGGAAATCGTGGCTTCCTGGTGGAGATGAGAGTGTCCGGGTCGTGTTGAGGTGTGCTAGTTATTTGTGTTTTGTACTGTGCTGAGTGTATGGTGGTGTACAATAGCGAGCAGTTGCGAATATACTCGCAGGGTGGTATAATGATGCACATGGAGCCGTAGACATCTCCTACGACACGACTTTGTTATTCTTCGGAATAACAAAAATATGGCTCAGGATCATGAAGAATGTCTTGTCGGTGCAGCACAGGGTCTTTTGGAATCGAGTGAAACCAAGAGAAAACCTGCATGTTCTGAATTTGTAGCGTGTGTTATGGTATTATTGCAGCATGTTTTCACTTATCTAATTACATGTACTTGCCTTTACCAGTTCTTAGATTTTCTCTCAAATATTCATTTCGAGACGGTTTGAAGAATTTTTTCTATTCAAAATGATGGGATAAATATGATGCATTGTATGCAAGGGGAATGGAGTAGATTAGTTGCCTAGAAAATATTTCAGTTGAGTTGTTGAATATCGTTGTTCAGAATCCGCAAGTAGCATCAACTTCGAATATTATCTCTGAACTCGTTATTGGTATCTTGCTATTCGCTGATTATCACGTGTCAAAACATGAAGAAACTCGAACTTTGAACAATCAATTGTTCCAAAAGAATGAAACTAGGAAGAAAATACGGTTAACGTAACCTCTCATGGAATCTTCGAAGAATTACCGGCTCATAGATTTGAGTTGGGTCGGCTTTTATTGTCCGATTTGCATGTACTTGAGTCGATTTTGAAGATTTTGAGGAGAATTGAGGAAAATTCTGGGAGGAATGAGAGGGGACCTGATCAAGCCCGACCACCATACTTGTACAAGATGTTAGTTCAACGGACGTCTATACCATTTCCGATCAGCCAATAGATAATACATCTCTGCGGTGCAATGTTCGAGTGATTCGGAGGCCAATTCCTCATCCAAGACACAAGTGTGATACGGAATAGGAATCCCTGAAGACACAACCTTTCGCGAATCAAATGTGCTGATCTGTTCTTATCTTGGAGTCAAGTAAAATTTTTCGCACGAGCACACCTGTTTCCCAGCTATATATAGGAAATATTCTCTTTCTATGTTTCCATTCCATCACGATGACATGTCTCAGGAGTCATGAATCGTATCGGTGACGATCTTGCAATACTGGAATCAGGAAGCAGCTGTGTATGAGTCACGGGCGTCTGGTTCCATCACTCAAACAAACTTGCTCATATTAGCTACCGTTCCCTTCTTACACAGTGCACCACTCGATATCAAGTTCCCGCAACGCCTCAACTTGCAGTATCAAATAGTAGAGGTCATAGAGTATTGGCACAAAAGTCCATACACATTGAGAGCTTTGAGTGAAGAGAGGGCACAGGTCACGCTAGCCCATCATACGGTCAAAACACACTTAGCGGGCGTATTTCTCAGATATAACATGCCCCAACTACACGCAGCTCTCCAATATAATACTAAACTAAATTCTCCTTATACATTGCTACAGAGACAAAGGCTCGAAACGCATGTGTAGAGTATAAAGTCCTGGCTATGCACCACCGAAGCGATATCTCGGCTTACATAATCGCGCGCTCGTGAGGCAACGGTTCCCACGACGAGAGTCGATCTCTCTCTGTCTATCCCACGAAGAGAGATACCCTTATTGCAAAGCTAAAGGAGTAGATACAGACTCCTCGGTGGCCTGCTCTCTCTGTCTCTGGCTCGCGGAATTAGAGGACGAGAACAAAGGGGACACGAGGCCAGAGAGCAACTCACAGAGCAGAGCTTCGATGCAATAGATGTCGGCCAGCTGCTGCTGCTGCTGCTGTTGTGGACTGCTGCTGATCTTCTGACCCTGCGTGTACAGACTCTCGTTTACTGATCAGGAATCAAGTTTGCATGCGGAGAGGAGAGAGATACCTGGTGCACGCGCGGCGATCGCTCGTACGATTTCATGGTTATCGTTGGACCATTACGAGAACCCCGTGGACAATACAACTAAGTAATGTGTGCTCACCAGGCTGCTTTGGGATGATCCAGTTGACATCGGCTGTTTGTCCTGCATAGGGCTATTTGGATGTCTGACCATTCTGGATGGAACTACTTGTGAGTGCCTGATTTGCCACCACGAGCCACGGCCATGGCTTTCCAAAGTTATGAGCTCCTCTAGTCCAGAAGTGACATATATACCTGCGAGTGATTTGCTCACTTGGATCACAGTCCCGCGTCGTCGAAAACTCGTGTAACTGAGATTTCATAGGTTGTTTCAATCACCAGCAATGTTCAAGCTAGACTGTTCACTATCTCTGGAATTCCAACGACGTCATCCACTCGTTTTGAGTCTCACAAGTCCAACTTGACGCGTCATTGCATTTGTGAAGCCTCCAAACTACACAAGAAGAAAGCAAAATGGATGGATATGATATGTGGATTCGATGAAACTCTGAGATAATGCGCGAAAAATTCATGAAATTAGTTCAATGAGTGCACGAACAAAAATTTCTAGCGTGATCAGATTTTGATGCTGCGGGTTCCAAATATCTCGCATTCTTGGCTCAATTCTGGAGCTGTGAGATGAAGGATTACAAATCAATGAATCTTTCCCGTGAAATTCCGATTCCATGTCAAAACACACTCCAGTATATTTATCACTGAGATTCTTGGCTTATGGTTCAATTGGGTTGACAGTCGTGCAAACTGATCAAACTGACTAAGTTTGTTAGAACAGAAGTGACCAACTGCACTTTCCTGAGGTGAGATGGTTGTTTTTCCCTGGAGAAAAGCTGGTGGGATCAGCAAAATGCTGGAAACTGGAAATGAAGTAGAAGAGCCCACCCGTTTTTGTAATTGGAACTCTCTCGTTCGTGTATGTCTACTTGCAGTCAATGAAAATTTCACAAAAATTTGGCAAGAACTCCCCACAATTGTGGTGTGAGTTCTTCTAGCGGTGAATTCTTCTCCGCATTTGTTCGGAAGGTTCTCATTGACTCAATGTGTTCTCACCAATTAGAACATTGACATCTTCGGTGACTGATTCTCATGATAATGTGTTTCGCCATGGAAGAACGAGTTTCAATTTTCTGCTTAATACGATCAATTTCAATGCAATTTTACTTTAAAAAATCATCTTCGATTTCGCGATTTCAATAATTTCACTTGTATTTCTGCTAGTACGGTGTGAATATGAAACATGTAACGCTGCCGATAAGATCTCTTTCAGAATTTTCCACTGAAACCAGCCCCCCCCCCACCTCTTCGCATCAGGTAACCAAACTCTCGATCCAACGCACATGAAACTGCAGAAGCGTAGATCCAATCCCGAGGGTAATTTCAAATCTCTTCGATCGAAAAAGTCAACTCATACGATCCTTTTACTGCACGCACGAGGTCCGAATGCATGTGCATGCATCACAATTTCCTCGGCGAAATTACGTAGTGAAAAATTCACAAGGGCTGTTCTAGGAGCAGCCCACCACCGCCCCACTACATTCATACAATATATCATATACCCACCTCGTGGTCGTAATCGTCTCCGATGCCAAGCTCACGCAGGCTATATCCAACACCCATTCCAACCGAGCTGCACGCGATCCACTGCACTTCTTCTATACAGACACGAAAATGAGCTTCGAGTTAGCTTCGTAGTCTGGCTCACCGCTTCTTTCAGCTTCTTAAGTTTCGGGAGCCCTCAAAACCCATCGTATCAATTTGATGTCCACATCCAATGGAAGTCCTCCCTATTATCTTCAAGATCATCACTCGCACGTGTCTGAGCACTCTTGTCTGCTATATGGATATTTCCACCAAAAAACTACATAAATTTCGTTGGTTCATTAGGGCGCTGGGCATTGGCGCCGGGACTCTCAGCATTTATATTGCTACTCGGCCATGAATTATTTATCGTGTCTTCTACCCAGACCTCCAAGAGAACTACATTGCCATAGAATCCAGCTCTCTCGCGTGAGAGGGCCTTTGGTATATATATGTAATATCGATATCGACGCGCATTATCCCTTCAAAATCTGAAAGTGTACAGCGCAAGCAAGATGCGCCTCTCAGACTTTCCCGTGCGTGTTATTCGTTCCAGACACACGGTTATAGGTTCAGGCTCTGTAGATTCGTTCGTGCACTTATCGCGATGGGAATCTAAACTCATTAGCGTGGAATGACAAATCGGCGAGCGATACCCTCTACTCCAACGGTTTTAATAGAGCCTGGGATATAACCCATTGGGTAGTCTGGGTTCGAGCATAAGGCCTCGATGATGCATTAATCGTTCGCTAACGCAGAGAATAGTTATACTACTATTGTGTAAAATGGCTCGTTTGAGTGTGTATGAAAAATTCCAGTCGTGCCGAATCGCCGGCGATAATCAGCGCCCGATAAGTACAAGTTACTCACTTGCCTGCGTCGTCGTCGTCGTCTTCGTCTTCGTCCTTACTTGACCAAACTGAGGATCTCGTGTACGAAATAGGGATGCTTGGGCGAATTTTACTCTGTAGCGAAACTGAGATGGGGATCGGAATCATGCGCCAAGTTATGGCACATTAAGTATATTTTTCCAATAGAATCTCATCTCACGCGGTGATACATAGATGCGAGATCACGATTCGGAGTTGGCACTGGTGATTGCGATAATACTAGTAATAGTCATGGAAAGAGATTATTTGTCACTTGTCTAGTTTTTTACATTCAAACAATTGCCTTGTTCTTCAGCCGCGAGATGCAAAGACTTTGCATGAACTTGAAAGACGATGAAGCGCGGGCAGGGATCCGGAGCCTAGCAAACTGCATACTTGCGACACTCCGCAGGGTAGAAATGACCTCAGCTTATATCACTGTTGGTAATGCATGATTTGCGTATACAAACAGTTAACCATCTGCCGATTAGTTTTGGTAATAGGCCGTACGATTGGCGCTTTAGTTACGCGATGATCTTACTGATAGTTGCTTCGAAGTGGGGTTAGCACGACGGCGCACACCAGACTATGGGAAGAATAAGATGCGCGTGATAATCACGTGAATGAGAAAGTGACATGAGTAGAGGAGGAACCGAATCGTGTCGTAGTAAATACGTAGATATAGTATTACGTTCAATCCAATTCATTTAGTGGTCGTGGAAATTTTTCGATATGAATATTGGTACTTATGATACGATGGATATGGAATCCAAGGAAGTGCGATTCACTAGGCTGAAGATTTCATGTGAAACTGATCCAAAAAAATTTTCATGTCTTCTGCCACAGAGTAGTAAACGTGTATTGAATTGTAAGTGAAATAAAGTTGAAGTTTTCGAGTTCATTGTGCACTCCTGCCTTTGGAATAAGATGGATAAACTGCTGATGGTGGTTATACTACGAATACTCTTTTGGAAGTTTGAAAGTTGGATGACCTGATTCTGGAGTACTGAAGAAACCAATTTGTCGATCACGCGATGAGTTGTGAGAATGAGTCCATCAAAAAGATACGTTTCAGAAAATTGATCCATGGCAGTCTGCTAAGAACAACTAGATTCTAACTAAAGGCCGTTATCGATGTCACCACTTAGCCACATAGATGTGATCTATACTAACGTTACGTTGCGTACTTCGCGTAACGCTTAAAAATGTGCGCGTTTTGAAAAATCTTTCCCCGTGCATTGCATCGGTGAAGGAGGTTTCACATAAAAAAATTTGCGAAAAGCGCCAACCCTCATGTTGCACTCCCTCTGTGTTGGTCACTGTACGATCTGATTTACGACAAGGTTCCACGCTCAAATTCATGAGAAAATTCTTGCAAGTACTTAGTAATGACAGGAGTGATTCAAAGTTGAAGGAACGGATCACAATGGCAGCAAGTGAATCGGAAGCAGCTGAACACGAGTGTGATTCGGCAGGAGGCCAAGAAAGACGATAACAGTGCAGGCAAGCCTCATCGTGCAGAAACGGCGATGCGACGGGCCCTCCGCACATTTCCAAGATTCTATTCGTAATTGCGGATATTGGAGGTGGGTCGCGTAAAAAAGTCCTCATCTACGGTAAAAGCCTTGGGTGAGAATAAGGCGCATCAGCTATCCGAAACGGAGCAAAAAACTCAGCCGATATCTGCGTAAACTGTGGTCATCGGTTGCTGCGTTCGAAGCGTTCTCTTTTTCCTCTGCTTTCATCGGTGGCACAGCTTTTTGCTCAATCTCCAATAACGCAATTCATTTCGTTCTGATGGCACTTTGTGCTCGCACCGGCTTGAATGGCGCGTTGGTGGTATACGAGTTGCGGTGGGAATCGGTATGGAGACTTTCTGCCTTCAGCACCAAAGATTACGAATGAGAATTGGATATCTATAGATACTTGAGGGAAATTCAGATAAAGCGTGTTATTCAGCGAAATTATTTCCTTGTATCATGTGGAATTTGATAAGATCTATCTATTCGATCGATATTGACGATATTCATCAAAGCATCATTCAGGTATCAGGAGATATCATTCGTTTGTGGAACCGTCATATGCAAAGCAATCCCTGCTTCTGTACTTCCTTATTTAAAATTTTTCGGGAAAAGATGAACTCTGGAATAATCGACGAAGTGATATATAATTAGATAATCTGGCTTGGCAATTATTCCTGCTAACATTTTTTTGAAGAATCCGAACATCATGAGCGGAAAGGAACAATCAACTGACACATAATGGTCCCGCAATTTCGTAATTCCAGGATAAGATCATGAATATGAACATGCTGCCATCGCATTGCTATTCTGTGAGCACGCCCAATCTCACAACGGATGGCTCCAGAGTTCCATCCAAGTTCCATCTCAATTCCAATAGAACACCTTGTCTCAACTACCTCGGATCAAGCTGCTCAGTATAAAAAATGCTGAAATTATCAATATTGACATCGGTTCGCGCATCGATCATAATGAGTCGTTTTTGATCATCTTTGAGTCTCGTACTAGAAACAAAAAGAGTTTTTCCATTATAAAATTTCTCGCAAGATTCATTGACAAGGGTAAGAAAGTACAAATTACTTCAGGAACTTTCCACCGAGTTCTCAAAAAATATGATTAGATGTATTTTCGGTTAACTCCTCACAATATGTTACGCCTCGAAATAACTTGATGAAAATGGGGTTGAGCGAATTCTTCAGGATATATGAGGGTTTTATTGGAATATTTCACGGGCACGGGGGAAATGGAGTCACAAAATGTCTCCAAAGTAGTACTACAACGATCGGTAATTTTAGGTCTGTCTAAAGAAGGCTCATCATCCTGAGAATAAGCAATAGTCTGGGAAACTAGGTCATAATAGTCACGAGGATCTGGGAGAGACTTGCTTCTTCCATATCCCAAAAAACATTATGTACTATTGCGAGGTGCAGCAATGAATTTGAATAATTTGCAATAACTTGAATAACTCGCTATTACCACGTCATCGCCCCTCATCGAAGCTGAACTCGTCCCAGACCACTGGCCATAGAAAAGCCTAGAAAAAGGACAAGACGCCTACTATCCACGATCCCTCGTCCCCTGCTCAACGGTGTTTTCAGGCACACCGATCTAAGGAGAGCAATCTGCGATTATCTCCGTAGAGGTTAAAACACTTTGCATCTTACAAGCTTGTTGTATATAGGGGTAAGTACCAAGTCGATGCGCGGAGCGAATGACCCGCGCCCTTTGATGCGTAATAGGCGATCGACTTTTGCTCGAGAAAACCGAGCTATATACCTGTAGTTAGCGCAAATATATACTAGCGGGCAATCTTGCTGGATTATCTGAGTTGAACTGCGCGCGGGGCAAAGCGTGCCGCACGCATTGCTTTTGCCGACCTATTCAAGGTACATATCACGTGCTGCACCAGCAGCAGCAGCAGCTATAAGGTCTCGAGTCGTGGGTTTCTCGGTTAGCGACATTATGTGCACGCGGACGATCATTACCACTGCACGCCTGCCATGTAAAATCCAATAATGTCGCCCGCACGCATCGACTGCAAGCTCTGATGCGATGAAACAAGATCGATCCTCGCTACGATGAATTATTCACCTCTGTCATGAGTGATTATTGTGAATGGAATGGTGATGGATGCTGATCATTTTGCAATGGTTTGAAGCAAAATTTCGTTGTTTTTGAGCATGAATTGAGAGAATTTCACAGCCCAACGCTAAAGTGTGTCATAATCATTGATGCCCAGTTTTCTTGGGCAATTTTGGAGCCGAATTATTGCTAGTTTGTGATATGAATTCAACATCCGTCGAGAAAACTCAAGGTGTATGAAAAATTTTATCATCTCAAAGTGTTCAATAATGTGTGATATTGTTACTCAATGAAAAAAATGAACAAGCAGATAGATACGTAAAAGCGGGCAATTCGAATGCTAAAATCATTACCATCGTAGAATAGTGCAAAATAGCCAATGCGTGAGCGAGCGACGGTCAGTATGATAGATGACGGGACAAAGGACGATGGCTATCGTTTTACCATCTATCGTCGCTGAGTAGCACTGAATCGTGATGCAGAATCTAGTAGCATCGATGGTGAACGGCTGAGATTGCGCAACAAGCGAGCGTTATATGCGTTACAGAACATACACGCGTGTGGACGCGATCGCTAATTGCTCCGCGTGTCCTCTGATCTTCCTGCTCTGCGATTTTACCGCGAGCTTCACTTGTACGCTGTGCATGTACCGAGTATGAAAACTGTACAGCACTGAGAAATCGCGATTTCATCTCAAGTGCGGACTGCACAGGAAGCGACAAATACGAGCGCGTGTAATTGAGGCAATTTCAAAGCTGAACGAGATATCTTTGCCATGATAGTCCAAATGAAATGACATTGGAAATAGATACAATGAAGGGTTAGGAATTAAAATTCGATGAGGCCCTATTCAGTAGGTAATGTACTTTTCGCGATGCTCGTCGATCGCACAGGGTCATTGGAACTTTGATGCATCGGTTCCAGAGTTTCAATAAAGATTTGAATTGAGTGTCTCAGTTTATGAATTTTTCATTTCACTTTCAATTTTGCAAGCACCATGGTTCATCTGTACTGGAAATTCAATTCCCCACTGAAAAGGTGCAAATCGCCAACTTTACTTCTGGTTGCACCAAAAAATTAATGTTCCCGCACCCTGGGGTAGAGAACTAGTTTTCATGCCTAAATATGACCTTGGCAATCCATTATTTCGCTCTGTTCTATCAAAGTTTGTTGAAAAATCCGAAAAGTTACATACGAATATCCGAACCTTTCGATCAAATTTGGGTACGAATCATTTCAAAATCATATTTCAAGCCTTCTTATTCTAAAACCTTTGAATCCCCAGATCCACTCGTTTCGCAATTTCATTCCCAATACTCTTGGAGACTGGATGCCATACCAATATGGAGAATACAATTTCTTTGCATTAAAGGAACCTCAGATGGATTGAAGAAAATTTCAAAAATTTATCATTCTCGAAGCAGTTTCACGGGCAAATACCAGGGACATTAGCCACTTCTGCTTGGAATTTCACGCCCCTGGAGTTTCGCATGAGATCAGTTGGATAATTCTAAACGAGAGACAGGCTGCGCGCGTTGCGGCACATGGCGTGGTCAGATCGTTGAGTTCAGAGGATACGCATCGTTCGCCTGCCACGCATATTTGACGGAGGCTGCACGACTCGAGTCCACACCTATATCTCAGCATGTATCCCTGAATCATCCTCAGACACCACCAGTGGGGTATATCCAGTGCAAATTTGAGGCTTCCGAATACTCCAGGCGCAGGGGACCGTCTGTCACAAGGGGGAATTTTAGAAATCGCTGGCAAACTCGAGGTGGCATTCTTCTAGTTTTGTCGGCATCATACATACCGTGCACTGGATCAGAATGATTTGATAGCCATTTTGGTACTGTACAGCGCATGTCGGGGGTGGATTGATGCATTTTGGTATCAGCCGCAAGCTAGTGGCCTTCAGCGTGGAGAAGTTCACACTTTCAGGAATCGTCAGTGGCAATTTGACACTGAAATGTGTGTAGAATCGTATGCTTAATCATCCTGATAGAATCTTCATTCAGAATCTTGGCTTTTGGTTCAGTGGATTTTTTCTAAGATTCCAATTCACTTACAGCATAATGTTTTTTGACGATCAATAATCTTCTGTGTTGTACCATATGACGAGAGCATGTCGATCGATTTAATATCCAAGAGATTCTACGTAACGTATGATTCAATCCTTAAAAAATTGCATCCAAGAACAAGTTGGTAATGTACCATGATCTGACACACATAGTATTCTTTGATTAAAACGGTCGAAGTCCTACCAGGGGTCGTCTACAAAGAATGTTTCCAAAATTTCAGTAAAACTCGATCCCTTCTCTTGACAAGATTTCCATCTGATGAAAATCTTCCTCGATGGGCTACTCTTTGCTGAAAATATTCTTCAAAAGTACCAATTCGAATCAAAGAAATTGAGTCAAAATCGTGGTTGTGACGAGCAAAAAAAGAGCTCAACTCGAGTCCAATGTCGAGCTGCAAAATGATTGGACCCACAATCCACCAGTGTACTTGCTATGATTGCACACTCGTGCCAACAGCTCACTTCAGAATCGTCGAATCCATCATCCAAGCATACTTTTTCCAAGTTGTACTTGTCACCGTTGCCACAACACTCGTGTGATATTACGGTGATCGAGGTAAAAAGGCTCGACTCTACACATAATACAAAGCTGGTGCGCAGAGTTCGAGGTCCGGCAATATGCGATGGCCAGTATGTGATGGTTGTTGCGCGTGCGATAGTTAATGGGGCGCGGGTCGCGATAACATCTGCATGTGGAGGTTTTACCTGTAATACGTATATCTTGCGCGTGCATATAGCTCGTCGTGCGCTCATCGTGATGCACGCACGAGCCAACAGTTCCTCAACATATACATATTGTAGAATCAACCTACACTGGTGCAAGTATTATATACACAAAACTCTATCTGCACGCACGCATTTTGCACGCAGAGAGACCGTTCGCGTAATATTACGCTTTGTGTTGCCTGCAAATTTCATGCAAATCGTTTTCGCTCTCTCTCTCTCTCTCTTTCTATGCCGCCCCCGCTTTTCTCCAACGACTATCGACGTCGTGGGAATCTCGCGTGTCTACGAGCTGGGAGTGCGTTGTTTTTGCTATAATCGCACTTTCTCTCTGTACATGAGCCCTGTGGACACCTTCTTTGTACGCAAAATTCCGCTATCTGTAGACTTTTTTGTCTGTCTTAACGGCGACTTTCGTACGACAGATAATGTGAGATGTTCAGTTTCTACAAAACCGTATCGACTTTTGGAGAAAAATGATGGAACGAGAAATATGTTGATATTATAGTGAAACCTTCCTAGTTTGGGCACCTTCGGTTCTAGTCTGACCAAACTATAATAAATAGGTCTCCAAATAACTGAGTAAGGATATAATTTGGATCGATGTAGTTATAAAATTCGATCCCTGGAAAAAGCGCCCTCAAGAGGGAAACGGGGTGATCTCCGAATTCCAGAGGTCCCATACAGACAAATTTCACTGCAGAAACCACCCCCGAAGTGAGAAAGATGAATATCTTTCGCGTATCAAAAGTCGAAGAGCCCGAGCGTGTTACTTTTGACCCAACAAATGACGATCTTTCCCACTGTGGCGCCCGCTCGATTTCGAAGGAGGCTAGATACCAGAGATATTATGGGAAAGTGAAGATATCATACGAACCTACTTTTGAGGGATGCACGGGGGAAATTGTGGTGATACGAGAAAGGTATGTTTCCATGCTGTATTGACTGATACTCACAACTCATTTCAAGTTATAAGAGATGATGGAAGAGCTATCAGATCATTTATAGATTCTAAAGGGTAGTTGCCAGATCGAAATGGCCATGAAAAAACTGTCATAGCATTTTCACTATAAGCACCCGTGCAAATTGACCCAATAGTGTCGGACGTGATTCTGACCTCGAGATACTCAAGATGAGTTCCACATTGTACCATTTTTATTGAGAATTCCGATCAACTCATGGAAAAAAATTGATCCAAAACTTTGAATTTTGGTGAAACATCAATTTTATCCTAGACTTCCATTCACTGCTTGTAGCTTTCTCATGAAGTCTCCTTATGGCAAACCATTCGAACAAGACAACATGAATTTCTAAGTAGCTCATCTCGATGCATGCCCACAATGTATGGGCACGGTTGTCATGTGAACTCATCTAATTGCACGGTTACATCTTACATGAAGATCGTATTACAATAAGACCAGTCGGCTGAAAGCTAGCCTTAGATATAATGCCAAGTCATGGTCGAGGCTGAGGAGTTCACAATTCTCCAGAGGAGTGCGGAATTTTTCTGGATTTTCCTAGACAGAATTGTCGTTTGCGTGAGGTCTACAAGGGGAATGTTGTGAGAATCCATCATTTTGTATAAATTGATTCGGAGACTTTGATAAAAGTTCCCAATTTATTTGTCGTGGACTCACGGCAAAGAATCCTCCAAGATTGCGAGAATCCATTCGAGATCATGAAATTTTTCATTCAAACATATTCGTGAACAAAAGTTCCTGATATCCAATGACTGTGTTTCTCAAATCTCATCACAATAGAAAACCACGATCTCGGTCTAGCTTAAAAGCATCAAGAAACTGATTTTCTTTCCGGACGATAACTCCTCAGCACAGCCCGTCATGGTTGGTCCACTTGGGCACTCCCAGATTATTCCAATTCTCCAATACACTCACAGCGCTATCTAGTAATTTCGGAACAGTTCAGTGTTACGATCACAAGTGTATGACCAAACAGACACGCTTGAAGCTCTCAATCATCTGAACAATTTTGCTGTCGGCGATGATAATTTTCTTCTCAAATGTTTAGACTCACTAGAAGTAAAGTCAACAACAAGCTAAAAACTCTGACACATTTTATATCTCATTTTATCATTGTTCAAGCACCAGGGCTATCAATGCCACCCGCAAAAAGCCAACACTGACACTTTTCACATAACTTCTCCAATGGAACCAATTTTCTTCGCACAAATCACCAGATCTCGTATGAAGCAAAAGATATCATTTCAAATTTCCAGCCACCTCAAATCGTCGATCCATAATATCCCACCCAATCAACAAATGGACGGCCACGGCCCAATGAAAATCTACCAACGATTACGTTCAAGTTATACGCACGTCACGCAGCTCACACCAAGATCCCTTGTCTGGCCTCAAGCACAAGTCTGAGGAAAGGTCTTGGTGAAAAAAATGGCAAATCGTCGTTTTGGTCGAGAGTACTAACAATGACGCAGCACAAAGTATGAGACTACGAGCGATCATGAGATCGTGCGACTAGCAAAATTGCGTCGCGAGGCCAATTCGCGTGTCTTGAGACACTCGGATCGCACTTTGCTCTTTTTCGGACAGTTTTCTGCAGTGGAAAAGGCAAGAAGGGTACAGCGTACTGTAGTGTGGGACTGGCGCTCCACTTACGCTGCGTATAATTTTGCGCAATTAAACTCGTGGCGCCAAGGAAAAGACCTGGTGAAGTACGCGGGTACTAGGGTTGAGAGAGCGGCGATAGAGATGAGACGATTTTCTTAGTTGGAAGAGGATGAGAGAGAGGCTGATTCCTGAGTCTGACCCCTGACGCTGATGCTGCGTGTCCCGATGTGACTAGGCGAATCTGTACGGGATGAGGACTGGTACCGTTTCACGTCGAAAGACTTCTAGCTATCGTAGACTCTCGCCATCGAACAAGCAAACTTTATCTGGTTCGCAAAATACAGGAAAAATTCTCATTGAACGAATACGAGTACAATAAAATTTCCATCTCGCAACAGATAGAATACAAAAGTACCAAAGAATCGAAAAGTAGAAAAAATTTTGGGGGTTGGCGGGGATGGCAAATCTAGTAGACATGTTGAAAACCATCTTTGGTTTGAACTATCTCGTAGGATCTCTGACAACTCGAAAGCTGAAAAAGATCCTCATAGTCCGAGGTTCTATGCTACAACGGGAACTATTCTCAGAGCATACATACATGATTCTTGACCTGGTGCGAATAGAAATATTAGAAATTTGTGAAATGTGACAACAAATAATTCTCAAGTTTGAATTTGCAGAAGGTCATTGTTCACCTTTGTCAAGGGTTGGAATCAATGATTTTTTCCTCATTCCAATGAACATTTATAATGCTATAGGGATCATACTATACCATTTTTTGATGTGTAATATGTCCTACCATTTTATGATATGTCTTTTCCTTGAGGAAAAGATATTCATGGAATGAAAAATATCTTACAACACTGTGAAAAGTATTCGTCCATAGTCTTGAAAGCCTTTGTTAACGCAATCTGATTCTTAACTTGAATCGTTTCGGAGTTTCCAAGTCGTAATCCGTATCGCCTCATTGCTATCAAATTTTGAGGATTTTGTGAAGATTACTCAGATAAGTACTCAAATATTCAATGAGTCCTCTTCTGCATTTCGATGATTCCTCTTTTCACAACATTTGTATGAAAGATGAGTGTCCGAGAGGCTTGAATATATGAAAAGACCCAGCTCTATCATCTACGGTTCAAGCGAAGAACCCAGGCATATTGACTAAGGTGGAATTACAAAAAAAAAATGATGAGATGCTATGAATTTTTTCAAATTGTAGTCACCAAATGATGCTGCCGAGTGATTATTCCAACTATTCCCGTTCTGCACTCAATCCATTTGTATTGTGACGCAGATTCACTGAGTGTAGAATATAGATGATATATTGGGTTAAAATACTGTGACAATGCGTAGGTATGCAATCTGACAAGACTTGAGATGCGTGTGAGATACAATTTGTAATACAGAGATTGGGAGATGAGAGTGAGAAAGACGGGTAGCCAGATGCGAAGATAAAATGGATAACCGGACTGACGTTATAGAAGTGAAGAACTTGAGCTGAGATGCTGTGCGTGCGCGGTTCAAATGAGGAATCAGATAGCGTATGAAATAACAAATGTTCCTGGCTCGATTTCAGGAGCGTATCACTTCTCGTCGTCTTCCAAGTGTATATTTTTTTGTTAGACGTGTCTGTTATTTCTCGAATATAGAGGGAAAATCCTCAAAGGTTGTGACTCAGGAACATACCAACGGGTTTGATCTTTTTTGAATAGAAATAATGGTTCAAGAAAGTTCCGCATAGACCATCTGCTATCGGGACAAAGATTGAGTATTCCAAAACATGCGCAGAAAGAGTGGGAGAAAGTTACCTGAAAAATTCCACTCACAAGGGGAGGTCCAACCTTGCTGAACATAGATCTCGATGAAACTCTGGGAATCATCTTGTTTTGGTGAAAAATGAAGGTTTCTCCAAGGATTAAGTTCAATGAGCCTCCTATCCCGGGATACAGCTGATAGCCATAATGGAGATTAGCATTGTCCATATAGGCCCATGTTAAAATTACACATATCTACGGTATATATATACTGACAATGCTAACCTTCATGGCTGTATCTCGCGATAGGAGGCCCATTGGATTTAACCATTGGAGATACTTTCATTTTTCACTTAAACAAGATGATTCCCAGAGTTTCATCGAGATCCGTGTGCCGCAAGGTTCGACCTCCCCTTGTGAGTCCAGTTAGACTTCAGACGATTCGTCTTTTCCAAGATTTTTGTCACGATAAATATGAGAGTTTCTCAATCGATGGTATCGTTTATTATGGGATCAATATCGGTTCGATCCATTGAACTGATACTATAGAACAAATGGACTCCGCAGTCTCACCATTTACATGGCCAAACGGATCGTTCCAATTCAATTGGATTGTGTTCATGATGAAAATGTACGAGTCGCAAATCGGGAAAATAAATTCTCCGAATCGCGAGAACACACACACATATGATTCATGCGACACAAATTTAAGCCCAGGAGGTAGAGCTCGTGAATTACGCTCATGCATTACACGCCCTCGTGGTGGAAAATTCCATCATCCGATCAGGAAAGGCTTGTGAGCACGAGTCGATGGCAACACAGTGGCACTAAATAATATTGGAAGAGCGAAAGAGATAGAGGGAGACGGGGCGATTTTGGTGCGAATTTCGTTAACAAAATGACGATCGACGAGCGGGATGCACCTCAGCCGCGAAATTACGCGATAATTCGCTGCTTGGCGCACCAGCTATGCTGAAAAATCACCTGGAAAAGCTCGGTTTGAAAATTTGCGCCAAGCCCCAGGGCCGAATACGATAATCGATTATGACGCGCGTTCGTAGTCGGTACGCGATGGTGAAGATTTCAAATTTTTAGGGAACGAGGATAGTGATGAAAATCTGTAATCATATTATGGAGCTGGTTTTGCACAGACCACCAGTACCGAAGATTCACAAATTTGGTAGTATAGAGAGTTAGCGAGAATTCAGGTGAGCTATACATATGTGCGTGGCTGCGGTCACCATTGATCATTTCCACTTGTAAGTTTTTGACTCTTGCGGTTTCGAAAATACGATGAAGAAAAGCGATTCCAACCACATTGATTGTCGTCATCGTTGAGCGGATCAACAATTTTATTCCACTACAAAGAGCTCAAAGTTGGGAATAACTTCCCACTTGTTGTTATAAACCATGCTCGTTCCGATTTTTCAATAATGGAATCACCCCTACGTGACCTCTCTACACGATGTATTTTAATCTTAGAGGGTGCAGAGCAGAGTTTCCACACATCTAGAGGGAGACTTTGCACAATATCCCACCAGTAACTCCACATTCTGACATATCTTTTCATCATCGTCTCCAAATGTGAAAATACAAAAAGCCAGTATTTTGGTATCGTGATTATACAAAACCCATGGATCAAGTCAACTTTATCCTTCTTGAGGTGACAGACCGCTTGTCTAGAAATGGGGACAACTGGGGTAAACCTTCACGCGGGAGCTTAAAAATCACTTCTTGAAGGATCAAAACTGCTCGGTTTTGGCTGGTCATAGCAAATGAATCTCCGCTCATTTTGCAGTTCCTTGGATGTTTCTCAAAGTGCAATTAATATCATCGTGATGAGCGAAATTTAAGGCAATATCTTGATGTGTCAAGATGGAGTTCTGAAACTGTGTATCTAGGTAATGAACCACAATAACATGGTACAAATTTTAATCCGTGGTTATGTCTAATCTTGTTGTAGAGGAATACTGATTCTCCATATTATCATACAGACTTAGGTGAATGATTTACATTCAGGAGTCTTGTGAGCCCCAATGAGAAATAGGTCATATACCTCTTATTACAACTACATGACAGTTGTCCACTTTCTTTGTTTGATGAATAAAGAACTCCATTCAGCAATACTAACTTGGATAGGTAGTTTTCGACACTACTGAGTCATTTTTCCCTAATCCAGACTGAAGGTCAAAGTTGATGATTTCGACACTCGTCATTTGATATTTCTCGGCTTGTGGGGTAGCCAAGACATTGTGCGGAAGCAGATCTTTTATGCGCCGTTCCTTGTCATCAAAATGATAAAGAATGATCCCACGAGATACATCATTTTTGATATAATATGATTCTGTTTCCATCCCCCTCCTTGTAAATAGTACTATGTAACAGGTCAACACTGAACGGTTTAGCTGCAGATAGAGGAGCCGGTTTTATTCTGGAAATATCAAAAATTTAGTCCACCAATTGTGATTGCTTGGTTCACTTTGATGTCAAGGTCGAATTGTGTCCACTCTGGAGATAAATAAGACTAAGGGAGTCTCACGAAAGCGTCCGTCCGTCAGCTGATGGGGATGACTATTCACCGAAATGAGCTTTCTGATGGTCGATCGGGCAGAATGCAAGGTTGCAGCCTTGGTGGCGAGAAACAGCACAATGAGCGCAAAATTGATGTAAGCGTGAGCAGAGAATGACGACCTCCCAAAGAGGCGGCGAGGAAGTGAGGCTCCCCGAGATTCAGAGAGTCCAGCAGAAAGAAAGGGAAGAAGGTATCGCAAGAAAGGCTTGGATGTATAAGAAGAACGAGATAGTGAGGCCTGCAGGAGCTGAACGAGCGTGAGCCGGTAGCAGCTCTTTCTCGTCGTGATATTCCGCGCAGCATCTTTTTTGCGAACTTGATCTTTCGCTCTGGGGCTCGCGAGTTAACGCGCCGTACCGGCAATCAAGTATCACTGCGTACGCACACGCAGCATATCATTTGAGACCGCCAGCTAGCTCGTGATTTATCTGCGCGTGTTATCCGTCTGCCGCTGTTAACAGAACAAAAAAGTACCATTTCATCGTTACAACAGAACTTGTGTACCGAAATGTTTCCCCAAAATGATTTGTCAAAACATCGAAACCATTGCTCTGGTATCGGTTTTTTTCGAAAAAAAATAATTTGATGAGGCAACATCAGAATGAGATATCATGAGTACACAATTAAGATAGATTCAAGTGAATCATTAGACGGTAATGAAAAATGTGAAATGATATAAAATTAATGACCGGTATCCCAACGCAATAGTGTAAACCAAAGAAGTGGTGAGCAGTTTCGTAGAACCGGATGAGCTCTTTCGAAAATGGTTTTAGTCATTCTTATGTTCATAATTTATTGCTGATGAGTGGTTCATCTCCCTAATTGAATATAGGTGACCGCAGATTTCGTGTTTTTCCGAGGCAATATTTGAATGCAACGATGACCATGAGTATTTCGACAGTTTGAAGTTGCACAGCGTGTGTCTGGCTTGGAACCTGCAATGTGAACAATTTGTGGCAAGATCTGCCATCGATTGGTTGTAATTCTACGTTCAGCCACTGGTTGGAACTCAAATCCATAACCTTGAATCTGATATCTAAACAAAAGTTAGATTTTTGACCAGTGATGAAAAGACTTGGTAGAAATTCAACCAACTTTCCTAATACAGTGACCAAATTCAGATAATCTTCTCCCATGAGCTTCAACCCTCATCTTGTGTCGTTGGTCTACGACTAATGGTTGAATATCCAACAACGCAAGACCATAGTGCTCAATCTAAGATCCATAACCTACAACTTGATTCGTCGTTGTTCAGTGGGCTCTAGATAACTACGATAAAACTCCTCAGATTCGTGACCTTGGGACATTCCATGATCTCCACTCAGCCATTCAACAGTGTACCCGATTCCTGAAGGTTGACTATGATACTAGAAAATGCTTACCTAGAACCAGTCCAGCAGCAAATATTATTTTCAACTTTCCGAAGCTGTAACTTTGGTGGATCTGAAATTATATCCATAGCTCAATTTCCAGCTTGGACTATCAACTTAACAATAAATCGATCTCTGTGTTCAAATGTTTTTTTGGCCGAGAATTCGTCTCTTAGAATCACCCATTACTCATGGGTCAAAAACAGCTCATTGAAAAAGAATGGTCCATCAGATGATCTGTATCAATGATACGACAAACCACAATGATTCGAATAAACCAGACGAGCGTTTTCAGTCACTCCATCACTCCTGAGCTGAACAAATTTCTTCCGAAATCAGGGATATTCGAGTGACTGTGTCGTTCTCATGTCTATTGATGTACCCCGGGTGACGAATCTAAAAGCATTCTGGACAATCCCGTCAGACAAACCGACCAAGAGCTATCAATAACTATAACAGAGAGCAGCTTGTATGCATTCCAGCAACCCACTGCTATAAATGTTTTGAATGCACGGAGTACGTTTCAAGTGCGAAAATAGTATAGCCTATTCGCGTGCGATGCACTTTGGAAGGTATCCGGAGAAATCCTTCAGCGGATCGATTGATACTGAGGTGGGCCGAAAAATGGGAAATTTTTAAAATTGTTCGCCTAGGGTTCCAGGTTTTGCCTTTTTTCACATCATTTTTCCGCTCTTGTCCCGAGGAAAGTTACAGCGTGCAGAACCTACATGGTGGCCCCAAACAGTCATCAAACAATGTTTTTTCACGTATTTTTGACCTTACAAAGCGTTCAGAGGCTAAAAGTCTTTCTAATCTGCAAGATGTCGTACGGAATGGAAAAGCAACAATTTTTTGGGAAACGCAAAATTTCTATGAAATTAATAACTCTCCACGAAGTTCGGTTCAATCGACCAAAATTCATTACACACTTCATTTTCTTGCGTATCTTGACCTGTTGAAAACGATCTTGGTAATGTAAGGGAGCCAGGATGCGTCAAAGTTCAGCTATGGATCAATAACCAATGTATGCGGATGATCTTCGGTCTGTCTTATGTATGGAGCTGCCCACTCTCATGTACGGGTTCCAACACATCCGTCATCACCTGCTCATAGCTGAAATTTGACGCATCCAAGCTTCCTGAAGCAACCAGGATCGTTCTCAGCAGGTCAAAGAACGTAAGAAAATGAAGCGTACCATGAGTTTTGGTCCACTGTACCGAAATTCGAGGTAATTTATCAATTCTACAAGAATTTGTCTTTTCCCGAAAAGTTGTCGTTTTTCCACTCTGATCGGCATCTTGTAGATTACAAAGACCCTTAGCCTTTGAGGCTCAGGCGAACCTGCTTTCCGGTTTCCATGGTCAAAATACGCAAGAATTGGGGTCACCACGTAGGTTCTGCACCCTGTAACTTTGCTCGTAGAAATAGCGTGAGAATGGCGTTCCTACTTTATTTTCTGGATAACTTCAGGATTATTGTCGGAACTTGAAATTTATTTGAAATCCCAAATAAATGTTTTCTTTATCTACGTTCGAAAAGGCAAGACGTGGGACCCCAGGCGTAACGCTTTTTAAAAATTTCCATTTTTTGGCATGCCCTTCTTCATACCTCAACGCGACCGACCAGGCACTCGATTCTGTCCAACCACTTTCAGCATATCCCTTAGTCTGTCATACCTTATCCTAAATGAAAACTCAATGTCGAGCAGTACGAGGGGCGGAAATTTTGCATGTCATCCCGAGCATCAAAAATGCCTAGAGTAAAATCATCACAAAAGGTATATTGCGTCGAGAGCAAGGACGTCGCATCGCATCTCTGGAGTCGCACAAAAACTCAGAGGACGCCAGATGCCGAGCCGACCATCGTCGTCATCCTCGCGTAATGAACCAATCTAGCCTTGTGCAAAGCAGCAAAAGGTATACTCTGGTATACTCATACATTACAGCTCGGCTTAATAACGCGACTTTTTCCCGCGTTCAGGGTAAGTAAACGCACCGAGTATAATACGTGATGAGCGCCCGGCCGCGTATTACAAGTGTCCTGTCCGAGCGCATTTTTGAATCCCGCGGTGCAATTTTGCCTGAACAGCGTGTGTACGTTGACCCTTTTCGGACCCTTTATTCATCCCGCATATGCAGAGCGTGAGATTTTCTTCTCTTCCACGGTGTACGCAATTTTGAAATTCAAAGCTGCGACGTTTTTTTACAACCTCGAGCGTTATGGAATACAATTTTGATTATACGCGACTACGCGGGCTTACGCAACTAGATTGAGGCAGAAAAAAACTACTCAGAGCCGTGAAATTATATATGCCTCTCTGCATCAGAAGATGTCATTTTGTTCTTAC
This sequence comes from Eretmocerus hayati, assembly GCA_029851415.1. Lineage (NCBI taxonomy): Eukaryota > Metazoa > Arthropoda > Insecta > Hymenoptera > Aphelinidae > Eretmocerus > Eretmocerus hayati. Next base: position 3,129,692 of record CM056742.1, read on the forward strand.
GTTCGTAGTCCACAGGCTGATCTTGAAACTACAAAACTCGTTTGATCACCCGTTTGACATTATTTTTTACTCACATTTTTGCTCATATTGCGAACTTGGGATTATGATTTTCTACGCAGATTCTGTCTCTTTTTTCCTCTTAAAACTTCTTATGCGTGAGATTCAATTGCAAGAAGTGATTCTGCTTATCGATTCGAGTTGTTAAATTTGTGATTTGATGAATTTGGTTGCGTAAATTGAATGAATATCGACTTGTACACTCACAAGGGGAACACCAACCTTGTGGGTCCTGGATCTTGACGAAACTTGGGGAATCTTCTTGTTTTGGTGAGAAATGAAGGTACCCAGAAGGGTTTTGACCAATGGGCCTCCTATCCCGAGATACAGCTATGGGGATTGGCATTGTCCATATAGCCCCATGTTAAAGTGACTCATATATAGATATACTGACAATGCTAACCTCCAGACTGTATCTCAGGCCCATTGGACGGAACCCTCTTGGGTACCTTCATTTCTCACCGAAACAAGAAGATTCCCAAAGTTGTGTCAAAATCCAGGATCCACAAGGTTGGTGCTCCCCTCGTCAGTGATACGCTACAGCAGTGTGACATTGACAATTGTTACGACGGTATCCATCACAGTGAGCCAATAAAAGAACTCGTTAAGGTCGGCTCATCCACTGCCTCTAATTATGAACTCTCATATTTCTGATGCGTGGTTTACCTTGGAGGAGCTTTTTTCAAGCCCGTAACTATACTTTTGATAGTTTACTGTCAAAATAGATTCATGATTAATTTCGATTATTTTGGACGCTGGAAATGACAAACTTATTATGTTTCAAATATCGATCGTCCATCATTAGTATGATTCAGTTGTACCAGAATCGATTTCACTCACCTATCAAGAGCGTGGGATGCTTAAAATTATATATAGAAAATCCTTCAATAGATTCAACGAACGCAGTGATGATCGGTCGGGAAACTTTTTTTGGCACCACAAGTGAGCCATCCAAGGGCAGATGATCGCGATATAAAATAAACACATCTTGTAGAAACTCACTAGGTTGATAATTTGGGTTGCAGTTCATTCAGGAACATAGTATCACAAATAGGAACATATTTTTCAATTCAACAAACTTCCTAAACGGAAATCCATGAGATTAACTGCGATCTCAGCATAGAACATCAAAGATCTCATTCTACTGAAACATTCCTTGTTGCTGTTTGTGTTCTTCAATGACATTAGAATTCCTCTGCATCTTCTACTGAAACCTCGTACATCACCAGAATGGTTTTTTTCGCGGAGATCTTAATTGTCATCCATAACCATCAACTCACCTGAATAATTCCAGGGGATAATGAAGCAAAAAGCTTTCTTCGTACTAAAAACAATTGGACCAACATGAGTCTTTTTGAAATTTGAATAGCCATTACCAAGCAAGTTCAACATGAGAATTGAGAGAGAAATTTGGCCTGCTAACACAAGTTCATTTCGCCTTAGCAAAATACTAGATTACCCATAGTGGTAGCAAACACGATACTAGGTAGCAAATCCGCGCAGATAAAATGTCAGCGATCCCTACAGTCCTTCCATTCTCAATCTCTGTTTGAGCGCATCGCGGTTGTCATTTATAATTACAAGGCGCAAATCTGTGGTCAAAATGCTACAGCGAATCGTATCATTGTCGGGATGCGGAAGCCTCCGTCAAGCTGCGTGCAACAATGTTCAGGCGTTGAGATTACGCAGCGATGTACAGACCTCAGTATCACAAACTCGAGCTGGTAATACGCGCAGCGGCCACACCGTTAAACTTAATTAAGATGATGAATTTGTTCGACAGATCGTACTCACGGGTTACACTAGCGGTAAATGCTTGCATCAGACGGCAATTGTCTTTCATCCTTGCTGTAGTCGTCAATAAAAGAAGTAGGAGTGTGTGAGCATCATAACCCCCTTATGACGATCGATATCGCTAAAAAGATCGTCATCAGTCAATAAGTTCAATTTACTTCTCAGGGGGGTGAAATATATTGAAAAAAATGTCTTAAACTTGTCCCCTATGAGGTTATTACGATATTTTAATGGTGATTGATCAGAAATTGAGTCGATGTCATGGTTCGTATATGTCATACACTGATGCACACTGGTTATCACACGTTCACTGCGATGGCAAAAGTCGCAGTTCCTCCACTGTGTGCGACGGGACCCATCCGCGGGTTCCGCATAATTTCCAAACCCAGGAGACAATAATCTTCAGCACTTGAAAAAGTCTAAACAGGACCCAACGTCGGGACCGGTGGGACCTGTCACGCGGAACGCGTATATTCGATAAAAAATTCTTAGCACCAATGCGGAATATACAAAGTATCGCAATGTGTAGATGGTGAGAGATTCTCAATCATGTAAAAATAACATTATGTGGGGTAAGTGAGTCAAACCACTCATTGACATTCAGCAACTACTTAGAAGCTGTTACGAATTTTATGTAGTACTTAGACTGTGAAGTTGTGGCTAAGTATACTCGATAAAGTATAAAAAATGCGTGAGTATGACTGGTCTATTGACAATTCCAATTACTATACTTGTACGCAAAGAACCTAAGTATAGTGTAAGTCTCGTTCATTGCGATGTACAACTTTGCGGTGCAAGCTATGTAAACAACGAACTTTTTGCAAAACGATCAATTTCTTGATGGACGCATACTTCAGATGGTCCACAAGCCAGGAAATTACAATATGGACTATCCCACTTACGGCAGGACAGAGTCCTTTCTCCAGTGTGCAATGAAGAGCAGTCCATGTGTTGATCAATGTCGGAACAAATTCAAAAAAGAGACTCTATCGCTCTCAGGTCCAGATAGTTCACCCACTCCTTGTCCGCCTCTTTAGTATGAGGTCGTCAAAAGCGACAAGGAGGGTTACGATCTAGAGATCGCGGTCAAAAATTATTATTAAGCGTTTCGGTGCAGCAGTCCAGAGCCACCTCATCAGTGAGTCAACTAGTCGGACCTGAGAGCGATAGAATCTCTTTTTTGAATTCATTTGAATCACGGGTCGATAGAAGCGATGCTTTTGGACAATGCAGGAATAGTTTCCGTAAGTGTAGTTTGATTATTCGAATTCGAAAACGTTCGAACGTACAAATCCTGGTAGCACAAAACTCGAGAAAACCCGAAAATAAATCATCACTTCCTCGAAACGACTAAAGAAATTTCTTTACAGGAGTTAAGAATGGATGGGAAAAATCGACCCAGAGTGATTTAAGGTTTGATTTATGATTGTCTAAATATTCCGTATCTCTGTCTGTAGAAAGTATCAGGCCCTATCGGTATGAGGGGGGGGGCGGCTTGACGGCGGATTGCTATTATTACTCCGGATCAAAGATAACATAGTAGATTCTGTGGAGAATTTGAGGAACGAGTCAACCAACAATCTCAGAGTAAATCTCATCAAAACAGTTCTATCATACTTTTCGATTACTACCTATTTGTGAAACACTCATTCCAGATGGTTAATGGCATCCCCAATCATTTTTGATTCTTATTATCATTCTGACATGGCTCAGTTACAAAATCAATTCACCGTTCTAACGCCCAATCGGGATCGCACTTGGATAGTGCATAGTTATTCCAACCTGTCAACCAGGGGAGTATACTCGGGAGAATATTTTGAAGCACTGGCCTAACAGTTGAAATAGTAGATAGCTGTTGTGAGAGAATTCAACTATTTTCTAAGTTCAAGAGGATTCGTGACCCATGCAGCGGTTAAGGCGATGCGGTCACCATGCAAGCTGAAAGTCATTCCGATTTTTCTGCAATCGGAGGAAAATGAAGATGAAAATATGCCTATACCTACGTATTATAGGTTGGGAGATTCCCGCAATCGAGTTCTTTTCATTTCTATCCATTTCTCTTGCGATTTGAATGTAACAGTGAAATGTCAAACACAAATTAGGCGATAACAATAAATCAGTGAATCGTGTGGAACCCCGAATTATCGTAGTAGTTATGTGAGATGTGTTTCCAAGTCCTATGGTGACCGTTTCCCCCTGAAAGTGATGAAATTTTACGAGTTATATAAAAATTTGAAACAGTAGGGTCTCCGTGTCAGTGAGCCACGTAGAAAAATATGATCGATGTGAGTGTATTCTGGGGTGAAATACTGCACAAAACAAATGATTGTTAGGCAAGTACCCCCAGTACTCCAAGTCCCCCATTTGATGCAGTACTCGTGAATAGAGTAGGGCCTCAACATTTGTTCGTGACTTCATGGTTCCAGGCAGACAATGTCTCAAAATCTAGTTAGCTCTTAAGGTAGTTGTCCTGCAACTGCGTGAGTCAAAGGCTACTTAACCTCACTTTTTCGGTAACATCAATCTTAACAAATATATAATTTGGGCGAATTAGCGTGTTTTGCAAATCAAAAAGCAAGCAAAATGGGCTAAGATACTTTTATGGTCAAAACTCGTTCGAACCAGGCAGTACTGGAACCAGGCGATAATTTACGCATAGACAGAATTTTGGTGGAAGCCGTTACGTCATTTCAATTTTCCGATAGCCGCCACGGAAAAACTAAACGATCAATCTTGAGCTGAGTTGGTCAAAAGATTTATTATTGTACGAACTTGTTTCTTCTGCAATTTCATCATTTTCTGTCGTCGGGATCAGTTGGGAGACTCAAAAAGGTGCCATTTTGCTTGCCCTCTCCAACATCCGGTTTTTTGATGGCTAGGGCTCCGAAACAAAATTGTCGATTGACTTGAGATTTTGCACAGACACTCATCGATACTTGAACTAAATTTTGACCAAGTTGCGAAGTATTCTGTTGTCAATTAATTTTACAGGACAACTACCTTGAATGGAGATAAGCTTCGCACAACAGCTAGATCTCGAACTTTTCTAACGAAACGGCGATCGCTTACACGTGTTTTTTTGAAAAAAGTGACTACGGCAGCGGGGCGTGTAAATCGAACTCAAACATCGTTATAAACATGATCAGAATCCACACATATGAGCAAGATGTAGATATATACCTTGTAAATATATCGTATAGGTATAGTATCGTAGAAGAGAGTTGCGACTCGTGTCGAAGGCAGGATTTATTTCACGCCCCGAGTGCCGAGTATGAGGCTCCTTTTAACGTTTGATTAATTTTCGGTCGGCCCTTTTCAACTCTCGAAACAAGCCGCCGCCGAACGAGTGAGTGTACTAAGCTTATATCCACATCAAGTACATATATGAGACGATATGTGCATCACGCGCCACCCATGACTTATCGCCGATTCGTGTGTGTTTCTCTGATCCTTTCGCCGCCTGCACTCCTACTGCATCCTTTGAAAAAAAAAAAAAATCTTGGGTACTCATGATGTGGTGCTTCAAGGGTTCAGTATACTTACTACTATCATGAGCCCTTGAATCCATCTCGCACCTGTAGCACCAGTAATGTGCCAGGATATAATACTAGTTCTATAAATGGGATGATTCTCTTCCTGGACTATCGAAATATGTGCTAGTATATTTTTGCAACGGCAATGGGTTCCCCGTGAATCTCTGACTGTGGGAATCGACACGTTTGCGGATCCGGACAGCGTGAGAGTCTACGGGTACTTATATGTTGGCCATTCGATGCAATGCGTCCGCAGCAGTATAAGACAGCCTCATATTCTGAGGTTATCTTTCATCCGAGAGCAATCTGCAACTATCACTTTGAATTTAAATCTCAATCATTATAGGCAAGAGTGGTTCTAAATATTCAGGAGAATTATTTGAAACAGATCATTAGGACTCATCAGACGAGTAGAGCAATGGTTGATTCCTATCTTTGCACAAAATCTAGCCGTGATGATGATATAGTCCGCGCAACCGGAGTGAAATCGTAGAACAATGCCGGAGTCCGCGCGCCTCGCAAACTCTTATGTAGCATTTACAAACTCGGCTAAATCTTTTTGAACCGTGGTCAGCTATCTTCCCAAACTGGGTTCAGAATGAGGATCTATGACTGTAATTTACACAACAATTGAACACGAGAGTGTGAGAATTAAGAAACTAAACTGTTTCACATTCTAATCCATAGTTAGTTAGAGTACCACAGCTACAAAAACGCTGGAATGGGCGTTCTTACCTGGCTCAAAAAATGTAATACAACGTCTGAATTCTGGTACAATAGTGATAATACACGTGAGTGAGATCAATCTAATTAGTCAGGTCCGTACACCTGTTCGCTCACCTCAAATTTATCTCTCGATCCCACATACGGACCCGGGCATAAACAACGGGCCACTAACTAGGCCCGGGGGGGGGGGGGGTCTCGAACTGTACTCCCAGAGGGGAAACAGTCAGGGGGGGGGGATAAAAACGCCTGGAAACGGGTAAATTTGGTGTATGCACGGGGTCTAAACGTGAACCGTGTCTCACCAAATTCCATCTTGTTCATCCTCTGAGAGGTTTGAGACATCAAATCAGTCGTGACGTACATTCATTCTTTTATTTTCTACATGTATATTGCGCATACCTAGCTCATCACATTCTCGGGATGATCATGTGCCCTCATCATGTTCATCGGGCTCGCGTATGATTGTCAAAACTAGATCATTCGCGGCATACAAGTATTACCTATAAGAAATAAGTCAAATTCGACAAAAACCTGAGAATCTGATATCCTTTCAAAACCAATATGCAATTCAAACACTTACAGTAGCAAGAACTCATTTGGATCCTAGGACAGGGTCAAATTAGGACGAGCAAGATAGCTCGGTTGTGGGTGAGTCTAGGCTTCCACCGGGTGAATGCATTTCCAAAACCAGCACAAGCAATGGTTTTTATGACAGTTAGACCTCTTGAGTTTATGCCACTTCTGCAGAAGTGGAATGACTTAATCACCGTTTATTGAGGGTCAAAAATTAAGTCACTAAACGAGAATTTTGAGTTGGTGTGGGCCTAAGTTGGTCAAGTTGGAGACTAGTAGTCACAATTTTGCGGAATAAACGCTTGATGGTATCTTAGGACAAACTGGACGGGGCGAATCAGGATGATGCTAAATCCTATCTAAAATCGATCGACCGATCACATGTCCGTGTTTCTCTAGGATGATTGCGCGTATACAGGTGCGTATGCATTTGTGCGAATTTTTCGAAGCGCGGAAGGTTGCGGGTGAGTTAGGTGATTGAAAATAGTTGAGAAAGTGAAGTTACGATGTCGGATGACCGTCTCAGGAATCGCATTAGAAGTCAGAAGTCGCTTTTTACGTGATTGAAGCGAGTGCTCGTTTTGCACATTTTCACCCTCACATTCGCTGATATCAGGCTGATTGTCGCACGCTATCATTCAGATCGTTGGCGTGGCGCGAGTACAGGCTCATTTAGTATTGTAAAAAAACAGACAAGTCTGTTTTAAAGATCTGCAAGTCGATTGCTGAAGAGAATAGTGCACCAATAGAGCGCCTATTTCGATTGTGGCGAGAAAAGACTTAGGTGCAAGTGACTCGCTAGCTGAGGCTACGGGAAGGATGTAGAGTTCACGGGCCAGTTTCACCCCTCAATTTTGGGTTATTACCACGTGTTTTGGTGACAAAATTCGCCACTAATGGATAAGGAGTAGTGCAGTGTACCTCGATTTTCAAAGGCTGTCCTAATGTGCTCCCAAATTCGGGGCGAATTAGGGCACATTTTCTCCTCAAACCTCCAGAAAAAGTAGGAAAGACCTTGGAGTGACCTTGGGGTCTCAAAATTTTTTTACAATCTATAATTTAGTTGTACTTGAAAGTTCCATGGCGCACTTAGCTCCAAGTATCGACAGACAGTTCCACTGCAAAACCTGTCCTAAATCGCCCCACTCTCCCTCATAGATGTCACGAGGCCGACCATAAGATATTGATGCTTGGCATCATGTCATCTATACTCAGATGCTAAATACAATGTAAGGTCTCATGACAACAGCTTTTTATTATCATCACAACTGATAATGAGGGACGCTTATACTACGCGCTACACACTATTAGCGTAAATAATTCATCATCACCTACATGCGGCACATGAATCGCCTCAAGATCGAAGATTGTAGGGCAATCCAGTATACATGCGTTCTACATTGGATCAACCGAGGGATAATTACTGCGTGCAATGAACTGTGGAAAAACTTTATCATTGGCAACTGGCAAGCTGTTTTTTGGTATTATCATGATGAATTCTTCCAAATCCGAAGTTTGACTACAATCCAATTCTGGCTTCAGTCCTCTGGTAGGAATCTTTCTCCGATGCAACAGAATTTTAGGAATAGAATGGTCAATTTTTATCATATGATTATGAATTGGCAAAAAATTGGTAGATGTCTGCATTTTTCCACGGAAACAGGTAAAATTCGACCACTCATTATGGATTCCAACTCATCTGTCAGGATCTCGAGTTACGACTCATCTGAAAAGAATCAATCGTTCAACGCAACTGCTCCCATCTGTAACAAGACCATGATACTTTTCATTCGCATTGAGCAAGATCTATGAATATTACAATCACAATCCATCTCAATTTTCATACTACTTTTGAACGCCAGAGTTTATCTCGGAAAACCAGAAAACCGGAACAGTTTCCGTCGCAGAATTTAAAACCACCCGAGACCGCGCACAGAAGAAGTGGGGAGACAAGCTTTATCGTCGTCCAGATCCCCGAGCAATGCGCAGCCCTTCTCTCTCATACACACACACACATGCATCTCGAATCTCTCTGGCGTAGCAAAAATCTCATTTCGAGTAAATTCCGAATGCAGTCTCGTCGTCGTCGCGGATGACCCATTTCCCGTTGGAGCCCTCGTGGCGCCGGGACTCGACCACCGTCTACATCATCGTAGCATGCAGGACAATTCGATATCCCTATCCAATGCTGGCACAACCCAAAGCTGCAGAAACAAGTCTCAACGATTTGTTCGAGCTCAAATTCTGCACAAATTTTATATATAGTCGACGGGTCGAAAAAAGCTCGTGGCACGTCTCCCTTTTCACAATCGCCAGTTGTTGCAAATAACAATAGCACGTATCTACAACCAGTGGAGCTCTGTCTGATGTAAGCCATTCCCATTTCTGAAAAACTATATGACGCTTTGTGCACGCACACATTTGTCTATGGGTTAAACTGACTTCTGGCGCGTGGCCCACGCGTTTTCCCGACTCGCGCTAAAAGTTTTGCCACCCGCGCCTGACTCACTCCTGTAGTGTATAACCGATGCAGTTCTGTTCACTGACGTCACGCGGTGTACTGTGGATGTAGCTATCGACGCGTCGAGTTCGAAATACTCGTCGATATATTGAGGCAATGCGACAATGCGGGAAAAGCGGTACAATTGAATTTGCGCTCGTGTGCTGTTTTTGCGTGCGGGCTACGTGTAGGTTGAATAGACGGAAAAGCTCACGAAGTAGTGTTATCTGTGGTCATGGCAATCTCGATCATGATGCTTCATGCCATGCTAGCTTAATTCAGAAATCTGGCAGACAAGAATTTTTTATTTTTGATCGGAACAGCGATGATCCGAAGCTGAAGCTGAAAATTGCAATTCCCTGAAAATAGGGACGTACCGATTCTCAGCAAGGCGTCTCTGTGTGCTGTGAGACCCACCGGTGGAATTTCTAAAACGTCCAAGGATGAGATTTAGATGTGCAAGATCACGGCAAATGGGTTATTCTTCGCGATTAAGCCATAGAAACGGAGACAATCTAGAAGCGGGTAGATATTTTGTTTTTGACTTGATTAACTTTTTTTTTGGGGGGGGGGGGGGGGGGTCCCGATTAGGCGAAATGCACGTAGAATCTCATAAGGCATTCAAGAACGTGACTCACTGACCTGATCATCCAAGACATCGTAATGAGATTTTTTACAATTTTGGTTATGTATGAATATTCTAGGGGTGCATTCTTGGTAAAAAAAGTGCTATTTACATCACAGGGAAACCCCGTCGACTTAAATCCGATTGAAAATTCAGAAAACGTAAAATACGATTGGTACAATGACGAGTTATTTCAACCAATTTGAAAATTTGGCCTAACGATGTTTTGCAAATGGTCGGGATCATCGGAGACTGTTGATAGAGCTCAACAACCATACGAAACATTCAGGTATGGCTTAGAACAAGATGAGAAAACCTTGAGAGGCATGAAATATTGATTCAGATGTACGGGATTCAACATTCTATCCATAGGTCCTGCACGATCCACCAGGCCCCCATGGGTTAACCCAAAATGTGTTAGTTTTTGCGGGAGGAAACAAAACGTGCTAGGCTTCACGGAAAATGTGTTACTCTTTGTAGGGGCTTAAGAATGTTGAGTTCTCCGTAGGGGCCAACGAAATAGCGACGATCAAACATTATGGAATTAACGACCGTTAAAAAGCAACACTGATTAGTCTCTTGGAGTGATCGGTATTTCCTGATTTTTGCGGATCGTGCCAATGTCGCTGATATTGAGGGCTATACCCATAGACTGACTCGTGATTTCTTCCTCATGTACCCACATGTGCCAACAATTGCTCATATCATTTTTTCACAATATGGGGGGCCCGAGAATCGGTCAAATTTTCCTATCCAAATTCATGAAATGTTCGTAGCGTAAACTTCCAATAACTTGTGATGATACAAGATTCCTGACAAAGTCAATGGAGTCTCGCCTGCTGTCTGCACAAGTGGCGATATCTCTGCTGCATATCAGCTGTGCCGTATCGACACACGTCGAGTGTCACGGCACGGTATTACCCCGCGGTAAATAATGCATATAATACTTCTGATGGTCACATAACAGATGCACTCTGCGAGATCCTACATTTGAGGGCGCAATGGTCATGCAGAAGGATCGAATTTTCCAGCAATGCGATTAAAAATATAATTTTCTCGACTGTCTATCAGTCTCACTGCGTGCTCTAGCTGTCATTATTTATTGCTGTACTGAGCTCGATTCTAAAAATAGGGCGTCAGAAACTCACGTAAACGTGCTCTCAAATGCGATTATATGTATAGGCATGACGATCACAAAAGCTCTCTCTCACGTGATATATGTATAATTCATCATGCAGTTGTGGTACATGCGCGAGTTGGATCGATTGCAGCTTTGCTCGAGCGCGAGCAGAGATAAACCAGCCCTTCGGCCCTTCGATTGAATATTCTACTCTATAGATAGACATTTTGATGCACCACAGCTGTACTCCAAATTATGTGACCCAGAATGGGTTGGAAGGGCTGCGATTAAATTAGTTTAGATTGAGATCACCTATCTTGGAGAGATGAAAAATTCACAAAAATGAGGGATTTGATCTGCAAAAAGCCGTACGGGAACTGGGCTGATTCACACCAGACTGATTGATTGAAATTTGAAAAATACCCTCTACGATTTGAAATTAACAGTGTAGTTTGCAGATTCTTCTATCAATGCAAATACAATAGTAGACTCCAATACTAGACCATCTGAATTAGACAAATTTTGGTGCATTTCAATGGAAAGCATCCATCCGTTGCAATTTGAAGTTGAAAGGATTTCTATTGAAAACCAATCAACCTCTTGTGTCGTTCAAAATGTTGCATTATTTTGAACTTTGCTATGGAATACGGTTTCGGAACGGTCCCAGTCGAGTCCAGATATTTGAACAATTTGTTTGGTGTTCAAAGGTCTTTTCTTGTGGATGAATAATTTCCGGAAAAAGTACTTATGGCCGTATAATCTTGCAGCTGGGCTCCCATTGCAAATTTTGTCATCGAAACTCCTTGGGGAACTCGATGTCGGTGAAAACAGAAATCAAAAATATCGAAGAATTCCTCGAAAAAATCTGAAATGGATTCGAATTATGCTCATCCAATGCCGAGCGTATTCTTTGATCAAGACTTTTGCATACTATTCAAATTCCAAGAGTAAAATTTGGATCTAAAAAACTTTTCACGTCTCCGCCTTTTCTAGGAAGGATCACCAAACCACGCAATTTTTGGCTGAATTGAAAAATGAGGGCTTTCAAATCGATCGCTCATCGTTGGCTGAGTTTAGCGTGCAGAGCTTTCGCGAAGCTTGCGGCAAAGAGTTGGCTGCAGGGCCTCCGCCGCTGCGGGAAATAAAGGCTGCGTGCGCGCGTCAGACCCGTTGTAGCCGCGGTAGTGGCGTCGTGACGGCGGCCCTTACATATTCGCCCGCAACTTTTTGGAGGAGGGCAAAGCAACGTATTCGGGCTAGGTCGACCCAACGGCGCCTGACTGCAAGCTCCTGCCTGCAAGCTCCACGGAATTCGGTCACCACTTTCGTATCGATCGAGGCGAACGCGTGCAGATAAAGCCCTCTCGTGCGTTGCTTTTCTTTTGCACACTCGCACTCCGGACCCATTCAAAATTGTGGATCTAAGTTTAGTGCTATGATCCAGGATGGTTTCTGATAAAAAATGCGATCCTGAAAATCGGAAGGAGGAATTGCGTAAATTTATGGTTTTCAAGATGAAAATACAACATATCGTCATATTTGACAATTGATAGATCGTCGGGATATATTGGTAAAATTGCAATTCATCCATTGTAATCTTGGTGAGGGTCGTGAATCTTAGGATGGGAATTTCCATTTGTTACAGTTCAGCAGATGAATACTTGGTATTGTGTAAACAGAGCGTCGGTTCGTTGGCGTAAACGTTAGAATAAATCTCAATACTTCGATGCCAGAATTTTTCTCTCGCAATACCGGACACGGTATAAGAATTGAAACTTTTGGGAGGTTACAAAATTTCTCACATAAGCAGACATCAGATGCACGCAGTTTGTGATACCATTTAAAAAACATAATCTTCTCTGTAACGGATAGTCTGTAAAGTGTTTACGAAAGGTTCTTCGCAGGTTGCCTCGCAACCACAAGTTATTCAAATCTGAGGTTCATGATACATCCACAGATTTGCATGCTAGTTTGAGTTAAAAACTTTCCACGGCGCTGGAAGAATTGTATACTTACTCCAACTACGGTCGTTGATGATGAAATGAAAAGTAAGAGTCTGACATGAGGAACTCCTAGTCCATGGTGATGGAATTTTCGGAGATTCATGGGTATCTGATATTCCAATCGTAGTCAATGATGCTGGATTCTAACTCTATTATCAATCATAGATGTTTGATCGATTTGCAAATAAGTACAAGAAACAAGTACGCTCCATCGTCGAAAAGATCTCTGCTAACCCCAACTGATTCTACTACTATGTTCCCAAAAAACCCAGCCGTTCAGTCGTAATAAAGGATCACACAAACTGTAGCTTACTCTCTGAGGTAGTTTGAGATCCAAATAAACCAATGCTCACCACCAGGAATTTCATCAAGGCTCCATCAAATTACCTGTTTTCACAAAATGAGACTGCTGGCGTGGCGTATCAAATAAATATCAGGACGATGCTGCAAGCGAATCGAAAAATGATCCCACATCGTTCAAATGAAGTATATTTTATTGTTTCTTTCTCACATCTCCGATAACCAATCTTTCAAACAATTACTTTGGCAAAGGTAGACTCCCGGGTTCAAAAACTAATTGCTATCGACGAAAATACTCGAATAAATAACGAGAAGGGCCAAGGATTGAAAAAAAAGACGAACACAGATTTCTGATGCGTGTGCACATACAGTACTAGAAATCGAACATATTGGGTGTAGTGTATAGGCTGCATAGACAATGGTGTACCAGTCTTGCATGTGAATCGGATATGTCAGAGTAGTGCATGCGAGTATTCGCCTAGCCACAGTGTATCAATAACAAAACGGTTTCCGCTGGATTTCATTGATTTCCGATACATGGGCGCAAACCGCGTGAGATGTACTGACTTTCGGCGCAGAGCACACGAAAACCACGTCGAGTTCGTATACTATACATACGTATGATTGATTGAGGTTGCGGACCGATAGCCATCGACGAATATAGCACTTTTCTCTCTCTTTTACCATATTTGTCTGCGGGCCGATTCATCCGATGATTTGCCACGTTTTCGTGGGTACATTCTTTTGTATATAGAGCTGCCTCTCTTTTTTCTATATGGTATATACCGGGAATGTTTACCATTTTCGTCGTACAGTACCTGCATTGCGTTGGAGTTGGCTGCACAGATTTTAAGGAACATTCTACATCTATTGGGTGGTTGAAAATTAGTCAATCTTTGGAATTCGCCTTCTGAATTCCATGAGGCGCTTTCACGAATTGTTAGGTCATTCAAAGCGAAAATACGCGTGGGCGGATGGTTCTTGTCAGAATACGATTACTTTCATCATTTTCCTCATGCTAAAAATCTGCTAATCATAATCGGAACCAAACTTTGAAATGATGGCATGGTAAACATCCAAATAATGGACGATCTTCATTTTGACGGAATCTGTATTGGGTCCCTATACCAAAAGTCGCATAGCTAATGATGAGATGTTGAGATAGTTCGATTTAAAATTTCTTGCCATTGTGAAAATTTTACTTTGAGTGATGGGTGTCCTTTATGTGAGTTCGGGTGAGAAATATTTTGAAATCGAATTAGGTCATATTCAAATCATAATCACACCGGGCTATTTTCACACAGAATTTTGCAGAAAATTCCTTTGTTTTCAAGGAAGAATCATACAAACAATGAATTTGTTGGAAAATTTTTTGCATCCACCAGAAATCCGCAGAATGTGATTGTGGAACCTGAGATAGAAATGCCTATCAAACACTAATAGCAAGAAATCACTGGAAGCATTTCAGTCTTTCATGATCGATCACAGATCATAATGCCTTCAACCAATGTTTCTTCCAGGCTAGGTTATTATTGCTGGAAATTGTAGATTACGACAGCCCCAGTGTGAAATATTTTCAATCCATTGAAAAGGTAGGAATGCAATGCGCTAAACGATGAAAACAGCCCACAACCAATGTCTGAGCACAGTTCGATGTTCCACAACTATTAGTATCTTACGGTCATCGGATCGCACTTATTATAGACCCATTTCTCTGGCACGTCGTAAACGCGCCTCAAAGATACTACTACCGAGTAAAGGGTAGCAAAAAATCATTGTCCGTAACGCTCGGTTATTGCGACGCACCCACTAATCATCTCTACGTGCGAATCGTCCAATTTCTTGTTAGACCTCTTTGAAGCCATCAGGCACCTATACTATGTTATGAAGCGCGTAAATAGAGTTTGCAACCAGTGCAAAAATGCTCCCGTGTCGATCGGTTCCATTGTAAAGTGTGCTATTCGCACCTCGGCTTGCTGCTGCGTGTACGATTTTTACGACGTTCAAGTAAAGTCTTGGCTTTTTGACTTCAGGATAACGTCTACTTGGAATCGTTACACATTTTTATATGGAACACACAAGAATGCGGATATCGCACCTGATGGTAAATGGACCACAAAGTTATGAAGGACTAGTTTTGATGGCCTTTGATTACTGTCGTTTGAGCTGGAATGGGGATTCAAGTTACTTTGTCGGATCGATCGCCGAGTGCTTTGACAGAAATCTTGGAATCGCTATAGAACACTCACACACTTGAGTGGATTTGAGGAAAATCTTGCGGATACCAGTGCGTTCTTGAATTGAGTATTGAAAGGTTATTGGTGAGAACAATGGCCATCTCTGGAAAATGATGAAATATCAGGGAATTGGGGAATTCCATCACTGTAAACAGTACCAGACAAAATTAATGGATCATGTACTGTCTCAGCAGATCGACAACTCCTCCAAAACGCTTCGTTGTACAGCAATTTTGAGGAGAGGATCTTGAAGATAACAAAGGACTCTCTACCCATTCATAAGTTTCCAACATTTTCACGCACTTTTTGAATGGCCGTAATCAACGTTGAAAATCTGAAAAAAATCCTCTCCGCCGGTGGATCTCCTACAACTTCGACAGGAATGATTGGATTGCAAAATCCTCCACGAGATTGTAGATCGTTGAAAAGTCTACAAGTTTGGTCTCATGTGAAATTTTCGAGCGACACTTCTCGTTGGAGCCACGAGCTTCAAAAAAAAAGCTTTGTATTAACATAGGGTGCTTATGGAGATATCGAGGCTGGCACCCGTTTTGTTTCGTCTGCTACTATTCTAGTGCAGAACTGCATGGAAAAAATATCACGTCACATGATTTTAACGTAAAATCATCTCATTCTTCAAAACATGATATCAGACTTCGACTCAGATGTGATCTGGAGAGACTATCTTCCAATTAGCCCTATTTTCGAGAGAAAGTTGGAAAAGTCCTTATGAGATACATTTCAGACAAAATTTGGTTCCAGTACCTGAAAGATGAGATTATTTAACGTCAAAATCACATGCCATGATATTCTCTTGATGGATTTCTGCGCTAGAATAGAGCAAAGCGAGACAAAACAGGCGCCAATCTCGGTACCTCCATAAGCACCCTATGTGATGAAAAATTTTCTTTCTAAGCTCGTAGTTCAAACGGTAAGGGTCGCACGAAAATTTCACATGAGACTAAACTTGTAGATTTTGCAACGATCTTCAAGATTCCGTCAGGATTCTCGCGATCCAATCACTCCTGTCAAAGTGGTAGGTGAAAGAGAATTTCCTCAGATTTTCAACGTTGACTTCGGCCAATCAAGAAGCCCGTGAAAATGTTTGGAGAACACATGAATCGATAATATTTTTGTTAAGCCGGAGCAAAGGAATCGTCAATTCGCTGAAACCTCACATGATCCATCAATTTTGAGCGGTACTGTATGTTTGACTCAATTGCAGGATATTCTCTCAGATATGTATGAATTTGCTCTATCGTCTCTCGTGTCACGTATATCTGGAGCTGGCTCGAGCCTGCATGCTTATAAGATTTCAGTGTCATCTCACATTCAACCGAAGACTTTGAAAGTAACTGTTTGGCCCCAATCTCTCCGCTTGGCCAGCCCTTTCCAAAATTATCATTCTTATAATATCTGTCAATAACGAATTCTTCAAAATCATTTTGACGAGCTCGAGTGAAAGACTGGGGTGGAACCATTGATTCCAGAATCTTCAAAATTTTGATGAATTCGAGTCAAGGGCAAATACCTTTGGGGGTTGTGTCAGTTTTTGATCAAGTTTCAATATCATCGCCGCGCCGGTTGGATAACAATGGACATAAAGTGTCAATTTCATCATTCCAATCATGTTTCTGGTAGGTCTGTCACTCTACGATGGTCTTGTTACCCAGAATTGACTTGGATGAAATTTTGATCAAAGAAAAGGGGGGAGGGGGCTCGTGTAGTTACATCTTCTTATAGGGGACTTGACTCAAATGTAACAAGGTGTGACAAGGAAGGAGGAAGGGGTTCAAAGTCTTTGAAAATCGTGTGGGCGTCTTTTGTACAAGCCCCCTTAGAATGATTTAGCGCCAGTATGTCGCGAGTCACACACTCATCATTGGATGCAATCGGCACCGAAGACAAGCACTGCGCTGATCAACCGCGTCGATGTTGGTTTATCCTTCGCACACCCTATTCAGTGTCCCTAGATCACATACTACACGGGCGAAGGATGACTCACTCGCGGTTAGCCGAGCACGTGTTTCAATCATATGTGACCGGAAGCCAAAATTATTGTCCCAGAAACGGGGAGAAAGAACCAGGTCCGAGGCAAAGTGGGATGAAAGCGTTTAAGAACTAGTACCGGCGAACAACGAGCATGGATGCAAAATCGGATCACACGTGTTTGGGTGCAACTCTACTCATTTCAACGACAAATCGGTCAATCTGTCAGAGTTTCGGAGGAAGCGCGGAAGCCAGGTATGAATTAGAGTATGAGAGGGAGAAAGTTGAAGTTGTTGGGGCAAAGTTTAGCTACTCGTGACCTTGCCACCGCTCTGTTACACTGCAATCCAGAATAATACCCGGCTCGAACTTTATATCTACTCTCAAACCCCCCAAGACTCGCGACATCGGGTTGTAGAAACTCGCGTCGAGCTTCAAAGTCGCAGAGCTACTTCCTTTACTCTCGACGTACATGTATGCGTAACTCCACATACACACTCTTGATTCTGCATCAAAGACGCGAGGCTCTGCTATTCCCGTTGGTACGGCATCGAGTAGGTCAGCAGCTACCATGCAATACTACACTTGCCGCTCATAAATAATTCCTGATACATGCAGTCACTCTCACTTCTGACGGGGTCAAAAACACGCAAAAGTGTACAAATACGATCGCCTCACAAGAGGGTTCTGAGAGGTGAGATCGAGATTCTCTAACATGGTGTACTTTCAATCTCACCCATTGACCGTGATGAATGACAATCGATCTATGGTTGATTTCTTGAAAATAAGCGAGACATTAGAGTGTCTGATGAGAGTACGAGTGACTTGAATTCTACAGCGACGCTCTTATCCATGTAATAGCATAGTTGTCCTATACTCTGTTAACAAAGAATATTCACGATATATTGCAATCATCTATAGCTGTAATTATAAGTATAGTGAGCAGAGCATGTAATCGCGGGTATAGCAAATAGACAATATACGCGGAGTGTGTGTTTTATTCAGGGAAAACAGGGCTTTTCCATCCCCGTAATAACGAGACTCGCATCATATCTTTGACACGAATTTCCAGAAGAACGTCAGCCCCAAAGAGTAACTGCGGAGTTGACGTAAATCACGCACGCGGGAGCCGACAGCTACGAAGTCTCAGTAAATAATTCAGATAGCGTGTGATATGTGAAGTCAACTTCGAGTGCGTGCACTGTTGTACTCGTGATATCAGACGTCGTGACTTGGAAATTGATGAATGATAAGTGCAAAGTTGAAACGATTCCACGAAGCAAATTTCATGCTGTACGCAACTTTGCACAAACGTATTATTGGGGTTGAAGTTTTGAGGGATGGGGCACTGACGTTGCTTCTGCTGGGGCCGAAGTCCGATGCGCATTGACGTGACGCACGCGTGCTCGTTAGCAATTTTATAATGTCTCTAGAAGCTTCGAACTCATACGCCTCAAGAACAAGTTGATCGATGTGGGCGGTACGTAGTTTTTCCGTAGACTACCCTACTCCTTTCCCCCTCTTGTACTTGGAAAAAAAACCACTTGACGTTAATAATTCCGATCCATCGAGAGTTTTAGCGACAGCTCGGTTGTGGTTTTTTTTTGTGCGCCAGTAATTGCGACTTGATACTCTTCGGCGTGGTGGGTCGAATTAATGAAGTTTCAAAGTATAATTCTCAAAGAATCGACTTTGGTAGATACAATGCAGTTCCCGTTTTTGGAATTTATACCTCATCAGTTGAATCAACTACCAATAGTCATTCCATCGTGTTTGGGAAACCTTGAAACATGACAGCTATTTCATAAAATTCGTCCAACGATGGAGGTAACGCGAAACTTAGGAATATCTCGCAAGAATGATTATTCGTCCACATATGTGGATACATCTTTGAATCGGGTTCCTCTAATGCTCCTTGAATTTAGAGGAAAAATACTTCATGCATTATCTTCCTTACCCCAAAGTGGAGGAATATCCATGATTTTGGTAAACATAGTCTCATCATTAGTTATCCATTATAGCTAATGATTATGATGAACCATCTCACGTGATCACACACTTCGAAACGATTCATCTCTCGACTGTTATAACTTACTGAATCTTGATGATAGGATAAGGATACTTGTCGCGTCAACTTTTTTGATCCGAATCGATGATTTTCTATGAATTCCATCATGAAATCCTTGTTGCAAAAGCCTCATTCGTGTTTGACCTTGAAAAGTTCATGCTGCTATAACTCTCATATGGCATGGCTTTATCATATCGTGTTTTGGCTCAAAATGATTCTCACGATCCCCACTGTAGAATCTAGTAGAATACAAAAGTCTGAAAGCACCGGAAGTAGGTACGTGCACGAAGAGGTTAAGGCAAGTCAGTAGTGTTCTGTTTTATCGACACGGCGTGAATTCAACAATCTCTAATTTTTAAGTATCTGCAGACGCTTTTCTGATCAAATCATCGAGTTAGCGCGCTTCGCAGTAAAATTTCCAACAATTTGAGCTCTGACACGTCTCAAGGCTCACGATATTCATTGAACGTTTTGACAAACTGCAATCTCGAGTTATCCTGCTGCATCATAGAACCACGCAGTGATGCATGTTTGCCACTTGTCGAATCATTCACAAAATATTGTGAGTTTTGAAACGCGGCAAAGCTGAAATGATGGCAAATTGTATCACGAAGCGCGCTAACTCAACGGTTGATCCGAAAAGTGTTTGCAATTATTGGAAAACTAGAAATAGTTTGAAGTCAGTCATGCGGATCACCGTGGTGTCATCTGTGGGGTACAGAGCAGTACGGACTGGCCTTGAGCTGTCGAAGCCACATTCAACACAGAGGTACAAGAATTTGATTACGAATCATGATTATTACAAATTTTGGATGTATCTTCGACTGTTGAATTAACAGCTTGGATTGGAGTTTACATCCAACATCTTACATATTCAGTGTTTATTAACTCAGTGCTACACACCTTTCCCGGTTTGTACACTAATTATGTAACATGTTGTATATGTTCACAGAGTGTTACTTGAAAGAAAGTTCATCGAAGCAGTCAAAAATATTAAAATGCTCACTGAAAGATCTCACCAGAGTGTACCAGATCCAAATCAATCCATAGGAGGATCAATCTTAAATTGAAGAACAGTCTTTTTAGTAACAGTCTTTTGAATAATTGGATGAAATAATTAGTCGATTCGTGCTATACCTTTCCAAAATCGATTCTTGAAAATCACCGAATCGATTTCCATGGAATTTGGATTAGCTTGATCGAATCTGGTTCGTAACAGGTAAATAGTCATGCATTTTTCCCAGTACTTCCCCCTCCCCTCCCGCCACCATAAAGTCAAACGTGAGATTCGTTCTTGTAGTTCCAGAAATCTACTCGAGCTCAGCTAATGGAATTTCGAAATCTGTGTCTGTCTTCAAATCATGATTGATGCGATCTGCAAAGGATAAAAGGCTACTAGGAGGTGTAAATATTGCATTGGAAGACGAACTATTGGATTGGAATGAAAATTCTATGATAACTCAAAAGGTTTAAGTCTCATGAAGTACAGTGACCGATCGAACCGTTAGTATATCACTGTAGACAATTTGTGGAAGAAACTGCAACCAACTGGTAAGCATCCAGTGGTTTCCGAAGTGAATGAGAAGTCAACTAATTTTTTCCGGTGCACCATAGGCAAGTCGAGTGAACAACGCACGAGGTCAATACCATCAATCACAATCCATCAAAATCGTTGCACCAGCACTAGATTTGTCGATGGAGACGACAAAACAGCCTCTCAGCGTTGCGTCTGACCAAAGCACAACCCAATCTAATCTTTACAGTTACAGAAGCACCAGTGGCAGATCTCAATAACGCAGACATCGGCTGAGCTTTTGGGTCCATCTGTACAAAAGCTGCTCCGCACACTTGGGAAAAGCTATACGTGAGAGGGAGCTGGAGTGAACGCGTGGCCGGGTATCGATCCCTGAAATGCAACTTGTCTCGGAGTAGTACGTAGCTTTATAGGTGACCCCGCAGCAAAGCTACCTTCTCACGTCTTTCCTCTGATAATTCTTGTCAAACTAGCCTCCTCTTCAAAATTGCTTGTGTGCTAAACGCGCCTCCCGCTCAATATTCCCATCGGTCATCTTCTGTATCGCACATTTCGATCCAACCAAGATTTGATATATTGACCAAAACATATGCAACAAGCTTCTTCAACCCAAAATTGTTCAATGAATTCTCTCCAATCGTAAGAGTTGGCGCCATAAGTGATATGAGGCCATTCATAGATTAGAATTGGCGTACGAGTTGGATGCGGCTCAAGTACAAGTCACTGCGATGGCAGTCGCGTGACAAATATAACTCATCCCTTCCTAGGTACTACCGAACTCTCCCCACTTGTTCCGTGCCTTATTTACATTTTGTCGACCATTCATTCAACACTCACTGTATATTACTACTTGTGTAGAACTGAGAAAGACCAAAAGTACTCTTATCAATATCACTACAATTTCGTTGAAACAATTGGATTTCTATCTTACTTTGGGTTACGACAACTGATCGAATCCTCTGATCATGAGCCTGGTAATGATTTATTGTAATCGTCATATGACTCATCTTCTATGCTTTCTTACACAAAGATAACCCAGGTAAACCGTAATGTCATTTGATTGGCGATTCAAGCTGCAAAGATTGAAGGAATTCTGATTCAACTAATACCATGAATTTTCGGTTCAAGCAATCTCAATTCACTCCAGGGCACTTGATCCGCTGTATCGAGACCTTGGGGGTTTTTGGTTCTGGAATCACAAAACCCGGATCTGGGATGGTTTCATAAGCAGAGTACTGAAATCGATCAGAAAACGTGGAGATGCACCCAATTGGCTGCTAAATCTTTTTTCTGAGCTTTCTTCACTGCATGGGGGTTTCCTACAAAAACCCCAAATGTTTGAAAAGGTGCAGAAGAAATCGCAGGATGAGCTGAAGAAGGCGTCTTGGACCAAGGATATCAAGATTTTGCAGAGTTCTCATAGAACACGTGGATTTTTTCGATAATCGGGGAGTACACCGCTCGTGTGAAGTGAGTGCATATTAAGACAACACCTCGCGGAGTCGTAACAAATAAAAATCTGGAAAAATTGAGATAACTCGACTACACATGATCAGGATCGAATTTGTTTTAGATCGTTTTAAAGGCGTTGTGATAAGTTTCACGATGAGCTGAAGTTCTTTGAAAAATGGTGGAAAAAGCCTTCATATTGTCGGTTCTTCCCTTGATTATTGGAGTGAAATTGGAGCCACATCCATGTAGAACCAAGACAACAACTTGGAACCGCTGATGCATGTCAGTCTTCACGATATTAGACCCAGGATGCGTACCCAGCAGGAAGAAGACAGAGGGATCACGGTCCACGCGAGCATTTCGAGGATTTCCGAAGTCGCCGTAGTGAGTTTGGGGCTGCGTCGGGTGGCTTACGACAAGTCGTGGTCGCCAAGTAGAAAGATAAACGAGAGAGAGCCGGCATCATCCCTCGAGACTTGTATACCTATGCTCGATGGTGCATTTTCCCGACTCAGCCGAATCCCCGGCAATTTCTCTGCGCCTCTCGTTCGCTCAGCGAGAAACTGCGTCCTCGTGCTGCGCTTATCTCGACCCCATAGCTCTCCTCCATCTCCGTTTCCTCTTCCTTCTTCTCCTACCCCTTCGAGCGCATGTGTCTGTAAGCTCACATCCCTGAAGTGCATCGGTGTACGAAAACACGACTCGCAAAAGCTGGCAAGCTAGGAACGCACTTTTGGAGCCACTCTCGACGATATTGCAATCCTGACCGAGTGGCGATCCATCATGGCTCGTAGGAAGGAAGGAGCAGAGTTGGGAACGGATGAGGGTGGGACTTTGCCTACTATAGGTCTCACCCACCATCATGCACCCGGTCTTGATGCATCAGGATTCACGAATACTTCGATTGCAAACATAGCTTCACAGAAAACACTTCAGTGAGCTTATTTTCTAATAGTATATTGAGTAGTGTAAGAGTAATTTTGCCCGAAAGCGGACCACGAATTGCAGACATATCTCAGATTGTTTTTCCACTATTCTTAATCGATTCTATGGTCCAAAAAAAGGACTTTTCACTCTCTATGGGGTCCAAGAAAAATTTTTTGTTTCCATGGGGAATATCTTTGTGATAGTGTTTTCAGGAAAAAATACCAATCTTTTTTCAGTAGAATGGGTGTAGTTCCGACTTAAGGTAAGATACGACCACGCAAATAGTGGCATTCGAAAGGTCTTCCAAAAATCTATCGAAATATGTTTTTCGGCACACTGGCATCGAAAGCCTATGGTTTCCGCCCCGATCCCGGGGCAGAAGATGCCGCAATGCCGCCCAGGCTAGAAAACGAGTGAGCATGCGCAGTAGCCCTCGGGCTGCGCCCTCGGGCCACTACATTGCATGCTCCGACGTTTTCTAACCTGTACGGCGGAGCGGCATTTTGCCCCGACATCGCGTCGGAAAGCATAGAATTTCGATACAAGTGTCACCGAAAAATAGTGTACGCACCTCGGGCCAAAAATAACCCATCGCGGCCGCGGGTATGCCGCCCTCGCCTGCCGGCTCGTGCGGCAACCTACCCGGGCCGCGATGGATCACTTTCGGCCCTTGTCGCGTAATGTACTATTGGAAAAATTTTTTTGAGGCTACGGACGCCCCCATGAGCAAAAAGGTGTAAAACAGAAAAAATTCGATTCCCCAAAAACCCAATTTTTTAAAAATCTGAAAATCCATATGACGTGGGCATACCCCCGCATTTAATTTTGATCGCCGCGAATATATAATTTTTCCATTACTACGATCGTACGCTCTTCCAGCGTACGCACGGCATAGATCTTGTATCTACGGTTCCTAGAAATTTGACATGAAAACTTTGTAACTGACATGACCCATTACTTTACCGTGAAAGTAACGCTTCTCCAACGTACGCCCCAGGTCGTAAAGTTTTCCGAGAAAAAGTTATTCAAAATATTTTGTAACTCGACAGTCACATTACATTAACAGAGAAGTAACGCTTATCCACCGTACCGATCAGGCCATAAAGTTTTCCAGGAAAAATACTAAAAACCCTTGTAACTGGACAGCCCTATTACGACAACGGAAAAGTAACGCTCCCCCAACGTACGCGGCAGATCATAAATTCACTCTCATAAATCTTCGAATTAGTAAAACCCAGCAAATGTACGTCGCTCCGTACGGTTCTCACGCATTACATTCCCGCTAATGTAATGCGCCGCTCCCATTACGCGTACGCTTCTCAAGCGTACGAACATGGGTATATAAGGCCGCGCTTCCCAAGCTCGGCAGCTCAGTCTTCTCCAGCTCGCCGTCGCGACGCTGTCTCCACGACACTTGGCCCAGCCGTGGCCCGACGCACCCGACTCAACGTGCCCCGCCGTGACCGTTCCAAGTTGCCCCGGTGGCATGAGTGACCAAGTGTGCGTAGTGTTTGTGTTTCGCACCTCGAGTACCGAGTCGCAATTGTGTCTTGAAACTGTGAGAATTATTCGAGTGCCTAACCCCGTTCCTACCCCGACGACGGCGTGAGCACGCCCACGCACCTGGACCGGACGGATGGACCGTCCCAGCCAACGGCACAGACGTCCCAAGACCTACGTACCCCGCTCCGAAGAGGAGCACCGACGAGACCTCTACGGACTTCAACAGGCCAAACGCTTGGCGCTGCTCGGAGCGTTGAAAGCTGAGGCCTCAACTCAACAAAACAAGACTGCTCAACCCTCAACTATCTCGTCTCCGGCCAGCGAGACGCGGGAGTGAAATTATTTTCATCCCCATTGACGAGGTTTCCCGTAAGCTGAATTCAGAGCCCCGTCAATTTGGCGCCCAACGTGGGGCCAACGAGGGACTTTTTGGACTTCGTCGGCATCAGGAGATGCTAGGACCTGCGACCTGATGAGCAGTCTTCCCCGGACGCCGCCTGCAATCCGGACGACCCGGCAGACAGTGGCAAGCACTTCTGGGAGTGTGGAAACACCCAGTGGCGCCCAACTGGATCAACAACGCACCGTCTCGCTTGAGCGCACCGCTCGCGTGACACGCCACCAACGTCAGCGGTCCCTTGGCTCGGAGCAGGAGCTCGAGTCCCTCCTGGACGGAGCACAGCTGCCTATACGCCGGAGGACATCCCGCAAGGACCTTGCTCCGACCGGACCATCGCCTGCTGTGCCATACGACGACCCTGCAGATCCCCAAGCCGGAGCTCAGCAGCAGCAGCAGCCGGCGGATCCCGCCTCCGTCAACCAGGTACCTACTCATCCGAATTCACTTGTTGCTCCAGAAGCTGCAGCGGAAGTTTCGGCGGCCAATCCGGAGCCACCTGCGATCACCATGGACGACCTCCGGCTGATGTTCCGTCAACTCGCTGGCACGCCCCTCAACCCTCCGGACTTCACTGGTGCGGAGCACGAGGACCCAGCGAAGTTCATCACGAAGTGTACGGAGCACTTCCGGCGCCTCGGGACCGAGGAGGCCTTCAAGGTGCAAGTGGCCGAACGCGCACTCAAGGGTGACGCCGAGAAGTGGTGGTCCTGCTACAAGAACCTGGCTGTCGACTGGACCCGTTTCACCGAGCTGTTCCTGTCCCGCTTTGACTCATCGCAGCTTCGACTCCGACTCAAGGCCAAACTCTACGGACAGGCCCAAGGCGAAAAGGAGGATGTGAGTACTTTCATTGAAAAACGTAACCTCCTAGCTCGTCGTCTGCTTCCTGAGGCCACCGAGGAGGAGCTAGTGACCTTGATCACGGAGTCACTGAACGCGACTATCCGCTGCCACCTGCGAGGCAACCCGCCGACCACTGTGGGCGAGCTGCTGACCAGAGCCACGGAGGTCGAACACGACGAGCAGGCCAAGCAGGCCGGCGCCCGCAAGTTCAACCCAGCCAACAACAACCAGGGCAAGGGCAATGCTGCCACTCCAGCGCAGCCATCGAAGGCTGTGCGAGACTTCAAGCAGGTCAATGGTGAGAGATTGCCTAAATGTGATTATTGCCCTGAATATCATTGGCACAGGGATTGCCCCAAACGACCCCAGTACCCGAAGGCCACGACTCCGGGAAACTGGCGGGAAGCGGGGAATGCTGCGGGCACACCCGCTTCGACACCTGCAGCCCCGCAATAAGCGCTGCAGCCGCAGACGCCACCGGACTCCACGCCGCCAACCTAGACATCTGGATTGGAGGGAAGCTCGTCGCAGCGCTCGTCGACTCGGCAGCATCCGACAACTTCATCTCGCCACGGTGCATCCCGGACGGAGCCATCGTGCAGAGAATCCAGCCACGCGGAGCCAAGCTGGCAAGCAGTGGAACCGAGATGCGCGTCCAAGCAACCTGCACACTCGCCGTGCGGATCCAAAACTTCGAATGTGACGTCAAGTTCTTCGTCGCCGAGGAGCTTCGACCTGCCGCCATCCTCGGACGACGATGGCTTAAGGAGGTGAAGGCCGTCCACGACCACGACCTCGACTGCCTCTACCTAGGAACCAGCAAAAGGATCCGGGTATTCCTGGGACGCGCCCCTGACGGGCCATCGACCCACTTGCAAGAGCAAGTATGGAGCAAGGTAAACCACGGATTCCCTAATGAATATGTTGATCAATTCAAGGAAATCATGATGCGACACGTGAGGATCTTCGATGATTCGGCGCCCCTGGCCAGGACACCCTTCATCATGCACGAGATCAGAGTCACGGACCGTCGCCCCTTCAAGATTCCGCCTTATCGCTACTCTGCTGAGAAGAAGCGAGCGATAAGCGACATGGTCAAACAAATGCTGGCAGATGGAGTCGTCGAGGCAGCCTCATCCCCATACAGCTCACCCATCGTACTGGTGGACAAACACGATGGTACCTTCCGCTTCTGCGTCGACTTCCGGAGGATCAACAGCGTCACGGAGGATGCAGGTCAACCGAACCCGGTCATCCATGAGGTCCTCAAGGAAATCGGCGGAGCCACCATCTTCACGACGATTGACCTTCGAAAATGCTATTGGCAGATCCCGCTGACCGAGGACTCCAAGCAATTCACTGCCTTCTGCACACCAGACGGCGGACAATACGTATTCAACGTTGCAGCTTTCGGATTAAAGAACTCCGGGAGGACTTGCAACCAACTCATCGGGATGGAAGTGCTACTCGGACTACTTGGTGAGTTATGTCTGAATTTCCAGGACGATATTGTCATTTTTTCACACAGCTGGTCAGACCACCTCGTCCACGTCGCCAAAGTCTTGGAACGACTGTCGATGTACGGACTGGCCTGTGCCATTGACAAATGCCACTTCGGAAAGGACCGCCTGGAGTTCCTGGGCCATGTGGTATCCACGGACCACAACGAGGCCAAGATGGAGCACATTCGCGCTGTCTTGAAGTTCGCCCCACCACGCAACAAGAAGGACTTACAGAGGTTCCTGGGCATCGCCAACTGGCTCCGGGAGTATATTCCCAACTTCTCCGAGATTGCAGCACCTATGACGGAACTCCTCAAGGGCAAATCTTGGAAATGGACCCAGGCTGCGCAGGCTTCGATGGACCTCGTCAAAGAAGCCTTCAAGAAGCCGTTGAAGCTCCATCGACCTCGATTGGACCAGCGCTTCTACTTGCAGACCGATGCCAGCGACGCCGGCATGGGAGCCGTGCTTTTCCAACTGGGACCAGAAGGAGAGCGGCACGTCATCTCCTATGCATCGGCTAAATTCACGACGACTGAGAGAGGCTATCACTCTAACGAACGAGAGTGCTTGGCCGTCATTTGGGCACTTCGCAAGTACAAACACTTGCTTGAAGATGCCCCATTCACCCTTCGCACGGACAACCAAGCCCTGAAATGGCTGGACCGTGTGAAAGACGAGCGGGGTAAGTTGACACGATGGGCAATGTTTTTGAGTCGTTTTAGTTTCAGTGTGGAACACGTCCCTGGACGAGAGAACCAGCTGCCAGACGCACTGTCTCGTGCCCCAGGAGATGAGGACTTCGAGGACCAGGAGCACGACTACGACGCCCTGACGCCTCCAGTCAGTTCACCACCCTCAGACGAGCTCATTACTGCCTGCGTGGAATGCAACTGGTTGGATGACTACCTCCGCCAGGCTCAAGACGACACCAGGGAACTACCTCAAGGACCGGAATGGAGCACGCACGACGGTTTGCTGTCATACTGCCGAGATCCGGCCAACCCGAGGATCTACGTTCCTGAGTCCGCACGCGACGTCGTCCTGCACCATTTCCACAACGACCCGCTCGCCGGCCATCCTGGTGCTGCGGAGACACTCCGCCAGATACGCGGAGAGTACTACTGGCCCGGACTTCGCAACGACGTCCGACAACATGTGCGAGCATGCGGACCCTGCAACCTCACCAAGGCTGCACGACCAGCGGATGCCGGAGCCAACATCGCCAGGAAGCCGAAACGACCTTGGGAACAAGTGGCCTTGGATCTGATGGGCCCTTATCCCCGGACGCCCCGGGGGAAGCGGTTCATTCTGGTCGTCGCGGACTTGTTCTCCCGATGGACGGAAGCCTTCCCCATCTCATCATCGACGACCGAGGTCATCGCCAACGTCCTGGAGCCGGAAGTGTTCCAACGATGGGGATACCCGGGAGCCGTACTCTCCGACAACGCACCACAGTTCAAAGGTGCAAAATGGCTTCGCCTCTGCGACAAGTGGCAAGTCGAAGTATGGACTACGCCTGCATACCATCCCCAGGCGAATCCTACGGAACGTCGGAACCAAGAGATCAAGAAGGGACTACGCCTGGCCTTACTTCCGTACCAACACCAAACCAACTGGGACCTGGAGGTCCCAAGAATCCTGTTCGCCATGCGCCGCCGATGCAACGACGCCACTGGATTCTCACCTAGTGAGCTGCTCCTGGGACACAACATCGCTCGCCCAGGGGAACGAGTCTCGCCACGATCGGACGATCTCGAGACCCGCATCGCTGCAGCCAACCAGGCACAGGATTACTTCACCAGCAGCTGGAGACCTTCGGATGAAGTCTTCACGGAGGGCGACATGGTGTTCATCAAGACGCACCCCCTTTCCAAAGCTGCCGATAACTTCAACGCTGGCCTCGCCCCGAAATGGGAAGGCCCATACGAGATCGTCCACTGTCATTCAGCGCAGGTGTTCACCGTCGACCGTCCCGGAAACACCGCCCTGAAGGTGCACATCTCGCAGGTCAAGTGAGACCACACAGCTCCAGCCCCTCCTGCGGCTGAACCTGGGTCACCATCCCCCGCAACCAGCGGCGCCAAGGATGCAGACGGACCCCGAATCGAGCGGCCACATCCGCCGACCACACCTGCCGGTGGGGACGCCCACTTGTCCGAGGACCAAGGTCGGAATGGATCCGCAACCGTCCCCATTGCCACGACCCCTGATCGTGCGCAGGACGACATCGCAAACCACGTCGAGGAGGACTCCCCGACAAACGTTGCCGAGGTGGACATCTTGGCAGAACCATACCCAGGGGTAGCGGATGCGCCCCGAGTCCTGAGCAACCAGCAATGGAAGCGACGTAGAGGGCGACCTACCTTAGCAGAAGCAGCACGGAGAGAAGCCGAGCGCAAGCTCGCCTACCCACCGCCTAGCCACCGCTACAATTTGAGGAGCCGGAGGAAATCCCCAGCTCCGGAACAATAATTAAGTATAACTATCTGGCCAGAATAGATAATCAATCATGTATAATCATAGTATGTATCTTAGAATTAGTTAGGTCGAATAAAGAGTCGACAAGGTACCGAATGCGATGCACACTCACGGCACTGTTCATGCAAAAATAATATCCGCGTCGATCCCCCGGACGATTTGACGTGGGCATACCCCCGCATTTAATTTTGATCGCCGCGAATATATAATTTTTCCATTACTACGATCGTACGCTCTTCCAGCGTACGCACGGCATAGATCTTGTATCTACGGTTCCTAGAAATTTGACATGAAAACTTTGTAACTGACATGACCCATTACTTTACCGTGAAAGTAACGCTTCTCCAACGTACGCCCCAGGTCGTAAAGTTTTCCGAGAAAAAGTTATTCAAAATATTTTGTAACTCGACAGTCACATTACATTAACAGAGAAGTAACGCTTATCCACCGTACCGATCAGGCCATAAAGTTTTCCAGGAAAAATACTAAAAACCCTTGTAACTGGACAGCCCTATTACGACAACGGAAAAGTAACGCTCCCCCAACGTACGCGGCAGATCATAAATTCACTCTCATAAATCTTCGAATTAGTAAAACCCAGCAAATGTACGTCGCTCCGTACGGTTCTCACGCATTACATTCCCGCTAATGTAATGCGCCGCTCCCATTACGCGTACGCTTCTCAAGCGTACGAACATGGGTATATAAGGCCGCGCTTCCCAAGCTCGGCAGCTCAGTCTTCTCCAGCTCGCCGTCGCGACGCTGTCTCCACGACACTTGGCCCAGCCGTGGCCCGACGCACCCGACTCAACGTGCCCCGCCGTGACCGTTCCAAGTTGCCCCGGTGGCATGAGTGACCAAGTGTGCGTAGTGTTTGTGTTTCGCACCTCGAGTACCGAGTCGCAATTGTGTCTTGAAACTGTGAGAATTATTCGAGTGCCTAACCCCGTTCCTACCCCGACGACGGCGTGAGCACGCCCACGCACCTGGACCGGACGGATGGACCGTCCCAGCCAACGGCACAGACGTCCCAAGACCTACGTACCCCGCTCCGAAGAGGAGCACCGACGAGACCTCTACGGACTTCAACAGGCCAAACGCTTGGCGCTGCTCGGAGCGTTGAAAGCTGAGGCCTCAACTCAACAAAACAAGACTGCTCAACCCTCAACTATCTCGTCTCCGGCCAGCGAGACGCGGGAGTGAAATTATTTTCATCCCCATTGACGAGGTTTCCCGTAAGCGGAATTCCGAGCCCCGTCACATATTTTGATGTAAAATTGCGTGTTCTTCCAGAAAAAAGTGGTCTCAATCTGTGTTTCCTTCAAAATGACCCCCTGGCAAAGTCAATTCCATGCACTTGGCCCAAAGTTACATCGCATTAATGATGAAGCATCCTCAAGAGGGGTAAATGCAGATCTTGCACAAATTTCCCATTAGTATCGTTGACTCGAGTAGAAGTGTCATCATTTTTTAGACCTTCTAACTTTGATCCCAGTACATCGAATCGACTTCACCAAGTATAGTCATTTTGAAGGAAATTCCCTTGGCTTTTCAATGGAATTGGTTTCAGCAGTCTAAATTCCTGCGCATGCGCAGAAAAATTCATTTTTCAACCAAAAAAACTGAGAATATTGATAAAACGTAGAAAAAACAGCGTAGAACCCAAAAACACAGATCGGGACCACTTTTTCCTGGAAGAACACGCAAATCTACATCAAAATATGGATTTTCAGATTTTTAGAAAAATTGAGTTTTTGAGGAATCGAATTTTTTCTATTTATCACCTTTTTGCTCATAGGGGGCGTCCATAGCCTCAAAAAAATTTTTCCAAAACATTCTTTGATAGATTTTTGGAAGACCTTTCGAATTCCACTATTTGCGTGGTCGTATCTTACCTTAAGTCGGAACTACGCCCATTTTACTGAAAAAAGATTGGTATTTTTTTCTAAAAACACTATCACAAAGATATTCCCCATGGAAACAAAAAATTTTTTTTGGACCCCATAGAGAGTGAAGAGTCTATTTTTTGGACCATAGAATCGATTAAGAATAGTGGAAAAACAATCTAAGATATGTTTGCAATTCGTGGTCCGCTTTCGCGCGGAATTACTCTTACGCACTCAGCGCGTCACAATCGTGCGTAAAGCATCTCGCTCGTACGTAAAGCACGTTTTTCGCCATCGTTGCGTATAACAATACTATTCCGCACGCCGACTCGTGTGGGAAGCGCTTTCGCACACTTTTTCGACGATTTGTGCAGAAATCACGGTTTCCACCCTCGTTGCTTAATGTACGACAGTTACAGAATGATTGTATGTATTTCTCGCTATCTAGAGACAGTCTCATACCGCCAAAAATGTTCTGACGGAGCTGACATCTACTGCGTATATCCGATGATTTTTCTTGGAGTACCTCATTCATCAGTTCTTCTTTTCCACCCTGAACCACCAAAGCACACAGCATTAAAAGGACGCATTACAAAAAAGACCCTCGTTCTTCATAATAGTCCGACACAAGCCAATGAATTGGGGTACTTCAAACTGCACTCATACACAGCTCTTTGATGAATTACTCTTACCGGCTTAACTCAATCCTTATCTGTGGAAGAGTGAACCATTCAAAATGAAGGTTCAATCCATTGACTTCACGTCCAC
This sequence comes from Eretmocerus hayati, assembly GCA_029851415.1. Lineage (NCBI taxonomy): Eukaryota > Metazoa > Arthropoda > Insecta > Hymenoptera > Aphelinidae > Eretmocerus > Eretmocerus hayati. The sequence goes on from CM056742.1 coordinate 3,162,513, forward strand.
TGTTTCTATCCATCATTTTTTACATCAGTAGTCTGCGACATTGTAGACCATTGGTGCTTCCCTCCTCCTTCCCTCCATAATTCCACGACCAACGTTGAGGTGGTGCAGTCAGAAGCAAAGCAGAGCACTGACAACGACTTAATCCGGCAATTTTTAGAGCACAAGCTACCTTCACACCCCTTAGTGTAAAAGCCCTGCTTCTCTACGCATCTTCTCTCGCTGATCGAAGGAGATGCAACGTTACACCATTACCAGCTACCCATGTATTCACGCATCCGTTTCGATCTGACGAATTAATGCACGCTCGGAGCGTCATCGATTGCTGGGGCTCGTCTCTGCCACCATTACAAGCCACTCTATGTCGCTTAGCTAGTTGCAAATGCTGCCAACGACTATGGCAACAGCAAATTATAATTATAGCTACTAGACATTACTTCTCGAAAAGCGATGGCGAAAAGAAATATACAGGGCACATAATTTTTGAGATGCGCAGGAGCCATTCCGATTACCATAGGACAAGAATTATTGTTTGAATGAGCTCTCCATTTCCAAACACATTGAACAGATTCCAAAGGAATGACTAACATTGATTCCTTTTCGGAAAATGAGACCCATGTCTAATGAAAACGCCATACCTGAACTCCACTCCATGGCAATCCAGTCTGTTTTATTTCACCAGACAGTACTTTGAATGCGCTCAAAAATTCCACAAGATAAGTTGAGAAAAATCAAGATACTTCAGAATCCAACACTCAAGACGCTTGAGTTCCTTAGATTAATGAGATGTTGATGGGATATCACAGCTGTACATGATCAAAATTTATCTTGCTTCAGATGATCTTGAAGTTCTTGTGACGGTTCTGAATTGGAGCTAGGATACGTTGAAAATGATCCGGTGAGTCAGAATCGAGAGCGCAAGAGATGTATATGTGACCCAAAGGGTATGGAATTACATGGGAATGAATAAGAAAACCATCGACTTGATAATTCTCAAAAACGAATCCTGGGATTTTTTGATTCTTGTTGAAAGAAGTCACATTTATTATGTTCTTCAAGTGAGTCAAAGAAATTTTGAAGTGCAAGCACCTTTGGGTTAAACTAAGTTCAAACGGACCGTGATTTGTCACACTCCCTGTCAGGAACTGTTTCACATGACTACCGCACACCTTACATATGACTCCGAATCGTGGAATTGTAGTGAGCCAAGTCAAAGAAGCTGTGAAAAGCTGTATAAGCTGCTGAATTCAGACTCATTTGGGAAATGTTCATCAGTCAAGATAGTGATCAAGACTTTTGGTCACTGGAGGTATATAACTCTGAACCTGAATATGGATTTGTACGTTGCGTATCCTGCTGAATGAATCGCATGCTAAATGAGATATCTTCATGATCGAAATGCGTGAGTTGAGTCGAGAGATAAGTTTGTAGGTATGGTACAATCCAAGAACTCTGATGTTCAGGATACTCGAAATCTGATTTTGAGGCGTATTAACAAATGTCGCGCTCGCCCTTTTGTGAGAAATTCTTTTCTCGTAGTCAACTCATCAACCAATACTCTTCCAGTGTTTGAGAATAACCCGAAAATCTTCCGAGTACAACCCTCTGAGTTTTCAAAGTTTGCTAAGAGATAACAAGATCCAATACGTTCTCAGTTGTGGGCTTCTGATGAGAGCTTGAAACCATTGCATTCGTGAGCCACGAGAGAAGCTAAAACGGATTTATCTGAATTCAAGTGCTCACAAAAAGTATTCGGTGGTTCGCATTTCCATGGAATGAGACCATACGATATAGGATCTTTGCAAATAAATCGATAAAGCTATCATTCTTTAAACTCGAAGCTTGTTGCTAGGCCCACGAGTAAACGATGACCTCTGGGTATTATGTGGCCGACATCAGTGTGCGTGTATATTAACGCACGAATGCTTGGCTGGCTTTTTGCGAACGCACCATGCGTATCTACTAGTAGCATATCTGGGATATAATTGGCAGAAGTTAATTGCTCGTTCGCTTCCGTGAGCTTCAAGGTAGCCTGTATTAGTGTCGGCTCGCAACATACTCATGATGTAATAATGAGAGCGTTGATGCTTGAAAAAATTTGCTCATATCGTATGAGCTTTCATCCAATCCTCATAAAAATTTGAATCTAATGTGGAATCTTATCCCCTAAATTCAGCTAGTTGTATTGAAGGGGCATTTTGACTGATTTCTTCATCCGAATTCGGTAGTCATTCGAAATCATGTTCACGTTTGATTTGTGATGATTTGACTTGAAAATCTTCATAAGTTGCTGTCTGCTTCAAATGATTCGTATCGTTGAAGATTCTCTACGAGACAGATAAGAAAGTATTGTGCGTCAAGAATCCGAATGTGAATGTTGATCGACAGAATCAAACGTTTCATTCTGAAATCTGTTATCTGATCTCATAATTTTGAGGAAGCATGGGATATATGTCATGTATCAAGTTTTGTCCAGAATGAGGAATGTGAAGAAAAGCATTTCCCTCGTGGGGTCCATACGGGTTTTTGTCGATTGACACACGAAAAAACGCTAATCCCATGTGTCAGTCGAGGGAGATTCTTGCTAATATCACATGTATTTCCATGGAGAAAGATGAGGAACGTTAGGAACACGAGTCTTCTCAACAGGACTCATTGTCTGTGAGATCATCGACTCAATTCAATCTGTTGAGTCAACGACTGAGATTAATTCCAGAGCCATATTTGATCACCCACCTAACGACGTGCAGTATCGCTTATATCTGTCTGAAAGTGAACCAAAATTCCGTACTTCTCTGTGTCAAGTATTCATAGATACGTTGATGGAGTTTCATTTGTAGTTTCATGGATTTTCTCGATAATTATGAGATTAGATCTGGTTCCTCAAAAAAATGAGTAACATTTTCTGGAGCCAAGCAAATCAGTCGAGTTTACTATTTTTTTCGATTATCCAGTGGTAATCATCAAAGTGCCATGTTTTCTTGGGAAGTGCATGGCCTTGGTCAAACATCATCACTTTCAATAGGATCACGTGAGAAATCTCCGGCTCGATTGATGACTACCCAAAACAAGATAATCACTTCAACTTATCCCAAAAGATAAAATCTGACACATCCACATAGAGATTCGAAGCTATATACGATGCGCATCGCTGAAGAAGAAATTGAGAGGAATTCGCGACCACTTAGCGCTGCAGTAACCAGTCAACGATGGTTTCACCTCCCAGATATCGGCCCGCATCAGCAGAACGGGCAAGAGATGTCGAGATGAGTGGCGGGAGATTTAAAAAAAAAGACAGCGAAGAGGGCAAAAAATAAAATTCCCAAGTTGGGCCGTGCACTCACGCGCGCAGTACAGTAGCCGAGTATAGAGGCGTGTAATACAACACTCCAGACTCTGCAGATCAACACTGGGCAATTTGTATCTGCCGGGTGAATCGCCTCGAGATAAGGCCCCACGTGGTTGAGAACATTAATTTCTTTGTTATGATGCGAGATTCGAGATTAGATTCCGGCTACTGTTTTCCCTCTCTTCCTCTTTCTACTCCTCTTATTTCCCTGCTTGGATTCACGAATGCGCATATATGTGTGTCTACTCGTGATTTCTAACGTGCGATAACAACTCTCACCATCTCTGAGACTTCTCTTCTCCTTTTTCGCCACCCGCCAGCAGCGTAAGTTTACTCTCCTCTTCTTTCTTTCATTTTCTATGATGGTTCAGAGCTCTCGCCAACTTTTCAACTTTATGATGAATGCAAAGAGCCTTTTGTCGAATTATAATGCGATTTATCAAGCTGGTGAAACGCGACTCGAATTCTCCTTATGCAACAGTACCAACGCGGAAACGCACGCCTCGTCCCTTTTCAATCCGACGAATCTGCTCTTTTGGAACGTGCGTGCCCGATTCAACTATCATCCCGTTCTCTGAACTCTTTCTACGTACTCGTGCAGATTGTCCCTTCTTTCTTGATCACGAAACTCAGCTAAATCATCCAACTTTACCCATTACAAGCATATCTACTCGAATTTCATGGGAAATTCTGCAATTTTAATCAAATGGTGGTCACGTTGAGATTTTTCAACTTTTTACCTTTCAGACGATACAATTTTTTCACAGTTCAATGACCCGGAGTGTTGATTTTCCTTCTCAATGCTTGATACAAGTAGGTATGGTCTTCTAGGAAAAGACGGGGAAAAATGGCTCAGGATCAGATGTCTATTAGCCAGGCTTAAGACAAACTTGGATCTGATCATTACGTACACAAGTTTCCAAATCAATTCTGGGTATGTGTTCTTATGTACTAGTAAACGTTGAATTCCATATTCTACGTTTGTTGCCTATCATTCTGATCGGAATTCATGGAGTCAATTTCCGTACGAGAACATCTCATAAGGAACTTCACCAAACATGAGCTCGACTTCTGCTTTTAGCCATCATGACAAAATCAAAAATCGATGAACTATGGATATCCAGAGCAACTGAACGTTCATCAAACTATCTTCAATGGAAATTATCATTCTGTTTGCCGCAATTCTTCAAAAACTTCCTAGGGTTTTGGGAATGAAAATTATTACTCCAAATTTTTCATCAAAATCTCCCGCAAAATTCATTACCCACGAGAGTCCTTGCAGGAGTGGAATGTAACACTTATCAACACCTTCACCGCGATGGGCCCCACCAGTGGGGCCCACGCATCCAACTCTGTGTGCGGTGGTGATCAAAATCCCATTAAATGGGCCCCACCTGTGGGGCCCATCGCACACAGGACCCGAACGCAATTTTCGTCGTTGCAGTGAACGTATTAACCTCTGCGTGCACGCGCCTATTCCCCTTGGTAGAAAATATTATTTCTCGATGAATTTCATCAACTCTGACGTTGAAAAGTTCTCTGAGCTTCAACCAGATGGAAAAATTCATCGTTATATTGTACTCTTGACCGTGTCCATGTATGCGGACACCGTGTGATCATGGACAGAAATCATAGAAGGAATTCGACTGCATCAGTCAATACATCATAACCATATAAAAACTTGGACTTGAACAATTTCCTGGAAAGTCCTAATCATGATCGAATTCCATAATGTGGTGATGACAAAGAATACACCGAGAAAAACGCTCTACGTTCTTGTATGGGAACTCTCCGTTTACTCTACTAGACAACCTGGCTCGCCCGAACTTCTCGAACTCACGGTGTACACGTATGACACGGGTCTCTAGAACTAGGTCTGAATCCATGGTGCAGACCACCCAAGGGATTAATGTGCGATATTATTACTGGCCCCTGTAGGATCATTTTCCAGCTAGTATAGAAATCGCCACTTGGGCCGTTTTTTAATAAAGTCCAAAAAACGTGTTTTTTCGCGACCTTTCGACCTTTTACGCTCTATAGCTCGAATGGGACGCGTTTTTTTCAAAAATGTGTAGAGACCTTTTTTGTAGATCTGAAAAAATTAACGAAGAATATGTCCTCATCCAATCCTGTGAGACTCACCTTTTCGAGAAATTAGAGCTTTCTTCTCGAAAAATTATATTCCTCCCGCTCTCTCGGTCCACAGCTCGAGCGGGACGCATTTTTTCGAAAAATGTATAGAGACCTTTTTTGTAGATCTTGAAAAATTGAGGAAGAATATGTCCTCGTCTCATCCCGTAACACTCATTTGTTGGATATATGAGAGATTTTCCTACCAGAGATCTTATTTCCCCCGTAATTTTCCTCTGTTTTATAGACATACTCATAAAATAATGTGTTCCATCGATATTCTTATAGGATAACTTTCTATGAGCTATGAACTTCCGATGGAATACATTATTTTATAGTTATGTCTATAAAAGAGAGGAAAATTACGAGGGAAATACGATCTCTGGTGGAAGAACCTCTCATATGTCCAACAAATGAGTCTTACGGTATGAGACAAGAACATATTGTTCCTCAATTTTGCAAGATCTACAAAAAAGGTCTGTACACATTTCTCGAAAAAATGCGACCCGTTCGAGCTGTGGATGAGAGAGCGGGAAGAATATAATTTTTCGTGAAAATAAACTCTGATTTCTCCAACAGGCGAGTCTCACGGGATTGGATGTGGACATAGTCTTCGTCAATTTCTTTGGATCTACAAAAAAGTTCTCTACACATTTTTCGAAAAAACGCGTCCCGTTCGAGCTATGGAGCGTAAGAGGTCGAAAAGTCGCGAAAAAACACGTTTATGGACTTTATTAAAAAACGGCCCAAGTGGCGATTTCTATACTAGTTGAAAAATGATCCTACAGGGGCTAGAAACAATAACGCGCAACAATCCCTTGGGTGGTCTGCACCATGGATTTAGACCTAGTTCTAGAGACCCGTGATGAGGCCAAACTTCACGAGGCTTGCAATTCCGTATACTTCAACATTTTCCATCCTTTCTTGTGGCAATAGTTTTGTGTACTCGAAGAGTATGTTGATCCCCTTTTACATGATTTTTAGACCTCATATTCGAGTACTGGATTAAGTTCTAGCTTTTTCAGAAAGTTGAATTCTTCAATACAATTCATTTGCATCAAACAGGTAGTGAAAATGAGTTGACCAAAGAATAAACTCTAGTGAATGATTGATTTTGGGCGAGAGGAGAGAGACCCACAAGAATTTTTGCGATATCTTGAGAGTGGAATTTACTGGCATCATTCAAAGATGCGTCCACGTGATGTGGACGTATGCGCGAAGTGGTTAAGTGCACTCGATTCTTCAAAGGTCTGCTCTTTTTGAGCTCTGTGAATTTTTGATGAAGCGTGGGTCTGTTGCACCCAATGAGGGAAAATTTTTAGACTTATATCAACTATCTGACTCACGAATATCTCACATTCTCTCTGAAAAAAGAATCTGCTGGAACCTTCGTCACGGCCGAACGTAAACCACAAAACCGTCACAAAATAATGCATCAGACGCCGAATAAAGTGCAGTTTTCAGAGTAGCAGCCATTGGAGCGGGCGAGACTGATGGCCAATCGATTGCTCAAATTTCACTCGAGAGTCAGACCAACCGATAATCGAATCAATCACAGATGGAAACGCCGCTGCAGGGCTCAAGCGACAAAAGCGTTAGAGCGCGCAAATAGAAATAGAGAAAGGGGTCTCGGACCATGCACATCCGCAGCCGCAGTCATCTCGGGCAAGCGACAAAAACGTTACGAGCCATCAGATAGGCTGGTCTGCTCTGGTGTCTCTGTGGTGGCAAAAATTCAGCGCCTCACTGGCCACGGGTGCACGAAAGTCCGCGCAAAAAAGTCGAAATATCCGCCGGCCAAGCGTGAGCTTTCCCTCTGTACAGCCCAACTCCGCATAATTTGTATATTTTTACCTACCCGTCGCGTCGTGTGAACGTGTACGAAAAAAAAGTCCCCCGCAGTTTGAAAGTTCGGCGCTCGATTGCATATCGCGCCCTTTCTGGTCTGTCCTCTGGCTATAGGTGTGTGCGCGCAGTGTCCGGGTAATTGGGTGGAAAATGGAATCTAACGAAAACCCTTTTAGGCGTGTGCACCACAGTCTCCTACCCCGATTTCTTTTGTTCTTCAAGGCTAGGAATACCTGCAAATTCACATGGATACTGCTTCAATCTCGTTGCTAAGCCCTTGGGGCATCCCTTTCGTTATCTAATTTTTCTCTTATTTCGTCGCCCAAGCCACCACCGACAGTGTCCACAAAACTTGTCGCTTTTGATGCCTGCAGGCTAGAGTAATATAGCTTACTCGTCCGAAAAATTCGATGGAAAGCTAGGCTCCATTTTTCCGTTTGATGCAGTCTGCCGAATCGGCTACTTTCGTGAGCTCTTTGCATAGACGACGCCTTTCACAATCAAATAGATTCCCACACCAAGTTATAACTGTTCGAGTAGCGATGCAGCCGTAGTTTTTTGCCTGACCCACAGTGAATCTCGCCATAGCACATGGGAATGAGCCCAGGTATGGATGTCAGGCTCGGATGGAACCCTAAATGCACTCGATTATCGTGAAATCAAGTGAAAAGTCAATGTTCGGATTCAGTGTGGGGCTATAAAAGCAGTAATTAGCGTTTTCTAAGTTGCATGAAAATCAGGACGCAAGGAGCCAGTGCAAGACTTCACGTCTATGTACGGTTTCTTGCATTCGAGAAAATTTTTCAAATTAATTAAATTTGCAAAAGTTGGCGAGAACCCATTGATATTAACTTTTGGCAAATCGATTATGGCCCTGAATTACCCAAAGTCACGAATCAAATCAGATAGGAATCGTCAAGCATCATGCAAAAGAGGCATTCTGGGAAAATGTTTGGGGGGGTGTGGGTGGTAATAATTGATTGGCTCAAAAACCTACCAGTGACAAAAATATCAACTCAGTCGAAAAAAATTTCGATTTTGTGCTAGTAACTTGTGAGTCTTGAAACGCGGTATGCAAATCCAGCGTACAAATGACTTCCTAGATAACCACTCATTCGGAAATTTGTAAATAACGATTCCATGATTACTTGAAAATCTTCAAAATATGTCTGAAGAATTTCTCGACTAGATAATTTCAAGGAATCATCAACTCGCGAAATTTTTATCGAAGTAGATGTGCCACTGACAAGATAACTCTAGTTTATTACAACAATGCTCTGCGATAGTCTAGTTGAGAAAAGCCATCTACATAAAATATTACGTGTCATTTTACGACCTTATCACATGCGGACTAGCTTATCTTGCCCCATTCTCCAAACCATGATTCATAGAATAGCGGAATCGATCGTTCAGTATCTCATAGGCTCCGAGATTTGAGATGTTCCTAGATCAAGTCACACACCAGATGTGTGCAAAGACTCGTGCACGATGGTAGCTCATTGCCAGTAACTACGAGCCATTGAATTAATAGAACACATGTGTTTTTAAGTGTTTGACTCGCTTCACTCAAGATAAGAGCTTTTTGAGACCATCCTTGTTGCGTTCATAGTCTCTGAAATTTTCCACCTGGATAAAATATGCCTCAGTGCGAACGGAAAGTTCAACAACTCAAGACGACAAGTACAGATTCTATCAAGTTTACGAGTGCCCCAGACAAAATGCTGCAGGTTGAAGATTCATCGAGCCACCGAAATCGATTGAGTGATCAAGAAATCATAAGTTTGGCAGGTGTGGAAACAGATTCAGGTTCGCTAAAATTCAGTTGGAAAAATTTTTCGCAAGAAACGCTTGGCCATTGGGGAACTTACAAGTTGCTAACGATCGAGACATGTGCCAGCAATGAATCCAAAGCACAAACTTTGACATTTTTCGTGAAAATGACAAAACGTGGTGATAGTCCATTAGTGTTCGACAAAGAGGCAAAATTCCATCACGATTTGGCACCTTTGATGCTTCAAAACTATCGGTCCGAGCCATGGGCACCCAAATGTTTCCTAGCTAGAGATGACCTGTTGGTTATGGAAGATCTCAAATCACAAGGATTCAAAATCGTCAGCAACCCATTGAGCATCGAACAAATGAGATCAGCTGTAGCCACCATTGCAAGATTACACTCGTGCTCGATACTTCTGGTATCCGACATAGATAAACTACTTTCCAGACTAGATCAGACTTTTCTTGAGGGCGGAACTTGGGAATCCATGGATAGCAGTCGTGCATTATGGCTAAAAGTTGGTATGAGAACCACAGAATACATCGCTTCTGAACTGTCTCTGGATTCGGACTGCATCTCTAAAGCATATGACATGGATCTAGAAAAACTTGAACCAAAAGATGGCGAACCAAATGCGCTGTCTCACAGAGATCTCTGGCCCAACAATATCATGTTCAGAGAAAAAAATGGCAAAACAGATTGCAGACTTGTGGATTTTCAGCTGTCAACCTTCACGTCGTACGTTGTTGATCTATTAGAGTTTATCTACATCAATGCAGATAAGAGCACGAGGGAAATTTATGAGACAGAACTAATAATACACTATCATGAAAAATTGATGGAACAGCTAAAAAGACATGATTATCAAGGCAAAGAGATTCCTTTGGAAAAAGTTCAAAGAGATTATGACGATAAGAAAGTTTGTGGACTGGTTGGCGCCGTACAATGTTTGCCCATTTCATTACTCAATAAGGAGCTGTCTAGTGAATTTTCTAAGCCAGGAAATTTTGAATACCACTCACGAGTTGATCGTACTGAGTTTGTGAAAAAAGTTATGCGAGTGGATGAAAGTTACAGGAGAAGAATCGAGGGTGCAGTGCGTGATCTGGTAGAGTACATGCAAGATAGAGTTTAACCGGATGCGTGACAAATGACTAATAAATTGAGTAGGTACAAGTTTGAATATTCTTGATCTAGAGACTTTAACGAATAATAATGATTGTAAATGTGAAACTCTGTGAGTAGCGATAAGTCCAATTTATGCAAACACAGATGGTTCTCTTCAAAGTTTCCATCATCGTACAATCGAACACAAAAGTATTATACGGGAAAATAAGTTTTCTCAATGATTAATTTCATGGAACAACAATATGATTGATATAGTTGTAATGATATTTATGTATGTTGAGATTATCAATAAATTTTATTACATTATAGAACTTTGAATATGCCAAAACCATGCTAGTTGATTATACCTGAACATCGTAAAGCAATAATGTTGATTTTAACTCGGTATCAACCGACTTTTTTGCGTTCCATGAAAACAAGCACACATTTTCGATGTGGTTAAAGGCTGATTATGGAACTCGTGTTCATGCTCGTGGAAAGTAATCTTTAATGCCGGATCTATGTTGCACAATTCATGAAATTGCGAGAGGACTTACGAGTGTTTAATAAAATGAAAGGGACTCATCCCGCCTAGCAGAATGGAGACCTCGTGTTTGGATCTTTCTTCCGCTCGATGGGACATTCATCGATAGTCAACAGAATTTTGATATTGAAAGTACTGAATTAAATAGACACGCGTCATCAAATGTCACTTTCAGTATGTGGATGCCTACGGCGCAACGTGAGGTTAAATACTGTAACATCTGAGAAATTAGCATAAAAATGAGGTTAGAGTTGAAAATACCTCGAACGGTGGTTAAGACTGGAGAAGTACATTTTGGTTAGTTGAATATTCCATTCACCAACGAGAGTGAAGTTGCCCAACTTGAACTTCTTGACAGTGGCTAAAAACTTGTACTAATGACAATGCATTACACATCTGGAGTCCAAAATGACTCGCCGGTTAAAACCAAGCGTATCCATAGTAATAATAGTCTAGTAATAGAAAAACTGATAATGAAAGGATCAGGAGATATTTCATGAGTAGTATGAAGCCCTGAGATTATCTGCAAGATCAGGAGTTCCAATTTCTTGTTGGATTTCAGGGATTTCTCATTCTTCCTGGGTTACATGATCTAAACATCAACATTTGTTAATCATATTCATGTTGGAAGCAGGTTGGAACTCGAACATCTCTAATAAGTGTAGATGATCACTTCAAACATAGGAAATGCAATGCAAGAATGCAATTTTTCACTCCAACGATCCGACGTCTTCTGCATGTCGCGCACTCTCAGTTGCTATCACGTTGTAGCACAGCTCCCAGCAGAATAAATTCCTGGTTTTTTGTTTCATTGAGACAAGAGCAAAAAGTTCTATCTTACTGTAGTTTTCTTGGCCGTGAAAAATCTCCGGTAAGCTCATGGTCTGGTTCTCTGGTTCTGAAGCTATAAGTGCACTACATCCACAGTTGAAGGGCTTCTGGCATTAGAAGAGTTACAAAAATACCATTCATACGTGAAATGAGGTGGTCGTACCAAGAGTGCTTATCCGAATGAGTTCTTCTTTTGGCTCATTTTGACGACACGCGCGCTACGATCAAAATCCCACAATCAGTATTGACAAAAAGCAATGAATTGCATGGGGAAAAAATAGAAACTGTATAAGCTTATCGATGTGGGTAAAATATTTTCGGAATGAAACGTGTTTAGCTTGTGCTATCATCAGATGCATATCTATAACATAATGGTCTCATTTCCTTAATCTACTTTCCACAGTTTTTGATTGTACGATTGGGACTAAACATGCGATAACCGCTCTTATCTTTCGTCCGTGTTATTCTTATGGAAGACCTCCCTAGCGCCGCCATATTGGCGCTGCAGTCCCATTTAAATTAACACAGAGGTTTACTCCCAATTGGCGTGTGGGATCCCCGTACATGATGTTCAAAATGCAATGGAATGAAAGACGCAGATCAAGAGCTGTAACCTCGGCTGTAACACGAAGAGATAAGATCTGTGTGAATTTGTTCTGTCGACTGCTGCCTGATAAAATATTACCCACATCTGTTTTGAGAGGTATGGGCGTTATCTCTGAATCGATCCACGGGGAACATGAATAATCGAGATCCGAAATATCGCGATCTGAAACGTGAGATTATAATTACAAATGTGAATTGTACCTGTGCTCTAGAGTTTAACCTCAATATCCTCGTGTATACTGTCGCAGAATGAGTATTTCTCCGTGGCAATCCTCGAAAACTTGGGAAGTAATGTAGGATCCATAAGGAAATCTTTGATCACCTGAATCTCGCGTATCGATTTTGGGTCAAGTATATGACAAGTGGTCCAGAATTAGATTGGCTCCAAAAAGATTGAATTCTCAATGGAATGACTTTTCAGATCTCAGAAGAAACACACACGCTGATAGCTTTGAAAAGTCACACGATAACATTTCCTTGTTTATCAGATTAAATTGAATTTTTGTCAGATCATTGAGTATCAGTTCCAGCACTTAGCTCGAACTTCGGTCCGTTAACTTGGTTTCGGTGGAACATGGAATGATTTTTGGTATTCTCTTCTCCCCACATCGTCGAAGCGATCCTATGAGAATGACACACCGATATTCTTCAGTTCAACGCTAAACTTGCAAGCTGACCCAAATATGAGTACATGTAGCAGTGTTCGAGGATGAAGAGGCACGATAGCGTCTTGCTGAGGAGTATACACAAAAATTTTGCAGGGCTGTTTGAGCCTCGTATATGAGTAGTTCCGTACGAAAGCGGATCACGGGCTGCAGACATGTCTCAGACTGTTTTTTCACCATTCTTAATCGATTCCGTGGTCCAGGAAAAGAGAGTGGAGCTCAAAAAAGTTCAACTGTTTCCCAGGGAATAGTGCATTTTGCACCGAGTTTATGAGGTTGTAGCTCGCTTCTGAGCAATTGATTTTCAGCCCGAGCCGCAGGCGAGAGTCGAAATGATCGCCTGGAAGCGGAGAACCTCCTGGACGAGTTGCAAATACTATTTTTTGCAATTTGTAAGCACTCAAACATCGGAAAATTTTAGGCAAATTTCTTTAATGGTAATTGAAGGGAAATTATTGATCTTCCTTCAGTAAAATGGGTGTAGCTCCGATCCGACGTGAAATACCACTACGCAGTTGGCGGCTCTCAGAAAAGTTCTCGAAAAGTCCATTGGAGCACATCTTGACAAAAGTTTTTTGAGGTCACGTACGCTTGGCGGTAGTGGATTCTTTTCGAATAGCGGTCCTTACAGTTTCGTCGCTCTCATACGATTTCAGCGCTCCGCCCATTCTTTCAACACATGAGAAAGAGAGAGAGAGAGAGGTTCAAGCGTTTGGAGCGGCGATCATACTTGAGGAGTCCTAACCTCAGAATATCGTCTCCTCTGGCTACATCTCAGACTTCTCTCTTCTTTTCATATGATTCGAGTTATGGCTAAAATTACATCTCCACAATGGCAGGAAGATGTAACCTATTCGTTCATGAAAAAGAAGATGATGAGAGGGTGGTCCGAGCGCCGCGCAGGCTTACGTTTACGGTCTGAATCGCATGAAAGCAACGAGACTGTGAGGACCTGGTTTCCCTACTCGGAATAAATCAACTACCGCCAAGTGTACGTGCTCTAGCAGCAAAAATGTAAAAAACAAAAAATTAAATTTTGCAAAATCGTATTCTTTTAACAGTTACGAAAATCTACATTTCGATGTGAAATGTTGTGTTCTTCCAGAAGTATAATGTCAAACTCTCCCATTAGCTCCTACAACTTGTTTTCCACGCTCAATCGATGTCTTCAGCTTCTTCGGTTAGAAAATGCCTTCTCCCTGTGCATGTCAAGAAATTAAGGCTGCTGAGAATTTACCATTGGAAAGCCAAGGAAATTTTCTTCAAAATGATCACTTGGTGCAGGCAATTTGGTGCAGTCGGTCCAAAGTTATAAGATCTCAATAACAATGAAACTTCCACTCGAGTTGTGACATCGATGGGAAATTCTTGCGAGATTCGCATTTGCGCCTCTGGAACATGCTTCATCATTGAAGCGATGTAACCTTTGGCCCGGTGCATCAAATTAATTCCAATTCATGGGAAATTTCCTTGGCTCTCCAATGAAAATGATTTCAGCAGCCTAGATCTCTGCATGTGCACAGAAAAACGCATTTTCCAATCGAAGAGGCTGGAAACATCAATAAAGCGTGAAAAAAACGTTGTAGAACCCAAGAACAAGGCTTGTGGCCACTGATTCTGAATGAAACACAATATTTTACATCGAGATATGGACTTTTGAAATTTTTAAAAGAATGATGATAGGTTTTTGCAAAATTGAATTTTTTCTTTTTCACGTTTCTACTCCTAGAGGACTTCCATGACTTGAAAAAAATTTGTCAAGACATATTCCAATCGATTTTTTGAAGACTTTTCGAATACCACCATCCGTGAAGTCGTATTTGCGTAGAATCGGGATTACATCCATTCAACTAAAAAAGTATTAATATTTTTCCGGCGATATTACCCAGGAGAATAGAAAAAATTTTCTGACACCCATCGGGGATGAAAAGTTCTTATTCTGGACCATACAATCGATTGAAGATGGTGGAAAGAAATTCTGAGACATGTCTGGAATTCGTGATCCATTATCGCGCGAAATCACTCATAAGTTACCTGCAAATTCCAAAACCCAGGCAATCCGCGAACTGGCTGCTCTCGTGTTAGGAATGTGCGCATTGCCTACGGAGCCTGCGGGCAAAGTTGCGTGGATGGACCGGGAGTTTCGAGTTTTGCATCCCCACAAGGTCGAATCATAAACTTGAGTATCTAGCATCAATGAAGTATTCTTGGATAATGGTTATGTACCAAGAATAATCGGGAAGGATCTGCGAACGCATCCGATTTTCTATTCTTCCGTACTCATTTTACCCAGGAGTATTTTACATGATCTACTTGGAATGGATGGGAAAAAATTACTCGACATATTATCCCTAATTCCATCACTCTCAGAAGCTCGAATTGATATTCTGATATCAGATAAAGATGATAGAAAAAAAGGATAGTTATAATTGCGTAGATAGATTTCTGAACAGTGTAAAGTGAGAGAGAGGTTCTCGCTTCCATACTTGCTTCATAGGAGTTTCCACTAGAACTTATTTATTCTGATTGACTGTTTGGCTACTAACTCTGGTACTGTACAGTAAAATCTCGCGAGACAATCGGACTCTGCGCGTGAAACGTCACTCTGAACCTAGGAAAGAGCCTGTCTCTAGGGGAATTGACCTTTCTCCGCCGTTCTTATTCAAGTGAAGATTTCTCGCACCCAGCACTTTTCATCGTGGTCCCTAAGAGCTTTATCGCACGTACGGCGATCGAAAACCATCCTTGACTCTGCATCATATGGCTCAACGCCACAGTTCGGGAGACTTACCGATGCTAGGTGCTCAATGCAAGATGAGCGTCGGTAGAAACAACTGCAGGTCTTTCAACACATATTTCAAGGAATCTATAATGACGATACCTGTCTGAGTATTGAGACAGAATCTATTGCTTTATTTGGAACTGACTAATATTGGAAACACTAACCCATCTCCAATAAAAATTGATCGTGCAAGAGTAGCATGATTGTCAATGGCTACTGTGTCGTATCAGACAATCGACAATCGAACGATATCAATTCCCTATTCTCGTCATGATTGTGTCATTCACAAGAATGATTTACACAGTGAGACCCACTTCCCTGTCAGGACCTTGAAAAAAAACCTCATTCGATCCTGGATCCCAGGCCAACTTTACAATTATGTGAGTCCACCTTCTTCACGTCAGAACAGTAGCCATATTTACATTATGTCGAACAGCAACATGACCTCAGACGAGATGTTACACGACACTTTTCTCTCGCATGAATCATGCTGTTATCATAATCGCTATAGACTCATTGTCGAGACTCACTACAAGCATCAGATTCACGAGCCGTTCTCTCATTTATCTGTGAAACAAACACGAAGAGTGTCGCGTCCATCGCTGCCTCGCATATATTCCGCGAATGCGTGCATTGCGTTTCGTTTCGAATCGCATTCGACGTCGAGCTTTTACGCTTGTCTGACTGAACTGTAAAGTTCCAAGTGTGCATCACCCAGTGAAGTATCTCACGGATCGTCTTTCAACTCGTGACAAGAAGATTCGGTACGAGGGAATTTCGACACAATCTGCACGCATCAACTTCTATTCACATATCTTTGCTTTTTGTCTCTCCTACCCTATTCCCACTTTAGTTCATTTGTTTCCTCAACATTTTTCTAGATCTCGATTCTGCATTTTGAAAATCTCAGTTGCGCGTTTGCACAGTTCACATTCCGCGAACAAAAATTGCGAATAAAACACTTCTCTCTCACGCAAAACCCACTGGTGCACTGTGCCATTTCTCCGATGCTTCGATTCCAATTTTGTTGCATTCGTATCAGAGGTAAATGTGAGACATCAACGTATCGATTACGCTTGGCTAGAGATGCCCATTCGTGAAGGGTCAAACAGAGCAAACGAAACATGGTGGATGCCGCTGTTCTTCAAATTCGGAGATATGTGAAACAAAGGGCTACGACGCTTTTGGAAGCTGAACCGGAGCCCATATAAATGTAACGAAATATTGCCTCGGAGCTTTATTTCAAGGACCTGTGTCAAAGATTTCCACTCATCAAGTGTTAAAGTTGATAAAATTCTTGCAGAGGGTCCGAATGCTCAAATTTCAAATGAGAATGCGATCGAACCCTATCGAATGCAAGAGAATCGAATCAAATAAATTTTCGAGCAGTGACACACTCGAAAGCTTCCAAAGTTGATCCTTTGGGATGAAATATGAAAAAAAAAAACGTTGAAAATTCATAATTTTGGAATCTCTAATTTCGTTCATCTGTACAATATTTAGTCTGTGCTCATGAGCACGGAGGAAATCGTACAAATAGACATTTCCACAGATATAGAAAATACGAATTTACGACAGAACGAGATGGGAAAAATGAATTGAGCTGAATCGATCGAGTGGTGCAGTGGCTGCGGCAATTAGAGGGCGAAGGAAATTGAGACGTTAGACGCAGAGTCGGAGTGAAGCAAGCGTCAGACTGCAGGCAGCGAGAAATAGAAGGACGACGAGGACGAGCGACGACGACGACGTGACGGGCAGGTTGAAGTGCGAGAGACGTATATATAGAAGAGGCTGCGCTGCGCCATCACGGGCTAGTTGATAATTGACGGCGCTAACGAACGAACTAACGATACGTATTTCCGGCGCTTCCACCTTATCGATCCAATCTTGCGAGAGCTGCTGCTGCTACTGCTGTGCTCGCCAAGCTCCGCATCAACCGTAGTGCGGTGCCTTTGCAATTGACAATTTTCTCATTTCGACCCGTACCGACGCGGCGTCAAGGAAAACCTGAGAGATGCCCAGCTCTATCCTCGAATTCGGTGTTTCTTGCAGCAATCGTTTCTCTGCCAGAAGTATTTCTTCGAGTTTTTTCTAGTGTCTCTCATGATCGGAGGTTGATATTTTTCCATCAATGGTTGAGATTGAACTCAGTGAATGGGGGTCCTCGATTTTGCTCTCCAACAAAGACAGGTGGACATTTTCAGGTTATTAGTCTCATCAATGAGATATATCAAGATACTGATGCTAAATGACGCATGCAACCGTGAACCTTCATGGCCAATTAATACTTGAGGGGTTTCTCAAAAATAGAATGTATATATGATACTCTCACGCTTACAAAAATGTACGAGTCACTAATTATTGAATAGACAACTAAGATTAGTAATAAGGACATTGAGAATGCCAATCCACCGATACTGCGAAACCAAATTAGTCTGCCAGTCTTTTGACAATGTATTTAGGAATTACGATTCAATTCAAGACCAGACAGTCAAAACTCAAGGAAATTCAAGAACGAGTCGAATTTTGGTCGAAGTTGCAATAGGCGAGTTGAAGTTATCCAAACCCTCTGTTGACACAGGTGGTAAAGATGAAGGCAGGAGTCAGTTTTTACCATGGCGAGGAACCAACTCTTCGGGATGACTGCGTCGTCCGGCCGCGGCGGGGCACAAATAATTGTGAAAGCTCTGAGCGAATAATTGCGCTGAGTAGTGCCTAGCTAAGCGGGAGCTGTCGAGCCCTTGCGGCCTCGGCTTATTATATCCGCGAACGATCTTCAAATTTTTTGCGCATTTGTCATGAGTCACTTCGGATCCGCGTGATTCTGACGTAGTGCAAACGTGCAATGAGTTTCCGTTTCATGCCGCTACTATGTTGAGATCCCGCGGCCATAGGTCGTTCAGAACGAGGTCGAAAGACCGAGCGTTGCCGAAAAAGACGCTCTTTTCATGAGCTAAAAGACGGAGTCGGATATTACTATATCGACCAGCACATTCTGTACAAATACGATTTGGCCACACATGCTCCCGCTCAATTATCTTCTCGGTGGATACGAGATTATCGATTACTCATTCTTACTCAAGTTCAACTGATCCACTATTTGTTCTCAACGCCATTTCTCTCATCATGCGATGTGAAGGTAGTTAGGCATGTGCCAATAGCTATAGTGAAGGCGGATGATAATGAAATGCACACGGCATTGTACAAGTAGAAATGTGGAAAATGAAGTTCCATAAAAACGAGTGAAATTTCCAACGAGCTCGGTGCAACATTTCTGGACCCAATTTCTTGAGTGTTCAGGTTGCTACCAAATGGATAGAAGTAAATCTGTCAGAAAATGATTGCGAGGAGCAAATCGTGGATCATGTGAATTTTTCAATGAGTTTCTCTGCTGAGAATCCCTCTCCAAAAAATGTTTGCTTCCCTCATAGTATCCACGTATCACCGACATGACTAATTCTCAGTACAGTGCTGTTATCTGCGACTGTCCAATCATGGCAATTTTGTGGCCCATTGCTTTTCATGGGGAGAGTTTATTTCTACGGAAAAATACAATATTGCATTGAATGAAACCAAACATTTCACGATAAATACGCAGATATTCAATACATTCCAGACACAAAATTAATCTGCAATGGACATCGCGTACTCAACCCTTTTCTCGATCGCCGCATGAGAATCCAATTAAATCGCCACATTCTTATTACACCCGATATGACCACAGAGTAAATCTGAAACCGGGAGGAATGGATCAGAATTCAATTTGGTAGCTACATCCTCGGGTATTCTTTGAATTTCGCAGGAGTACCAAGATATTAGGGGGAGGCCAGCAGGCAGCGCTACAGGACTTACTCATCGGGTATTACATTGATTCTAAGTATACACGTAATATCCGAGAGCGTGGAAGACGAGAATTCGGATGTGGCGTATACGTGACCAATCTCTGGTGGCGCAAAAATGCGATTATTCTGACCAGGTTCAAATGAAAGCCTGAGAAAATCGATAATAGAGACCAAAATTGAACCTCGAGTACCCTCTCAAAGCGAAGATGATTCAAATGTTGCGAGTATTTTCAGTTATAATTGTGTTCAGCTTTTCATCTGCTGACTCAAAAATCAAGGCTCGTGTCGTGGTTGAAATGAGAAAGATTGAATGTGGCTCAGACCATTTTGTTGATCCGTGAATGGATTTGGAATAACTTTCAGAGGACTGATTTTTCTCCATTGAATTACCGAAATATCACAAATTTCTCTGTCAACAGATCCAAATTGGATACTACTAATTGAGTTATCTTTTCTAATGCTTTAAGGAAATCTTGACGTCTAATGATTGTGGAAAATTCTGAGGTCATTTTTCGATAACAAATTCAAAGCAATGTGATAATCAATACTTGTATGATCTGTTAATTTCATCAAAAATATTGAAAAATCAGGAATTGGCCGTATGGTGTGTGACGCTTGAGAAAGGTCGGTGACTACGAAATCAAATACTCCTCAGAATATTTGTTATATTCAAATTCCTGTCAATGACTCACAGAAATACGATCACGGCAGCCGTAAAAAAATGTTTAACGATCAGTTTGACATCATAAGAGAGAAGATATCCTTCGAGAATGCAAAGAGGTCAACATTTCATGGCCGAATTTTCTGAATTTTCGAGTTTGTAGTTATTGATTTACTTCCTTACGGCGTGGCGGCAGTTATGTTATTTCATTCTGTAACATTCACTGCGAACATCCACTTTGAATGAAAATATAAATTTTGAAAATATCTGTATGAGTGAATGACAACATTCAAAGATCGCATTCTTCCACCGACGACAACTAAGGTAAGTGTGCCTAATTTGCCCCCACTACTTTTGTTTTACTCGCCATTTCAACTCATCTCTATATTTTTCAACGTAATTTAGCTCATTTTGGAGCTTGTTTCAAGACCTTGAAAATGAGCTAAGGTACGTTCAATTTGAACAAATTGGAGCCGAGATATCTTGATTTTCGCGAAAGAAGATTTTTTGCGAGTTTTTGTCAGTGTGTTCCTAATTTGCCCCCACAGGGAAAAGAGGCCTATTTTCATGGGATTATACGGGTTTTTCGTGAAAGCGGGATATCTCGGCTCCCAGACCTCCAAATGAGACGTACTTTAGCTCATTTTGTAGCTTTTTTTACTGCCCTTAAAACTTTTTGAGGTAAATTGGTGCATCTTAATGGACCGAGGAATGAGATTGGAAAAAGACTATAGGGGCAAATTAGGAACACTGCACTTTTTCTAGTGATATGGGCGTAGAATCGGCTAAAAATCGAATTTTGCAATTCTGCAAAAAGCATTGTAAGGTTGGGACAAAGACGAAGAAAATGAGTTAAGACACGTTAAAATTGATTCCATCAATTTTGTTTGGCATAACTTTTAGTGAATAACAAAAAAGAAGTCGGAAGTAGCGAAATCAGTTCTTCTGTTCTAAGAAAGGCGCGGGTCATCTAGGATCGGTCCAAAACATTTATTTTCTCATATTTTAACGTAACAAACATGAAAAAAATGCGGGGCAAGGTCTGCGGGTTCGTACATGTGAGAACTTGAATGGGGGCAAATTAGGGAATGGGGGCAAATTAGGCACAGATACCTTATAACAAAACATTATTGTAGTGTATTGTTCGCTATATCAGCCCCAAGCGTGTTGCGGAAAATTTTCAAGTCATGGAGTGAGAAAATAGCCTAGTGCCTCACATGCCAAGTCAGGTGAGATAGAGCACATCGCACTGCGAGGGTGAGTAGTACACATCGAAGGGGTAGTTCCGAAACTACAGGCAATCTTTCTTGCGTGTTCAACGAAGCGGCAGAAGAGCGAAAGTAAGTAGTCAAAAACGAGCGCGTCTCGAGAGCCCGCGTCCGCGTATAAGTTGTCATCGTCGGCTGGATAACGCGGCCAACGCGCTTTTCCAGAACAAGAAGAAGAAGAAGAAGTAGCAGAAGCCGGGGTAGTATATGGCAGCATATATAGCTTGAAGTTCGTCGACCTCAAGCTCTACACGATGGCAGGCTGATGGTGCAATCGCAAGACACCCCACCCTCCATTACATAATTCACGCTCCAGGTATTATTATCGCGCACCGACTCCAGATCACGCGCGATCGCTTCCAATCTACTACGTACGTTCTCGTTAGTACAGCCGGGCTGATTTCCAGTATTACTCAGACGTGTGAGAGATGAACTGGGGTGCAGTTTGACACATTTTGCAGGTGGGGTATTTGGCGATGGTTGAGCTCAGTTGTGCTGCGAGATCTTGAGGTTAAACTAGACGATACCTGATGGGAAGTATCCAGAATTGTTGAACATACTTCTGAGAGAATGATCCTTTGTCTACTTTTCGATAATGCTTCAGTATTCCCAATGAGCACATGTACCCAATGATGGCTCAGCTATCTGAGTCTCTCGTACCCCATGGAGGTGAAAAATAGACTCTGCAAACTCAATCACCCCCAGCTCTGATCTCTTACTTCAAATATCATATCAACCCGGGCCACGTCGGAGCCGGCCAAAAATGCTTTCCCGGCTATTTTAGTGAGATGAAATACAATTTGATCGACTCTGACTCGCAGAAGCTCAAAATGGTTATCTGATCATGTAGTTTTTCAGTTTACCGTGAGAACCTCGAACCCATCCCTATCATTGTAAGAATCCCAATCATCGTGCAAAATGACCTATAATCACCATAAGGATCGTCGTCTTAAGTTGATGAAGAAATTAATTTACGTGGCGAGTAGCGAGACCCTTTTCGCAACCTCAATATGGCGCTAGCGTAATTCCACCCTTTTCCGTAAATTTGCCCTTATTTATCCCGAATGTACATCTAGGATTGGATATTTCGGGGCGCGGTTGACGCAGCTTCGAAGGTATTATTGCTGTGGGTGGGCATTGGCCGGGAAGCAAGGAGAAGCAGCAGCCTTTTGAGTCTAGGCGGAGGCTGAGATCCGAGGGACGCGATGCGTGCAATGCAGCCAGGCCGGCGGTGGCGGCAGCGTCTCTTCTCTGCTGGGCATCTCGGCAGACGACGACGAACGCATCGATCCCCCTCTGGCGTCGGCGGGTCAAGCGATGGCGGGTGGCGCTCAGTACAAGCTCTACCCCTCGGGAGCTGGTGCAAGAGCTGGATGCCTCCCACTACCCCTTACAAAACGTGACTCTCTCTAGACAAAGACAAATTACGCTGCATTCTGCACGTAGCGAATACATGTATAGCTGGCCACCCCTAGCGCCTGGTGCTTCTTCAGCTCCTTCTTCTTCTTCTTCTTCCGCTCTTCTGCGTCTTGGCGATGGCCAACTCCCTGTGGAACGATGCTGCAAGGGTTTTCCCTCTTCTTATATGCTGCAAGTTCAGAGATTTAGGTCTTTTTTCTGCTGGAATTAGGCCATTGCACGGAGGTGAACTAAAGTGGCCTGGGCGTCTACTGCAGGGATAGTAACGCTGACGGAGAGCAATTGGAATGTCGTGATTGATCTCTGATGTAAAACTTGATTTTATAGGCTGGAGTGAGGATGGAGAGTCATTTTTTTGGAAAACTTCTCTTTCTTAGTCCTGCGTCTCCGATGGATTTTCACTTCCTTGCCCACCAGATGCGGATCCAGGGGGGGGGGGGTGAGACAAATATAAGCATTTGGACCCCGGGTACAAGCCTTGATGGCTTAGACAATCGCCTACTCCCTCCCAAGGAGAAAAAAATTGCACGGGGAACATAGGCAAACGCGTGCGCCCGGAAATTTTCGTGGATACTCCCGCCCCCCTCCCCAGATGGGTCCCTGGATCCGCCCCCGCCTGCTCCTTACAGAAGAGGAAGATGTTGAGTGAGAACAGGAATGATTGCACTGGACCACATTGAAGGAAAAGAGTCGCTCCTGTCGCTCCATTACATCACAATTCAGGAAGATTTTTTCGGGGATTCCGCTCATTATAGCCCCAAAATCTCAAAAATCAGTCAATCTCACGTACCTAAGGGATTCTTCGACATTCTTTCTACAAGGCCCTTCATGTAATCTTCCAAAAACCGTTGACTCTCTAGATTCCATTGGATACCGACAGTGGTATTTGTAATCGAGTACTCAATCTGATACTTGTGTCCAATGCTCGAGGTGTCGTGATCAAGTAGCCGAGAAGACGTTCGTGATCTAGCACATCAAGATAATACTTATGATTTAGTACCAGAGTTGATATCCGTGATCAAATGCTCGAGGTGATTCTCGTGATCCAGTATTCAAGGTGATCCAGTGCTGGGAGTAATGCTCGTGATCAAGTCTTCACAGCAAGTCTGATGATCCAGTGGTTGCAGCGACATTCGTGATCAGTACTTGAGCTGACATCTGTGGCCTAGTCCTCTAGGTGACACTTGTGAACGAGTGATCGAGATAACATTCGTGATCGAGTTTTAGAGACGATTTTCGTGATTCAGGACTCGAAGTGATTCTTGTGGTGAAGTAGTCGAGATGGTACTCGGACCAAATCTCTCAAGGTGACACTTGTGATCAAGCATTCATGGTCATCGTGATCAAATATTCGAGGAAACGTTCATAATTTAGGCATCAAGGTGATATTCACGATTCAGTACTCGAGGTGGTACTAGTGACCCAATTCTCGAAGAGATACTCAAGTACTCAGGGCGAGACTCGCGATTAAGTGCTATCACGAGTATGACTGGAGTTCTGAATCACGAATGTCACCTCAAATACTCGATCACGCTTATCAGCTCAGGTACTAGAGCACAATCATTATCAACTGAAGTACTGTGTCGTGGATATCATCTTGAGTGCTTAATCACAAGTATCGCATAGAGTGATTGACGTATTACTGTGAATATCCAGATCTCGAATCTGGAAAGCCATGGGTTCTTGTAAGCTCCTTTGGAGCCC
Source organism: Eretmocerus hayati (assembly GCA_029851415.1). Lineage (NCBI taxonomy): Eukaryota > Metazoa > Arthropoda > Insecta > Hymenoptera > Aphelinidae > Eretmocerus > Eretmocerus hayati. The sequence goes on from CM056742.1 coordinate 3,187,040, forward strand.
CAGAGGTGGAAAGATTCTCATAAATCACTAGTTTTAAGTGAACCTGACTTATTCTCGAGATTTGGATAGTAAAAATCCAGAATCTATGAAAATCAATTCTTCCGTCAATATCACAGAATTTTGATATGATGAAGCGAAACGGGTAGGCTTTTCGAATCCAGCGAGCAATTTGAATCAAAAGTCCTCTAAGTCAAACTTGGCCAATGACTCTCCTACAAAATGTCGGCCTGTATTGTCAGAGCAGTTGTTCAGTATTCTCGACCTATTACAATTCTGTGGAATCAAGATAAATGGTATGGTAGGGTCATCGATTATTCGCATTTATAGGGAATGGAGACACTTACTATCATTTGGACCAATTTCTCACCGAGATTGCTTGACCGATTCGCGGAACGGCACCCGAGCTTCTATTTTGGATTTTGATCCAATGGACTATCTTTTTTAGCACCGATCATCCCGAATATGTGCAGGACAATAAATTTTTGCAAATTCATCTGAAGAGATCCTCAACCGAAGTAAATCGAAAATTATACACTGGATTGAGCTCTATACTAATTCATCGAGAACCAATCCAAATTCCTGCTCGGAAAATACGTCTCTTCTTCTTTGTAAATATGCAGCCATCCCATCAAAGCATCAGTTAGAATGCACGGAAAATTCAGAATGCAGAAGCAGTTTCAGCTCAGTTTAAACAAAACTTTATCACCATATCGACGCCTCTTACGAAGATAAACACATCCGCTAACGCCCACGAAGAAAAACACGGTGGCCGAAGATTAACACGAAGCATTTGCTTTGTTACGGCCACGAAGATTAACACTTACTGTTTACGCCACGAAGAACAACACTTACGCCTCAGCGCCACGAAGATCATCTCTTACTGCTTAGGACCACGAAGAGTAACACTTACTCCTCAAACTGCACGAAGATTAACACATTCGCGCATTTTTTTTCTTGACGGGACGAAGACTCTAAGTATTCCGTCTTAAGGCCACGAAAAGTAACACATTTTACTTTACGCCACGAAGACTAACACATTCGTAGACTCCATTCTTGAAGGGACGGAGATTATAAGTACTTCGTCTTAAGCGCACGAAAAGTAACATATTCTTCTTAGCGGAACGAAGGCTAACGCAATCACTTACCGTTCATCGTCACGTCAAAGAGAATGTGTTGTTTTTCATTCCATCGAGAAGAATGTGTTAGTCTTCGTGGCGTAGAGAAAAATGTGTTACTTTTCGTGGACTTAAGACGAAATACTTATTGTCTCCGTCCCTCTATGAATGAAGTCTACCGATGCGTTAATTTTTGTGCCACTAATGAGAATGTGTTTTTTTTTCGTGGTCCTAAGACGAAATACTTGGTCTCCGTCCCTTTGGACGAGGACATGTGCAAGTGTGTTATAGTCTTCATACCGTTCAAGAGGAAGTGCTAGTTTCATGGGCCGTTGAGCAGTAAGTGTTAGTCTTCGTGGCCCTAAGGAGTTAGTGTTAGTCTTCGTGGCCCTAAGGAGTTAGTGTTAGTCTTCGTGGCCCTAAGGAGTAAGTGTTAGTCTTCGTGGACTTAACGAGAATGCGTTAATCTTCGTGTCCCTAAGGAGTAAGTGTTAGTTTTCGTGGACCTAAGAAGAATCCGTTAATATTCGTGTTCACAACGAATAAACGTTAATCTTCGTCAGTCACAAGAAAATAGGTGTTTATCTTCGTAAGAGGCGTCGATATAACACTATTACAAGTCAGAGCAAAACTTATACCAAGCGCCACGAGTTTTAACCTTGAAAATGAGTTTGAGCTCTCAGCGCAGCCTTGAACATCCTACCTATATGCAAATACTTACTGCTCTGTCCCGTGTGGCGCATTTTGTGCAAGTGGGGGGCATATTGCATAACACGTATATACACAACACACCAGACAGCATCAATGAAAAGGGGGTTGCGAAAATGCGCCAGCAGAAGAAACTAAATGGAAGACGCGCGAGGGCGGGAAAACATCAGCTCACTATGAGAAGGGAAAGCGATGAAACAAAGTAGAGGTGTGTATGTGTGTGTGTTTATACATGAAAGTTGTACATACTGGGGGAGCGCGGAAAAAGTAGAAAAAGAGCTCGGCAACGGGGGAAGGGTGAGTGGGAGAAAGTGAGAGGGGTAGCGAATGTTATGCGCGAGTCGAGGTAGATTCCCATGCACTTTCAGCCCGCGAGCGAACGGCAAATGCGCTAGTTCTAGGTCAAACTGATATTCAACGAGAGACTTTACTGCCGCGCCCCCCCCCCGCGCCGATCTGAATACTCTCGCGACGCTGAGAAAGAGTAACTTTTTCTTCTTTCATCCTGATTTCCTTTTCTGGCGTCTGGCATGTGCTGTTTGCTGCCTGTCTTGCAAAGCAGTTCATTTGACGACTTTTGAGGAATGATCAGTGATATCAACAGGCTGTTTCCTTCGACTTAATTTCGATTAATCCGGCTTAACAACGTGTTCACATCTTGATAGGACATGGAAAAATATAATGAAGAACATGTCATTGGCCTCCGAGAATTTCGAAACAGAATTAAGCGAATTGTCCCCGGTTTGGCTTGAATAAATACTCCAAAAAGAGCTCGGATGTATCATACCGTTACCAAGCTGGTGTTCTGTCTTACCGGAGCGTGACATGTTCTACTGGCGTGGCTCAGAGCAAGTAGATAATGTCCGGCTCTGGTGAGACTTCAACGTGGAAACCATGGAAATTTTTCAAAATCCAAAGCAATATCTGAAGGATGGAGTTCGCAAAACGTATCGTCATTATTGAATCTCAGGAATTTTCCGCACAAATACAACCAACAGATCATATTAAAGAGAACGAAGAAGACATCAACTCCGAGAGCACTCAATTTCTGGAATATCGTCGTTGCCTCACCGAAGATTGCTAGAGGGTTGTCGTCTCGTTGTCTCTTTTTTTTCAGAGTGCAACAAGAGCTCGGCACGAGCGTATCTTCGCATCTTGAAAAGAGTCCTCTTGAAAAAACGTCGACAGAGGGAAAATAGGCTCTTGTGACGCGCGGGCCACTCGACGCATCGCGAGACGAGCTCCCGATAGTCTGCTGACCCGGTTTAGCCTCGAGCGTCTCAAGACACTAGCAAAGTCATTCGCTTGCAATCGTGATACGCTAGTCGTGCGATTCGCTTTACTACTTATACTACCCGCTGGATTTTCAACGCACAAAAGCAATCGCACTATTGAGTAGTCCAGGACTCATTCCTGACGATTCACGATTCAAACCTTCAGTGGAAGGATTATACTTTCTCTATGAATTTTCACGTCATGGTTAAATCCCCAGATTTCATTGGAATCGATGTACGGAAATCTGCGAAGTTGAGATAATTGGTCAAATTAGTATGCTCCCGTCCACGATGGTGTGAGTCTATGTATGCCTTTCAATGGGCCGCCTCAATACGATTCAATTACGGAGACTGGTTCCATGGGAATTTCTTACACATCATCTAAGGCAGAACATTTTTCTGTCACTGAATTGAATTTCTTTCATCGATTAAAACAAACTCCGGAATTCTACGACAATTCTTTGAAAATCATCAGCCGTGCTCAAAGCCATCAGAATTGTAGGGACTCCAATAAATGAAGGGAAAATAAGCTGGGGTAACTCCGTTGTTATTTTTCTGTTGAATTTTGTGGATCTGATCACTCTCACGCTTGCTTCTCTGTGATGGATCTAGAGAAGATTCAAGTGTTCGAAAGATTCTAGTATTCTACAGTTCGAGGGAAAGTGAACATGGTGATTTCTCTTCAACTAATAGACCAGAAGCTATTATGGTTTGTTTGTCATAAAAAAAGCAATCGTGCATACAAGGAACTTCTTTGGGACTATCTAGGGAACACCATGGAAGAATCATAATTTATTGCTATTACCATCCGAAACTGGCAGAAGCACTTGATGGACATTACGTGATCTTCATGTTTCGGTACCACGTCTTTCGAGTGATCATTCGAGACATGAAATTCCTCGACGGGTAAACTTGGAGTAGAGGTTAATGTGATGTTGATTCTCAATAGAAGTACAAATTTTGATTCTATGTTCAATCAAATCAAAATTTGTACTTTTTTCATATTTTCGAGGTCACTTCTGCATAACTGTGGGTGTCGTCAAGAACCAATAATTCTCGTATTGATTGCACAAGAATTACGTGTGTGTACATCTTTCGCACATCTCTTGTACATTTCTTGTAAAGCTTTTGTACATCTCTGTACATGCATTGTACATGTATTGTACATAATATGTAGTTCATCTTGATAATCCAGAAACCTCGAGCGTCATCAGGCCCGTCAATACCTCGAGGAATGAGCTGACAGACTATTATTATCTTACAAAATGCGCTCTCGAAAGAATCAACCCCCACTCCAAATTGGAGCCCCCCCCCCCCCATCTCAGTCAACGGATCCTGTCAAGTTGCCTCAGACACAGAGACGCTCCAAGCCAAGGACTAACGATCACTCAGGGGAGGCCAATACACAGCACGAATCGAAGGCTCAGAGGTCCAATGGAAGGGGACTAACTGCGAGAAGTGCAGAAGCTGCATCAGCGCCAAGACACCACGTACACTTGGCTAGAGCAGGTTTTGCAACGTATAGCCTCAAGCTTCCGGGATTGGCGGCGTTCAGCTCGGGAATCGCCGCTTCGTAAAGTGTGGCCAGGCGGTGGGCAATATATATAGAATTAGGATGAGAAGGAGGAGGGGGTGTGGGGTGGGTGGGCAAGGACCGGGCAAGCGACGCGTCGCCTCCACTACTACTACTACTACTACTATAGTAACAACGACGACGTCGGCCGGGTTTCACACAGAGGCCTTGTAGGTGCAAGGAAAGCCGGGGCTCCTTGGGCTCGCCGTCGTCGCCGCTGCTGCCGGGCCGGCCGCTCGATAGAGGCGCCCGACCACTACCACCCACCCACACCCTACTTCAACCCTCTTGGCTCCATGATTGGAAACCAAATCGCCGCCGCCACCGCAGCGCATCCTCCCTTCTCTGGATGATAGCCTCTCTGTCTCTCGAGGGACGATGCTGCTCTGCTAATGTTGGGTGGCGGCTAAGCCCCTTAAACCGGGCGCTCTACTCTACGGGTGGAACGTCGCCCATAAGTAACTTGGTTTACTGTCTTCCTCTCTGCTAGGAGAGGGCCATCGGTAGAGCTCATGACCCCATTTCTCATCGGCTAAAAAGTACTGCTGGTGGGTTTTTTGTCTACTCTTCTTACTTGGGGCGTACTTTTGCTCAGTTGACCATCTAGACGAACTGCAGACTTGATACTTTTCTCAGCGGGTATGTTACAAAGTTAATCGCTTCGGTTACTCATCCTTTCTGATTTGCTACGATCAGACCCCTCAGGTCGAATCTTGAGTTGTTCTCGAGCTAACTTCTTCCGACTCTACTCGGCCATGCCCCAACACCAAAACTGATACGTTACCAGATTTTTGGATCCTATAAGGTTTAGGGATTGCATCCGATCCAGTGAGATGGTTGTGATGAGATTCAGAGGTGAACAATCTATCAGGCAGAGTTATACAATTCACCAAAATATTGGGAATATTCGGAATAACATATTGTATAGATGTTTTACCATGCAATACTATTTCGAAATCTCCCCTTATCGGGTATATCTTTTTGTAAGGATAATTTTCGCATCATATAAATGAGACCTTACTTTGGATGAGCTCCTCAGGATTATCCCAAAGAATGATTTCTTGAGATTTCAGCCACCAAATACCGAAAGAATCTTCTGGAAATCTAAAATAAACTCATACCATTCTGGTCCAAAGGATAATCATGGAGCGTTGGAATAATACATTTGTCGAAACATGACCAGGCAAATAATAGCTCACTCCAGTTGAAATTCTTGTCGTTGAGTGCCATTTATCAGAGTATTATTTACGGAATCCAAATAATGATTATTCTAATCATCATTCTTTGCCAAATTATCAAGAATCTAGAAGTGATTTTGCGCGATTCGCCTGCACCTGATGATCATCTCATCGGAAGATTGTACCGTCGAATAGGGTAATTTTGGTACAATGGGTACAACTTTGGTACTACTCTGAAAAATGACTTTCAAAGCCACGTTCGGCAAGGTGAACAATTCCATCGCTTTGAAACGTATTCTCTATTCTTGGCACACATATGAACAATGTATTGAGCCCCCGTAGATCCCTCGTGGATGATTGTAGTAGTTTATTGAAGCTTTCTCCAAAAAGGCCGATTTAGCAGCGATACGCGAGTGGTCCAGTTAGTATACTTGTTATGAAGTGTTCCGGAATGAACTACAGGTGTATAATGCTACATTCCCATCACGTATATCACCATATTAAAGAAACCATCGTTACATTGAAGTATTTACAGCTTTTGGCATTTTAATGAATGAAAAACAGGAGAAGAAACCGTAAAAAACGCACCAAAGTTACCCCACTATACGTAAGAAGCATGATAATAGAGTAACTTCAGTGCAACTTCCTACGACAGCTTATTTTCATTCCATCTTGAGTCGAGTGATGGTCTATGGGGTCTTGAAATGTTTCAAACAGCTTGAAATAAAACTTCTGAACGATTGAAATTGATTCACTCGCATGTTGGTGGGTAGAATTGAAATATTCTGTGAGTGTACCAAAGTTACCCCATCGGGGTCTAACTTTGGTACTCTTCTTCAACTGCTAACAGACCCTGCTTAGACACATCAAATTGAACTTTGTAGCCCATCAATCGAAAGCTGAGACTGTAAGCTTTAGATTGACTCTAATAGAAGTGGGTTTTGTCAATGTGTGTTGGAATGCCGAGTTAAACAAAATAAAGAGCACCGAAAACGTACCGAAATTACCCAATTTGACGGTACAAATTGATGCTCATCAGTAACGAGGTTGGTATGATTCCAATGGAATCTCTTCAAGACTAGATTACTAGGATATCGTCAATAAGTAACGGGGGAATCGTACAAATTCCTCACACAAAGTCCGCGAGTAATTTATTTCACCTTCACGCATTGCAGTCCATCAGGAGAAGTGCGAATATCCCACAAATGGTGTAACTAATCCTGAAGAACAAGGAATGGAATAACGCTGATGAGATCTAATTCTGAAACTGAGATTTGAGGCATTCGAGTAGTAGTGCGAAATTTAATATGAGTTCAGCGACAGAAAATCAAAACTTGATAATTCAGGTGCACAGGACTAGGGCATAGAGTCCTTATCGTTGATTACAAATATTTTCACGGTTAATAAACAGCTTCTCCCGTTCCGTGAAATTTATTCATGAGGATCGCAAAGAGGTTCGAGAGAAGATACAGGTGAGCAAGCAAAAGTGACTATCGGTGCATTGTCGCGTTTGTAAACGGGGGCGGGAGCTTTGAAACTTGCGCTGCGGCAGCTCGCGTCATCACTTTCGCTCTCTCTGGCGCATTTTGCTCGGTGTGTACAGCTCGCGCGAGCTCGCTAATGTTTATACATAGCGCCCCACACTGCTACCGAAACTTTCTCAAGGTACGGCGCATCAAAGCGATGCTAACCCTGAGCAACCCCCCTCTCCCACTTATTTTGCGTTACCCGGGGTGCCAATTTTATTAAAACTCGTGGTCGATGATGAGGTATTTAATTTTCTGAAAAATCAAAAACTTCAAATGCGATCATTTTGGACGGCAGAATTATTGGGAAAGCTTGAACTTTGATTAAAACATTACGGGACATCCAACATTCCAAGATGAGGGATTCGAATTATTGAAAACCTGGAATACCAAAAAACGGGAGGCGAAAATTCGGAATGCTTGGAATGATCCAAACTGGGAACGACCAAAATTGGGATTGGCGAAAATTGAGAAGTTTTGCTTTAAAATCTTGGCTCTTCGCATGTTTATCGTTCCTAATTCTTGTTTCCCCGAGCAAACCGAATGTTGGTCCCTCTGAACATTGATATTGTGAATTCTCATCAGTCCAAAGTTTGGATTCGCGAATTTTTGACTTGCCATACTTCTATATCCAGAATGTTTGGCTTCTTGAGTTAACGTGTTTTGAATCTTCGATTTTTTTTTATCACGTGTTGAGACTCAATTAGAGCATTTTCTCCTAGACTAGAAGATTACCGGGTATCGGGTTGATTAATGATTTTTCATCATTCCTTTTATTCTAAAGGATTTCGAGAAATTGAGCAACGTGGCGTATTCATAATTCCAGAATGAAGTTCTCATCCCATGATCCAACTTGTTCATTTTCAAAGCCGATGGAGTTCTCATTCCATGATCCAACTTATTCATTTTCAAAGCCGTCGTGTACCTAAAAATTTTCTAATATTATTGAGTCCCTTTCAACTATCACTTTTATATGGTCAACTTGGGCGTTCTCATCTAACGTCTGTGATTACATGCGAAAATCTATCCGAACATAGTGCTCAGGGTGAAGGCTAATTTTATTATTGAAATGAAAGTACTCGTGATGGATGTTAATGAAAGATGGCACAATTAGCAAGTGAGATTTAGTTCATATACTTGGAAGTGCACAGGTCATCCGACTGCTCCCTCTATTTGATCCAATAGAGCTGACATTCATCAACTGGGAATTGTTCTTGACTGAACCAGTGTCAGTATCCAATTTCGCGGAATGGTTATAACTATGTCAAGAAAACAAATGCAAATGAGGAATTCACTTAATAATTCTCAACTCAAAACAAAAAAATCTCAATTGTGACTGTGATTGAAGGCAACTTGGATGATCAAAAAAGCCGGTGAGAATGGTCTTGACATGTACAGACCTCTTAGTCCTGATGTCTATTGGAATCAAGTTGATCGAGATGACTTCTTCATCATATCTGAGCTCTAACCACGAATGACCTGAAAACAGGCCTCTTTGCGTGGGATTTGAGTGAGCTCACTGCATGAATAGCAATTGACGAGCCAGATGATCGCTGTGTTTACCACGGAAACGAAAACCGCTCGAGCGCGTAATCGTGTCAACGGTAGCAATTGTGAAGGTGCTGCATAAATAATGCGCGTTCCAATGCAGAGGAGAGGTGGGATGAAGTTATCTCCGTGCAGTCCGAGTTCCCACAGATCGGGCGCATGAAAATTGAGCGCCTTGCTTTGATTAACCCGTAAGAATGAGAGACAGCTTACGAGATGGGCAGGGACGGCACAGGCGACAATCAACTCCAGAGAAGCGCCGCCGTACCGCTGCTGCAGCGCGACTCAATCAAAGTGGACCGAGTGACGACTATTCCACTGCAGGTGTGTAAGTATGCCTCCGGCGTTGTCAACCAACTTCCGTTGCTTGCGATGCGGATATATAGGTATGCAAACGATTGGATGCTGTGTTGTAACGGCCACCCACGAGATAGAACAATGCGACGGGCTGTTGGCAAAATTGTGAAAAACAAGTGACAAGAGAAGGGTAAGGCAGAGAGACCACCTGCAGACAAACTTCAGATTGCAGCGTAAGCTCTCTCTAAATTCACAACGATTACTGGAATTTCCGGTTTGTATCATGGCAAATTTCTCCAATTTCTGATTGACTCAAGTCAGCTGAAGTGTCTTTATATTCATAAGTTTTTTGCAGAAAAGTTCAGAAGCAGAATCATATGGGAAAGACCTATGTAATTTGAACGCTGTAATAATCTTGCCACTGTATCTGAATTTTCATGTGCTCTCGAGTAACTGGTTTGACTAACTCTACCTTTCAGGAGTTTAATAGATTCATGAAGTAAGGAATATGTCACTGCACGCCAAAGTTTGGACGAGGGTGAGCGGGTACCTGCAGTACATCGCTCAACGTTGACAAGTGTGGGAGTGGTACATTCCCGCTCGAATCGACGGTACGCGACGTGCGAGAATAGTACATTGCGATACAAGGGTGGGGATGTTGGTTTCCGCGGCCCGAGCACTGTCTTTCCGTCCGGAGCCTTGGCGAGGGTCGAATAATCGCTCGTGAGCGAGAAACACCCCGCCGGAGTGTCGAATACTATTTTTTCATCGTCGACGTGGGAAAGAAAATCAAAAAAAATTCGTGTGCGTTTGAGAATCGCGTAAGGAACGGAGTTCCAAAATTCGCCTCGATAAGATGTGTGGAAATATCAATAAAGTCTGAAACTTCGATCGACTTCAAATTGAGGTTCAAGCTTTTAAATGCTCATCATGTAACGATGCCGACAAAGATGTACACCAATAAGCCCCTGAGTGATTGAGATAGTTTGCATCATTTTCTTCAAGTATTAAGCATTATTATGTGGATAAAATGACGAGAGTCTCTGAAAGGTTATGGCGCATGGCATGAAAAGCTCCTAAACTCGAATCTGAATCCTCACTACTTAATTGAGGTTCACAAATTGCATCAGAGCTGATAGAATAAGAAGTGAATTTTATTGGGATTCACTGAATCGTTGGATTTAAGATGTCACTATGAAATTTCGTACCTTCTAGATGTGGAAGCAATATCTTATTCATTCACACTGTAAAAAATTTGTTGAATTTTCAACCAACATTTCAACCAGTTGGTTGAATTTTCAACCACACTGGTTGAATTTTTCATTCAACCAAACAATTATACTCCGTGATGGATGAATGGATGGATGGTCGATGGAATATCCATTGACCATCTATCCATCATGCATCCGTCCATTATCCACCCATCATCCATCACTCCATCCATACATCCATTCGGCCACCCACCATTCTGTTTTCGATCCATTTATCGACCTCATCCATCGTCCATCCATCGACCATCGACCCTTCATCCATTAGTCCACCCCTCCATCATCCTTATCTATCCATATGACCATCCATCATATTCTAGTCCTTTCAGGTAGACAACCTGATATGCAGGAACCGCACGGACAGATTGTGATAATCCACATTGAAGAATATTCAACCAAACTGGTTGAATTTTCAACCAGACTTGTTGAATTTTTCATCCAACCAGTTGGTTGAAGTTTTCCGGAAAAATTGTTTACAGTGGCAGACTTCAATTTCTGTTCAGAAAAACACATAGATATCACTTCCATCATTGTATGTCTAGCAATACTATCAACAACAGTCGAATAGCGATGCATGCACTCAGACGGTAGACCATAGCAGACGGATTTCAGCATTCGACATCTGATGATGCGATCAGATGTGATATGCTGATGAGAATGAGTACGCGCAGTTGCTTAACGCAAATACTATACCTATATCGCAAAAGTGTCGCTTTTTCGTTGCATCGTGTGGCGGGTTGCATCGAATCTCGTTCCACGAGGCCGTGTCGGTTAGCTGATCGCGCCGCGATTTTACTTTTCAGACAAGCGTAAAGGAACTCCGTTCCAAAAAACTCTTTCTCGCACAGTCGATGGAAAAAAATGATGTACGTCCGGAGAACGCTCGGTTGATGACAAAGTCATAGAGTTTGCATACCAAAAGTACTATTCAACTGAGTTCTTCGAATTTTCTTCGCTGAGGAATTCATTTTATGCAATTTCCACTGCTTGCTTACGAAATTGCATAATATAGTATTCGCGCCTCTGATGCACAAAAAATTCCAGTATTTTGATGAATGAATGAATACCAACGGTTCAGTAAGACCAATTATGGAGCTCGGTTGAACAGATCTGTGAAACTTGGATTTCGAATTAAATGAGAACTTCTTGTGATCCGTATAATGGCACCTGTGATAAGTAGAGAGATTCAATCACCAAAAAATCACGATTCGGAAATTCTGCTCTCCTTATACTATTGTATTTTGACATGCCACCTAAACACGGGAGGTTGCAATAAATGGACATCCCTAATATACATCTGGATTTTGGAACTCGTTATAGTCTCATATCTCATGCCATTGTAAATCTGCAAAAGATGACGATAGAGCTATGAAGCCACAGGTATTTGGGGGATGGATAGGTGTCGGTGTTTGTTTACGAACAACAGCTCGGTTCGACGCGCCGATGAGATAAGGAAGCACGCTATAGGTATACTCAAAGCACACGCGTCCGTGCGTCGTTTAGCCAAGCCGCAGCCCAACTGAACGCACGAATAGATGGCTTCGTCATCAAAAAGTTTTCTGCATAAACGTCCAAGTTTCCTGGAACCCTCTAGCAGTGAAATGGGTTTTGGAACGCAAAGAGCATCGCAGTTACGGTAGTTCCGGTTCTTCACCTCGGACCTTTAAAACCGAGGAGAGGGCCACGTGGAGGCGTCGCGCCAGTCCGTACCTATATCTGCAGCATATCATCAAGGTGGAGAGCCTCTAGTTCATAGACTAATGTGGGTAAGGGAACTTGGCAAATTGGGTCCGTAACTTTGAAATGAGGATTTGCTCTGAGAAGAGGGGCGTGTCGGGCTTAGTCAGGAAGTGGGTTTGGCTGACCTACCGGGCCTGGGTAAGGTGATCGATCTCCTCTTCGAGGTTGGTCGGGATCCGAACTAGATACCGTGTCCTGGCCTCCCACAGATCTTCCTTGCTGCAAGGTTCTCTGGGCTGTTCTGCCGCCCTGGTCATTCTCTTCGGCCGCCATCCAACGCTAAGCTCAGAACTGGCACGGACTAGGGGAATCCGACTATTCCCTAGGGACAAAGCATTGTGATGGCCCTCGCGGGTGATGACGCGATGTGATTCCTGCTCAGTGCTCTGGATGTCAACGTGAAGAAATCCAAGCAAGCGCGGGTAAACGACCAGGTTAAGAATGACTCTCTCAAGCAATGTTGGCACATAAAGATGCAATTATTGCTCGCAAGGCTGGGAACAAGCAAGTCTCCATGAAAGAAGAACTTGCTCAAGTTTTTGAAGGGCGGTGCGCAAGCCATCAAGTTTTGGCGGCGGAAAGAGTCTCATCGGGAGCGTGTCTATGATTTTCTGTCTGCGCTTCAGGATAATAATAGCTTAGATAAGAGTTTTCACTCTGTTGAAGAGCACCTCCCGCAACGGTGGTTAGGGCACATGTGCGACAGTTGAGTGTCGCAGAGAGCGAAGTAATTCACAAGGGGAGGACCAGGCTTTCGGATCACCAATCGTTTCCAGAATTTTTTTACAGTTTTGTACTACCTACAGTATGAAGAATCCAGAGTAACTCCGTCAAATGGGCTTTCTGTTCGGAGCTATGAGCGAAAACGTTAGCATTGCCAGTATATCTATATACGTCACTTTTTAACATAAGCCTACATGGGTGATGCTAATCTCAGTGGCTGTATCTTCGGACAGGAGGCCCATTGGACGGAGTTACTCTGGATTTTTTATATTCTAGGTAGCACCAAACGGTAAAAAAATTTTTGCAATTTTGTGCGTAAAGTTGAACGTTAATGGGTAGTTTTCGCACGGTTTCCGATGCGGGAATGAGTGCGAGAATGCATTTCCGCACGTCGCTTAACTTTAGGTGTGCGGAAAGTAACATTCCCGCACAGTTTTGAGCTAAGCGACGTGCGGCAAAGACGAAAAACTGTGCGGAAATGTTACTTTCCGCACAGTTTGTCGACTTTTCCGCACGTCGCTTAGCTCAAAACTGTGCGGAAATCTTACTTCCCGCACGATTCCTCCATATCTCTGCTGGGACGTTATCCTTCACCTCTAAGACCTTTGAATATACAAATCTATACGATTTCCTTCGTAACTTACTTCTTTTATTGCAAGCTACAGTTCAAATATGAGCGACGTAATAGACACTTGACGTATACGTGTGTCATTCAAATAACGTTAAATGCATATGCTATTCAAGATTTGAAATTCCGCAGAACAACGTCTTCTCGTATCTATATCAGAGTGGGATGAGAGGAAAGGGGGTGGAAGATTGATCGAGAATATAAAAAATGGTATATAGTTTTTCCAGAATAGTATACGCATCTCATATCGGAATATCATTGATTGCATCGTTATTGGTGAATCATTCTCCGAATTTCGTCTGAGTTTTGAAGAGGGTTCACAGTTTGAAGGGAGTTTACAGAAAGACGTCCGTGCCTGGCATGAAGGGTTTTTTAGAATGTGACGGTTCTGATAATATTCACCGACTCAAGTATCTCCAATCTCGCAAAAATTATACGAACTGAACAAGTGGAGGCAGCTCAAGCCAAGGCTCAGCCTCTCAGCGCTCTTGTACTTGCTCGCTCAATTACTTATAAATACTAAAGTGAATTGCTAATCCAACTTCGTGAGAGCAGTCGTGAGCAGCCAAATATATAAATCCAATAATATTCCCGCATTGACTCCATGGGAGAAAGTTTTCATGTGACTCGAGCCTCACTGAAGTTGCTATATAGCCCGTTTGATTTTACCACGGTCGCATATACTGACAAAATCATACAACGATGGAGTGAGTCGTAATCTTTGAGAAATCTATTGTTTGATAATATTATCTTCCTCCACTCATACAGTCAAAAAAGATTAGGATGGATTGTACGCTTTTTTCCTGTATTTCTTCATAAAATGCCCTTTTTCATGTCTTTGTGAAACACGAACATGAATGCCAATTAGTCAATTATGTTTTTTCAAGATCACTCAAATCAAATCATTGACAAAAAAAGGGGGGAATGACGTTTGTGACATCTTTCTTTGGACGAGTCGGTTCGAATGTGATACGGGGTGACAAATGGGAAAAATTAAAAATTTCTGTCAAAACTAAGTTTTTCCTGAAATTCGGTTGAAGTTCCCATTAGATGTAATGCACTCATATCAGAAGTTTTTTTTCTCTACACCCCCCGCCGGGGGCTTTGCCCCCTGGACCCCCACCAGGGGTTGCACCCCTGGACCCCGCTCCGCCTCCTGCGCGTCCTCAACTAATCACTCAATTTCCATGAAGACAATACCTCATTCACCGTGGCTTCGGTGTACACTGTACTTAGCTGGTCCGACTTAGCTGCATTAAACGAGGAATTCGTATAAACTTTCTATCGTTACTAGCACACACCTGTCTACAAAATAATTCTCAGCGCAAGTAAAATTAGATTCATCTTTACATAATCTGAGTCCTCAGTAACTTCAGTTAGGATGAACTAATGTCCATGAAATGTTCAAGACTTCTAGTTGTAATTCTCCTCGTAGCGATAGTCGTGTGTCTGTGTGAGCATGTAGAATTTATTAGGGTCTTCAATTTGAGAAACGATCCATGTCCCACGGATAGAGTTTTGAAAGAAGTTGGCGAGGTAACTTTGGCGCAGCAAGTATCAGCAGAGGAAACGAGGGATGTCTATAATAAAATTTTAAAACACCCCGGCGTAGAGTTAGATTTTTTTATCTCTGCTTTTTTGAATCCCCCTTACCTCCCTGTGCCCTCGAGAGCGGGAGTCCCGGGACCTACCCCGCCCCCACCCTGCCTCTCGCCCCTCACACTCCTAACTCTCATGTCAACCGTATCACTATCAGCTTTATTTATCTACCACACAAAAATTCGACGTTATTCCAACGAGTGTCACAGAAGCTATTCTATACAAAATGCCAGGTATGAAATATGAAATTTTCACGTTACTCGGGAGAACAGACTTTCAATAGTTTCTATTAGAAGAACCTCTCAAGTGCCATGACTAGAACAGTATTCATACTTTGTGCCTGTTCGCAGGGATGTTGAACCGAGAATCCTTTTTTATAGGTTTTAGTAAGCTTTTTTATCATACATGTTTCTTGGGCTCTCAAATTTGGGAAGACTATGGATATTATCACAGAAACTTGAACGGTTTGGTTGATTTCGCGGACACGCATTTTTTATCGCTCTGTATGTCATCACACTGAACGAGGCGCCCTTACTGCTAGAGTTTTCTTTAATTAGGAATATTATCTGCATCAAGAAATATAATGGCCACTCTTAAAAATACGTTAGAGATATGTCCACGAAACTGATACAAAACTTCCTTCACGAGTCAAAAAGTGCGTAAGCTATGATTTAATCAACACAATCACTCGAAACCAATCAACTCAAGGTTAATACTTTGATGTGTCGAACAAATTTGTGTAACAAAAAATCTGTGAGTCTAAGCCATCAAACCCATACACCCTTAGAATCTTACTCTCTTCAATGATTTCTGAGAGATATCCGAGGGGATATCCCATGGTGATGGAAGAGAACAACCGCATCAAATGTAAAGAATTCCCAATTCGAGTCAAATTTGGCTATCTAGTTTACCGAACTATTCAAACACGAAGCTCTTGGTCAACTTTCCGCACGAAAATTACAAAAAATAGTATAAGAAACTCGGGTGGAAGCTTTCTGCACTCATCGTCGAAATTCGTGCGCGAAAGCTCTTTTCCACACTCGTCGGCGTGCGGAAAACACTTTTCCCGCACGTCGCTAAACGCCGACTCGTGCGGGAATGTTCCATTCCCGCACTCGTCAACTTAAGCGACGTGCGGGAAAAGTGTTTTCCGCACGCCGACTCGTGTGGAAAAAAGCTTTCGCGCACTTATTCGACGATTCGTGCAGAAATCACGCTTTCCACCCTTGTTGCTTAATGTACTATTTCGAAAGGATTGGTGATCCCCATTCCCGGTCCTCCCCTTGTCAATCAGCTAAGGCCCTGGTCCTCACTTGCTCAACAAGACTTCTATTTCGACCATAGTGAGCAGGCTTGTCTCTCAAATCCCGATCTCTAGCCATCTGCTTGTCCACCACCTGGGCGTCGATCATGAGTGAGGTTCTTCCTAGAGTCGCGACGATGTCCAGCTTGCGCGGGCCATCGTACATCCAGGAATAGGGCTCCATTAAGACCCTGTATTCTTGAGATACGAGCTTTTTTGCAATGAAATTCACGATTTTATTGTGCCACC
Source organism: Eretmocerus hayati (assembly GCA_029851415.1). NCBI lineage: Eukaryota > Metazoa > Arthropoda > Insecta > Hymenoptera > Aphelinidae > Eretmocerus > Eretmocerus hayati. The sequence continues at coordinate 3,203,769 of CM056742.1, forward strand.
TGATCTGCGTATCATGAGTTCTATGACAGATCTAACTGACATGATTCGGGCTTTCAATGTCTCCGCAAGCATCGTGGTTGGCCCCTAGATGTTTTGCACTTAGTTGAGAGCGCATTGACCCTTGTCTGCGCAATCTTGACGTCGTCACGTCCAGTCAGGAACCTTATTAGTTCGACGGTGCATGAGTGTTGCTGAGCCTCCCGAGGTCTGGTCATACATGAGCCTCGATATCAAGATACATCTGAGTATCCACACCCTCTGCTGCGGTTTCAGTGGTGCTCGGCTGATCTGATACGGTCTTGAGGTATAATCACCATAACCCTTCAATTCAACACGACCCCTAGGTGTGAAAGTTACCCCGAGACAACGAAAGGTACCGGATCTACGAACGCTGGTAGTTGAACTCCAGCAATGTTGAGTGTCACGGCACTGTTGACCACTGTCTTTTTGTCGTGAGGCCTGACCTCAATTGCTGCAATTGAACATTTCGCCGCATTTACTTTCAGGCCACAAGTCCTCAGGGAGCCTGTTGACGTATCGATGAGTTTCTGTAGCCATTCTGTGCCGGACTGGCTACTAGCACGACATCAGATGATAGCCGGAGGAATAGAGGAAATGCTTCACACCAGCTCGAAGAAGAATAGTGCATTTTTGTACACTCTGAAGAGACCAGGAGGCGTACGAATAGTGAGGTCAGGCTGAATCTGTAAACATCGCGGCCTTAGAGAATGATCGAGAAGCCCAAATGTCAAACTAGAAAACTGATCCGGACAGACTGGCATACAGAGGGAAGCCCTCCTGATAAGCCTAGGAGCATATGGGACAACATCAATTCTTGCATTATGCTTCTTAGCAGGAGGTTCACCACTCATGTTATGCCTACGTCAGTGCACACCTCAACATCATATCAGTTCTGGCAAGAACACTATTCATGGAGGCAGAAGAAGTCATCAAGCAACAGACCATATCTCTTTGGGAATACATGCAGACTAGAGCTGAAACTGGTTGCCAAGTACATAAATTGTTCGCGTAGGTAATGGTTCAAGCCAAACTCGGAAAGCGTGTGGCTCCTTACCAGTCACGGACCATTGGCAAGCAAGCTCAAACAGTTGGGAATCAGACGAAATAATCAATGTCAATGCAGCTTGAGTGACACAGCAGCACACATGCTTGAAGGATGCACCAGCATGAAACCAACCAAGACAAAACTGAGTGCAGACTATAAACTCAAGAGCTGGTGGTGACGCTTAGTGAATTCGTCCAGGATGAGAAATCCTCCAAGAAGCTCTTTGACTTCGCCAGCATGGTTATGAGCAAAAAATTGAAACATGACATTGAACGGTCTTGAACAGAAAGGGGGTTAATGCTTGTCAACCAACCAGCTCAAGACCCAGCGTCAGGATCTAGAATCGACTCAGAAGTGACCTCGTCTGACGGGGAGAATGGAGGGGGAACCAATGCAATCGCTGCAAACGAAACCGAGCAAGAAGATGAGGGAAGAGGGACAACAACTAGGAACATAGAAGGGGCCCCTTTAGAAGGAAATGGGGACCAGGATTATGACAAATGGCTGACCCGGATGATGAGGGCGACTGCAACCTCATCAACCACCGGGGATCCTGACTCGAGACTTTTCCATCTTCACCGGCCAACCCAACAAACAGGAGCTGATAGACCTCATCAATTGGGAGGACTGAGAAGAATGGGTCGAAGGAGAGGAAGTAGATACCCTAATCCACCGCCTTGACTACCCCAAGCGATGAAGAAAAAGAAGTCTCGAACACGGATACATTGAACCTTCATTCGTATCTGCATATGTATCTGTCAATAAACATTGTGGGTGAGAAAAATGCGCAGGTTTGCAGGAGATAGCGTACTCCCAGCCTGTATGCCTCCACGTGGTTCCCCGCTCGCGTACAACAGGGTAACAGTTAATCATGCTCCTAAAGTCTGGACAAACTATTCACTCCTCAATAATTCACACACTCCCAAAGCAATGTGATCGTACTTGTACGGAGTACTCCCGGGACAGTCATCGTTCCTGGGGAAACTGAGAATTGCGACGAGTCTAATCATTTTTCCAAGCTCAGGTTTCTCTTGGTAGTGACTTACAGTTCGCCCGGCTAAATCAAGAGGTCATAGTGACTGCTCTTGCAGGAGTAGTATACCGGATGAAAGGTAGGCCTGATCCCTGAGCAACACCAATGTCCCGATCTAGCATCTAGCGAAACCACTGCCTAGGGAACCGGTTTGGAAAAGTTAGCGGGGAAACAAGACTCTGTTGAGCTTGACTCTAGTCTGTCACTGTAAGGAGACATGAGAGGGGTAGCCTAAGTTGGAGATGGAAATCGACGGTCGGATACCACTATTTTCATTGTTTCTTTACTGACTCGGTTATGTGTTGCGCGTGCACCGTGGACTTTCATCCCGGCTGTCACGACATCCAAGAGCTAAGCGTGTAAGAATGACGCAAGGTTGGCTTGATCTTGATGTTCACTACACATCGAGACTGCGAGAGCACGGCCTAATCTGGCTTGTGGTGGCCAAGGATTCATAGCGACGTCAATTCTTCGATGTCGGCTCTTCCTATCATTACGAAGCGGACTTTGAAAAGCGTCGGATCGTTCACCCGCCAACACTGAATGTGAGCTAGGCTTGGACCGTTGTGAGACGATTAATATGTCCTCGATCTTGCATTATCTCCAAGCATTTTGGTAACGCACTAAATAATCCCGAAGTGCACAGATTGACCTCCTCCCACAAATTTCAACGCATCTAGACGACAAGATGCGAGGCAATATCCTTGCAAAGCAATCACCTCTTCGTCATCACTGCGATGTAAATTTTGATAGTAAGATCAAATCGACGACGACGACGCTTATGGGCCGCACAGCAACCAAGACGGACGCATTAGACGAGCGTCGATATCCCATTACCTTGGAAAGATAGATCGACGTCGAATCGATATCACAGTATTGGTATCAGTCGCCAAGAGAAGCCAGAAGATTCAACGAGGCTCGCGTGCAAATTATTTACTGCCGGGCCACTGCGCATCCTACGCTTACTCTTACCTTGGGTGCAAATTTTCCGCACCCGCAAGATTTATCATCGTCAGCGTCGTCGTCCGTGTCGCCCACATATCGAATTTTCCTTGCTCATCTTGAGGCGTCTAAAATATCCTATCCTCTAACATCGGCATCTACTGATGAGATGTAACGCACGGTATCGTGAAATACAGCATCTCGGATAACCCTTAAATTGTGCTTGAACACCCTCGAACCTCATTATACCGCGAATTTCAAATCACCTCTTGCGTTCGGTATCATATCCTCGCATGCACTAAAGCCTCATCTCATGGCACAAAATCAGATCTCTCGTAACATATATCTATAGATACGGTAAGCGTACACAACTTGCCCCTGTCTAATGCACCAGCCCATTGGTGCGTCCACGTTTAAATTAATAGACGAGGACTAGTTGTGATATGTTTATTCCAAAACGTACAAGTGGTGTAATATGATGCGAGAGCCCAAAAATGCTCCGCTACATAGAGATGTGAATCAGAAGCGCTCTCTTAAGCGACTGCCTACCGATATTGCCGTACGTGGTCTTCTGCCCATGGAGGGCTTCAGATGGGGGTAACACATACATAGGAAAATTCTAGAACATTCCATATACTAATATCATATAATGAACTCACACCTAGTCAAAACCGTGTACACAGGGCAACGAGCGGCTTATTAGATCTCCAAAAATTACGGCGATGCGCCTCGGCCACGCACAGAAAATCGGCGCCGAGCGCGCTCATAAAACTCAAGGCTCGAGGGTCTCTCGTTACCTCGTCACTCAATCGTTCACACGTGTTCCAACATTGTCGCCCTATAGCGAGTTCGATACCAAAACGAATTCCATGCGATCTCCACACAACATACTCCCCCTCTTGAGAGGGTACCGATCAACAATATTCTCATTCGCTCTTATGCCAAAATTCTTCTTCATCCTTCATCGGTAACAGTCCCATCTTACTTGCACCTTTCTTTTGCAAATCGTTCATTACTTTTATCTTCATCAATGTCACCGTAACATCATCAGTACCTGAAAAAAATTTCTTCGACTCGGCCCATGATCGACTCCATGCTTGGCTCCTTTGATAAGCCCCAGTAAGCACGTGCTAAGATTGGCACCAGTGCCCATTTGTTTGTATTCAACATTTAATCAAACTCAAGTATTTCTCATGTCGTCGACTCCAGAGTGTTTGTCGGATCTTCTTAACGATGTCCTAAGCATTGAGTCGGTTCATGAGCACGAACTTTTGTCATGTTTGGGGAGAGTTTTCATCAATTCGCCTATCAACAAATGTCATCTGGCCGGTGTTGAGGGACGTGAGTTTGGTATTGCCTCTATTTCGCTGATGACTTTGTAAAACGCTGAAAAAGTAAGCCCTTTGTCACATGAAAATCATTTGACGTGATATTTGATTTACTCAACTGTCGTTGCTCACAAGCCACGAAATTTGGGAGGAGGAGGAGATATAAAATGTCAATGTATTCGATGCTTGCTCTCAATTCCGCTCACAACCTGTTACAGATTCGGCGAATGCAGAATTCCGTGAACTTCGTTTAGCTCACACTTTGTGACCTCAGAAATTGGTTGAGTTGTCAAAATGGACATCTAACGATAAACCACGCCTAGCTATGAATCGCTTCAATGTACTCTTGAAAGCTTCCGTATGAGATAAGTCTTCGACTACCTAAATATGTACTGTTTCAGTGACCATGCAAACAAATATAGCCACATAAAATTTCGAGAAACCTTTGCAACCTGAAATTCTTCTCTGTGTTATGAACATCTGGTGCCTCAATTGGAGAAAAAAAAAGACTAAAGTATGCAAATCAGCATGAGCTGGCGAGTAATTGGATCATCATGAAAATCAAAGTTAAAATAGAATATTCTAAAGTCATGTTAATCTTCGAAACATTGTGTCCATCTTCGTGAGTGAGTCAAGCTCTTCAATTCCTCAATGTGAATAAATACAATAATCGAATCCCAATAATTTTAAGTCGTTTAACTTGCTGAGACGTTCTTGACGGTAGATTACCGATTTCACATAGTAATGGCTAAGTTTTTCGCGAGAAACGTAGCACTTTCTTGACCTTTCACGGCAGCTCTAACTTGACTCTTCCCGTCGGACGACCAAAATCTTTGTTCAACTGCATACAGTATCGTTTCCATGACGACATACTGATTTTTTGAGTGGCAATGCTAGACTATTATCGCAGTCACAGAATTTCTGAGTAGTAAAATTGGTTTTGAGAAAAAGATGTTGGACTTTCTGAACTCGTCCTTCTCTTTGCATGACTCTCCAATCGTCTATGAGTGAGTCCGGAATTTCCAATCAAAGTTCATTCAGTAATTCATTTGCTACTCCAGGAGTCGCAAGTTTTCTCCAAAATCAGATTGAGTTATTTCAATGACCAGCTTTTCTCTTCTAATATATTCTCAAGACAATATTGGACCTCTATTGCGGTACATATTTATCTATCAATTCCGAAAAGATTGAGATAACACAACGAAACCGAACTGCCACGATAAAAATGAGTTTTGGATGCGATTTGAAAATCTCAGAGATCAAAAAAGAATCTCTCCGAAGCTTGTCTTGTCAACCAACGGTCAATTTGAACCTTTTAAGTCTTTTTGCAAGGATCGGAAAATTTCATCTCGTTACCTAAAGTGCGTTTCTATGATTCATTGAAGTCCACAAAACTCAAGGGCATTCACGAGCACTTCGATAGGCTATTATTGATGGGAAGGCTGCGCAAAATTCCCATAAGAGCAAATGTGACGCCATTCTTCTCTTTACCATTTTTATTCGAATGTCTGTGGAGTGATTTGACACAAAAATGTTGAATGTATTCGACAGTTTCCAAGCCTAGTCGAGGGCGATACTCCAATCTGACCATAGATATACTCGACCAATTTCAATATATTCACGAGATTGTATACTTGTTCGAATAAGTGGTCAAGATGTGGCATACCACAAAAATCTATAAGATGTGGAATTTATCTTTTCTTCGTAGTGGCCACTCATGACCTCGAACGCAATAATTGAGACTCGCGAAGGCGCTAATTGTACTCAGAATTCACGTCACTTGCATTGATAAAACAGAAATCTTGATCTTAGGCGAGTCGTGAGAGAGAGAGAGAGGGTTTGACGTTCAATGACGATGTTACTAACCAAACGCGATCAAAAATGAGAGATATCTAAGTATGATGGTAACGACCAAAAACTGACTCGTTTTTGTCAACATTTGCCAGCCATACATCTTGAATCAGTATCTCGCATAGGAAACCATCAGGTTCAAGCTGAATTGCTAAAAAGGTGAAAATTTCACACTAGATAAGACTGTCACGAAATCAAATTCTCTCATTCGGATTTCACGGGATCACAACATGTTCCACAACTTCCGATTTTTGTTCCGATTTCTCTGTGCAGAAGGGGAGAATCCGAATACAAATCATTCATAACTATTCTCACTGAGGCTTAGAAGTTTTGGCATAGATAACTTTATTTTATGACTCATTACTTTAAAGTTGCATGATGCAGACACATTCAATCAATGTGTACCCAAGATCGATTGGCTTGGGGCTGGCGATTCACTCGTGTTCACTCGTCTTACAAACGCTTCGATCGGAAAAATTTGGACTTTGTTCACCAGTTTGGAGCAGTAGTCTTGTAAGGTGTACATACTATTCCGGCTTTCTTCGGAAACATCAAATCAAATCGTGCTCATTCAAGTATGTGAATCTCTTTGAAACCTCAAAATTAGGACTTATTCCCACTCAATCATCACGAAATAGAGGCAATTTGGGGTCATAGGCGAATCGATAAAACACTCACCATCAATATCGATTATAGATGATTCCACCAGTTCGGACGATCCCGCAGGTTTCCGTGGGGGCGATAGTTTCGCTCAAGCTTGCATTTTGCCCTTCATTCAATGTTCTACGAACTACTTTCACTCATCTTATTTCACTGATTATTTAGTTCACACATGCTCCTAACCTCACAACCTCTCTTGCGATTCGGGCCAGGCCATGAGCTTGCTTATGATGCTCTCCCGGAACCATGAATCGTAGTTCACTATGGGCTTGCTTTAGAATGCCTACAGACCTTAACCATTCACTCTATATTTCGCGGTTCGGACCGGGCCATGAGCTTGCATATTATGCTCCCCCACATCACGAACCGTAGCTTATTGTGAGCTTGCTTGGAGATGCTCGGGAACCTTCACTGATAACACTTTTGAGCCGCAGTTCTTTGCTCTACGCTAGACTTGGCGCTTGCTTGGACACAGAATGTATCACATCAAATACACAATTTTTTGCGATCCAGCAACAACTCTCACACAAGTGACGTTTGCTCGGATTCACTCTTTCTAACACTCAGATGCACAATTTTCCATAGCGCAGGAATAACTTCTCCTCACTTAAACTCCACTATTTTCACTTATCGAGTCTCTACAATTTGTATCTTGATTTTGCCGAATATAGGAATTCGATGTTCTGCATCCGGCTCGAAGGACCATGTCTAATGCACCAGCCCATTGGTGCGTCCACGTTTAAATTAATAGACGAGGACTAGTTGTGATATGTTTATTCCAAAACGTACAAGTGGTGTAATATGATGCGAGAGCCCAAAAATGCTCCGCTACATAGAGATGTGAATCAGAAGCGCTCTCTTAAGCGACTGCCTACCGATATTGCCGTACGTGGTCTTCTGCCCATGGAGGGCTTCAGATGGGGGTAACACATACATAGGAAAATTCTAGAACATTCCATATACTAATATCATATAATGAACTCACACCTAGTCAAAACCGTGTACACAGGGCAACGAGCGGCTTATTAGATCTCCAAAAATTACGGCGACGCGCCTCGGCCACGCACAGAAAATCGGCGCCGAGCGCGCTCATAAAACTCAAGGCTCGAGGGTCTCTCGTTACCTCGTCACTCAATCGTTCACACGTGTTCCAACATTGTCGCCCTATAGCGAGTTCGATACCAAAACGAATTCCATGCGATCTCCACACAACAGCCCCCATTGAGGCATTTTCTCAATAACTTTGCCTAATCTCAATTTATTCCAATTTATTCCAACTCATTGTAAAGCTTGTTTCGAGACCTGCAGAATAAAGTGAAGCACGTCTAATTTGAAAAAACTGGAGTCAAGCTGATTAATTTTTTCAAAAAGTGATTTTGAGGGTTCACAAAAGTGTGTTCCTAACTTGCCTCCATCATTTGAAACAACGTAAATCAGCGATTGGAAATCGTAAAATCGTTCGCATCCGTTTTCCTCATCAAAAACCACATCAAGAGCTTTTCGTCGATCCAAAACACTATCACTGACCTATTTTGACGTGATAAACTGGTTTGAGTTGTGAAACAAGTCGTACTGCACGCCCTTTTGAGATAACGATGTGGGGGAGGGCATGTTGGGTACACTGGGGTGTTGGCCATTTTGCTGCAAAGAGCATCTCGATATTTTGCTCATACAATAGCTCCAGATCTGAGTTTTGCATTTGTGAAAAACGTTCTTTCAAGGTCTTGAATAGAAAGAAAACCGAGAGGGGTTGAAGTACGTTAAGATTGGTGGAATAATAAGAGAATTAGGCAACACTTTTACTGAACGCAATGTCCTCGGTGGTTTCTTAGCTTTGCGAACACGAAAACTGAAGAAATCATTTTAAATTTCCTAAGAAACGCAGAAATGATTCGGAGTCAGCCCTAACCACTTATTCTCTGACATTTAAACATAACAGATGTAAAAGCATTATCGGGAAGGTCTACAAGTGCCCATGCCTGGGATCGGCATATGGGGGCAAGTTGGGTACACTCACCTTATATCATAATCCAATGGAAAACTCGACCGTCAATTCCATATGGCGCGAAATGATTGATCACCCATCGATATCATCAAGATACAACACATATGCTCATCTCGAATTCAAGAATCTCTTGAGCAAACCAATCAAATCAAATTGTTTTCGAATACGGCCAGTTGCGCCCATCGTGCACGCACTTACGAATACAATCAAATGACAGTAAAACAATCGCATGCCGTATCAGAAATCTATCAATCGTTGAGAGTAATAATAATGATGGGAGGACGCTTCTATACGTTTGTCAAATTCAATATCCCATCAGAGAACACGACGGCACTCGGCGCATAAATCGTGATGAATGCGCTGCACCACCACCACCACTACTCAGCGAATATAACCGCGACGAACGAATCGAACAAATGGACGCGTCGCACATTATCGGGAGCGATCAGCTGCGGGTAAAGAGCGAAAGAGAGAGGACCACCCGCCCTCCGCATATCGAGATCACTATAGGTATGTGTGTGTGCGACACACTGCGCGTGACGCAAGCGAATGCAATCGGGTCGAGTGCATGCGGAGATACCTCTTTCTCTGCCCCTCTTTCACCCTCGATCTCGATGACGGCCTATATTATACTATCTCGCTGCTGCTGATCCCCAACGCACTTCATCGACAGATGTGTCAACGGTTTTTCGAAATAGGGTATACGATATAATTCATTGCGCTGCCCTCGACGTTCGCTTGGAAAGATTGCTCTCATCGACGTTCAAATGCCGAGAATGCCAATTCGCCAAGAGAGACGAGAGAGCTTTTTCGCAAATTTAGAAACGCCAATTTTGTTCAGATCGATTATTTGTCCAAGGGGTCATATGTATGAGTGCAGCGTTGGCATTTTTTGATTGACGCGAGCAAACGCATCAGAATCCGCCGACGGAATATGTCAATCAAGTCTATAGTCGGATTGAGAGTTATATAGGTTTTGGTTCGTACGAGTTCGGTTCCAGTTCGGATGAGAGGAATGGATCCTCCGGGATTAGTACAATATTTTGGGGTTACTACCTTAGCACGAGGTCATGCTAGACCCAAATATTCATCGACCAATGGATTGGTGGAGTCGCTGAGTGTCAGCTCTCTCAATCATTGAAATTGTATAAGATTGGGTACGGCCAGTCCTTGGATGGATGACCGCCCATCTGAGTCTAATGAATTCCGAATTGCTAATTTTTGTGATCAGTCCGGGATTCGACCCAAACTCGAAGAATCATCTTGTTTTGGTGAGAAATGAAAGCATCTCTGTGGTTTTAATCCATTTGATTGATTGAGATTACGATGCTTCATATTTGAATAATTCCATATCTAAGGGATAACTTTATTGCAAGAAGTCACAGGAATTAAGGATCACATCTATGTTTATACAAATATCTTTTGCATGCATGATTCCGAGTGAAATTATAGGAAGGAGAATCTGCTGAATATTTATCCGACGCTGACCGGACAGTGTTCGTGGTAGACAGTAAACGCTTCATATCTGAGTTATCTAACCCATCCACTCAACCCATCTGGAAATGTGGATGAGGCGAGTGAGAAGAGCACACACAGTAAATGCATGGAAACATTTGAATTCATGTAACGCGTACGAGCACTTACTCCCAATTTCACAATGTACCATTGAACATCTTCGAACAGTGAAAAAGATCGAGCCAACCATGTCGAACATAAATCTTACAATTTGGCAGAATAGCAGCACAGTATATTCATAGCATGGCACGCATACCAAACCAGACCATCGCTTAATATCAGGATGCTATAAGTTATAGAGAGTGAGTATATCAATGCTCCAAGTTCACGAATAGCGCGTGACCTCTTTACCTATTGCAACCGAGAGACAGTGTAGGGTTCAGCAGAAGAAGGAGGATCTGGGGTACCCTTTCTCTGCGCACACCACCGATAAATTACGCCAGAGCTACGCCACCGCTAGTCTTTTCGTTTTCGCAGTGCTGATGTAGCTGATTCCTGCATGGCCCGTCGGGAGTAGTAGCTAGCTTACTGTCCCTGGCGAGCACTCTCGAGTCCCATTGTGTGATGCGTGAACCTTGCGAAACTGACTTGATCTTCTGAGTAAACCTCTCACCTCGTGGTCGACCCACACTCGTCGCATAATGGGCTTGGATGCAGAGAGCGAGAGAGGACGTCGCCATAGGATAACACTGTCACAGTCACTTTAGAAGATGTTTGAGGATCGGTTAACTGATTCTTACAATCGTAGAGAACAATTGTTCAATTGTTGCAATCAGGGAACACTCTCTCCGAACGATGATGTCTAAGAAAAAATTATTCCTTCTCCATTGCTCAATTTCAAGGAGGAATCCCAACAAAACGTCACCAGTCACGCTACTACTGGACGGATTAGTATTGCGCAACAGTTATTGCAGGAAAATTTATCCAATGGAGAAAAAGAACGAAAGACTGCTTTCTCGACTAGAATCAGCGAGGAACGAGGAGAGTCACTCTAGTAAACGGAGATGTCAAGGTGGGTAGAACTGGTGGTATCAGGATTCAAACTACCCCCTACAAGTCAACCAGTGGAATGCACCACTGTTTCAACCAGTAAAGCCCCCCCGTTCTGGTGAAATGGACTGGGAAACCATTGAATCGAGTCAATTACGAATGCCCGCAAAATAGGTAGCTCTCGCTGCGTTGTGGCGACCTAGCCTGCACTGACAATGAGTCGAGTATCTATTCGTCGTTCTCCCGTACTCGTACTGGCCCGGGAGTTGGCTCGTGGTTTCGTAGAAACTGGTCATGGCTGAATTTTGGTGGAACATTTTTATTTGTTCGAGATTGACCCGTACTCGCAAAAACTGAGTAGTTGACTCCTGGTGTGTTGAGCTCTGGTGTGATATGTGCATGTGTCTGGAGTTTTCGTGCTCGAGGGAACTGAGTAATTGACTCCTAGTGGAGCATGTGCATCTGTACGGAATTATTCTGCACTCATGGCTTGTGGTCTTGTGGAACCTGAGTATCTGAGATGTTGGGATATGTGCATGTGTTTGTGGTTATCCCGTACTAGTTAACATTGAGCAGCTGAGCTCGGGTTTGAATATTTGTAACTTGGGACCATAGAGGTACTTTGCTATCACGAGATCATCTGTAACCATTCACCTAATGAATAGATAAATGATCAAATCTATGGGATTTCAGTTTGCTTAGCTATATATATTCAGCCTCCATCCCCTCCTGACCCGCTATCATCAATTGCCGTGATTCACTCAAAATCACTGGTTTGAACCAGTGAATTTTACTAGATACGCAGTGAATGGATCGGGGCTAGATAAAGCAGTGAAAATGTACTGGCTTCTAATAATATTTCACTGGTTTACTTTTACCTTTTCGTATCTTGGCAGAGAATCCAAGCTGATGATCAATATCGCTGCGATTCCAAATCTATGGAACAGGAAAATATCGGTAACACAGATGGTTCAGTTTTTGGCTGATTGGAGCTCAGTCTCACCCCACCAGGTCAAGAATTTGCATCCACCATGGTTTCAATGCAGTTATGGGCAGAATAGAAGCTAATAAGTTACCATAAGCTATCCAAAAGGCGAAAAAGCCGTAGTCCATACTTTTGACACTCATCCGTGGCGAACAGAGTCAAATGAGACGACAGGATGGCTAGCATTTCTCACTCAACCGGAATAGATGATGACTTTCCAGAGCTTCTGCCATTCTCGAGCGAGCTTTGAGGTGCTAGTCACTAGCACCTCAAAGCGATGAATAGGGGTGTCCATATGATGAAGTTGCCCCCATGAACTTGATCGTGGGTCCAACATGGCGTGAATTTGTGGATGTCATACGCGAAGATTATTACCCAGGTGTTGATGCCTACGGATCATTCTCCCTTCGGAATCAGCCATATCGACCCGATGATTCACTTATGTCACTGGATGCACGAGAGTTATACCATCTCGCGTGAATTATAACAATTAAGGAGCCAGGCAAAATTTGTCCGTCCACATGCCGCACATCGGGTCGCCTTTTCGGAAGGGGTGAAGTGTAATGGGTGGGTGGATGGTTGGGGAGGGTGGTGGGTGGGTGAGTCAATGGATGGATGGATGGATGGATTGCTATGAGGTATGAGGCACGAATTATGAAGAATGAGGTATAAACACCTCTGAAGAACGAGTAATGAGTTACGAGGAACTCAGGTTATGAGCAACTCGAGTCATGAGGAACTCAAGTCATGAGGAACTCGAGTTATGAGGAACTCGGGTCATGAGGAACCCGAGTTATGAGGAACGAGTTTTGCGGAGTCTGTGATGAGGAATAAATTATCAGAAATGAGGCATGGTCATGGGAATAGAAATGCTGGAATTAAGTCTAATTACGTGTACCTAGGCCTCATCCGGTGTAGTTTGTTCTAGTTTGTCCCGGTTGGGTTTTATTCGGTGATTGGGTGACCGTATGGGTCATGAGCAGGTTGGTGAATCCGTGGGTGATGGGTCGATGAGTGGGTCTGTGATCGAGTGGTCGTATGGGTCATGGGTAGGTGGAACAGTGGCCGTGTGGGACACGGGTTGGTGAATTGGTGAGAATGTGTTATGAGGAATTGAGTCGTGAGGAATTGAGTTATGAAGGGTTACAGCAGATTGTTCGATTCGGAGTTACGTGAAAGGTTGTTCGATTCATTCACTGGTTACGTCGTGTGTTATTTTGGATACTCTGTTAGGCATTCCAATGTAATTGTATCATCGAAATTTTTTCCCAATAATTAAGCGCCAGTCCAAATTTTGTTCGTCCGGATCCCTCGTATCTGGTTGCCTATGTGGAAGGACTGAAATATCATGGGTAGGTGGATGAGTGGGTAGATGGGTGGCTGGTTTCGTGGTCGGGTGGTCGTATGGGTCATGGGTAGGTTGGTGAGTGATGGGTTATGGATTATGGCAATGGTACAGAGAAGTAGCGTGGAGGCACAAAAATAACGTAAATTTTTTGCGAAACTTATATCGATTTGAGCTAACCAGGGGTGCACGAGATGTAGGTCTCTGGTTTTGGTGAACAGTCTCATCCAACCCCCAAAGACGATATCTGAAGGTTTACAGTTGGATGCTCAAGGGCTTTAGAGTTACAGACTTTGGTATTGCCCACAAGGGCTCATGCTAAGAAAATATAGTGGAAATAGGTCATTCATTGATGACATGTTTCGAGCTCTACAATATAAGTATTCTCAAAGTCGAATATCTTTAAATGCCAGATTCTATTGGCTTCTGATGGTTCGTGCGTTCTTTATTGATTGATATTACATGCAATGTGTGCGCATTCATTGCTTTTGTAAAGTGTAGCTGTTTTATACAGGGGACTGACTGATTTCTGGCAACGCTGGTGGTGGAATGAGACGAAAGAATAGGATGTTGGCATACTTGAAATTCTCATTTGGTAACTTCAAGAAGTAAGCACCCAGTTATTGCTTGCAACGCTTTGCAACAATTCCGTTAGGTTTACTGTCAGAATATTTTACTTTAATGAATGTCAAAAAGAGAGATTACTAAATGAAATCACCAAACCACAACACTTATATTTAGAACAAAATTAAGTCAAAACTTGCAAAGTTATACTAGGCAGTCTAGATTTAATTTGTTCAATCCGGTATAACAAGTGGTTGTATAAGGGTGATGGGTAGGAGGTGCATGGATGAATGAATGGGTGGATTAATGAGTGGATGGATGGTTGGGGATGATAATGGGGACAGGGATGGGGGTGGGAAGTACCGGGCTGAAATGGTATAGTCCGGTTTGGTTTGGTCCAGATTGGCGTATTGAGTCAAATTCGGTCTAACCTATTCTCATGCGGTCTATTCCTTTCTGATTAGGTTAGGTTTAGTCTAATTCGTTTGACTTCGGTAAGTGAGTCTAGCTCGGTCTAGCTCGGTCTGGTTCGGGGTAATTAGGTCTCGTTCGGTCTAGTTCTGTTAAATGAGGTCTAGTTCGAATTAAAGAAGTATATTTGATCGGTCTTTGCGAGTTAAAGTCAGCTGGTACTGCTGAAATTTTTGGCATCAATCGAGAATGGATTTTTCTCCACTCTCGATCAATTTCAGAAATACCAGCTGACTTTAACTCGCAAAGACCGATCAAATATACTTCCATAATTTGAAATTCCCGCGAGTGATAAATACGATATCCGATCATATCGATCGAGTGTCATAATTGATTATATATATATCTCCGGCAGAAGGCCGAAGACCTGCCAAAAGTAAAAATGGTGAGAAATCAAATAGAAATAGCGGGTTAAAATCACTTTTCTCGCAAACGGTTAACGAAGATGAACTTTCGTATATAAAGACGTTCTAACTATCGAACATTCGGCCACTTGAGCCGCGTGTCAGTGGTAAACTCTTATTGCTCTTCTACCACTTTGAAAAGCTCGAGCAATGAGAGAAGGTCTAATTCGGTCTATTTCAGTCTAGTATTGTCAAAGACGGTGTAGTTCCATCCAATTCGGTCTACTTTTATCTAGGTCGGTCTAATTTGGTCCTTTTCGATCTAGCTCGGTGTAGTTGGGTCTAGATCGGGCCAATTCGATCTATATCAGTTCAGTTCGGTCTAATTAAGTCTAGCTTGGTCTAGTTTGGGGTGATTAAGTCTCGTTCGGCCTACTCCAGTCTAATTCGGTCTAGTTCAGTCTAGTATGGTCTAATACGATCTAGTTCGGTCCAATTAGGTCTAGTACAATCTAGGTCGGTCTAATTCGGTTTGGTTTGGTCCAATCAGGTTGGTCTAGTTCGGTCTAGTTTGGCCTAATTTGTTCTAGTTTGTAGTTGCTCTTATATGCACCAAGTCCGGAGATCAACGGTCAACTTATGCACACTGCACAATGAATTGAATTGACATCGCTTTGATTAACCCTTTACATTCACGCCATGTAACGGAAGTTTTTCAGCCTAATCGATTCATCAAAGATATACCAGCTCAGCTAATTGAAAAGAAACTATGCAATTCCGCAATATTCATTGTTGCTTCCTTGAAGTTATATCTCCACAATTAGCCAGTATAATTGGATATAATACCAATTTTGCGAACTATTTCAAAACTTTTTTTAGACACCTTGAATTGATCAGCAATCATTATTTTACAACTATTCTTATTGAACTATAGAAGCATTTCTGGTGCCTATGACTTATCAAGAACATTTACAAGCCGAACGAGCGGTAGCGAGTAAGGCAAAAACGCTAGTGCTTATTATGAAGCAAAAATATTCTACATTTCGCAAGAACGAGCTAAGTGCAACAATGTTGAAGGGTCTCAATCGAACGTGAATGTTACCCCAAAGATTTAGGTAGAATATTTGAACCTTATTTTTTCATTAAATCTTTAGTTGAGCAATAAAATCAGAGGATTACAAGATCCTGGGTTTGATTTACTTTCTGATCAAATATCCTAAACAGAATTTCTTGATGAGGTTTCCTCATCCTCAGACGACGTTCCAATATAGAGTGAGTAATGGTATCCATAGTTGGCCAAAAGACATTGGATTGGGGGTCGAAATGACTTGATATATTATTGGTCGCGAATTACAAACGTAAGTCGATTCATCATCGCACGAATATTCTCTGCATGTTGACAGATGCATCTCCGTGATTCACAGATAACGAAAGTTCTTCGTGGAACTTTATAACAAACAACAAACAATGTTTTGAATCCCTCAAAAATACTCCCAAACCAGAGAACTACCTTCACGGTCATCATATCTCACGCAGCTAACCGTCATTCGTAAAAAAAGTTACCTGCACGCATCCAAGAGATAGCTCGGGGTAACGACGCGTCACGATAAATATAAACCAGGCTCCGCTTAGGGTCAGCTCAACACAGCACCAACTCACAGGACACAATGAGCCAAGACAAAAAAGAAAAAAAAAAACAAGATCAGGAAGAGGCAAGAGTTGCTACCGTGGTTAAACGGGGCAGGGGGGTCGAAGGACCGCAGCGCAGCAGTACCATGAAGCTCCCCCGCACTTTATCGCCCATGAGTCTCGCTCTCAGCGGGAGCTGGGACCTTACTTAGTGTCCTGTCCTGATGTCCTGTGTAACACACAGCCTATATATATACGATCCGAGAGACTCATGGAGAGATCGGGACCACGACGCGCCACTCATTTTACTCCCTTCTCATGCTTAAGACCGTGATCTCGTTGCACTACACACTGGACCATGCCATGAACTCTATATGACCAAAGCCAACTGCTGCTGCTGCTGCTGCTGTGTGCAAAATGAGACACGTACTCGCGCCCAGTATGCCATTGTTTGAAAGTCGTGACAGCACCGGCTCAGCCAGTAGAGTTTGCGACGTCGATGCAGCAGCAGCAGCAGCGTGGACTCGCTTCGAGTTCAGATCTTGTTTTTTTTTTTCTTCTTTTGGTTGGTCACTGCCGTACGCGCGCTCACGGTGCTGAACAGGCGTGTGTCGCCAGAGGCTTCTGGGAAGAGACAGTTTTCAGATGCGAGATTCAGTTTGGTTACTTGCGCGCAAGGCTACCTGCCGCGATGAGGAGAGACGCAAACTGTTTGCCTGTGTCATTGGGTGAATGTAGAGCGTTGGGTGTATGAAGTTTCGTGGTGTAGGCGTGCAGCTGTGTCTTTTATGACCCATACGTGCATCCTGATGAGGATGCGATGCAAACTCTTTTCTAGGCATCAGATATATTTCTTCTATTTCATTTGATACGGTTGGCTCTTCTCTGACTCATGAAATTAATATATCTTCTCAGCTTCCATGGTTCAGGAAGAAGTCTGGTTCTTCAGAATCTCATTGATGAACTGGTGTTCGGGACATTTCTTCTGATAAAACTGGATACTGGGATTCAATGGTGAATTTTTGGTGTGTAGGTATTCATTAACCAAGAAGAGATTTTGGATCATTCCCTTCTATTGACCCACTTACTCTAGACCCGACTTTACGGTCTCGGAAGAACTATTCCAAGAAATGCCAGAATTGTGAAATTGAAAATTAATGGCTTATGCCTCAATTTTTCCAGTTAATCCTCAAATTTTCTCCATGTACTCAATGAAGGTTATCACAAATATCGATTCTCAGGCACGTATACTTCAAAGGACAAAGCACAAGCGTTGCATCCAACGCATTTTCAAATTCTTCACGAGATTATTTTGTGGAACCTACAATCCCGCGATGGACTTACAAGCCAATTCCGAGTGGGTTACGAATCACTAAATCCACCAAATTCCGATTCGTTCTGTCCAACATTCGAACCCGGGCGTCCTTCGTTGAAAGGCAGAACCTTGCCCACGGCACCGGAGTGGTTTTAATTCCATCAGAGGGCTAGAATTAACCAAACTAGGGCTGACGCCTGTTTGAAGTAAGGTCGCGATTTTTCCGGGGAACTCAGTGTTCATTTCTCTATCAGCTGCTCCTGCTGTTATTCCACCCTAATCCCCATAGCCTCCCAATCTTACGCACAAACTTACGGAAAACATGACATTTTGAAAATACTCTGTAGAATTTGGGATTGTGCATGCGTAATCACCTTTCTCGTTGCCCTCTCTGAACCTGTCTCTTCCTACCAGGGTACACAACTTTGGGACCCACGCGGGGGTCAGTTCGGTGGGCCGTTATCTTAATCTAAGCGAGCACAGGGTAGCAGAGATGCTCGCCGTTCTTTGGAGTCCGGGGCCGCATTAGCATATATTCGCAGTGGCTCTCGAGTCCATCCATGCACGTGGTCATGCATATATATCTATAGCCATATAGCTCTTTTTTCAGCGATGCTCTCTACCGGGCTCGATCGGCATCTTAATCTCCGGCGATAACGCGGGCGTGCGCGCGCCGGGAATCCAGACTGCAATACACAGACAGAGAGAGAGAAAGACGGCGTTTACACGATTTCACGACTGTCAGAGGAATTTCGATTGTTCGTGAGCTTTGTTTATTTTATTTCGCATTCGTACAATACCACTGTCCGCGTGCGAGACTACCGATGCACCACCACGTGTGCTTATTCTATACTTTAGAGGGTATGCCTTATTCCCTTGAGGAACTTGGATCGAAGAAGCAAAAACGCATACCCGGGCTGCGTTTACGTTATTATTTTAGCGGACGCGCCACGGGGGCGATGCGGAAGATTTGGCTGCCTCGCGTATCTCAACTACGCGCGCGTATATGTACACTCCGAGCTCTTTGTTGAGATTCCTTTTGTTTCTACGTCTTTATCTGTTCTTAAGTCAATGTATGCAGGCATATATTTGTGTGCCGTTCGATCTGCTGGCACGACCTCTGGATCTACGATTGCGAAGTCCCGATTCTTATCGGTTACCGGGTGCGATTTTATATGCGGGTGTGTGGGCTGTGAAGTTTGATACAAAGCTTGATTTGCTCAGAATTCTTTCATCCAAGGTGACAGATTTCTTTAATATCAGTCAAGTAGATATTGTATCTGTATCACGAAACTCAGAGCTTACAAGTTCTCTGGAATTGATTTGAAATGATCCGTAACTTGGTGAGACGCTCTTCAAGTTTGAAGCGCCTCGACATCACAATCGAGACTAAGATACAACTCAAGACTTCAACATCTCAGCACGGGGCGCCCTCACTAGGGAGTAGCCGTCGTAAATGCCGGCTAATACGGCTAGTTTTGCGGCAAATGCGTGCTACTGGGAAAGACCCACCACAGGTACAAGTAGACACAAGTAACCAAGAGTGGCCTCGCTGCGATTTGAAAGAGTAGCATTTGTGAGGCCATATTCTCCTCCAAACTACTTTACCGCCGCTGGAAGCTACTTCTGGCTACTGTGGAGCTTGTACTGCGGACCCAAAAAGCGATCGACAGTAGTCAAATAGTAGTTCGAAATAGCCATGAGTGGCCTGTACAGGGTGGGGGAGTAGTGCTGTCCTGCGCTAGGCTCCAATGCCAGCTGACATAGGCTACTTCCAACTACTTTCACCCTGTATGGACCATTTATCGGCTATGGGAAGTATGAGTTTCAGCGGCGGAAAGTGGCAATGTTACGAGAGGGAGCAGTCGAGCGTGTTTAGCAGTGTTTAGGGCAGGCTTCGATTTTCTTATGCATTTAGCTCAAAACCGTAGCTCGTGGCAACAGTAAGCGAGAAAGTTGTAGGGCTCCTAAAACCGAAGAGTTTGAGCGCTTGTGAGTCTGAATCCGAGCTAATTTGAGGTAACTGGAATGAGTCAAAGTCCTCACGAGTTCGTCGCGGCCGCCACTCAAGCCGCTCCGTTGATGTCATGCAAATGCAAGCCATTGCTTTGCTTCAGTTGCGCTTCGGCCAGCTTCGGCTTGTATTCGACCTCTGTGATTCTGGATTGTGCGATTGATATTCTGAGTGATTTTTTCCTCAAAAATTTTGGACCAACATCGAGATGAATGTATAAAAGTACCCATCACGTCACACGGGTCTCCTCAATTTTAACATCCGTGTTGAGTGAGATCAGTGCCACTGTAAGTAGTGATCTTGCTTGTCGGTTTACATGAAGATGCATCGAGCCCTCTTGTATGGCCATTTGGATATTCACTTCATTTCTCACCAAAGGTTATTCATTACATAATTACTTTATATTCAGTGGGATACGAATGCTAAATCATGTCTTTAGCTACAAATCATCCTTCCAACATGCAGATAGTAAATTCGACTTCATTCCTGACCATAACCCACAATATAAAATCTGAACCTGAAAAGTGAAAAATGGTACACAACTGGCCATTAAACAACATGTACGAGATGTGACAGAGCTGAAACATAGTATTGCCAGTTTTTTAATCCAAGCAAAAATTGTACGCCAGACTTCAATATCCATTACTCCTTACAAAGTTCAATTACATGTAAGTACATTTGTATACGTTCACAGATTTGAATGATATTTGGACAAAAATCCCCATATCATTAGTGATATTGATCGAATCAATAACTTTTTGTTTCAGTTGGATGAGAACAGACATGTAGTTGGTGCATAGTGTACATGCGTATCCAACAAAGGTGAAAAGTGCAAACTCATTTATTCTGTCGTTCACTTTGTCAAACATCATCAGGCTGTGTCTAAGACCGATTATTCTCAAGTGTGGGGCAAGCCAACTCCACTTCAGTTTGCCAAAGAAAAGTATTTGAAAGGCAATCATGCCTCAAAATTCTTTGGTAAAGATAATAGACCTTTTATCTTTGCAAAGAATCCCAAATTTGTTCCATATCTAAAGCCACAGTTGAGTGAGTTATTTGATCGTTCCGGTGTTAGAGTTATCTATGAAGCAGCAGCAAAGTTGAAATCGAAACAACCATGCAATAAGATACCTGTGAGTCTTTTGATCAAACAAGCTCAACTGAAGTTACAAGGGAATGATTGTGAAATTATAGTCGATAACCTTCTTCTTCATGCACAAGAATTCCAGATATATCATCAAAGTGTTGTCCTTGAAAAACACTTGCAGAAATTTTATGACGAGGAGATAGCCATGACCAGAGAGGATATTATAAGTTTATCGTGTGATACAGGTGAGCAGTCGGACAGTAATTTGTGGTTTGCAGCAAGGCAACCAAGGGTATCTGCTAGTAAGGGTGCACATAGTATCAAAACTCGAGACAAAAAGACTGCTGAATCCCTAGCGTCAGATTTGTTGGTGCAAAGAAAACTTGATACTCCAGCCACTAGATATGGGAAAGCCAATGAGCAAAAAGCTAAAGATTTGTACACTAGTCTGCATGATGGATATATACTTAAAGATGTAGGCGTGATTGTAAGTCCTAAGTAACCCTGACTGTGCGCTAGTCTGGATAGTGTTGTTATAGATGAAGATAAGGGGTTGATAATCAAATGCGCAGAGGTTGAATGCCCCATAACCTGGAAGAATCTACCTACTGTAGATTGGGTAAACCAAATGAGTAACGTACCTTATTCACACTTTGGCAACAATAGACCGAAATTGAGAGAAAGTCGTCTTTATTCTACTCAGTGTCAGGTACAGATGTACTTGACTGGACTGAGTAAATGTGACCTGTTTGTTCACACTCCCATCGAGGAAGGAAGTTGTTGCGGTCCAGTATTTAGGGATGAAGCCTTTCTCGAAAAGGTGGTGCCCATATGTGAGAGATTTTACTTCGACAGTTTTCTTCCAAAGATATACTGTAGTGTTGATAAGAAGTTGCCTGACAGATTCGAATGAAGAATTTGAAGACATCCGTGAGTTCAGTGGGAATGCTGTGAGCAATCTGATCTAAAACCATTTTAACTTGTGCAAAAATTGAGCAACTAAATTATAGTTAAGCAAGACCACTGGGGAGAGAATATATAGATATTCATTTAATACAATTACAGAAATATTTCATCATGTTTCATATCAAAAAGAATGTCTCAATTATGTTGAGTACTATTACTAATGAAAGTATTTATGAAGATTCATATTGAACAGTTATGATGATGACCATATTATATTAAAGTTTCATATGTACTCCCTTGTATTATATGGATGAAAGAAATTTTATTCCTTCAAGACAGGATCCCATCGTATTTCCACAGATACACATCTATTCTTACATACATTCCAACAATAAACAATAAAATCATGACTAATGATCATCTTCTCCGAATCTTATGAAATTATTTTCGAAGTCCAAAAGGACCGGAACTAAATTCTAGGCCTCGTTGGATAATTTCTTATTGCGTACTAGACAACACTTGATTCAACATCCTTTTTCACTCTCAGCAATATTTTCCTCTGAAAATATTGGTGGTTGCAAATTCACTAACACACAACATATTTGTATCAAATAAGTGGAAATAAGTAGGTAGGAATTTTATCAAGAACTTTGTATATTCTCGAGCGTTGCATGATTCTCTCAACATGAACTCTAACACTCGCAATGTGGTAAGTTTCTTCAACCTCTTCTTTAGCGAATTCCTTCTTATCACGAAGGAAAGGGGGCATCACAAGCGAAACTTTTTTGCCACTGACATCGATCACTGTTTTGATTTCTGGAAACCCCTTATCAGCTAACACGACATCCCCTTCTTCTAATGAATCAAGAAGACCTGATTCTATAGTTATCTAGGAATCTGACATTCTTCCACCAGCAGCTTTTGATCTGAAGCATATATATCCACCAGGGGTTATGCACACCAAGAGTTTGATGGTGAATCCATGTTTATAGTGGGAATAACACCATACTCTTTCATCAATCTGTGATGGTATATCCATCCTGAATTCTGTGCAGTCAATGATGACTCTGGTCTTGCTGTATTTATCTTTAAAACGCTTGGGCGTTGTATCTTGAACAACATCTCTGCTGGGCCAGCAGATGAAATCTTTCGTTGCGTAGACTAAGTGTTCCAACTTTTGGAAAAATATAAGAGACACTGTATTTTTATCTATCAGAAACAATGCACTCAAGGCTGAGAAAGTTAAACCAGTTTTAAGTTTCATCAGAAATATAAGAAGCCTATTTTATCTTTTCACTTTCCAATGATTATCTATCAAATGTTTGGTTCTACCCAAAAGGGTATTGAATGTATCGGTAGATACCCCAGCTAGATCTAGTAAATGTTTCTCTTGTGAAATTGACTGTGCTCCTCTGAATCCAAATTCAACGTCACACTGAGTGGTTTCACTAAAATCTGTACCTACACCCTGGTCACTCGTATATTTCTGTTTGATGAAAATATCTGTTTGGATTTCAACATGTGAGTGAGTACTTTGGTCACATCTGTAAATGAAAAATGAGCTCTCAGGTACTTCTGCCTCATTCGTGTCAAGCAACACTTGGCACCTTTGATCCATTGTCATTTTGTCAAGGTTATGACGAACCATCTCAACCAAGTGAGAGTCTTGAGCCATGTGAAATGAGTCTTCATGACTTTAATTAGAGCACACGGAATTTGCAGAGCTCTGATCTGATATTGGTGGTCGTTCCAACACATGCTTATGAGATCTATCCACTAAGCGCTTGAACCTGCAAAATATTGGCAAATGAGTTGAATAACTTCACATATTCATAAACGACGGAAGCAACATATTTGAATGATGTAAGCATTACCTATTTGCAGCTGCTTTAAAATTCATCTTTTTTGTACGGTAGATAGAAGGAAAAATTTTGGGCAAATAACTTGGGCTCCTTGGATCATTAGACTTATTAAGGCCAATAAAGTGAGCACCACATATGCGGTCATGTGGCTTGGGCACCCAAGGGGACCCATCAGCGCTGTAAAAATAGTTCACCAGTAAAATTGCTGTATTTGTGCAATAAACAGATGTGGGTGAGGGATTTGGTACTACTTACTTTTCCCTCTTCACTGCAGCTATCCACAATTGTCTTTGTCTTTTTTTTGCCTCGGATATGGGAAATTTGAACAGCAAGCATTTACTATTCTTTCTACTATTACTACAATTAACGGCACAACACGATGCCTTACTCATTTTCTCAAATAATTACTGATAGGGGTGCTAGGTTGTTGTCGTAAACAGCTGAGAAAACAGACTTCAAGCAGGCGAGAGTTAAGCAACACGTAACAGCTGACAGCCGCTGTCTGCATACCGGCGGCGCGGGCGGCCGCGACGCTCACGCATGAAGCACAGGCCGAACTTTGACTCGCTCCAGTTCCCTCAATTTTGCTCGAATTTAGACTCGAAAGCGCTCAAACTCTTCGTTCTCAGAAGCCCTACAACTTTCTCGCTTACTGTTGCCACATCCGAGCTACGGTTTTGAGCTAAATGCATAAGAAAATCGAAGCCTGCCCTAAACACTGCTAAACACGCTCGACTGCTCCCTCCCGTGACATTGCCACTTTCCGCCACTAGAGACGCTGGAACTCATACTTCCCATAGCCAATAGCTACTTCCAGCTACTATTCGTCTCTTGTTGGTCGCTACGGTGGGCAGTACCACGCATTTGCCGCAAAACTAGCCGTATTAGCCGGTATTGGCCACGGCTACTCCCTAGTAAGCCGCCTCCTGTATCTCAAGGTGATGGGGACATAATACTCAGAATGATCTACTTTGGTTGTGAGTGCAGATTTTTACAGGATTCAAACGATGCCTGAAAGTTCAGCTGTTACGTGCTAGACAAGTTTCATCCAGATGAGATTTATTTCTAGCTCTTTGCCTTTTCCTACAACTTTGACAACATTCACAAGTACACAGAATATCTGTCTCATTACTGTGATCAGGTCTTTGAGGCTCAATTGGGAGTCAAATTACATCTCTCTTTTCGAAATGTCAAATGTCTCCAGGTGGATCTGGCTCATCTGTCCCTTTCCCTGTTGTTGAATTCTACTGCCCATCGGGACGTGCATTAATCCTCAAATCGTTATGTATTCAAGCAGAATCGAGCGATCCGGCCAGTTATGATGGGTTATGAGTATCACACTTGGATGTTTCTGGTGGAGGAACTTTACTCTTCTTCTATTTTGAACGCTTTCATTCCTCTTTGCCTTGGCCATGGTTCTCTTTCCCCATATCTGAGGAAATATTTTTCGGCTTCCGGTTACACAGCACTGAGATCAGAAAGCGGGTGATCAGTGCCGACGGCGCAAGCAGCAACTCCTCGCGCTTGCAGGTTATACCGAGCGGGGCTCGGCAGCTTTTGCTTCGCTAGCAAGCGAAAATTGCTTGTTGTTGGCCAACTCAGATCTGCCGAGCCGACCCGGACTTTTGCCTGGTTGGCTAAGTCCGGCATTCTCCGTCTGCTGCGCATACTGTGAGACGACGTCCTTAGCACAGCCCGCTGTTTTGTTCACTCACACAGCTGGTCCTGTTGTTTGTTGTTGAATGATGGAAACCTGACTCGGCGGCATGCAATGAATGAAGTTTTTAATAAGTGTGATTTGTGAAAATAGTGCGAGCGGAATGATATGGGCCTTGTATTCTGGTCCTGTACCGGTCTTCCGCCAGTGTCGGCGCGGAATCAGAATCACACCTGTCTGAATACCGGTACAGGACCAGATCGACACTCGCCGAGGACCGGTACGGTATTAGATCGGTACTCACCGAGCACCGGCACGGGACCAGATCGACACTCGCCGAGGACAGGTACGGGACTAGATCGACACTCGCCGAGGACCCGTACGGGACCAGTTCGACACTCGCCGAGGATCCGGAAGAGAACCACATCGACACTCGCCGAGGAGGGGTACGGGACCAGATCGCCGATCACCGGGGACCGATATGGTACCCTATCGCCACCCGCAGAAGGCCGGTACGGGATGAAATCGAACCTCGCCGAGGATCGATACAGGACCAGATCGCCACTCGCCGGGGACTGATATGGTACCCCATCGCCACTCGCCGGGGACCGGTAGCGGGCCATATCGACACTCGTCGAGGACCGGTAGAGAACCACATCGACACTCGCAGAGGACTAGAACGGGACCAAATCGACACTCGCTGAAGACCGATACGGTATCAAAGTGACACTAAGTTGTTCTTCCATTACAGTTTCAAATGCTCAGCTGATTCTTACTCTCTATCACAAAATACTGCCAGCAGGCAGATGAAACGATCAAAAATGAACCTGAAGCTAATTGCAGCAGGTGTATGAAGAAGATTTCTATGACAAAATGATACAAGGGCCATACCATTCAGCTCGCACTATATTCACAAATCACACCCATTGAAAACTTACTTCATGGCATGCCGCCGAGTCAGGTTCCATCATTCAACAACACACAACAGGACGAACTGTATGAGTAAACAAAACAGCGGGCTGTGCTGTGGACGTCGTCTCACAGTATGCGTAAAAGACGGAGAATGCCGGACTTAGCCAACCAGGCAAAAGTCCGGGTCGGCTCGGCAGATCTCAGTTGGCCAACATCAAGCAATTTTCGCTTGCTAGCGAAGCAAAAGCTGCCGAGCCCCGCTCGGTATAACCTGCCAGCGCGAGGAGTTGCTGCTTGCGCCGTTGGCACTGATCACCTGCTTTCTGGTCTCAGTGCTGTGCAACAGCAATGCTTCCTGGTGCAGCGGGCGAGGCGACATGGTGCACGATGATTGAGAGCGGCGGCCAAAATTAAAAATCGACCCCAACGCGCTCGGCTTTCCTAATACACCAAGGAAATCTACCGCGCGGCTACGCGAAAAACACAAGCAACACGGGCTTATGATACCCCGAGGCCTGGGAACGCGACAAAGAGCACGGCAGACGCACAATTCACCATCTTCACCGCCACTAAATTCGACAACCATCTCCTCGGGCTGCGAATACTGAGACTGGCGCACCGACACATAACCTCGGAACCAGACCACGTGTGTGGCAGCAAAACAAACTGATCCCTCTGATGATCCCATGTGGTCCTCGCGCGACTGATCCCTCTGATTCCTTTTTCGATCCATCTGATCACAACAATCTGATAATTTTCAACATCCACGCAAATTTCCAAATCGACTCGAATAACTTGGAGAAAATTTTGCAAAACTCACAGCGCGCCAGACTTTCGGAATTTCTCGGCTGGTCGAGTAGTTTACAATCACGTTATATTAGGCCGTACAGTGCACACGTCCTCTCTATTGCATAGTGCGACTCTTTTCCGCGCGATTCCCATCGGTCACCTGAATTCTATCTCTTTTACACCACGCAGAACTAACGTTTTTTGGCCCAGTGAAACTCAGAGAAACTAAGCGTTTGTTGAGAATTCTTTCCAACCCTCACTTTTTTTCTTCTTCACTAACGCATTTCCAACCTCAATTCGAGGTGATTTGTCGGGACCTACAGTTTAAGGTGGGTTCCGAACCGAAAACACCGAAAAGTATTTATGAAAATCCGCATCAGTGCCGGCCGAAATTCGAACGCCAGCCTTCTGCGTCGAAGACAAGAACGTTTCCCATAAGGCTGCGGCGCCTTCTTTCAACCCTCACTTATTCACTTGGTACTGCCTCTTGAGCTGGGAATTTTGAACTTTCAAAGTAGAGGTCTCTACTTTGAATATTGTGATAGTGTGTATATAGCTGTACGAGAACTAATCACTATATTGTTTGAAAAATATCCTGACTTTGATTTCTCTAACACTATGCACTCGTTTCGGATGAACTTGAGAGCAGAATGTTCATGAACCGTAGAATCCTCTTGATCAAGAGGATTCGATGGTTCATCAATATATTCGCTTTGCACTCTTGTATAATACTATATAAGAATATAAAGCAAATATATTGATGAAATCACAGATTACAGATGACCATGAACTCAGCATAACGAGAAGTTGGATGCGGAATGTCCGAGGCACAACAGGGCTCAGTTGGAGTGCTTTAATTGATGAGCAAACGGTGCAACAATATTTTCACGCAGCATGAGATAATGAGTGAAGGAAAGAGGGAAGAAAAGGGGGCTGAAAATACCAGAGTACATCAAGCGGACAAACGAACGAGTGCACTCGGGCAAGAGTTGGAAACGGCACCTTTTCTGCAGCATCTCAAGGGTGCTCGTGGAATGAAAAAAGGCTTCAAGAGTAAGCGAGCAGCAGAGAACAATTAGAGAATCCCCATCAAGAGCGTTCGTCAAAGAAAGAATTTTCGGAGGAGCGCGGCAAATGGAGGCTAAATGGGGCGACGACACAGCCAAGGGTAGTAGATAGAGAAAATAGAGCAGCCAAGCAATTGGAGGAACAGTGGAGGAAACCGGAGAAGGGGATGCGAATAAAAGTGAAGTGGTTAGAGGATGGAGGTGTCTTTGCAGTTCAAACTCAGTGAGTGAGAAGGAGGGAAAGGGGGATAACGGACGATGCTGCGATACGATGTCGTAGGCGCGTTCCCAGAAAGGTTCCGTACGCTGAAATGAGATTAGCAAAGGATTGCCCTGATGCTATGCACACGCGGTAAAGCTGCGAGGGTAAAGGTATGGATGCTGAACCGAGCCCACCGACGCGATTACCCTGTACTGGCAATGACTGGAAATGCGTGTGCGCACAGGGATCTTCCAGCCCGCGCTGTGTCTTCGGCGTTTGTTCCACGTTCAGCTGGCCTGGTTCAATTTCAATATTCCAATTTCATTGCCGTTCTGAATTCACTCGATTGATTGTCAAAGGAACAGCCAACTTACCCTCGTTATACAGATCACAGTCGTCATCAAAGATGGAAGACTCTAGAGTCCGGGTTCAATCTACTGTGAGGTACTTGTCAAAGAATTTCCCAGCTCGGATTTCATATTTACCGCCACTTTTGAACCTACATATCTTAACATTCCAAAAATTGGAATTTTTCTCGATCCTCCTCGTGATCAAACAAAATATTTGGACTAGTTCCCGAGAAGATTAGATTTGTACGATAAAGAATGTAGATTTTTTATACAAATTTGAAACTGGAGTTAAAAATAAAATAATTTAAAAAAAAAAAAATTTTAGAAATTCGCTTTTATGTGAACCGGTAAGCATAATAGCATGTCAAAATTTGAAGAAAATGAAAACTTTCATCTACGTTTCTGTCATAAACAAAGAGTAAGTCAATTGACGTCCAGCTTCACGAATTCCATGATTTCAAGATATCAAAATGGTAAAAGCGTGGGTTGATTGGTGAAAACTACTCTTGGTGTGTCAAATTTACAACCCACGCTTTTACCATTTTGATATCTTGAAATCATGGAATTCGTAAAGCTGGACGTCAATTGACTTACTCTTTGTTTATGACAGAAACGTAGATAACAGTTCTCATTTTCTTCAGATTTTGACATGCTATTATGCTTAACAGTTCACATAAAAGCTGATTTTTAAAATGTTTTTTTTTTAATTATTTTATTTTCTCAATTTTAGTTTTATCCTAATCGCTTGGAATATAGAACATGAATGAAAGATATTAATATCAGCCAGAATATTCAGATATTATTCTTGAGATTCCTTGGATATTCATTTTTACTCAAGCGCTTCAGAGTGCAAATCGATGAAAAGTGGAATAAATCAGTCAGTTATGGCTGATCAGAAATAATTCCTCATCTCATGTTAAGCATACCGATAATTCTGAATTGATTCACAATATACAGTCAAATCACATTTAAGAGGCTGTGTTACCCTTATTACTAGAATATAAAGACATCCAATGATATATTAATTTATCATCAGGACATCTCCATCCCTTAAGATTATATGATACATCACATGCCAAAGCTCGAACATGGATGATCATATTCCTAAATCAGTAGAGTGAAATTTATTAGAAATTGAATGAGTCTTGAGCCCAATATAACATGGTATGCTACACTTTAATGGCTGGACCCATGAAAATTCAACCAAAAGAGACTGTCAAATCTCTGTCATGCATCAAGAAATGACAAGAATCCTCAATGGTTCAAATAAACAAGTTCATAACGCGTAGAGCCACTGTGATTATTTTACTTTTGAATGTAGTCCATTACGTCATTCATCTCAAGTTTCTTGAAGCATACAATTCTAACAGTGAGGAGTAAGTCTTATTTCAATGACAAATCAAGAAGCACACAGTTTCTCATGAAATATCAATTCATCACCTTGATTGTGCTTCATGATTTGAAGACCAGGACTTTGGCTCAGTGCGCTTACTGTACATGCACCACAAAACTTGATTGCACACTGAGGCCTCAACTTCCTCACAGAGCTTGCAAAAAGATGAAACCATTCAACTCTTAGAGGTAGCTTTTATTTTATATCTGCTAACACTAATCACAAACTTATTGGTCACACGTGGTGGAGAGAAACTTTTGATAAGACCATGGTATATGCGAGGCCGTATGCAGAAAATTTGTAAGAATCCAATATATTGGGCAAGATTGACCGCACTCTGAAAACTGCTGAAAACTGAGAAACATCAAATCATCACAATAACAGCACTAAAAGCAGCAACACAGCCACCAGCAGTTTAGGCTTGACAGGACAGCATCGCTTGGCAGTGGCAGCTCTTCGAGGAGGTTATGGGTGCAACAGGCAGTTTTTATACGTAGTTTTTATACGTATAGTTTTTATAAGGTAAGTGTGCCTAATATGCCCCCACTACTTTTGTTTTCCTCATAGTTTTGGCTCACCTCAATATTTTCCAACGTACTTCAGCTTATTTCAAAGCTTGTTTCAAGACCTCTAAAATGAGCTGAAGTACGTTTGATTCCAATGAATTGGAGCTGAGCTATCTCAATTTTTGCGAAAGAAGATTCTTTGCGAGTTTTTGACAGTGTGTTCCTAATATGCCTTCACGTGGAAAAGAGGCCTATTTTAATGAGATTATATGGGTTTTCCGTGAAATTGGGATATCTCGGCTCCCAGACCCCTAAATAAGGTGTACTTTAGCTCATTTTTCAGCTTTTTTTTACCCCCTCTCGGATTTCTTGAGTGCGAATGGTGTATTCTGATGGAGTGAACAACGAGTTTGAAAAAACCCCATGGGGGCATATTAGGAACACTGGACTTTTCTCAGTAGTGTGAGCGTAGAATTGGTTAGAAATCGAATTTTGCAATTCTGCAGAAAGCATTTGAAAGTTGGTACAAAGACGGTGAAAATGAGTTGAGGCACGTTGAGATCGATTCCATCAATTTCGTTTGGCATAACTTTTAGTGACTAACAAAAGAGAAGTCGAAAGTAGCGAAACCAGTTTTTTTGTTCTAAAGGCACGGACCATCTAGGATCGTTCCAAAATGTTTATTTTCTCACATTTCAATGTAACAAACATGAAAAAAATACGCGGCAAGGTCTGCGAGTTCGCACATTCGAGAGCTTGAGTGGGGGCATATTAGGAAATGGGGGCATATTAGGCACACTCATCTTATTTTGACTCATATTTGAATATCCCGTTGGAATCTCGGAAGTTGCTTTCAGTCGCATTTAAAGTTGGTTCAGCCCTAGCGCGCGCAAACATGCTTGTTCTGAGCTCACCGAGATCCTAAGCGTGCCCTGGCACACCGTAACCGAGTGTCTGCTTCGCTGGTGCCTACGCGGATATGAATTGTTGATCACAGCAATGAGGACCCGATTTTCAACTCTTTTTTCCCTCTAGATAACAGCCGGAAACCCTTCGTTTTTTTCAACGGCTATCGATTTGCTGGTCTTCCAAATATATTTGAGAATTTTTTTCGGATTTCTAACGTTCTTTGTCCCTACTCCGCTTATGCCCAGTTACGATCTACCTTTTTACAGGTGATCTGTCAAAGCCAGGATACTTCGATAGACGGAAAGCGGGGTGTGACAAGTTCGACGAAGAAAAAAACGTGATCGTTGCCACGATCTTTATAGCAGATTATTGATAAATTATAGAAAGGATAGATGGAGCAGAGGCAGCACGAGATGAAGAATTGAAAGGATAAATGATTTGGATGAATATCGAGCACCATTTTTGCGAATCATTGCAGATCAATAACGGCAAAAAGTATGTTTCTCTGTATCTGTCATCAATACCCGAATTTATGAGATGAAGTAAATTTAGAAGGGAGACAAGAATGAAGCAGTGATTGAGCAATAGATCCTATCTCACTGTTCATCACAAACTCATTCATGAAATTTTTTGCGAACAATATTTCCACCAAAGAGCACAATCCCACTGTTCAAAGTTGACCATATAGGAAGAATGATTTCTACGAGTACAACTGTAATTACTGCCGCGAATAGAGATTGGCTCGGAAACGTGATTTCAGCCAATTTAATGAATCAATACAACCTCGATCTTTGGCTAACCAAAATCAGAGATTCAAGTCCCGAAAAAGCAACATAAGTCGTGAATCCTGTTTCCCGAAAGGGTGACTGTTGAGTAATATGCGTGACCTGGTTGAAACCTCCAACTTTTGTGATCAGATTGTTCTTTATATCATAGGTATACCCTATCCTTTAGATTTTATCGAATTTCAAGTTAGTGCTGCACTTCTTTGGAATCAAATAATCATACTTCGACTGAAATTTGGTACGGGGGGGGGGGGGGGGGGGCTTTTCCACCACGGTTTGCAGCCATGTCTCTCTTCGTTTCCTCTCTCGAATCACAATTCTATCTCTTGGATCCTCATCATCAAGGACTCCAGAGAAATCGCCCGAATCTGATCTGCAAGGATTCATCATCCGAATCTTCCCTAGCTGTATCCAAACTCAGTCTTACCTTAATTCGGTTTTCAGGCTCATTCTACGACTGAACCACGGCGTGGATATAAACAATTTCCGCTATAATAGTCAAAGATCAAATCCTGCGAAGCGTAGAAGATCTCAACACAGTGCATAACTAGATGTTTGTTCATTCGGCTAACGAGCCTGCGTGCAAAATAATGACGTTGGTCCTATTAAATGTATGGTGAAGCCCTCATGAGCGAATTAAATCCGGGACACGACAGCTCTCCCATAAGTCACTCATCCCGTCAACGGTTGCCAGGCATATCAGCTCCAAATCTTCCTCGCACATATGTGGGCCCCGCTAACTCATACCAGTTCACTCACTTACTCCTCTAGGTTCACGTAGATATACATTATGTGTGAGCGAGGTATGCATGAATACGGGGCTGGAGATACGAATCCATTAGACGGTAACAAATCAAATCGGCTACGAGTTTGTTTAGTGAGCCTGATAGGCCAACTTCTTACCTAACTCTTGCTCGCCCCCGCGAAAAAGTTCAAACTCGAACGGTTGTACCGTTGAGGTATATTAGAGCTTTGCACGCATGTGAAATCAACGTGGCAAGACTAAAAGTTCGTAAGGTAACTTACAAGCCTCACGCAGCGGGTCATTAATTATCGCAATTGGCAGACTCTGTACACCCACAGACGTTTGCTACATAGCCATGCAGGTGTGTCTATGGGCACTCTTAAATGAGTATCTGGATTTCGCCTCTTGGCCTCTGTGTAAAACGCTGGTAAGTAGATAAACTGCAGCTCAAAATCTTGAACTCATCGAGTCAGAGTATCGGTAGTATGTTCGTCATTGCAGAACACATACGTGTTTTAGATAACTGCCTCGATGACGAAAGATACCTATGCTACGCGTGTAGAAACCCTTACTGCGCACTAATTGGCCATCCAATTGTTTGGGTGAAATACAGACTAGGATGACCAGAATCTTTGTTATCTGGGTACAAGAGGAGCATCCAAAGATAAAAGTCGGAACCCTGACACGGTTACATTTTGTTCTGATCAGGACATTAGGGCAAGATGTTTGACTTTGTCAACGTTTTTGTTCGACACCCAAAGATTTCGAATAATCGACGACATGCGAAACTCAAGAAATCCAGAATCTGAGAAAGCCATGATCGTCAAAAGCGGTCACATGTTTTGAGAGTATGTTAGCTTGATGAATATGCGTAAATAATAATTCCGAGAACAGTCCCCTGACAGTAGTAATCTCGGGGTCAAGCTGAGAGGGCGATTGAAAAATCTTCAGGATTCCTTCTGAGAATGATCGTGGGAGGAGAGTCCAAGTCCCAGCGGGAAGTCTTCACTCACCCCCATGATCAATGGAAAATTGACGATTTAGCTTACCTTCGGGAAGCTTCTGAGGACCACGGAGATACCCGATAATGATTCTCGAATTTCGTTTCATTTTTACGTAATTTGTATTTCTAAGCATGAGTTGAATAGTGTCAACGATATATCCGATATTTTTATAATTCGCGTGAAAACAAAGTCGTCTGTTCTTCAACTCAATTTGAAGACTCCATTCCATTCGAATTCATATCTTCATCTTTACTGGTCAGATCCGTAATTAGGGACCGAATGGAATCTTGAAACTACTCCGTTGTATGGCTTATCACATAGTTGAGAATTTTTCCTCAACATTATGCCCATTTTTTGTTACTATACGAATACATCCCGATCCAGATTGTGAGTTCTGGATCTCATCTACAAAACTGAACCAGTCCCACAACGCTTCAAGAAGGGGAGGGCAAAGCTGCAACTGCCCAGCTCAAAAGTTGTCCCGTCCACGAGCTATTGGATCCGATTCCACTCTACTTTTGCCAACTTATAATGAAATCATACGTTTGACTGGCAGAAACGCCAGCCATCCTCGCAAACCCTCAAATACTCCAGAGCGAGGCGGGGATGGAGAATTCGTCCGATACGCGAGACGCGCATACCGTATACGCGTTTTGATAGACCACTCGACGTTCCAAATGCAAACTTCCAGTTTGGATTCCTCACTTTTCGATGCTATTTCCTCTCTTTCTGCCTCTTTGCATCCTTCGTTTGCCATCTCTCACTCGTCCAATCCACCTTGTGATTTCGAGCTGTCGTTCAGAGAGCCAAAGTGGAGCCCCATTAAAACTTGGCCCATACTCTTCATCAATCCATTTGCGTGTCCGACTCTAATAACGGCTATGCACTTGCTACTAATTTTTCTCAATTTGAGATACGAGTGGTGGATTATGGAACGTCAAGAATATTTATAAGCTTTCATGGATGAATTTGCGGGGCTGAACAGCTTCTGAATTGCGAAATTTTGATAATTTGTTGTAGTAAGAGGTGAAAATTTGCGTGTGGAAAATTTGATTATTTCAGTTGTAGGTCACGCTGAAAAATCTTATGCCTCAGAAATATGGTATGGAATCCTCGAGGGATCGAGATATTGTAGCGAAAAATTGCTTCCAGAAATTTTAGTTTCAAAAGAATGCGACAGTGATAGTCAGCTTTTCCAGTTCGTCAACAAACTATTCAGCGCAGTCTGAAACAAAATACAATGAATCTACAAAAGTCGTGCAAATTGGATCCCGTACCAACAAATATTGTCTTTTCGATCAGCTAAAAATGCGACGAGAACAATCAAGCCTACCGGAAGACTCGTGCATCTTTTCATAAACTACAAAATGCCCAGTGAGCAAATTATTCCGACTTCGCAAAATGGCAAGATGAACTATTGCACCTGCGTCTGCATGCGCTTGCGAAATCAGATCGTACTTGCAACTCCCCAGGTCATGAATCATCATTCGAAACAGGAGGGAGAATGACAAATGAGTTAAGCTTACCAAACAATATCTCTGTTACACCTAACTCAATCAAATTTAGTCTGTCTCAAATATTTGAATGTATAATCTATATCCTATTATAATGATGATTCATACCCATCGACATCCATCCATGATGACACTTTTGGAAAATTCGCGACCATGCCGGTTGGTCTCACTGAACAGATATTCTGGTACATGGACCATTTCCAAACCCTCGAAATCCAGACCATCTGAAAGAGGATTAATATATTTTTTTAAATAGATTTACTTCTTTGGTGATTCCGATCAGGCGCACTCGGAATCTCGTGAAATTTGGAAACCTTACTTATTATGGTCATCTAAAGCGTCATGATGAGGTTTGTCGCAATTTCGTTCATTTATGAGTATTCTAAGGATGCATTCTTGGTTCAGAAAATGTAATTCATATTGCCGAAAAATATCCACAGGCTCTAATCCGATGAAAAAGCCAGAAAACGTAAAATACGGGGCGTACAATGAATAGTCTTTTTTACCAATTGAGTAATTTGGTCGAACGATGTTTTGAAAGTGTTTTAGAAACTCGGAGACCGTGATTAGACCTCAATTACTATACAAAACAGTCAAGTATGGCCTAGAGCAAGGTGATGGTACCTTCAGTGAATTATTGATCCCAATTTAAGAGACGCAACATACTGTCGATGGGTGCTACAGGACTCACCAGGTTGAAGCAAGATTGAAGTCCAAACAAGGTGAACTTTCCAGCTTCCTCTTGGCAACCCACGGTTTATGATGAACTCAGAAAGCGGAGAGCTTTTGGGTCGGTCGTTGTAATCTGACATATTTGACTCTATGATATCCACTGGGACCAGGATTGATCCGTTTGAACATTCAGATCGAGTTCTCTCTGATTACCCTCTCTACACATCTGCATGTTCTTGAGAATCTCGACATTTTTCGCTCCAAAATGGAAGTTTCCAAGGATTATGATGAATTAGTGAATATCAGATGCTATGAACACGAAACAAATCTTGACAAACCATCAACTGAGGGAACTTTGGAACATCTTTGGGAAGAATGAAATCTAGTGAAGTTTTCTGAGTCAAATGAAATCAGAGTGAGGTTTCGAAAAAAATTTTTTCCTACTCGTGGTACGTGAGAACAACGATCCCAGCTCTTGAGTGCGACTTTGTAGCTATTCAATCAATATTACTCAAGAAAAGCATTCTGAAACCGGAAATTTTTCTACTACACATCCGAAAACTAAACAATAATTTGATTCGGTGGCCGCTACAGCAAAGCTCGTGCATGAAATAGATGTGTCGTGCTTACCGTCTTGTCAGAAACATTGTTTTGGAACTTAACTCGGAATTTGGGACTCTAGCGTGTTTCTACAAGTCGTTTTTCTATGATTGTCAAGGGTACAACGGTGCTCCAAAGTAATCCCCTCGTTTACTCCAGTTGGCGGTAGCATAACCTTGTGAAAAGTCCTTTAAACATTGAGTGAGCTCTCCCTTGTCAAAATCAGTGGGAAAACTGAAAGATGATTTATTCTCTAGGCTCCGGACCTAAAAAATCTAATCGATAACATCCTCGCAAACGAGCCCAAAACGATGCAGACTGGGAACTTTCTCGTAAAAAGAGTACGGGTCATCTCATAGGATAATGTGTGTGAGAAAGCCATCGAACCAGTTCAGTTGCGCGTGGCGTCTTTGATTATATGGCATAATAGGCTGAGAGACGCGGTTGTCTCAGTGGGTGGGAGTCCAACTATTCAAGAGTAAGGAAATGATGAGTGGGGATAACGAGGCCAAATTTTCCCTCATTATAATCCCCTTGGCGATCTCCGAAGAGTTTGACGAGCAGTCTTGAGCGTCGCGATGGAGCATCTTGTACATAATAATGTCGCGGACGAGAAAACTGCCGATTTAGCTTTAGAGCAGAGACGAGGCCTGATCTCGTTTGAGGTAAAATTGGAGACGCTCGTTATGTCGTATACACAGGCATGAGGCTGCGCTTTGCTGCTCAACGACGTCGTAAATGTACCTCGTATTCAGGAAATTTTTTTTTTGAGTCCCCTACATGTATACAATCTTCACAGTTGACCACATCAAGGTTTATGTACACAAGCAAAGCTCGAGTCGATGCGTGGGTCATAGAAAGTTCAAAGATCGGCGCATATATCATGTAAAATAAGGCTAAAGCAGTAGCTGGTCAAGTAGTTCTATAATATGTTTCATAAAGAGTGACAGACCTTGAGTAGCTAATTATGAATGTTGTCGGGCTTATCGCATGTCATACTAGGCAAGTGTAAAATAATTTACGGATTTTCCATCTTAGAAATCGTTGTACAAACAAATGGTACAGTGACTACTCGTGCGGGTTCCATGCGGGCTGTCCGAGTCGTGCAACAAAAATTCGAGACAATTTACGGTTTGGAGAAACTGCGGGGTGCGTCTGGAATCTCGTTATCCATACGCGTCGCATTGTTGCTTTTGTTGACTTTAACAGTGCTGTCAATTAGTGGACTGTGGCATCGAGATACTGCACAGGTGTGATGTCACGAAGATAAGTTCACGCATCTATATCACTGATGTTATGGTTCAGGATATGAGAGTACCATCCGGATGACTTCGAATAAATTCAAATTCCTTGGTGCGAGACGCGTTTCAAAAGTCCTGGATGAGACCAAAATCTTCACATATGCAAAAATAATACAGGAAATATTATGAAATTCCTCACTAGCCACCCCAAACTCCAGCAAGTGATTCCAAATTCTTCTTCCTGCAATAATCTTGAATTTCACTTAAGGATTTTACGAAGGTAGCAATAGATTTTTTTTCATAAGATTAGGAAGTATATTTGAACATCACCTATTCAAATTAGCATCTTCCCAAAGATGTTTGGAACTGGTGGAGAGGGCATAGATATTTTCAAGCAAAACATCATTCTCTGAAAAGTCAGAGAATACGACAAGTAATCGGACGAGTCGATGTTGATGAGTGTCGACTCAAATCTTCCACGAGTCTGAATAACTGAGATTATTTGAATATGTCAAAATGGTGTTTCTTGATGTGAAATCACGAGGGTTCGTAAAATCCAACTGAAACCAATAGAGTCCGAAGATTCAAAGAACGTGAGATTGATTGACAAAAATTCCTCAGATAGCTTCTGAGAATAATGTCGGTTCCAATATCTTCTTGATTGTTGTATGACGAGGCGAAGAAATTTTTTCTAACATTGAAATTTTGAGATGATTACAATCTGAGATGGATTTTCATTATCTTACAGATGCGAACAGTGATGTGGCTAACTGATGAGGAAATTAGTCAGCCCATTACTCACTCAAAACATATGAAAGGTCTCGAACCACAAATATTCTCAGATGAGGATACCAAATTCAGAACAACTTCCACTACAAAACGAGGAATACTCCGAGCGAATAGTATCGAAAAAATTGTTGATATATCAGCGGCGCGTGATTAGAAGAGGATCCTCTCAGTTTTCCGCTCACTCACGCAGACCCAAAGCTAAACTCACACCTCTAGCAATTCTCACCCCTTTATATCCAAGATATAACACCTACATATAATATGTAGGTCTATACCGCCAGAGATTTGTATCAGGTGGGGAGGGCAGGGCTCATTGCACCTCGCAAACCGAACCAACCCGAGTCTTCGTGGCCCTTATAACAGCGTGAGATAGATAAGAAAAACGGTTGGGCTGCTATGAAGCGCAGCCAAGGCAAATGAAACGTGAGAGCGAAGAAGAGCAGCTCGGC
Source organism: Eretmocerus hayati (assembly GCA_029851415.1). Lineage (NCBI taxonomy): Eukaryota > Metazoa > Arthropoda > Insecta > Hymenoptera > Aphelinidae > Eretmocerus > Eretmocerus hayati. Next base: position 3,243,265 of record CM056742.1, read on the forward strand.
TAAAGCCCCGCGTATCTCGACACCAAGCTTGCCCTTCTTCCGCCAAGTGCCCGTGCATCAGTGGACTACTGCGCCACGGCGATAAGCCGCACGAAAATAGCCCAAGTATCGCGTGCCCATGATGTTCTGGTCTGCGTCTATAGCTACAAACTGAGTCGAGCCTAATCCTGGACTGAGCATCTTGATGCCAAGAAATTTCACGTGGTTATTGTTGCGGGGTTGGAACTTTTTCGATTTCAACCAAAAATTAAACGCGCGTCTTCTGATAGTCATTAAAGTTCATTGGAGAAACGCAATTGGATCGATCTTGTTGAATTATTCCTGAATGAATACGTCTTGCAGGGTTCAAAGGCCAAATTGGTTGTATTTATATGAAGTTCCATCGGAATTTATATCATCAAATCAAAGAAATTCAACGCAAGGTGTTGTTTTCCTTATACAGAATTCCACCCGGCACCTCTCATAATCTGAATTAGTCCAGTACTTGGTGTACGACCATAAATTTGATCAACATGAACAATCTTGAATTCACAATGCTGTAAAAAGGAATTGCGATGATCAAAAAATGTGCTAACTTGCCTTTTTGATTATGTGCATCAAATTCTGGATCAGAACATCGTTTCAATCCAGATGTCATCCTTCAATCGCAGAGAGGATTTCCATATACAACTGGACAACTTGGCCAACAGCCTGGTGCCATCAATTCCACGTTATTAAATTCACCGTTCGTGCATCCAGCATCACCTGGATTTTCGCTCATACACCGCCATAGTTCTACAATCGAAATCATCTTTACACTACTGACACCATAATTGGACGAATCGTTGATAAAAAAATCTGCACGGCTTTGAAGTGCATTTCTGTCTCTGAGCTGGTGTTGAAAATCTTGAAGTTGAGCCATTGGTCCTGGAAAAGTTTCTGCGAGGTTCTGGATTATTTGGATCCCGCAGATTGGAGTACACTGATTCCAAAGACACAATTGGACAAATATTATTCCGAGATTCGTGCAAAATTTATGTCTATAATGTATCCTAAGACTTTAAAAATAGATTTAAGAAAAAGAGCAAGAAAGGAAAACATTTTAAGCCCCCCTTCATGATCTGAGAACTCTTTGGCTTCAACAGATATCAAAGAATCCTGCATTATGGGCTTGATGAATGTTACACAAACTTACGAGTAAAAATGCCTTCACGGGTTTCGCAACTTGTTAGTACATTTGCCTCCGTGTTCGTCCTTCGAGCTCTCACTTTTTTTTAGAATCGCGTGCACGAATGATGTAGTCTTATCATTCCTAACAATTGTTTTTACGTGTTGGATTGGACAGACTCTTGTATGAGGCTCCCGCGAGAAGTATAGAAAAGAATACCTTATCCGCCAATCTCCAGATCTAACACCTGACGCACCCATGCATTATCGTGAAATGCTAAAACATGACAAGTACCTTGTAATGAACAATCGTCTGCAACCAGCATTTGCTGATGAGACCGTAATGATATCAATAAAAGCTCTCTGAAACATTGGCAAGTGTAGCAAAGTGCAAAAGAGTCACATCTATAGTGAATAGACTCAAATCGACTGCCATTCTTTTTCGAGTATCGCTTTCGATACATCCATAATCCGGTAAAGATCAAATGGTCGTTTTATATGACAGATGAGTTGAGAATCTTGGCAAACTCCAAGACTTTACGATGTCACGTACCAGTCGAAGCTACTCAATAAGTGAACCGAATTTACTCGACGACGGACAAATTCAATTTTTTACAATGCTGTAATGGGAATCTGAAAATTTTCCACGAAATGTGTTTTACTTACATCGTACGCCTTACATATAATATCGATACGCAATGATGTACCGAGTCTGAGTAAAGCCACGAGCCGAAACGACAACCACTCGATCTCTTGTGTTATCATTTCATCTGGGGAAGTGATTTCGTTCAATTATGCAACGAAATGAGATCTTTATAAGCTCTTAACCTCGCACAGCGTTGAATACAAAGTGAAGAGTCAATAAATCCATCGGGGCGCTAAAAAGATCGAACAATGACAGTTATGCGATTGAGGACAATCGAGACATCTTGAGAGAATATCGTTCTCTTTGTTCCCCAAGGCGCAACGTGAATAATGTTTAATTCCTTTCGAATACTCGGTTCTACGCGTAAGCACGACGCACATGCCCAGGACGGAGAAATCTTAGATAACAATCGAGAACGATTGACAGACGTAAAAACGTGTTTGCGTATAGTGGAAATCTAAATAACTTTCACGCAATAACAAGTTGAGAGGAAGCTCGCTTACAATGAGAGTTCAAGGGGTTACTCAGCTGGATTTGAATAAAATTTTGGAAATAGTCTTGTTTCAGTGCCAAAAGATTATATCTAAAGCCGCAGAATCTTGAGCTCAGCCATTTTTGAGCTGTGAGCTATGACACTAGCCCTGCCTATTAGGGTGGTCCGCGAAAAACATTTCTTAGAGAATCGCTTAGCATGAGTCGGGATTCACAGTTTTTATATGAGGATGTGTGAGAAAAAATTTGCTGCCTGCACAAAGCGAAGTTTTTCAGGCGGAGTGACAACTTTCGAGTTGTGATGAAATAATGTATGGGAAACGCAATTTGAGGATTTTCTTCTACCCTCCAAATCAAAATTTTCGCAAGTATGGCGTTATAAATGGTGCGCGGGCAGTCTTGCAAACTATTCAAAGTTTTTTCAACCTTCTCAACACAATTACGGTGGTTTAAGGGAGCGACAACGCGTAAAGATCAGGCATCAATTCGTCGGATTAGCCTTCTTTCATAGTTTTCCACAACATTTGGCATATTTCGCTAGTTTCCATCTCAACATCAATGCATCGTATCAACTTTGAAACACCGGGATCATCTTCAATGAGTCAGCATATCTTCATAAATTTGGGTGAAGTTGCCTGCACACCAATTGTAATGAGGTATCCTCGATTATTCACTTGGAGGGAACAGGAGAACTCTTGAACGGCATTTCCCATAGGTTTTTCATCAAAACTTCAAGGCTCTTGCTCTACCTGAGAAACTCGACCTCGAGCATGCAGCCCGAATGTTTTTCATACTTTCTCACCCAGAGACAGTGAATTTCGTTAATGATGAGCGATTCTCGCAAAAAAGATTTTTTCGGCCCACCATATCACCCATAGAGACTCAAGTCAGAGAAAAGTATGTGAGTGATTTTGCGATAACTTATGTATCATATATTTTGAGAGCAGTTTCACAGTATTTTCGAATGAAATCTGCGCAATCAACCATCAAAAAATAAAATAAGGGACCAAACGTGTTTCTGTGATGCCGTGAATAATTTCATTATCGACTTTTTTTCCATTATAAAGTAAGGGTACGCCCAACTTTCATCTTGTACCTAACTCGACACCTTTATTATGATCTCGCAAATCAGCACCCACAGAGTCGCCCCGAATTTTTCATGTTTGTCATGTGGGAATATGAATGACAAGGTAATGTGGACCAACCCAAAATGTGACCTGAGCGTTCCTCAACATAGTACGGGAATGTTTTTGTAATTTCCGTATTTCCTCCCTGATGAAGTCGCGTTGAGTGAATCTGGCATCAAAAAGTTTTGGTTTGATCGGCATAGATATGTGCCTTAGCTTATTCAGTTCTGGGTTTCACACTCCAAGATGTCTCTATAGAGTTGCAAAAATCTGATCCAAAGCAATTTTAAGAGCAAAGTACGTAAATCAGGATGAAATTAAGGAGTCGCATCCAACTTGCGACCCATGTGCTCATTTGTAAAACAGCGTGCGATATGACGTCTTTCATCACTCAGAACATTCTCGAGGACGAAAACTCAGGGACTAGCCCCCAAAATGTCAAACAATATAGAAAAGTGCACGGGTCTCTAGAACTAGGTCTAAATCCATGGTGCAGACCACCCAAGGGATTGTTGCGGGATATCATTTTAGGCCTCTGTGGGATTATTTGCCAGCTATTATAGAAATCGCCACTTGGGCCGTTTTTTAATAAAGTCCAAAAAACGTGTTCTTTCGCGACCTTTCGACCTCTTACGCTCTATAGCTCGAACGGGACGCGTTTTTTTGGAAAATGTGTAGAGACCTTTTTTGTAGATCTAAAAAAATTAACAAAGAATATGCCCTTATCCAATCCCGTGAGACTCACCTGTTGGAGGAATTAGAGCTTTTTTCTCGAAAAATTATATTCCTCCCGCTCTCTCGGTCCACAGCTCGAACGGGACGCACTTTTTCGAAAAGTGTGTGGAGACCTTTTTTGTAGATCTTGAAAAATCAAGAAAGAATATGTCCTTGTCTTATCCCGTGAGACTCATTTATTGGACATAAGAGAGGTTTTTCACCAGAGATCGTATTTCCCTTGTAGTTTCCCATTGTTTGATAGACATAGTTATGAAATAATGTGTTCCATTGAAAGTTCATAGTTTATAGGAAGTTATTCCATAGAAATATCGATGGAACACATCATTTTATAATTAATAAAACAAAGGAAAATTACGGGGGAAATACGATCTCTGGTGGGATAATCTCTCCTATGTCCAACAAATGAGTCGTATGGGATGAGACAAGGACATATTCTTTCTTAATTCTTCAAGATCTACAAAAAAGGTGTCTACACATTTTTCGAAAAAATGCGTCCCGTTCGAGCTGTGGACCGAGAGAGCGGGAGGAATATAATTTTTCGAGAAAAAAGCTCTAATTTCTTCAACAGGTGAGTCTCACGGGAGGATAAGGACATGTTCTTTGTTAATTTTTTCAGATCTACAAAAAAGGTCTCCACACATTTTCCAAAAAAACGCGTCCCGGTCGAGCTATAGAGCGTAAGAGGTCGGAAGGTCGCGAAAAAACACGTTTTTTGGACTTGATTGAAAAACTGCCCAAGTGACGATTTCTATACTAGCTGGAAAATGATCCCACATAGGCCTGAAATGATATCCCACAACAATCCCTTGGGTGGTCCGCACCATGGATTTAGACCTGGTTCTAGAGACCCGTGAGTAATTTCGACCGGTGTGATTGCTCTGAATGTGCTTTATGGCGATAAAAAGATCTTCATGAATTTCAACGCCAATTCGCAGTGCTGGACGTAGGAATATTTTCAGCAGGTCTTCTCGTAAATGTTGAGAGAGTAAGTGTTATGTCAATTGGACTAGCTTTGGTTTGGCTGAATTCATGAACGTATCTTAGTGCTTAGTGATAGTATTATAATACTAGCAAAATTTGTTCCATGGCTGAAACTCTAAAACTTCCCCCCCAGCGCCCTGGGAGCTATATGTGAACTCGTATTATGATGTTTTCTTCCAAATTTGACTGATGGGATTATTCTGAGCGATGTTTTTTGAGAATATCGATAGTTTGATTACCCAGAATTCGCCCATCGCAAGAGTCAAAAGGTTCGTCTTTGACAATATCGCCAAATTGGGTAATTTTGGTACGATTTCGGTACTTCTCAATTTGTATGGCTCGGTATTCCAATATACAGTGACAAAACCCACCTTAATCAGTGGTCAATTGAAAGCTTACAGTCCCAGTTTCTGATTGACGGGTTGCAAATTTCAATTTGATACCTTTGGCCGAAACTATTTGCAGTTGAAGAAGTGTACCAAAGTTAGACCCCGACCGGGCAACTTTGGTACACTTACCAAATATTTCTGTCGAACTCTGAATATTCTGACAGAACAGTGAAAATGATCTTGAACACGAACGCTTCTGAACTTGATGGGAGACTTTGAGGGATCCACAGGAATATTCTGAGTGATCGGCTGGACATGATAATGTTCACTCTATTCGAAAAACAAGATGCTCAAACACGGACTGCTGCTTGAGGGTGAGACTTTGGAGTATCCTATTCATCGACCACAACTGTCACTCTCCCATCACCTCAAAAAAGTCTTGAGCTCCATGTAGAAGTCAATATTTTTGCGATCGTCAGTTTCAAAATAATATCAACTGACAACGAGTATTGGTGACGTGGGCAACAATGATATAATAAACGGAGACTGGTCTGAGATCTGAGACCAGAAATAATTTGGATGACAGGGAAAGATCTGTTACCTCGGCAGAGCAAATTACCCAGTTAGATTTCTGAATTCACTCCCAGAGAACTTACCATAAGCTACCTAAGTCAGCGCTGACATACTTCGGCGTTAAGATGGCTGTATGCGACGTCGTTATCTTTTCATCAACAATGAAGTCTCCGATATATTCATCTTATTCATACATTCATTTATACGAGTATGAGGCTAAAGCCGTCTCACAAAACAACGCGCACATCGCGGATAGATTGGTGTCTATTTCTCAATGTGGTATATTGGTTATCAAAACATTGAGGATAACCTCAGTTATATCAAGGATACGACGTCTAGATAAATCAAGTACTCATGTTTTGTTTTATCATCAGTCGAACCCTTTAAATTTCAACTCCTTGTACTACTCAAATGAACACGCATATATGGAATTTTTGGATCCTTTCCTGCCAGCAGAAATTCATTCATTTGCACTTAACTGTACCCACTCGTGGATTTTTATCCTCCACAAATCAGATTTGTGCAACCGGAAGTCGGGAGTTCCCGTGTGCGAAATAATGTTTTCCATCTTCTGTGCGGGAAATGACTTTTCCGCACGGGTTTTTCGATTTTATTTCCGACACAGAAGATAGAAAAATAGTATTCGACACTCGGACGGGGTGGTTTCCGCATTCTCGTGATAATTCCGACCCTCGCCTTCGGCTCGAGCCGGAAAATATCACTCGTTGGGCGGAAACCAACATTCCCGCCCTCGTATCGAAATGTACTATTTTGACACACTGTGCGAGAAAGTAACTTTTCCGCACTGATTTTCCACTTTCTCTCACAGTTTGTCAAAAAATAGTATTCGATACACGGGTGTAAAACTTATTTTTCGCATCCTCGTGTTGATTCCGACCTTCGCCTACGGCTCAGGCCGGAAACCCAACACTCGGACTCGAAAAAAAGTTTTTCCACCCTTGTATCGAAATGTACTATTATCTCGAGCAATTATAGAAAACCTGAATGACAAGTTACATCATCGTCACGATTACTTCTGCAATGATGACATCAGGATTGGCATAGAAACTAGATATATGTCTTATCTCTCCAGAACCCGAAAACTATTATAATCTGGGCAATGAAAGCACGGATGACTTTCAATAAGAAATTCTTTGGAGATAATTTACGAGAACTTGCAAAAGAGATCTAGCAGCAAGCCATTCATACAGCTATAACCGTCAACAAAAGTATACCATAATTACAAACTACATTGTAGAAGGCAGGCGAGGCATTAGATTTGAGGGATAAAAATCTGCGTCCAAAAGTGAGCGTAATTTGTATTGTTCGTACAACGGTTAGCTCACACAACAGTTTGGCACGTATTTGCTGCTACCGCGGATACTGATTTATGATTCCACGGTCACTTACTCTGAACAATATTTCTTCTTTAGGTGCATAGGCTGTGCACCCGATGTACTATTTAATTAATAAGTTGACAACTATTCAACGATTCGTCTTGAAACCAATCGATAATAGTGCTGATTACAACAAGCACATGAGTGAGGTCGGACGGTAGAATGCCAGAGAAATTAGTTTTAAATGCTGTACAAACAGCTCTGATTACGCGATGCAGACCAAATCGAGGAGCAAATTCTTCAAAAATTTCTTTTCGAAAGGATTTTTTCATAATCCACATTGAATTATTCCGGAATTCGTAACAAATCAATTCATTCTCAACCGTCAACTACCCAATTCACTTAGAATATGGAGTACACTAATGGTACATCCAATTGGATCTTATTATTTCCTCAAGAGTCTTTGAAAAAAAGTCATATGAGAGTTCCAGGGTTAGAATCTGCAATAGCAAGTGAAAAATTCAAAATTTGGTCCGACTTCATATTGAGTATTTACTGAATGAATGTCATTTAGGGCCATTGTGAACTCAAAAACCTCACGAGTGTAAGGTGAGTGTACCCAACTTGCCCCTATTAAGCAATTTTCTCAATAATTCTGGCTTACCTCAATATCTCCCAACGCGCTTCAGCTCATTCTAGAACTTCGCAAGACCTTTGAAATGATCCAAAGAACCTTGAAATTCAACCAACTGGACCCGAACTGCATCGATTTTCCCTAAAAATAATTTTTAAGAGTTTACAAAAATGTGTACCCAACTAGCTCCCATCATTTATAACAATGTGAATTGGCAATGGAGACCATATAATCATTTTTACCCGTTTTTATCGCCGTGCAAGTACATTTGGAGGTTTTCACCGATCCTAAACATGGAATTATGAAAAATGGAAAGATCATTCATGATTTTCTGGGAAACGTCGAATGATTCCGAGTCTATTCAAACGACTCATTTTATTATCTTCAAACATGAAAAACGAAAAGAAAATTTTCAGTACACTTGCACCGAAAGCCTGTGGTTTCCGCCCCGATACCGGGGCAGAAAATCCCGCATTGCCGCCCAGGGCAGAAAACGACTGAGCATGCGCATCAGACCTCGGGCTGCGCCCTCGGTCTGCTACAATGCATGCTCCGACGTTTTCTAACCTGTGCGGCGGTGCGAGATTTTGCCCCGAAATCGTGTTGGAAACCATAGAATTTCGATAAAAGTATACTGAAAAGAACTATCCGCACCTCGGGGCGAAAGCAACCCATTGCGGCCACGGGTATACCGCCCTCGCCTGGTGGCTCGTGCGGCAACTCACCCGGGCCGCAATGTGTCACTTTCGGCCCCTCGCGGACGCAGGTGCGTAATATACTATTGAAGGTCAACGAGAGCCCGCTCCTGAGATCGGCATACGAGGGCAAGTTGAGTACAGAGGCAAGTTGGACCCACTTGCCTCACAATTTTAGCATAGTGAAATCGAGCCCGATGAATTTTTTCTCTGGGTCACAGTGAACATTTCGGTGAAGCCCGAATATCCCCCGGTTGGAATCCGAATCGCAGTCCATAGACGTGCATTGCATTAGCCGATGTGAACCAAAGAACGTACACAAGTTCACATACAGATATATCCCCAAGTACACTCAAACAGATTGAGTTCTCAGACTCAAAGATCGGTGGGAGGTTTCACTCGAGCTCAAGCCACATATCAGTTTCCCTCACTCTTCTTCGTTGTATCTTCGTGTCGAGGACTGCTAAATTCTGCGCGAAGCCACGTGGCCGGTGTACGAGTAATACACTCTAATTAGCGAGCGCCAGCCAACGATTAGGCATCGCATCACGAGATATACCGCACATACACTACATGATCTGCCGTCACATCACAATCCAGAGCAATGCGAGAAGCTGAGAATCTCTCGTGGCGCGAGCAGACGGTAATCAACACTTGCTTCGATAAAGACCCCCCAGTACAGAGACGAGGTTCTCCTCACGATCCGAATCACGACTTTGAGAGTCCTCATCGCCGGTGTGATGCCCCGCGGAGGCGCACTCGATTAACGTTTAATTGGAGTTTTGCCGGAGCGGCTCTTTTCATTCTTTGAGTCTCGTGATTTTTCGCGGACCCTCCCCGGCGCCCCGGCTTTCATAATGAAGTCTCCAGGCTTGCGTGTACTATGAATTCACAGTTGTATCCTCGTAGCTGGGCAACAAACTAATAGATTCTGGTCCATCGTTCGTCGTGATGAGTTGGATGAACATCGACGTGGATGGCTTTTATTAAGACGACACGATTTTCGTCGACGGCGGTCTCTGTCGAGTCTTGGCGCATGAAGCACTACACTACAAAAAGAAATCCTTACCTTCAGATTGATTTCGTTCTTATTGCAAGATGCAACAAATGTGAGATGAAAATCTTCAAAATGAGTAAGCGCTTCGTCTGAAGCGGGATTTGATCTCATAGCAAGCATCATTTTGTAGCTGAACTGCAGAATTCTCAGGCTCACCGATGCATGTTTATGTTTGCAATAGGTTAGATTATACTTCTTCTGCGAGAGATGGAAGAATAATTCCGTATACTTTTAAAGCTTCTTATAAATCCACGATTAAGATTTTGACGATTCACGAATACACAAAAATCACAATCATACACAAAATTATTTGTCGAGCGGTTGAATATTCAACTTTGAACACTTTTACATGTGTAAACATAGCTCGCGCAGCAGAAGACGAGTAAGACAAAGTTCGCCTGATTCTTAGACGATGAACCTTTGTTGAAGTCAAATATTCTTGCATGAAGAAAAAAGCTGTTTTTTTCCATCTGATGGTCAGGTTTGAACGAATGTAAGATGCAACAGTAAGAACTACGGCAATCTGAGAGTAAGGATTTCTTTTTGTAGTGTAGGAGAGCTTCAGAATTCGATTTCATTGTAGATTTGAAGTATTAGAAGGCTGGTGCCACCATCGTAGCAGTTGTTTATTCACTCAAACATACATCATTGCTGCATTCTCAGAGCTGATGGAGCACCGCCACCCGGATCCGAGAATCTCATCGTCGCCTATGGTGTGAGTCACTTTGATGAAGTTCTCCATGATTGCAGATTCAGAAACACTTCAAAGAGCTCTACATAGTGTAAATCCTAACGTGATTCAGAGGAATGACAGAATCAGTACAGAATGTTTCATGTCATGTGTCAAAAATGAAACTAGGGTATAGGTTGAATTTTGTCCTTTTAAGTAGAGCTGCCACAAGACAAGTTCGCCGTTATCGTTCTTGTTGTAATCGATAATTGCCTTCATTGTTATCGATATCGGTTTTGTTGAATATTGTAGTGCGGTTTTAGTAATTGTGTTGGTCTTGGTCGATAATTATTGCGATAATTGGAATATATGAACCGTCTCAAAAGAAACATACCTTTCCGGCAGAGTTCTGATATCTCCATCTTCCTGCTTGTCTACTTGTCAACACACATGAACGACAAATGAAACCACCGGCTGGTTTAACACGCTTATTATAGCTGTTCGAACTGCTGTTCACACTGTTCGAATCAAGCAGGTAGATTTATCATAATGTAGTTGGTCATCAGCTCGGTATAATGTGTTGGTTTGAATAACACCAGATGGGGGAGACCCTTGGAACCTGGAGCTCTTCGGAAGTTTGATGAAGTTCACGAAGAACAGTAATACAATGTCTATCCCACTGGAGGCTCTGGAATTAGCCAGTCATCAATTCATTTCCCTAACAAGAAGGCTAGTGTTCTCAATTTGACATAAATTTATGACGCTCCTGCAGCAAGTGGTAAAGATAGTTGGAAAAGAAGAATGGATACTTATTTGGGAAATGCTCGAGTACCGATCGTCAAAAATATTCTAGGGTGGTAAAGATGTCATAGTGCCTCTCATTTGATGTTGCTCCGTACAGCTCGAAATATTTCAACCATGGTGCCGAGCTCGGCACCGTTTGAGCACTTGTTCTCACGAGTCGGAGGAATCGACAGATCAGATAAGCGTTCTCTGCAATCAGATTCTATTGAAATAATACCATGTATTGAATTATGGTTGAACAGTTCATTAAGAGAAAATATTTGCGAATTCGACTCTCCACAGTCTCAATGATGTCAAGATGTTCTAAATGTTGTTATATCCAGGCTTGTGTCTAATTATTTATTCTATAGATCTTTTGGGTCATACCTGTAATAGACATTCCTTCTGGATTGTTCTCCTAAGTCTAGCCTGCATATTGCGAGATATTGTAATATATCGCGATAAAATATCAATCGATGATTCTCATTGGTCAGGCATTATCGTTATTGGCTCTATCAATAACAGCCATCATTGTTATCGACGTTAATATCGATCCATATCGCAAGACAATATCGATAATTAATCTTCTCTTGTGGCAGCTCTACTTTCAAGACACATTATTGTGATAATTCGTCATTTATCCCACAATTCATGTACCATCTGTACTTTCATTCGGAGATGACTCTTCGACCGTTACAATTGTAATCATTGGAAGTGGCGTCATTCATGCTCGCGTGACAAATTATCCCAGAAAAATCATCTAGGTATGAATATACTCTCAATACCACAAATATGGATGCAGTTGCTTCGGAGATTTGGCATGACAGACAACATCATCGTAGCAGGACAAAAACACAATATCGAGTTCGTTGATGAGTTATTAGCGAGGGGACCTAGATCTAAAAAAAATTTCAGTTCTGATCGAATAATCGTTGATAAGAATAGAGTAGGATGGCTTATAGAGGGGTTATACCGATACGGCCACGGACCTCACCTCTTCCCGATTCCACACGGCTCTACGTCAACCGCATGCCACGGCTCTGCTACTGATTCATGCAATTTAGACCTACATACGAATTTGATTCTTCGCGTCACCTCCAGATAGCGTTGCATCGTCCAAATCCCCAAGAGATGCGCTAACCCGATCTGTCAAATTAAGAAAAGTACTGAGAACTATTCCCCTGCAAGTGAGATCTTCGGATCTTGAGAGAGTAATGACTCCCCGGTCCCAGTTAACCGCAAGGAGGATCTTTCGTTGATTCGGGGGAACAGGCACACCCCCCGGCCCCAGTCTTCCGGCAAAGGGGATCTTAGTATCTCGAGAGCATACGACAACTCCCCCGCTCTCAGTCTTCAGTCCCAGCACCCGAATGTGTAATTCAACCATCCTGTTCGCTCCTGTGTATATGAGCCCTGAGCGGCGTCGTGGATCGTTCCAGGGCTCCCGTTCCTTCGCGAGCCCCCTGTATCTTTAATCTTTACTCTACTATCTACTATTCTTTCTCTGATGGTATTCTTTGCTCTTCTGAAGGTAAATTGTATTCGATGTCGCTCGCTCGTTTTTGTCATCTATTGCCTGCTGGTAGTGACGTCTCGCTGTGAACATTCTTGGTTTTCACACCTTTTCTTGAGGGTAGTGAGATCATCAGTCCACCGTGGAACTGATCTGTGCTCATGTAGCTTTCTGAGTATCGCACCTTTTCTAGCTTCGGGGAGCAAGTCCGTCCTGGAGTTGACAAAGTCATCAATGGCGTCGCTCCTGTCGAGTCATTGTCCTGGTATAGCTAACTAGATATCCTGATAGTCTCATCAAACTTTTGCCAGTTTGCTTTGGATAGGTTACACATTTGGCTGTTAAGCGAGGGTCTTGGTGGTTCCGCACTCATGTTTACGTCGATCTTGATGGCATTGTGGTCACTGGCGGTAGCCTCCTCAAGGACAGTCTAGGTAATTGGCTACCGGAACTGTCTTGTGGTGAGTGTAACGTCAATGTCGTTAGAGCCGTCCTTGTACATTATCGGTTGTCCGAAGCAATTGTGAATGGTGATCCGACGTTGCATTATGACTGATTCAATAAACTCCCCTCCGTCACAAGTTTCTTTACTCTTTCAGTGCCCTTCATATTATCCCTGGCTGATTACCAATGAAATCGAGTGCGCACTCTCAATGCTCCATGAACAAACCGGGAATAGAGTCATGACCCATATATGACTCTTAGTACAGAATAAAAGTGCATCTATCTATTCCTCCTCTGCTTAGCCCTTCTTCTTATTCTTCATTTTCTTCATCCTGGTTCTGCTCGATCTGCGGGAACTCTTCTCGTGTTGGCAAAGTTTCATCCGCATTGCTTTCCACCGTACCCTCCATGCACGTCCGCGGCCGGCTGAGCACGGTGTGCAACCCAACGGTGCGCCCTGGCCAGCTCCGGGAATCTAGTCGAAGCAGAATGAAATGCAATGACCAGGATATCATGGCTATAGACGTTCGCCGTGGCACAAAATCATTGCATAGGGAAAAACGTTCGATCACGCGTTCGTAGTTTGGTGTCAAGGTGCACACACATTTGCACAGCAGGAAACTACCGTGTCAACTCTTTCGTTTAACTTTCGGGCTAGTGTTGACGTTGATCCCACATCCGTTCAGGAGTTCGAGACGACCGGGCGCTGCCTCAACTGCTCTTGGCTCAACTCCCACGACAGTGGGAGCCAGAGCTCATCTAGCGCAACGAGGACGTGGCAGTTCGGATTTTCGAAAGACTTGCAAACTGACGTCGAAAACTGCATGTCAACTGAAGTTTTGAAGATGACTATTGTGATGGTTTACAACGTCATTTCCATCCACCAATATCAAGTGAACCCATGTGTGTTGGGTGCTAGTGTGGTTTGTCGGACTGAGATTAATTGTGATACCAATCGCGAGCTCTCACGACTTCATACGGCTATCGGCTTCGTCTTACCTCTATATGTAGGCCCTCACGAGCCGCTCATATCCGCATGATGTACTCCCGCCACCGTTCGGCCCGTCCGTTGCATAAACACTATATATACGAGAGGGGCCTGAGATTTCAGCGACCACGACGCTTAAACTGTGTACACTATATGTAGTCACGCGCAGCTCGCCTTCCTCCTCCTTCCATAGTAAATTTTCCCTCTCCCACATGTGGTACCCATCGCTGTACAAAGACGAGGTATCAAGCGGCAATAAAGGTGAATTAATGGCACGCGTGAGCTTAATCGGGCCGCCGAGTGTGCTTTCTTCCACGCGAAGAGCCAATCCGCGCGACTTTGATTGATTGACAAAAGTTAGAATCAGGGGGCGTGTCTTACCGACCATAACTCTTTCTCAGTCCCTCACTCCTTGTATATTATACCAAATGAATGCAAGAGAGAATGAGAGGTATGAACATTCGCATTACTCGTTTATATTCGTGCTGCCGACCATACTCACACTGCTCTGTGTGTCTGTTATTACGAGAGTAAGAGAGGACACCAATAATGCGCCCGATACAGCTTCATTATCACCTCGCGAACGCGAGCTCCTCAATCGGCTCTTGACTGATAGTGGTCGAGCATAAGCGGCCTGCATGAAGTAATGTAGGCCAATTGCACGTGTTAGCTTCACTATCAACTTACGTCGATGATTTATAGAACTATTTCATGTAGCAAGAGCTGCCACACGCCGATCCGTGATGCCGGCTTTGGGGAGGAATATTTTTCCACGGAGTCACGAGAACTGTAGATCCATGATGAAGAGCAGTTGGGCCGCTCTTTGATGATGCGATCGCTCAGACTGAGTTCAATTCATAGATCGCAGACTATTTCCACGATGTTTTCTCAAACTCATTAGTCGTCATTTTTGTGTATGTACTTGATCCTGGCCGATGATTGAGTGGTCAACAATCGCTCGAATGAGGGTTGTGAGTGAACTGTCTTAAATGCAATGTCGAGATCTGATATATGCAACAGCACCCGCGAGACTCTCCTAGTGTGCAACCTCGCACCGATAGGAATCTTACTCTGTTCGGTTTACTCCCTTTGGTGATCTAGAATTTTTCTCGTCTTGTGACCAACCAGATTCGAATCGTAATTTCGTGTGAGATACATGGGTCATTCAACAGTTTCTCAAGAACAATATAAATTCGTCCAAAACATTCCACGTTATCAGGTGCCGAGAATGGACTGTGAGCAATCAGGACCGATGTTTCTTTGAGATATTGCGGGACTCCCAATAATCATTCGCCCCTCTCGACGTGACTGCGAGAAAAATGACAACTCTCGAAAGTGACTTATTCGTTCCCAAATCTCACTTCACCACTCGTTGATTAACCCAAACGTGGATGACGCATCGAGAATAGTTAATTTCCAGATCTCATCCTTAGCCTCCTCTGTTTTAAAAGCAAAAGGATGAGGTCTACGGAAGTCGAAGGAGTTGGAAGAAATTCTTTCGAACTCTGGTACGCAGATGGGCATTCTGTTACAAAATCTCTCTTGGAAAGTTCTCGTGACGTTTTTCCATCAAAATCATTATGCCTCAACAGCAACACGGAAAAACTCATTCGAAAATTTCTATCTGACCCTCATCTTCATCTGGCCAAGCTTACATACGGATGGTTCCGTGACAATTACCTTCCGATCCTCTCTTCAAGAATACATGTTTCAGAAGAGAGATGCAACCCGAAACTTGACGTCTGTTTGTATGTAAATGATGCAAATAGGGGAAACGTAATGAATTATCCATCGAATCGACGAAATTCCGTCTCGTTGGAGAGAATTTACGTTATCATACAGCTCGAAAACAATCATCAGTCCTATTGGTAGGTAGTAAAATGGACTCGGCTCGGAGAATTGGTATATTGATCGAAAGTATATTCATTTGCACACGAGTCACTTGCATCAGGATGAAGGAAAAGTTGACAAATCTCTAAGATTCTATTATCCTCTTGCAGACCTCAAAAAAGCCTGAAAAACTTGGATGACAACAAACGAGTAAAAATTCCGATAGCAGTGTCAATCAACAAATCTTGTGAACGGAGCGGTAACAAATTGTCAATAAATTACACACGCGAGCCCCTACAAGTATCCATCTTTCGTGCTCATTAAACTTCGATCTAGAGATAAACGTTGGCATCAGGTGTTGAACGACGACAGAGCATCGCCCTGCTAATCTGATCAATTGCAGCCAAGCTCCGGTGCATATGTCGACCGCAAGAACAGAGATGATGTACTCGGGTGGAATCGCCACGTGAGCTTCAGCTAGATCTTGCGGGCGTCTGCATCGTTTATATTTGCACGTGGAGCTTCAAAATCTCGGGAAGATCTCCTATATATTCCATAATTAGGTCGTATCACCTATATGGCACCCAAATAATGATGATTTTGGGAGCAAATCTAACTCAAGATATCGAGTTTTGTTGATTTTCACGCCCGTAAGTTATACCAAACGAGAAACTCAACAAAACTTTGCTTACGGTGAAAGTTTCCACGCGGAAGATGGGCTCACCTACTCAACACAAGTACTCGACGCGCTGACGATTTTCAAGCTCAAAGATCATAAAATATGAGAAAGGAAGTAGAATGGGGGAGGGTAACGTATGCTGGATCGTCATGATGATGAGGCGATACCTGATGCCATTATTGTCTCGATTATCATGATTGTCAACTCACACTCATGCGTACAATTCACAGCAGACCAGAGAACACGTACGCATGACCGCGTTGCGTTCTATTGAATTGCACATAGCCGACAAGGTCGATCGATCACCCGCTTACACCCAATCGATCCGCGCCGAGGATCACGCGCAAATTCAACACACTGCTGAGAGCCCAGGGAACGTCCGAGCAGCGATTTGCCGCGAAATGCGAGAGTCATCGGGTCTCGGTGCGTGCGGAGCAATTGATGCGAAACGTGAGCAAGGTCCAAGCTTGCCCATCGTCTCAGGGCAATAAAGTTTCCTCCGAGGGTAATTTCGTACATATGCCTCGGCTTGGATCGTTCCCGTCTCGTCTCCGACGTCATTTCTGATTCAGCGACACGATCGACCGGCGCACGACGACAACAACGACGGTGCTCGAGGGGCCGCAACATTTCTCCGATGCCTCGTACGTCTATTCCGATCGACGTCCACTACACAGTGGAATTTTAGAGACCTGAGAAATTGTCCAAGGGTAATGGATCTCGCGTCGGCGAATTGAGATGTTCCGGGATCGATGCTTTTGTTGGGAGGATTAAATTGCGACGACGCATCAACTTGCGGTGTCTGAGTATTTTGTGTTTCGATGGGTATCGAATGCGTAGCTCAGAATATTTGAATCTTGAATCGATTCCCATTGATCGATTCATCTATGGAGAAATCGGTTGACACTGAGATGTGTAGCTCAACGCGGGTACCTATACGTCTGATTTTGAAAACTATCTGCTCGATCAAAGATCATCAAAAGTAACTTGGTTGCACATTTCATTCATTCTTTTCCAAATCATACTGTGAAGCTGCGCAGGGTGAATAAAATTCTCCAATGTAATGATGAAAAGGATGAATCTCATTCCGAGTATTGATTTGTAACTAGAGTTTTTGCCTTTTTTTCGCCACCGTTCACCCAGCTTGTGAGTTACATCGGAGGCTCCTGAAATGCTTCCGCAGCTCAAAAATGATATTTGTGAAATAGTAGGTAATGATCGATTGATATTGAATGGAGGTTTTTATCAGGTTCAGAAAGATGATATGTATAGCGTCAATCAGTGAATCGATCAGTCAGTTCCTACCATGATTCACTCAGCCACATAGGTAATTGATTTTAGCTCTATACCAGACCGAATCAGCCCGAATCAGCCGGACTCAACCGAATGTAAACGAACCATACTGGTATGACAAATCTAGTACGATACTCATACGACAATAGGATATTATCATGCGTCAGCTGAATTCGATTTGGCTCTTTTATACGCTTGTCTATGCGAAAAGAAAATTTTCTATTTTCGCAGAATTTTTTTATTCGTCTTCTATCAATTATAATTAAGGATTAAAATCGGCCGGATTCCACGCGCGCTTTCACTGAGCCAAGATCAGAGATTTTTACGGGTCTCTTCCGTTTGGAGTATCCTGCATCGGAACCCGTAATCTGACGTCAATAAGTGTGAACTGACGTCGATTCAGTCCATGGTTTGCTTACATCGAAAGCTGTTTGATAACCTGCCGTAACCTCTTGGCTTATTTTTGAGACCCGCATTAAATCACCAAATGTTGATTTGGACACGTTGATAATAATCTTTCTGACTCAGAATGAATGTTATTCAAGTCCTGAACCCAATAATGTAAATATCATTAAATGAGTGGCAAATATAGAACTGCTGCCCAGATTACTACGGCAAATGTCTTCCTCCATCCTCCTGATGCCTATGAACTCTTTATAATGCATAAATTCTTGAGTGTTTGATTATTTGACGGTGATGCTAAAATTTGTCAGTAACATGTGTTTCAATTTTCAATCATGTAAAGTGCTACTAAACATCACATGAAAGCATTATGAAAGTAAAGCAGAGGACAGCAGACGAATCGAGGTGCGCTGTAAAAAAATACCAGTCTCTCCACAATATTTGACGTCACTAAGACTCGAACGACGTCAGGATACCACGGGCGAGAACATACTTGCTAAAGTTTCTGATTTTCGTACGCCTCATTGGTTTTGGGATTTGAATCACGGGTCGATTTTCTATGGTGGAAATAAAATACTTTCGAGCCACAGATGAAGAAACTGTATTGTAATTTTCTTTCATTAGGCATGAACTTTCTATGGGAAGAAAGAAATTGGTGATGATGATTCCCTATTGTAGTACAGCAATTCTGGTACGCTACTAGTACGGTGCCAGTGGGGTACTACTGCGGTATCAGTATGGTTTTTAGTGAAATACTAGTGCGGTACTACTGCGTTACTTGTCCGATTCTACCGGCACTAGAGCGGACGTGGTGGTCCCAATGATCCTATCGAGTTGATCGGTCCGTGAGCGGGTAGGTGGAGGTCGGGTTGGTGGATAGATGGACAGATAGTCTGGTCTTGTCTGCTCTACTTCGGTCGAATAGGGTGTAGTTTGTTGTTAGTACAATTCTAGTACTAGCACCAAACTAGTCCGTACTAATACTGGCACCGAACTAGACCGAATTAGACCGAAGTAGAACAAGCCAGACCAGACCATCTATTCATCCATAACACGCTCTAGTTAAGTACTAGCACTAGAAGTGTTCTATCACCGAACCAAACGGTATTAGACCGAACTAAACCCGACCAGATCAGGCCATCTATTCATCCGAGATACAGTTCAGTTCAGTACTTGCAGCATTTGAATTGTTCTATCCATCCACCCGTCAACCCACCCATCACCCATACGGCGCCCAATCATACGATACCGCTTCTCCGTAGGCAGCTTAATACGCGGGAAATGGGCGGGAAAATTTCGGACTGGCGTTCAATCATAATATTCATCCAGCTGGAGGAAAAAGTCATAACTGATCCGAGGTTACGGGACTCAAATTTTGTGTTGGACTTTTGTAATTTACTATTTGGTCAATTTGGAGTTCAAGTGATATTCCTGTGAACCGCACCCTCGCTTAAATTTACGAAGATTATAGTCTTGATTTTTTCGAGGGCTTGTTATAACCCTCATGTGCTTAAATTCGTTGTTCTCCTCATATGTGCATAAAGTAACTTGCCCAGGGAGGTCTGCTGTTCGCACTAACCTAGTTTCATTAATGTTTTGAAAATTGCAGTTTTCGGCAATCATCTTGTTGCTCATATCAAATCGTTGAAGTCGGTTAAATTTGTCCCATCTTTCCTCATTGAAGATGAGATGTCAGCCACAAATCTCGCGACAGAAAACATGAATTCCCTAGCTACCATCGTAAGATTTCTCGGATGGGAAACTGCTGACTTACTCATGCAATGTCAGAAGATTGGGAGACCTCGAAATTCTTTCGTAATCAATGGATGGGTGATCCCTAAAGATAGTCATTCCATCTTTAGCGATTCATATTATTTCGGACAAAAACCAGCCCCAAAAATGTAAGGCCTCCCAAACATTTTTCCATAATTCAGATACCAAACCATATCAGAGCACCAGCTTGACTGGAATATCGTCTCGCGTGTCGTTAAATATCGATTACTCTTATACGAACAGTGCGCCGTACGCGCATACTACATCCTGTGCAACCAAGCTGCATTCAATTTCTCGGAGCGTGAACATCGATCATTATCAATTGCCATGGATACACATATTACAGAGCTACATCAGCGATCGAGCATCCAATACCCATACAACTTTACACATGGTCTATAGCAGTATAGCTGCCGTAAGTACACATTCAAGTATTATACTCCAACCTGTGCAAATGTGCAGAGAAATGGCAGCAAGTATCGCACAGTATAGTTGACCGCGGCCACTGCTGCACGCATCTCGATCGGGATCTCGGTCTCTGCCTTGGTCGCCACCAGTGTATAACGCGAGATCGCAATCTCTGGCGCACGCGAAAACCGCGTTCGTATCGTAGTCCTCCCCCGCCGGGGATAAACGGATCGAACAGAAGTGAGAGAAGGGCATAGAGTATATTTCTCTGTCCTGTATGTTGAGTGTACAGGGAGCAAAGGAAGAGTAAGTGGAGGTAAATATCGCGAGTTGGATAGCGCGTGAGATCGAGTTGTAATTTGGCGTGCTTGCGCATTGCAGTCTGCTTGCGCATTCCTCGATCGATCGTGCTGCGATTTGTGAATAGAAGATGCGTTTCCATGCTCACTCGATGTGCAATAACAGGTGGCTTCTGGTGAAAATGGAACATAGATAGCTTCGTTTGGAAGAAACTTACAATAAATACGTCATATTGTTGAGATTGACGCATTCATAGATGTAAGTAATATAGACGTCGAGACTAGCAAAACCTGGTGTCCATCGGCCCAACCATTCCCGGCTTTTACTACTTACACCAGTTCATTAGCTGATCATATTCATGGAATCCTACCGCAATATCTGTGCACTTCCAGTTCCTTGGTGGAGTTATCGGTTGCTCAATTTTCATTGAAGCCCTGTTATGATCAATAAGTTGTAATCAATCCTGGAATATTCTACGTGGAATGGTCATTCGTTGTCATCCTTAGCCCACATCATAGAATAGATTAAAATGGAGCAATTTTTCGGCTAACTACGGAGATCTTTCGTGAAAATGGAAGCAAAATTTGTGTGTACCCAAGATGCCCTCCATTTGGTTTTTTCGGAAGAGAGCGCCTTTTTCACAACTCAGGGCGTGTTCATCACGTCGAAATGGATCGGAAATAGGGTTTTGGATCGGCAAATATCTCCAAATGTAGTTGTACGGCAATGAAAGTTTTTCACTCTTCATCATCGATTTACACAGTGTTTTGGGGGAATCGATATAGCTCCATCCAGTTAATCAAAATAAGACGTACTTTAAGCTCATTCCAAAGGTCGTGAGACAAGTATTCCAATGAGCTAAATTTCATTGAGCAATTTTGAGGTAGACCAGAGTTGTTGAGGAACGGCTTGATGGTGGCATGTTACGTACACACTTGCGCAATTCGCGATACCTCGGCTCTGATTGATCAAATTTCAAGTTACCTCAGTGCATTTCAAAGGTCTTGGAACAAGCTTTAAAATTAGATGAAGAAGTATATGTTGAAAAATATTGAAGTGGGCCAAAACTATTGGCAAACCGGCTTAAGAGGAGCAAGATGGGTACAATCACCTTAATTCAAATTTCAAGACTTCTGGCGGGAAAATCGAACTAATATTGCTCAGTGTTCACAAATGCGTGAAAGGAATGATTTCCTGGAAAACTTGGACTCTTTCTTATCCAACAATAGAGCCAGCCCAATTCCATTTTGAATGCTCTTGCGCCTAGCACCCAACATTCATCAAAACCGGACTCATTTGAATTCAATTTGTGCGCCTCAGACTGATGATGAAATCCAAGAATGAAAAGTTACACTTCGTTAGTGAATAAGACAAGACTTGCGCAAGTAGGCTACCTCGTTAAGGGCTTGTAGAGTAGTTGGTCAGAGGTACGCACTCGGTACTTGTCGCACAGAAAGAACAAGCCTCTCCAACTTCACGATAGCCCTCCAAAAATCTCGACGAAGACAAAATTCAAACGCAGTCCCTCGCTCTTGACATTTTTTTTTCTCTTCACAAGCACGCAAATGAGGGAGAAAATTTCCAAAAAAAGCAATTAAAAACAGAAAGAAAAGAGTCAAAACGTGTGCAACGGAGCATCAAGAAGATTCTCTGAGTGTGAGAAAGAGAACTCTCAGAGAGTCTAGAGGGAAATGCGCATACAGCCCGGGGCGTCCTTACAGTTGCGGAACTCGCCTCTGTACACCTACAACAAGCTCTTGGGCATCAGAGTGCGTGCAAGCCCATAACGGATTCTCCGACGCGATTGCTATGCGCATCAGAGACAGCTCGCGCTCGACCGATTCGTTCGCACCTTTTCTCAAGGGACCCTGCTGCATCCTGGTATATAATACAGAGTTCGAAAGACCCTGGGGCTTCGACTAACGCTAATCCAACGCGTAGAGCAGCCGATTCACGGTTATATCTCGACGTTTTGCGAGACCCGGCAATGAACTTTGCTCTCGAATTCAATGGTGCCATTACATGGCTGTTTTCTATACGTTCCTCTGAGGCTATATTGTAGAGAGTTCGAACAGGATCTCAATGATCGATCTATGGGTAGGTACCTCATATCTATGGACAATTTTTTTCTTTTCTCAGAATATCTTACGAAATAGAATTTCTACGGTGGTAAAAATTCTGTAGAACCTACTGGTAAAGTGGACTCGGTATCGGGCATTACATCACCAAATGGGGAAGCCATGCCAAAAAATTCTACTTCCCTCTGGAATTTTTTCACTGGATATCAGAAAAATGATCGATATCGCGTGAACATTTATCGTGAAATCTATCGTCGCAGCAGCGAGTTGGGCTGTATGGATGTTGATTTTTGCCCGCACGCTATCGGCATATACAATTTCAATCTCGCAGTGGCGGTAGTGGTTGTAGTAGTAGTAGCTACCCTTTGTAATACAATGCTCTCTGCGGGTGCTGCAACCTTTGTCGCGCAACTTCCTGGTAAATGCTGGGTATGCCCTCAAACATACAATACTCTGCAACAAATATTCTTGCCCGGGTCAACCCCGACTTGTGCACGATACGTTATCTCGATAGATGCGCTGCTGCGTGTAGAAATGATGAAAAGATACATATAATACCAGATACGAATTCCGATGAACCAACTGCTAAAAATTGAAGGAGGCAAGGCTTGTGTACATTTGATAGAAAATCTTGGTACCTTGATTTCCTTGATCTTGTCAAAGTCGGGTCAGAGAGAATTTGATTTAATAAGATGAATTCAGAGTCATAAGAAACTGGGCATGGTGTTTATGAAAAATCAGATTATGAGACGAAAACGCCATCCAAAATAGAGAATGATTTGTAGCACGCCAAGACAGGAGAAATGTCATTCGAATAAAAGTCATACTGGTAGGGTCCAAAAATCCAAACAAAATGACGATTCTCAGTTTTTTAGCATGGATGAATACATCGGAAAAATTGAGCCATTAGGGGACGCCAAGACTTGTAGAAGCTACAACTCTGGGGCCATTTAATATTCTCCAACGCACTCAAGCTTGTATTAAAGCTCACTTCAGTAGCTTGGAAATAGTGTCTCCCACGTTCGGATTTGAAGAGTCAGTCAACTTGAACTAATTGGACGAAGTAAGAGAGTCCACGTTTCGAAACTATTGCATATAGAGCACTGAAATAATATGAACATTTTCACCAAATGGCGTTCTTCTTGTTTTGGCGTGATGGTTCAACTCCGTACACCTTTCTGGATGACATTATTCTCTCATGATTCGGCGACTCCTGACCACCGTGTTGGAGGGAAACTATAGTTACAAGTAATTCAAAAATACACTCACTTATCATGTGGAGGATCGATTTTTAGATAGCCCCTGGATTATTTACTACTGAATGTGCAATATCAGTCCATAAATGCGTCTAACGGGATTCTGTTTGCCAAGATACTCTCCACCTGGAATGCATAATGTGCCTCGTTGACGAGTCTTAAGGTTTAGTAGATTAAAATTGACATTTGCCTCGGCTCCATTATAACCCACGATAGTTATGACACAGAGGTCATAGATGATAGTTTTTGCCCCAGAAGGTTTACTCATCTCACTTCTGTGATGGATGGATTTCAATTTATTGACTCTCAGGGAATCGCAATTGTGTTGCATTTTAGAATAAAAATCCAATCATAGCCATCTAAATGTGGTCACAGATCAATAATTCATTTGAACTGTATAGATGTTCGATTTCCATCTGAGCCTTTTTGGGAGGTGACAATTGTTGGATAATCGCTTTTTGGAACTTTGACTTTTTTGCTCTCTGGCTGGGAGCTGAAAACATCTGTCGGAATCCGTTCATTGACATTGGCCGATATTGCAGCACAAAATTTGAATTTTCAAAGTTAGAAGTATGAACTGAGTCAAAAAACTTCATAAAGATGCCAATCAAATCTCCATAGAAAGTTTTTGGCCTAATTGAAAGTTGTGAAATTAATTGCAAGGGTGGAAAACCTCAGATTCCAAAAGTAGACTCATTAGTCGATTTTGACTCGGAACAACTCATATCCGAAATCCGGAACTCTGCGATACTTGTGAACTCCATAACCCTACGATCCTCAAGACTCCATATAGACCCCCAGGGTAAAGATGGCCACCACTATGACTTATAACTGATCCAAACTATGGAGTTCCAAGGCTAGATTTTGCCTACCACCAAGGGTTTTGTTTGAATTGAAGGATCAATTTCGAAGCTGTAATTAGCCCCCAGAAAATCATCCCGATCTACTCGACATCTATTGTTCATTTTTCTACAAAAAATTCGTCCAAACGCATTCTCATGCTCGCTCACCCAGACTCCGGGTCTATCACCCCGATTGTCAATCGATCGAACTTCACCTTCAGCGTCTATCTACTCCTTACGAGCAGTCGATGCGATTCACCTTCGATATTTTCCCAGGCCCGCAGATCCAAGATCAGGCGAGAATCTCAGTTTACTGGCAGGGGCGATCGGCAGCAGCAGCAGCAGCAGTCTCGATTTCTCGTCGTGGCTTTCTATCATTGTGAAACGCGATCGGCCAATTAAAGTAGGGTAAAATAATTTCCCTACGGCGCGATGCGGCTATCCTACGGGGATCGCGTCGAGTTAAGGCCGCCACGCACATCTATCTCCCGCTCGCTTGTTCCGCTGTTTCCTCGTGCTGCTGCTGCTGCTGTTGCATGGCAATCGATTCTTGAGCGATAGCGGGGCAATCGAGAGCGATCCTCTCGCGCACGCCGACGCTCTTTTCCATCCTGCATGCACACTCCTCACTGACCAGCTGTTATTGGAGGCAGCAAAAGGTAGATCTGAAATTGTGATAGGCCAACGTCTCGTCACCGCCGTCGCGTCGCCTACGTTCTTTTCTGAGCCCCGTCTTCGTCGTCAGGGTGGCTGCAGTTTCCAGGAAAATGCATGGAGTATGTTTATAAGTCCTATATCGTACTTGGGTATGGCGGTGCTGAAGGGTTGGTGGCGCTGGTCAGCCGGCTCTGATTTTGCGATTACAACTTAATCCGTGGGAGATATTGGGCCCTCCTCGTCCTCCCCCACGAAGGGAGCCCGTGGCAGATATCGGCTCGCGTTCAATATTTATGAGAGGCCTCTTTCTCATAATACGTGGATCCCACATACTTGGTCTGCATCGCCCGTAAGAGAGAAAGTGATCCCATGCATCACTGCATGAGCACTTGGCTTCGCCGTAGTTAGGCATGTTATATGCAAGTACTGTTTCCACGCGTGCTCCAGTTCCTTTGCGATTATCATCGTCCACTATTTGCCTTCATCTGTTTTATTTGCCAACAGCATCCCTTATTTGCGTTGGACAATTTACTGTACAGAGCGTGCATATTGGATGTATGACACGTAAAATTTACGCAGGAACGTCACATATGTTAATGAATAATTAATGACTTTTTTTTTCTCCGCGATCTGCAAAATTCTCAGGGGTGCATGAATTCTCGTCGGCACGAACAAATACAGAATCAGGGGTTCTGAAAGATTAGATTTTGATGGTCCAGAATTCAAAAATTGTAAAATAAATGAGTGTATTTTTTTATATTTCAGATCTACAACCGACTCCCTGCAGAAACAACGAGAACGAAAAGCATCAACATTGAATACCTCAAAGAGAATAGAAAAATATGAACATTGATGCAATCTTGCTTCTATCAAAACCTGAAGACATTGCAAAAATGCTAATGCTGACATGCAAATTGGACCTATAGATGGAAAAACCAAACATTTCCCAAAGGACTACGAAATTTCTTGTGACTAATGATATTATATTCGTTAACACGTTCGCTGCGGTGGCGAAAATCGCAGTTCCTTTTTTGTGTGCGGCGGGTCCCACCGGTGGGTCCCGCGCAATATTAAATCCCATAAAACGAAAATCTGCCGCACACAAAAAAGGTACTCGCGCTCGGCGGGACCCACTGGTGGGTCCCGCCGCAGCGAACGTCTTAATCGGCATTGAAGAACTTATTTTCTTCTTCTATTAATCTCGAAATATGAAATCGACTGAGAAATTATCGATCGGGATCTGATCATGGAGATTTTAGTTGATGAAAAATTGCATTTGACTTACATCGTTAGTTCAAATCTGGGTCCGGATAATTTCTCTCTCATGAATTCAGTCAAATGCAATTTTTTTTATTAACTGACATCTACACGATCAGACACCGATCGTTAATACCTTATTAAAATCGATCTCAGGTCTCGAGATTGATAGAGAAAGAAAAATATTCCTCCAATGCCGATTAATATTATCATTTGGAACATGAAAGGATGGCACAAGTTCTAAAAGAATATCCTTGTGACTAATTATTTCATTTTCGCCCCCGCAAATCACGAAGTTTGAGTGTGATTTTGGGGTCTCATGATAAAAAATCATGTCTGTTTCGCACTCTTTCGGACACATTTAGCGTTGTATAGTCATGTTCAACGTTCGTAGTTGAACTTAACTTTCTTAGGGCCCAGAATGGATGCTGTCATATAAAGCAGAAATTGATCATTTTTCACAAACATTATTTTACTCGCTAGCAGAGCTCAAAACAAAGTCGTTGAAAATTTTCAAATGGTTACTAGATTTGTCTGTTTATAGATCATATGACGTCTTAATATCGAAACTAACAACCCTGTAGAGGTTGAACCAATCGTCTAATGAATCAAAAGATGACCGGATGGTGATTAACGTCGATGTTTTGAATTTGAACAGCACGGAACTATTTTTTGAACCACACAAACAGTTATGGCGTTCGTCAGACCAATCAGTTTGCAATCTACGAACGCCATTCAACAAGGTGGAATTTTTTCGAGAAAAAAAACTCAACAATCAAAAATCACACAGAACCTCCAAGTTCCATGACTGTCGATCACATTCCAGGTATTTACTGGTTTTATGTTCTGGGCCAGCAATGTGTCGAATAACCAAGTGAATGGCATCTTCAACGCGGTCTGACCCATTCTGTCTGTGACTACTGAATTTTTCAAAAGTTCTCGAAAGAAGCAAATTTGGTAACTCTTACTCTTGGAAAACTTGGACACGGATAGTAAGAGATCTCTTAGCACAAGATGCGCGAGTGAATGAGTTCTAATTATTCAATAAGTTGTGATCGGCGTTGTTGTGTCTGACTAGTACCTGCCGTATCTACTGGCATCCATAAAAATCAAATGGATGGATGACAGTGTGCGAGTATGAATTCCTCTTTTCAATAACAGAGCTATTTTTGGAGATACAGCAAAAGTGAATGCTAATTGATTGTACTTCTTTTTCAAAATTTGAGATCCTCGTGGCGCGGAACAATTATTCATGAATTCGAAACACCATTAACTTGTCGAGTATCAACATTAGTCTACCATTTCGAAAAGGCGTAGTATCGAGACTTGATCTTCAAACCGTTCAACTGACTGATTTGCTATTAATAGTATACTATAAGACTGACGCTTTTAATCTACTCAGAACCAACATCGCTCAGCGTCGAGGCACTAAACAACGTCCAGAAAAAGCGATTGAACCCCATCAGCATCATCACCGCATCAGCTCTACATTATACTTGCGTGAAAGCCCAAAGAAACGCACTTTTTGCGCTGGAGAACCTCGATATCCCACAATGCACACTGTGGTCTATCCTCACTACGAAACCCAACAAAAAGTAGCGGATCGAACTTGGCATCGTCTCCGTTTAAACTAACCCCCGCAGCGTCTAGTCAATTGAAAATAAATTTTCCCACGTACATATACACTCAATACTTAAGGCTACCGCCACGCGGCTGGTCCAAACACGGACCGATGCAACGTTGTCGCGATCCGAGAACAAGCGCGAATAAAATGCCACCGATTACGACGATAATAAGGCCTGAACCATCCGCAAAAGAAGCCCCATGGCTATGCTACTCTCTACCACACACTCTTTACGATGGATATATCGACAGCGAATAGAAAAGACACGGCCGCTAATATAACAGGGCCCATAACTAAGACTCGTAGTCCTAAAGTCTAAGGTAGACTCGATAGACCCCGCTAATTTTCACCGAGAGTCCGGCTTCTACACTTCCTAGTGGCTTGCTTTAAGGAAAATATGGCTTTAGTCAGTGGATAAATATATCGGTAGAGTGCGTTAAATACACGAGAAGAGTCTCTCCTTCTGATGGATATAGGCCCATTGCGAATGGGGCCCGATTCAAAGGCACTGCGACTCTTTTCTCACACTTGATAAGTATAAGACTCTTTTACTGATGTTGGAAGATTCACGAGCTCGACAGCTCTATGCCGTTTGAAAGCACGTGTAGAGATATATATAGGTAGATACATCGGCAGAAAGGGAGACGACTGACTGCATGCCTCACGCAATTGCGCTAAAGCTGCCGTCGTCTTTCGGTCCGCTTGGGGGTAAGATGAATCGCTGAGATCGTTGATCCAGATGTAGAAGCAGTTGCAGCATCACCAGCAGCAGCAGCAGTTAGGAAGGAAGGAGAAGGAGGGTAGAAGTCGTGCGTATATATATTGGAGAGTGGTGCGGACACTCGGGACTCGGCCTCTTTTGCATCCAGATTGCCGATGTCACGGTGATGTTGCTTCAAGAACCGAAGAAAATTGCCTCTGATGTAGAGTTGTGACTAGAGAGATCGATCGATTTTCTTAGATTCTGAATGGCTCTGGATTGGTAATGAGATCAAACTGTTGAGTGTCTCTATTTCAGGCTGGTGTCATGGGATTTTTCCGATCAATATTTGATTATACCGTTGAGTTGGGTAATTTTGGTACGATTTCGTTACTTTTCATTTTGTTTGACTCGGCATTCCAACATACATTGACAGAACCAACTTCTATTAGTGGTCAATCTCAAGCTTACAGTCTCAGCTTTCGATTGCGGGGTTACAAAGTTCAATTTGATGAGTCTGAGTTGGAGCTATTAGCAGTTGAACAAGTGTACCAAAGTTAGACCCCGATGGGGCAACTTTGGTACGCTTACAGAATATTTCAATTCTACCCACCACCATGCGAGTGAATCAATTTCAATCGTTTAGAAGTTTCATTTCCAGCTATTTGAAACATTTCAAGACCCCATACACCATCACTCGACTGAAGGAAAGTTGAAAAGAAGCTGTCATAGGAAGGTGTTCTGAAGTTACCGTATCCTCGCAACATTGAAAAATAGCTCAGGTTCACCGTGTGTTGAGATACTTAACGCACGAGCGTATGCGAGTATCAAAGTCGTTGCATATTCTATTTTTTGAAATCATGTGTTGCATATTCTATTTTTTGCAATCATCGCGTGAAATTGGTGCTTCAAAGACTTATAAAAATGTTCCTTATATACGCACTAACTTTACGCGCATGATTTTGGAATAGTATTTTCACATCAGGGTAACAGGTTTCATCACAAGAATGCAAAAAAACACCTTCGTATGCAAACGTACTATCCATCGTTGGTTCCAATTTACCGGAGTTCCTTGAGAAAATTCGTTGGAAATGAATGGAAAAATTACAAAGATTACTTGGAAACTCCAAAACCGTTTTCTGAGAGATGTGAGCGTTCTATGGAACGCATACTAACGCATAAAATCTCCAGGTGGAATAACAACATGTGGAATAAATCATCAAGACCCAGATTCATAGTGGCATCTACTTGTTCGTCACTCTATCATGATATTCCATCAAAATGAGGACATGGTCTTGAAATTATTAGCTCGCTCCAGTGTTACGCTTCGATGTGGCTTGTTATTGACAATATACAGTTCAACTTTCCAGTCTGAGTTCCATAAAAAGAATGAAGGTTTGGTAGTTAGCAGCTGTCTTTGTATCATGAGATTGTGATATTTTTCGCGGTGATGATTTGGGTAGGTATTTTTGTACGGTGGATACTCCAGAAAATGTCCTCGGATGTGCAATTAAAATGCAAAAACTGCAGTAAAAACTCGAAAACGTGCCATCATCTACAGACAAAATGTTTCATTCCCCTATTAGCAGTGAACGTTGCTACAACGTTGCAGCAACGTTGCTGTGCAACGTTTGCAACCAAATCTGCAACTTGCTGGGACGTTGCCACAACGTTGTTGCAACAGGTTAATGTCCGCCCACGATGGTTGCCGCAACCAAATTTGCAACCAACGGAAGGTTGCAGGCTTGTTGTGATTCGGGTGCAGAACAGTTGCAGAATGGTTGCAAAAACGTTGCTGCAACCTTTGTTGGGCGTTTTCCCTGGTTTTGGAGCTAAGTTTGGTTGCAGTTTTGGTTGCGGCAACCTTGTTGCAACGTTTCTGCAACCACCAATGGGATTCTGCGGAATGAGGTTGCATAGAGTGTTGCAAATACGTTGCGAAAACGTTGCTGCGACTTTCTTTGCAACCAACCCTGGGAATCCGCGAAATAAAGTTGCACTGGAACGTCACAGAAACGTTTTCACAACGAACTGCGCAACGTTGCAGGAAGGGCTTCGAGCAACGTAACATGAAAGGTTGCATCAACGTTGCATCGACCTTGAGCAATTTTTTTTGCAACCAAACCTCAAAATCCTCGGAAGAGGTTGCACAGAAACGTTGTTGCAACGTTTCTAAAACCTATTATGCAATGTTGTTGAAGATTCTCCGGATCAACGTTCCACAGGAAGTTGCAAAGACGTTGCTATGACGTTGCTGCACCATTTATTGCAACCAATTTCTAAAATTCACGGAGAAGGTTGCTATAAAAGGTTGCTAACACGTTGCTGCAACTATCATTGCAACCAAATCTCAAGCTTGGGAGAGAAAAGGTTGGACTGAAACGTTGCTGCAACGATTCTACAACGTACTTTGCAACGTTGCCGAGAGGAGATCGGGTCAGTGTTGCATGGAAAGTTGCCGAAACGTTTCTAAGACGTTTCTGCACCATTTATCGCAACCGATTTCTAAAATTCACGGAGAAGGTCGCTATGAAAGGTTGCTAACACGTTGTTGCAACTTTCATTGCAACCAATTCTCAAGCTTGGGGGAGAAAAGGTTGGACTGAAACGTTGCTGCAATGATTCTACAACGTACTTTGCAACGTTGCCGAGAGGAGATCGGGTCAGTGTTGCATGGAAAGTTGCAGAAATGTTGCTAAGACGTTTCTGCACCATTTATCGCAACCGATTTCTAAAATTCACGGAGAAGGTCGCTATGAAAGGTTGCTAACACGTTGCTGCAACTTTCATTGCAACCAAATCTCAAGCTTGGGGGAGAAAAGGTTGGACTGAAACGTTGCTGCAACGATTCTACAACGTACTTTGCAACGTTGCCGAGAGGAGATCGGGTCAGTGTTGCATGGAAAGTTGCAGAAATGTTGCTAAGACGTTTCTGCACCATTTATTGCAACCAATTTCTAAAATTCACGGAGAAGCTTGCTATAAAACGTTGCTAACACGTTGCTGCATTTTTCACTGCAACCAAATCTCAAGCTCGGGGGAAAAAAAGGTTGGACTGAAACGTTGCTGCAACGATTCTACAACCTACTTTGCAACGTTGCCGAGAGAAGATCGGGTCAGTGTTGCATGGGAAGTTGGAGAAACGTTGCTAAGACGTTTCTGCACCATCTATTGCAACCAATTTCTAAAATTCACGGAGAAGCTTGCTATAAAACGTTGCTAACACGTTGCTGCAACTTTCACTGCAACCAAATCTCAAGCTCGGGGGAAAAAAGGTTGGACTGAAACGTTGCTGCAACGATTCTACAACGTACTTTGCAACGTTGCCGAGAGAAGATCGGGTCAGTGTTGCATGGAAAGTTGGAGAAACGTTGCTAAGACGTTTCTGCACCATCTATTGCAACCAATTTCTAAAATTCACGGAGAAGCTTGCTATAAAACGTTGCTAACACGTTGCTGCAACTTTCACTGCAACCAAATCTCAAGCTCGGGGGAAAAAAGGTTGGACTGAAACGTTGCTGCAACGATTCTACAACGTACTTTGCAACGTTGCCGAGAGAAGATCGGGTCAGTGTTGCATGGAAAGTTGGAGAAACGTTGCTAAGACGTTTCTGCACCATTTATTGCAACCAATTTCTAAAATTCTTGGAGAAGCTTGCCATAAAACGTTGCTAACACGTTGCTGCAGCTTTCACTGCAACCAAATCTAAAGCTCGGGGGAAAAAAGGTTGGAATGAAACGTTGCTGCAACGATCCTACAACGTATTTTGCAACGTTGCCGAGAGAAGATCGGGTCAGTGTTGCATGGGAAGTTGCAGAAACGTTGCTAAGATGTTGCTGCACCATTTATTGCAACCAACCCTAGTAAAAAAAAGTGCCTCATGATCATATATGACCACGTTCCGGGCCGAACTATGGTCATATATGACAACCTATGACTGACTATGGTCTATGTCGGTATCATTTAATAGGTCGTCATAGGTCTTCATACTCAATCATGAGTATTGAGAGGCAACTCGTGAGTGGTCGTGGAACATCGTGATTGGGCGGGTACAAGAATTTTCCCCGAAAATGTATTTTCGAGAGGAGGGAAGACTTTGCTGTTTGACCCTCAAGGGCGCTTATTTGGTGGTAAAAATTTTTCAAGTCGACGTGCAATGGAGCCTCAGTCATGACTTAGTGCTCTTAAAACCTATAAGTATTCGATTGCTGGCCGCAACGAGGATCCTCCGATTTGGTTCTGATCATCTCTAATATCACAAGCTGACCGTAATCATCGAAACCGCCAGTTGTCCTATGTCCGGGTAAATTCGGAAGAGGGTGTCTTTCCGACACTTTTCAGTATTGGGCAAGTCCGCGAAAACGTCAATCGTATATTGACGGACTCGAATTTGATTTTTGAAGGGTAGATGAGAAGATTAAGGTTGTAGAACTCGGTTAACTTCCTCACACCCTAGGAAGACAGTACGGACTCAACGAAATGTTCGATTTTCTCACTTGAGTTATGAAAAATACAAGAAATATGAGTGAAAAAAGGCCAATCATGCGAGTGACCTTCGTTACGCTCGGAAATCTATATGGCATATTTTGCAACCGCTGAGTAAGAAACCGAGATTCGTAAGGCCAGGATTTATTTTTATTCGACCAATCTTGACGTACCTTAGCGCATTCGATTCCTCGTCTCAAGACTTTCAAAATCCGCTCTTCAGGGTTGAAGAACTCTGATTTGGAGCGATTTTATGTACAAAACACGAAGATGGTTTGAGAATCAAGAAGGCCGACATCGGAGTGTACCCAACATGCCCCCATATGGCTATCTCGGAAAGGCGTGCAGTATGGCTTTTTTTACCACTCAGAACGTGTTTATCACGTTAAAATAGGTCGGAAACGATGTCTTGAGCCAGCTAAAAGCTACAAATGTCGCTGCACGATGATCAAAACGGATCAAAGCAATTCTATTCACTTCATTGCCGATTGACATTGTTTTAAATGATGGGGGCAAGTTGGGTACACACTTTTGTAAACTCTCAAAAATCACCTTTCGGGAGAATTCAAACAGCTCAG
The DNA here is from genome assembly GCA_029851415.1 of Eretmocerus hayati. NCBI lineage: Eukaryota > Metazoa > Arthropoda > Insecta > Hymenoptera > Aphelinidae > Eretmocerus > Eretmocerus hayati. The sequence continues at coordinate 3,277,581 of CM056742.1, forward strand.
CTCCACTATATCCAAATTGGACGTATCTTAGCTCATTTTAAAGGTCTTGAGACAAGCTTTAAAATGAGCTAAGGTACGTTGGAAAATATGGAGATGGGCCAAAGTTATTAAGAAAATGGCTTAATGCGGGCAAGTTGGGTACACTTACCTTAAATATTTATGCAAAGTTTTCTGTATGAAGCATGCTGTTTTCGTGATTTCTCACGAGGTTTCATATTTCTCTGTCATATTTCACAGTTGACCATTACTCAGATGGAACACATTTTACCTTAAATTGTTTATTAGAGCATCCCTTTCTCTGTGTGTTGAGGGGGCGGGGTAGCAGTGTGCGTGGTTGTGCGTGTGCGTGCGTGTGTTGGGGTGTGGGTGGTTGTGTGTGTTTGTGTGTGAACATTACCGATCAAAAAGTTGCATCGTAAAAGGAAAATCCCTTCATTGGAGAATTATCCTATCTTTCTCGCCTTATTGGCCTGAAACTACTTGAATTAGGACCATGCTTTGGGTTTTCTCCAAGTACCTCAAGAAGGTTCTTTTGATCCGGTACGGCAGATTGCTGCCAGGTCAAGTCACATATTTGATGGAATTCATAAAAATTGAGTCAACTTTCTCACTTCCTTGAGTCAGGTATTAGGATCTAAATCAAAATTATTCCGAAATCATCACAAATACAAGTGAAGAGCTTCATAATTCGCTCTTGAGAATTCTTCTTGGTTGTTCCTGGTCCGAGAAATGACGGTCTATCTGACAAAGGATTGCTCTCAAAAATCGGACCAGTCATTGTGCAATCTAGAAAGGACTCACGTTTGAACTAATACCAGCACTGTTCTTGATTCTTTCCAACAACAATTGAGAGGAATTTTCTCGTAGTCCTATTTCCTCACCGTCCATAGATTTGAGGACTCTTTCTCAAATCTTTCGTCAGAGAAACCGTACACTTTCTCTGACAAAACATTTTAGTCGAGAAAGAGTCTTTATGTCAGAGATTATGATTTGCTACGCTAGGAGACGCCCTAGTACCTTTAGATCTGTGATATTTTTTTGACAGTACTTCATGTACCCACACGTGAAGGACCACATACAGGGTGTCCGAAAAGTAAGTATCCACCCCCCTTTTCTTCTGAAACGGTTAAGAATCGGGGAAAACCCCGGAGCAATTGTACCCTAATTTTGAAGGGGACATCCGATGGTGACCTCATTTTTTACCTTGTAGGTCATTTTCAAAGTAATTTGGAGATCAACTCAATTGTTTCGAATAGAAACACCTACTTTCGACCTCGAAATCCGAAAGAACGTGAAAAATTATCAAACTTTTGCCTAAAACTTTATTTGATTCGACTTGATCTTGGCGAGATAAATGGAGGTCAGCACGGTTGCCGGTAACCTCTGTAGCTCCAAGAAAGAGCATTTTATCGAAAAGTGTTTGGGGTGAAAATTGTTCATGATCACAGTAAAAATGAGCTAGTTACGTTGTTTTTGAACTTGGAGGTCATTTTCAAGGTCATTTGGAGATCAACTCGATTATTTCAAGGGCAACACCTGCTTTTGACCAATGATTCCTAAAAAACGTGGAAAATTATGAAACTTTTGTCCGTAACATTTTTTTATTCGACTTGACCTTGGCGGTAAATGGAGGTCAGCACGGGTTGACGATAACCTCTGTAGCTCCAAGAGTGAGCATTTTATCGAAAAATGTTTGGGATAAAAGTTGTTCATGATCTCAGTAAGAATGGGCTAGTGACCTCGTTTCTCCTTGGAGGTCATTTTCAAGGTCATCTGGAGAGCAATTCGATTTATGAAGGGAAGAGAAGCTTAATCTAGAATTTTGATGGGAAAAACTTTCAGAATGAATGAAATCACGAATTAAAAAACTGCTTCGGGCAGAAGTTTCATAATTTTCCACGTTTTGCGAAATCAGATGTCAAAAGTAGGTGTTTCCGTTGAAGAAAATCAATTTGACCTCCAAATGACCTTGGAAATGACCACCGAGGTAAAAAAGAAGATCAGTAGCTCATTTTCACTGTGATCATGAACAAATTTTATACCAAATAATTTTCGATAAAATGCTCGCTCTTCGAACTACAGCGGTTACCGTCGACCCGTGCTGACCTCCATTTACCTCGCCAAGATCAAGTCGGATCAAAAAAAGTTTCTGGCAAAAGTTTGATAATTTTTCAGGTTCTTTCGGAATTGGAGGTGAAAAGTCTCTATTTGAAACGATTGAGTTGACCTCCAAATTACCTTGGAAATGACCTTCAAGGTCAAAAACAACGTCACCATCGGATGTCCCCCTCAAAATTAGGGGACACGTGTTCCGGGGTTTTCCCAATTCCTAACCGTTTCAGAAAAAAAGGGGGGGGGGGGGGGGTACGTACTTCTCGGACACACTATATACTTTTTTCCTCTTGCTTTAAAATGTGAGGAACTCAATTTACGAAGTTTTGACGTGCCACTGTGATCGGTCAATACGAGATTCGGGTTAATCATCGATCCAGTCATCAGAACGGCTTCCCAACAAATTTTCGAGTCAGTCATGGGATAAATCACATTCAACTAGATAGCTGCTCGAATTAAAACGTCTCCGACCACGAAAGCCTTTAAAGATTGAGTGTTGACAACTTACACGTGATGAGAAATAATGCGTAACCATAGCAGCAATGTTATTAATTTCCGTGTATCTTTCTGAATATCACCTTCTGCTGTGAGTACTGAGGAATTCCATGTCAATTTTCTCGTCATTATCTCCGACCTTTTTTTCCTTCCATACGTTTTTCTTCTCGTTGTCTAGTGTCAAAAAATGATAGTTCCAATATTTTGGAGGTCCAGAAATTTTCTTGCATCAACCGGGTCTGTATAAGTGATTCTGCTACATATTCAAAACTTGAAACATTGGATCAACAATTAATAAATGACTCTGGATCGCTTCCACTAATCACAATTTTCCTCTCAGTATTTCAAAACAGGCTCATGAACCTATTGCTTCACCACCTCACAACCTTTTCTGGGCCTTCTTGGACCTTGCCAGACTTTATTACGTTCGCTGCGGTGACGGTTTTTCGTAATTCAATTCTTGTCATGAACTGAACTCCCGTATTTAGGCAAATATATTTGGATGGGAGTAAACTTTCCCTTGGCTCGTAGTTTACGCCCTAGGCAAAGTAAGTCACCTCGAAGGATTCTGATTGGGGATATTTTTCGAATAATTACGGGCTGGTGGAGATTGAAAAATGGAATTTCGCGGGGCCCACCGGGGCACCCCGCCGCAGCAAACTTGTTAAGTTATCTCAAATCATGTTATAAACCACGAACATTCTGACGTGTTAAGAAAAATTCTTTCAAAATTTGTTTCGATTGTTGTATTGCAATCTACAAGTAGACATTTTTAGGAGCATTATTCTCGTGTCATGGCTTTCCAAGAATTTGTCTTGAGCACTAAAAGTCAAAAAAAGTGGAAAACTATTCTCTAAGTAGCTAGAGCTTCTCGGACAGCTCTGAATTTAATTTCATCGTACTTTCTGGATTGGATTCCATCAGAAATAAAAATTTTAGGTATGATTTGAGTGATTCAAAGTGGTCAGTAATTTGTAGAATGATTTTTGGGGCACTTTTTTCTATAAAATTGCCGTCCCAGAATACCAATTGGAATTGGGTTTTGGAGTTCTGAACTGTTTCCAAAGAAAAGCCCTAGAAATTTCCTTCAAAATTACTTATTGTAAGACTCAATGTGATGGACTAGTATTGGATTTGTGATCACTCAAATCAAAACAAAACAAAAATATCATGAATGAGACCTGTAAGCCCTACGAAGCCCTTTCAAGACTCCACGAGTCCCGTGGTAGCTGCGTATACCGCTCAATTTGACTAAATCGACTGCAACTATAGGTTATTTTGAGGGGAATTCACCCAGACATTAACTGAAAGGGGTATTGCGAGCTTAAGATTACTTCAATTTGCAGGAATTTCACTATTATTTGATTGAAATTTATGTCTCTTGTTATCAAACGCGGATTCCCTGCCCATGGAATTAATGCTATGCTCTCAATACCACTCTCAAAGTATAGCAGGGCCAACTAACTTCAAAATAAACTTTCGCTAAAGTCAATTTTATCACAATGAGTGGTACACGACTGTTAAGGAGTCCTTGGAGTCATGGAAAGGCCTCGTAGGGCTTACAAAAATTATTCTTGACACTTTAATCGAATTCACTCGGAAATAGCACAACTGGCGATTTCGATGATTACGGTCAGCTTGTGATATTAAAGATGATCAGAACCAAATCGGAGGATCCTCGTTGCGGCCAGCAATCGAATACTTATAGGTTCTAAGAGCACTAAGTCATGACTGAGGCTCCATTGCACGTCGACTTGAAAGATTTTTGCCACCAAATAAGCGCCCTTGAGGGTCAAACAGCAAAGTCTTCCCTTCTCTCGAAAATACATTTTCGGGGAAAATTCTTGTACCCGCCCAATCACGATGTGCCACGACCACTCACGAGTTGCCTCTCAATACTCATGATTAAGTATGAAGACCTATGACGACCTATTAAATGATACCGGCATAGACCATAGTCAGTCATAGGTTGTCATATATGACCATAGTTCGGCCCGGAACGTGGTCATATGTGATCATGAGGCACTTTTTTTTACTAGGGAATTTCTAAAATTCACGGAGAAGGTTGCTATGAAAGGTTGCTAACACGTTGCTGCAACTTCCACTGAAACCAAATCTCAAGCTTGGGGGAAAAAAGGTTGGAATGAAACGTTGCTGCAACGATTCTACAACGTACTTTGCAACGTTGCCGAGAGGAGATCGGGTCAGTGTTGCATGGAAAGTTGCAGAAATGTTGCTAAGACGTTTCTGCACCATTTATTGCAACCAATTTCTAAAATTCACGGAGAAGCTTGCTATAAAATGTTGCTAACACGTTGCTGCAACTTCCACTGCAACCAAATCTCAAGCTCGGGGGAAAAAAGGTTAGACTGAAACGTTGCTGCAATGATTTTACAACGTACTTTGCAACGTTGCCGAGAGAAGATCGGATCAGTGTTGCATGGAAAGTTGGAGAAACGTTGCTAAGACGTTTCTGCACCATTTATTGCAACCAATTTCTAAGATTCACGGAGAAGGTTGCTATAAAACGTTGCTAACGAGCGCAGTAGCACATCAACATCATGGATTGGATGATACGGGCATCATTCAGGATGCAGAATTCCCAAGGACTGTTTAGGTTCATCGCATTACCCAAACTCAAACTCAAAAGTGTTTGAAATCAAATATCTCGAGCTGGGCAGAGTAAGCCGATAAGGTGCACTGTGGCTTTGGATTTCGTTCATATTTGGTCAAAATAGAGCACCCAAAACTCCCGTGCGATGTGTTCCTGAGCACGTATAGGATCAGTCTCTGACAAGAATCAAAATCGCATTCTGAGTTGTTTTTGTAATAAGTCAAACAAAGGTAGGAAATGTTTAGTACTTTTTCTCGTAGTACCTATCCTGTTTGCGTTACTTGAGGATTTTTGTCTAGATTCTTTGTTTATTCACAAATACAAAAATATCTTTTGTCTGTCTTATTTTCTCTCCCGATAGAGAAATAATGATCGAAGTATTAAATCTCGACGGAGAATTCTCGAATAACGAAAACAGGAAGCGTTCTATAACAAGTCACTGAACCTTCCATTGTCTGTTCTTCATAGACGTACAAACGATTGATGTACACATTTTGTGATACAACATCTTCCATAAGAGCTATGGAGCTCTAGTAAATTTGGAGAATACATTTCTTAAGAAAAATCCTCGAATATCTCCCACGCTTAAGAAAAACTGAGATAACTTCCCTTGGACAATTTGTAAAAATCCACGAGAAGTTGATCCGAACGTCTTCGAATAGAATGTGTTCCTCTCAATCTGTGAAAGGATTTGAAAAATTCAAAAAATCACATTTTCTCAATGTTTGTGTGCCTACAGAATAGCGAAAAATAAGTTTCGCGCCTCGCTCATGGGGTTCCTCGCTTCCAAGCTAATAACTCAAAAACGAATCGATCGAAACCAAGCTGCAAACTCACAACTTGGTGCGAAATATACTATTTCGAGATCATGTGCGTGTAGTTAGTGCGTAAGCAACATTTTTCGGTGTGTAGAGCCCTAACTTTGCGCACATTGTTTACAAAAATTAGGATACGCAACGACTACGTCGCGTAAAGTGTGTGGAAATTTCCGACCAGTGCGTAAAGTATCGATGCCCTTGCCTTATATACTATTACATAATATACATTCTCAGAAATAACTCAAAGTGCGATCTCGATTCTTGGAATAAGATGATTCCCCAAGTGCACCAAAATACATTGGATTCTGGGTGCTCTACGTGGACAGCATGCAGACGTAGCTTTAGACAACTGAGGGTGGATAACGAAATCCTTTCCCATGCTTTCATGGAAATGTCAAGGACTGGAACTCTCTCCAATTCGGGTTACTTGAGGGAACCGAATTCGATTTTTTGAGGGTGAGTTCGACTAACGTATACCGGCATCATATAAGCGTGTTTAATTTCGATTGTACATGGAATGGTTGACCTACGATATGTGTAAATCTCATGGATTTTCAGTTTTCAATCGCTTTTCCATCATCATAGCAATACATTTTTGATAATTTAATTCATCCCATCCTCAAAAAATCATCTCAGCTTCAATTTGCGCTATGGCACGTGTCTTGAAGAGTCGATGATTGTTTGAAAAAGGTTAGGGGCCTAGCATAGAATCAACACACTCAGTCAGGTCGAGTGCACTCGGCTTTGTGCGCAGGGGGGGGGGGGGTGGGGGATTCAACTTCGAAAAGTACTGAGGACTTATTCATAGCAATCACGGAAAGTTGTGAAGACGTTGCTGCAACGTTGTCGATAGTTCCATGGTAGTTTGCCATCATACGCAGTTCGAGATTTGGTCGCAATAAAAGTTGCAGCGAAGTGTTAGTAATATCTGTGCAACCTTTCATGCAACACTGGCCCGACCTCCTCTTGGCAGCGTTGCCAAGTACGTTGTAGGATCGTTGCACGAACGTTTCAGTGCAACCTTTACGCCTGAAGTTTGCGATTTGGTCACAGTAGAATTTGCAGCAACATGTCAGCAACGTCTGTGCAAAGTTCGCTGAAACGTCGACCCGAACTGATGCGAGCAACATTCCAAAGTGGGTTGTAGAAACGTTGCAGCGAAGTTCCAGAACACCCTTTTTCCCCCAAGCTTGAGATTTGCTTGCAGTGAAAGTTGCAGCGACGTGTTGCCAACGTTTTATAGCAACCTTCCCCATGAATTCCAGGAATTGGTTGCAATAAATGGTGCAGAAACGTCTTTGCAACGTTTCTCCAACTTTCCATGCAACACTGACCCGATCTCCTCTCGGCAACGTTGCAAAGTACGTTGTAGAATCGTTGCAGCAACGTTTCAGTCCAACCTTTTCTCCCCCAAGCTTGAGATTTGGTTGCAATGAAAGTTGCAGCAACGTGTTAGCAACCTTTCATAGCAACTTTCTCCGTGAATTTTAGAAATTGGTTGCAATAAATGGTGCAGAAACGCCTTAGCAACGTTTCTCAGATTTTCCATGCAACACTGACCCGATCTTCTCTCGGCAACGTTGCAAAGTACGTTGTAGAATCGTTGCAGCAACGTTTCAGTCCAACCTTTTTTCCCCCGAGCTTGAGATTTGGTTGCAGTGAAAGTTGCAGCAACGTGTTAGCAACGTTTTATAGCAAGCTTCTGCGTGAATTTTAGAAATTGGTTGCAATAAATGGTGCAGAAACGTCTTAGCAACGTTTCTCCAACTTTCCATGCAACACTGACCCGATCTTCTCTCGGCAACGTTGCAAAGTACGTTGTAGAATCGTTGCGGCAACGTTTCAGTCCAACCTTTTTTCCCCCGAGCTTGAGATTTGGTTGCAGTGAAAGTTGCAGCAACGTGTTAGCAACGTTTTATGGCAAGCTTCTCCGTGAATTTTAGCAATTGGTTGCAATAAATGGTGCAGAAACGTCTTAGCAACGTTTCTCCAACTTTACATGCAACACTGACCCGATCTTCTCTCGGCAACGTTGCAAAGTACGTTGTAGAATCGTTGCAGCAACGTTTCAGTCCAACCTTTTTCCCCCCGAGCTTGAGATTTGGTTGCAGTGAAAGTTGCAGCAACGTGTTAGCAACGTTTTATAGCAAGCTTCTCCGTGAATTTTAGAAATTGGTTGCAATAGATGGTGCAGAAACGTCTTAGCAACATTTCTGCAACTTTCCATGCAACACTGACCCGATCTCCTCTCGGCAACGTTGCAAAGTACGTTGTAGAATCGTTGCAGCAACGTTTCAGTCCAACCTTTTCTCCCCCAAGCTTGAGATTTGGTTGCAATGAAAGTTGCAGCAACGTGTTAGCAACCTTTCATAGCGACCTTCTCCGTGAATTTTAGAAATCGGTTGCGATAAATGGTGCAGAAACGTCTTAGAAACGTTTCTGCAACTTTCCATGCAACACTGACCCGATCTCCTCTCGGCAACGTTGCGAAGTACGTCGTAGAATCGTTGCAGCAACGTTTCAGTCCAACCTTTTCTCCCCCAAGCTTGAGAATTGGTTGCAATGAAAGTTGCAGCAACGTGTTAGCAACCTTTCATAGCAACCTTCTCCGTGAATTTTAGAAATCGGTTGCGATAAATGGTGCAGAAACGTCTTAGAAACGTTTCTGCAACTTTCCATGCAACACTGACCCGATCTCCTCTCGGCAACGTTGCAAAGTACGTTGTAGAATCGTTGCAGCAACGTTTCAGTCCAACCTTTTCTCCCCCAAGCTTGAGATTTGGTTGCAATGATAGTTGCAGCAACGTGTTAGCAACCTTTTATAGCAACCTTCTCCGTGAATTTTAGAAATTGGTTGCAATAAATGGTGCAGCAACGTCATAGCAACGTCTTTGCAACTTCCTGTGGAACATTGATCCGGAGAATCTTCAACAACATTGCATAATAGGTTGTAGTAACGTTGCAACAACGTTTCTGTGCAACCTCTTCCGAGGATTTTGAGGTTTGGTTGCAAAAAAAATTGCAGCAAGGTCGATGCAACGTTGATGCAACCTTTTATGTTACGTTGCTCGAAGCCCTTCCTGCAACGTTGCGCAGTTCGTTGTGAAAACGTTTCTGTGACGTTTCAGTGCAACTTTATTTCGCGGATTCCCAGGGTTGGTTGCAAAGAAAGTCGCAGCAACGTTTTCGCAACGTATTTGCAACACTCTATGCAACCTCATTCCGCAGAATCCCATTGGTGGTTGCAGAAACGTTGCAACAAGGTTGCCGCAACCAAAACTGCAACCAAACTTAGCTCCAAAACCAGGGAAAACGCCCAACAAAGGTTGCAGCAACGTTTTTGCAACCATTCTGCAACTGTTCTGCGCCCGAATCACAACAAGCCTGCAACCTTCCGTTGGTTGCAAATTTGGTTGCGGCAACCATCGTGGGCGGACATTAACCTGTTACAGCAACGTTGTGGCAACGTCCCAGCAAGTTGCAGATTTGGTTGCAAACGTTGCACAGCAACGTTGCTGCAACGTTGTAGCAACGTTCACTGCTAATAGGGTCGTTGCTCTCTTCACAATACAGATCACGCCGTATCAATTTATAGGGATTGAAATGAAATTTCAAGGCGTCTCTGCATTATTGTCAGTGCGGATCATCAAAATCAAACGCAAGCTTGTGTAAACGTCCGTTATCGCTTATCGAAACGAAGCCTCGTGCGAAATCGAGGAGGCGCCCGCTACAAACACAACAAGCATGAATACACATACACTACCCGATATAATGCAAAGGGCAAGGGTTAAAGATCACGAGTCAGTCTTATAGGACTATGTTATACATAGGAAGGGATGGGCGCCGGTCTCGATCTTGCTGCCAGGTCATTAAGCATGATTTGTTGCCCTGATGCAGAGAGCCCTCTTTCTCTCTCTTGCGCGCGCTGTGCCCAATGACCTCGCGCAAAACCCCATATAACTAACCCGATCTTGTGATGCTCCGAGCGTGAACTCTCATACTCGCACACAGATCGAGAGAAAGGGAGAAGTTCCCGAGTGAGAAAGAGAGAGCATCTCTGTACGGTCCGAACGCAAAAAAAATCCACGGCAGCTAGCACACGTATCTTATAAATATATATAGATATATGTAGTCAGGGCAAGCGATCTCGCAGCGATAGCTACACACGCTTTTATACGCTACACCAGGTCACGAGTTGAGGTTATATCGTGGCCCGATCATCCGCATCAGAGCCAAATTCACCCTTTGCACCATATACATCCCCGCAGATGAGACGCGTCTTAGCTTTTTACCCAGTTTGAGAGGGTATACCTATATTTTATGTATGATAGCTTTGCGCGCAATCGGGTGCACACGCGAGATACGGTGAGAGTATAATACTGGTAACTGATGGGGTTTAGGAGAGAACAATTGATTCTGAGCTTGGTTGGAAACCGATATCTCCTCGGTGAAGCCGGACTCGAGCAAAGTGTATAAGTATAGCCAGGGGGGTGTGGTGAGTCGGGATGATGAGTGAGGTTAGGATCTCGAGATGAGCAGCGCCACCCGGCAGATGGTTTATTAATTTATTCTCACTCGTGATTGATTGATCGATTGGTCGATGGTGCGTCAGGTCTGATCAGCGGGCCATTTACTTCACTACTCAGGCGTTTAACTCGATAGGCCAGCAGTGGGTGTACTTGATCATTAGTGTACCAATACCTGCGCCTACACAGACCCAACATTAGCACGCGCTACTCAATTATTGATTCTTGCAGCCGTCCTACAGCAATACGGTGGAAGATTTTTGCGCTATCTCTCATTTGCATTGCGTACTCCGATTGCATCATGAATTATTCAAGCCAACGAAGAAAAAGGTATTGATCAAAATAGGTGGAAATCATATCTAACGTAATTTGACCTGCTGAACACAAATCTGAAGTCAGAACAGCACCCTTCAGTGGCTGCTTTCCAATTATGGCCATTCTTATGAGTTCCTTACAAAAATACTTGGGCAAAACTGGATAGCAAGGTTTTTGCCATGAAATTTAGCGTCCACGGCGTATCTTTTGAGAGTTTATGTACCCTCTAGGGAGCTAGAAAAAACCCTAGAAGTGCTAAAATTCCCTAGGCGGGGTATTTTTGATCTATATCAGAAGGGTGACTATACAGGTTTGAACTAAGGGCAAGATCGAATCCTATGTCAAATTTCATCTCGGGAACATATTCTTTGGGAATTTCCAGCGATGTTGGACAGCTGGAAGGGAAGTCGAGCAAAAGATTATGCATTAGGGGTCCTGTGTCAACATATTGATGCTGTGTAACTTTAGATCTCTTTTCTTAAAGACTCATCATCTCTGACTCCTAGTGCTAAACATTTTTGGAGAGAAAAAGTTCTTAGAGTAAAATTAATTCGCCTGCAGAAACGATTAAATTTCGCTGGAAAGGGTCCCGAACGGCCTGGGAAGCACAAAATTCTCAAAATGTATTTTTGTAATCCACGGAATAGGGCCATTGCTCGTAAACGTCCAGGGAAACGTACTGTTTTGAGTTCACATCCATGTTCAACTGATCAGAATATGACAGAAATTTTCTCCAACTTTTCTGGTCAGAAAAAACTTTTCTTTGTGGTCCTGTGTTATTCTTCGACCAATTTATCCAACACCCGAGACCCAGTTCAAGCATAATACCACGATGATATCCTCATGACGCCACTCTCTTCTTTTTGAAACTCGAAACAATGATCTTCTCCGACGGACGCACTGTACACTTTACAGCCCCTGAAGATTACGAAAATAGATGATGGTGGAATGACGACATCGATTCAGCCTCAAGCCATCCACTCAAATACCCATGACGATTCTACGATACTCTACACGTATGCCCTGTTTAGGTCCAATTTGGCCAACTAGTGCACTCAGCGTTCTGATGGTTCGACGGGTTCGACTCGCTACAAACTGGACCATTATACGCTGAGGGGACGCATCGAGCATCAGAGCTGAGCAAATTACCGTAATCCACGACAGGGCCTAATCATTGGATCGCTTGCTCTCTCTCTCTCTCCACGGGCTTTGGTTCGCTGCTTTCCCAATGCTCGTCTGCATAATAGTTACTGCGTTGATTTACCGCACGCCGATTCCACTCTGCACTCATTGGGTTGGACATCGTGACCCTATATAGTGGAATTCTTGTGTCGTTGTAAAGTCATTCGTGCTTCGTTAAGGCAACGCTTCGTAACCTCTTCCTTAGCGTTTTACAAGAGGGGCAACAAAGTTGCATTCCTTAATTTTTCTAAATCTGTTCAGAGTTGTCCGTTAACATATCGTAATGGCCGAGATTCAGCTAAATTTGAGGGGGAAAATATTGGACAAGGTTTTATGTAAAACAAGGATGCTGTGTTAGCTAATCTGGAAAACCAAAAATAAATGAAGTGCCCAGTGCAACTATAGTAATCAAATTCCCTGGAATGTGTCTCTAATTATTGAAGAAAATGAACTCTATCATAGAGAACATCAGGAACGAGCGAGTGAAGAATCACATGAGGCGTCAACAGATTTGAATTTCGACTCCTGATTTATTTTAGAATTGATCGCTGATCGATTTGAAGTAACAGCTGACCTTCTCGTGTAACATTCGTGGATCCTTGTTTACCTCACTACCCTTGGATTCGGAACTTTACATCCACGGGATTTTTCGAGAATGGGCAAGTCCTGCAGCGGTACCGTGTGACTTCCAGACTGTATGGTCTCAACTGAATGGTTATTGAAGCCAACCGTACAATGGAGTTCATGTGTACTCAGACTGCGAAATCCCCGAGTCGGATCTTTGATAACCATAGAATTTTCATAACAAACAATCAGTATTTGAACTACGACACGCTCATCTCTGGGGAACAGAACCTGCAGACTGACATTCTGGGGTTCATATTGACGATTCGGTTAAACAAGGTTAAGGTGCGACCGGCCGAATGGTAGAGTACTCGCTTGGCAAACGAAAGATCGTGGGTTCGCGCCTGCTCGAAGTCAAAATATCAAATGTTCGCCTCAGCAATGTAAAATGGGCACACGCGAGAAAGTACTTCGGCACAAATTTCAAGAAGAAAACTGTTTATTTGTAATTATAATAAAACGTAACGGGGGTTCAAAAATATAGTTGAACAAAAGGCGATTGAACACGTCTCGATCGACCAAAGGCTCACTAACAAGTGAAGTTTTCTTCCGCTTCTAGAACAAACGAATCAACGCCCGCCCAGTTGGCATGACAACCATAGAAATCAGCGCGCGTGCTTGAATTCGCATGGGTGCCATTACGTCCGTGGATCCACCTTTTCGCTTACCACGACGCGGTCTCTCCTTTTATCGATCATAATCGTTGGAGAGCTCGATGCGGCCCCGCAATCCTTATGATAGCGTGCACGCGGCTTACAAAGATGGAACCTTTTCGTTTCATCCTTGTGGGAATTCAAACTCGATAGTATGTCAATTGACGCGATTTACTTTCGAGAAATTAGTACTTATTTTATATAAATTCAAGCTTTGTTCCACCGAAAAGTGTTCAATCAACTTCAAATTATTTGTATGAGTTTTAAACATAAATTAGTTGAGATATAAAATTAAGTGTTACATACAGTTCATAGATATTTACAGATAATCGGGAACACGTATCAGTTTATGGCTCGGTCTAATCAAATTTCCACTAGAAGTCTTGAGCTCTACACTCCGCACTTGCCCGTCAGCACTAGGAAAGACTCGTACAATTCTACCTTTCTTCCATTCGTTTCGAGGCATTTGATTATCACATATCAAAACAAGTTCGTCAACTTTAAGTGGTTCTTCTAATCTGAGCCATTTTTTCCGAGGAACAAGGGTAGGCAAGTACTCTTTTAACCATCTCTGCCAAAACAAATCAGCATGAAACTGGGCTAGATGCCATTGTTTCTTAGTACATTGAGAATTTGAATCATACTCAACCAATCGAATACAGCCTGAAGATGAACCTAGCAAAAAGTGATTTGGGGTGAGAGCCTCCTCATCTTGTGGATCAAGAGAGACATGAGTGAGTGGTCTAGAGTTCAGTGAGTGTTCAATTTCAATCAGAATTGTTCGGAGTGTCTCTTCATATAGTGATCGTTCTTTCAGAACTGCGTGCAAAGATTCCTTCACCGAGCGAATTAGTCGCTCCCAGACGCCACCCATGTGTGAAGCAGTTGGTGGGTCAAATTTCCACTCAAATTTGTGTTTTAAAGCGAATTTTGAAAGCTTATTTTTGTCTAATTGTGATATGGCATGGGAAAGTTCTTGGCTTGCGCCCTTTAGATTGGTTGCGTTGTCACTCACGATTTTTCGCGGAAAACCTCTTCTACCCGCAAATCTTTGTACAGCCATTATTGCAGAGTCGGAACTCAAACTACTGGCAACTTCTATATGGAGTGCTCTTGTGGTGAGGCAGGTGAACAATGCTCCCCACCGTTTTTCTACGCGCCTACCTATCTTTACAAGCATTGGACCAAAGTAGTCTAATCCGGTGTACGTGAATGGACGTATTCGATGACCCAGTCTCAAATCCGGCAAATTTGCCATTTTCGGGGTGCACGGATTTCCACGGAGAAATTTACAGATCACGCAGTTATGAACTATTTTTTTATTAAGGCTTGACGCGCCCCAACTATCCAATACTGCTGTCTTAACTCATTAGTTACTGTCTCGTGATTTTTATGGTAGTATTGATCATGGTAGAATTTGATGAGTAATATCACTACGGGATGTTCTGCGTGTAATATTGGGGGTCTGTAGTCTTGCGTTGAACCAGGAATTCTCTGAACGCGACCATTCACACGTAGGATTCCTTTGTTATCAAGAGTTGGGTTCAATGAAACGATGCAGCTCTCTTTAGAAAGTTCTTTTGATTTTTGGAGGAGTTGAATTTCTTTTGAGAAAAAATGACTTTGGATCTCTTTAATCCATAGGAGCTCAGCCTCATTACGAAGTTGAATGTCAGAGGTAACGTCATCTTCTAACCATAATGAAACAGCTTTCAAGACGTAAAACGTGCTGTTGATCAATCTGATCCACGATGAAAATCTGGAAAAGTCCGATAAACTAAGATCACTTTGAACTATGACTATTTTTGCGCATAATAAACGTTTTTCCTCTTCATAATCAAGTTTCGGAAGCTTTGAACTCGCGATAGTTGGCCATTCTGACTCATGTTTAATCAAGAACGGTGGACCATTGAACCATTTGCTATTTCTGTCTAACGAGCCTGGCAATACTCTAGTTGCATCATCTGCGGAGTTCAATTTAGTTGGTACCCAATTCCATTCTGAGACTTTTGAGTGCTCACTGATCTCACCTAGACGGTTCATGACGAAAGGTTTGAACGAACTAGGATCTGAACCAATCCAATTTATCACTGTTTGAGAATCCGACCAGAAGAAACGTTTTGATATTTGAAATTCATGCTCCTTTTCAATCAATTGAACAAGTCGCACGCCCAAAAGGGCCGCTTGTAACTCTAAGCGATGGGTCGTGGGGGCTTTGAGAGGGACTACTCGACTTTTTGCAATTATAAAAGCAGTATGAATCTTCCCACTGACGAACAAGAATCTATAGTACCCAACAGCTGCATATGCTTCGTTGCTAGCGTCACAGAATATTTGTAATTCAATACTCTCAATAGATTCGTTTGGGACTTGATAACAACGAGGAACCGCACAAGACTGAATTGCCGACAGATATTCTAACCAACTTTTCCAAATTTTAAACTGTTCAATGGATAATTTTTCATCCCATTCAATACCACTTTTCCATATTTTCTGCATCAATATCCGAGCTTGGATGGTGAAAGGTGACAAGAAACCTAGAGGATCGAAAATGGACATGATCACACTAAGAAACTCTCTTTTACTTGGGATTTTTGATCCATTCAACAAATCCGGCGCTAATTTATGATTATTGAACTTGAAATTGAACATGTCTGAGTCAGTCGACCAATGTAAGCCTAAAACGCGCTCTTGATGTTTTTGATCACTAGAAAGATTCAATGATTGATTCGATTCTCCTATTGTCGCTTCAAGTACACTTGGGACGTTGCTCGCCCACCCGTGCATGGTCCAGTCGGCTTTTTTGTTGATTTCAATAACTAAACGAACGCGGTCTGCAGCTTCCGTTTCAGTATTACAGCTATCGAGATAGTCATCCATGTATGTGTTTTTGCGGATACTCTTCACTACTTCGGGCGAAGATGACCCGAATTTTTCCGCGTTACGATTTTTGATAAATAGTGCGGTACACGGTGAGGATGTTGAACCAAACAAGAGTCGAGTCATGACGCAATCTCGCGGTTTACCTAGTCGATCCCTACCTCACCACAAGAATCGTTGCGCATTGAGATCTTCCTGACGAATTCTGATTTTCATGAACATATCTTTCATGTCTGCCTTGATGGCCACTGGATAATGTCGGAATCTCATGAAAATGCCTATCAATGACTCTAACAAATCAGGACCCGATAAGAGAAGATCATTGAAGCTTACTCCATTTGTTTTGGCAGAAGCATCGAATACTAGCCTGACTTTGCCTGGTTTGTTCACATTTCTGACTCCAAAATGTGGCAGAAACCACGTTCGACCTGTCGGACTTTCGTCCGTTACTTCAGCAAACTTTAACTCGAAAAGACGATCTACTTCTTTATAATACATTTCTGCATACTCGGGGTCACTGTCAAGTTTTTTCTCTAATGAACGGAGTCTTTGCAGGGCAGTTTGACGGCTATTCGGGATTACGCATTCGTCATCTTTCCATAATAGACCTACTTCCCAAGCATCACCGATATGTCGGCTCGTTTGTTCTAGAATTTGAAGTGCACGTTCGTCTTTTGGGTTCGTCCTTGCTTTGGTACTAACACCGATAGATTCTAAAGTAAAATATTCTTTCATCATATCATCTAAAGACTCGTGAATGGGATTTTCTATAGAAGTAACATTCAAACAGGTACTGCTTAAAATTTGCGAAGAACTTGAATTTTTCCCATGCAACGACCAACCCAAAAGACTATGCGAGAGTAAAATGTCTCTATCTGCCACTTCAATGACTTGACGTGCAACAATTAGTTTTGAATTGTCTTGACCTATTAACAAATCTGCAACTGCTTTGTATGGCTTGACTGTGATACCGGAAACTCTTTGACAGTATTCGGACAGTTCAGGGGTAACAACTTGTAACGGCGATGAGAGATTTTTCACAATCAAAACATTTTTGAGCAAAAAAGATTCAGTACCACATTTGATCTCGAGTTTTTCTACTTTCTCTGAGGTTAAAGCAATCGGCTCATTTTGACTGACTCCTCGCAATGCAATACTATAATTGACTCTATTTACACAGATTCGGTTGGCTAATTTTCTGTTCATGAGTGTCACAGTAGATCCCTCGTCTAAAAGTGCATGAACTGTTTCGGTTGATTTGAGACCTATTGCATCTAAAGGTACGTACTTCAAGAAAATTTTAGAATCTAGTCACAATGGCGGTTTCTCTGTCGGCTTCGTTGCGAATTTATCTGATTTAGAATCACCTTTAGGCTGAGGGCCCTCAGGATTCTTAGGAAAGCGAGGTTTGTTTAACGGTTTCTCGGGATCTACTTTATCTTTGACTATAAAATGTAATAACTGGTGGTGTTTACGCTGACAACGTGGGCAATTTTCTCGGTTACAATTCTCCCGCACATGATCAGACTCTAGACAATTGAAACATAAATTCATCTCACGTGCAAATTTCCAACGCTTTTTGAGAGATTCACGGGCAAATTCACGGCATGAGTCAATTGTATGATTATTACGTTTGCAGAAATCACAACTTTTTCGATCTTTTGGATTGAGATTATTCGAAGCTTCGGTGGTGGTCGTCAAAACGAAATTCGAATTTGTTTTCTTCGAAGTTACGCTTCTTTGATTGTTTGAAGAACGATTCTCATTATGTGAACTTTGTAAACCGATAATTCCCGCATTGAGAGCTACTTTAGCTTCGATGAATAGGAACTCAGATAACACCTCCAATTCAGCCTTCTCGCTGTTTTGTTTGGCTGCGTATCTAGCATATTCATGTAAAATAGACGAAGGAATTTTTTGGAGCGTTTCTTTCGATAATTCAGAACTATGCAGATACCCTACATCTTTCATAGATTTCATGGCGGTTACTGCATTTCTCAATTTGGAAGAGAATTCCACCAAGTCGATTTTTCCCGAATCGACACGAGGTAAATTTTTAATTTCCACAACAATCTTTTCCAAAATTGTACGCGTTACCCCGAAACGCATTTCTAACGTGCTCATGATTTCCTCAGCGTTAGAACCAGATGCAAAAAGAGTTTTTACCGCTTCACGAGCGTCACCTTTCAAAGCTTCGAATAATCTCATTACATTTTCCCGTTCCGGGTACTTTCCCAATTCAGTAGATGTATCAAAAGCTTGTTTGAACCGAAACCAATCTAATGGATCGCCAGAAAACGATGGTAATTTCTTCGTATTTTCTAATCTATTTTCAAGTCGGGAAAGCTCTAAAGAATTTGATGTATCTCTAAGATGCATGAAAGTGCTTCCCAGAGCTGTAGTCAGATCAGCGAGTGGGATAATCGCGTTTTGATTGTTTTCGTTACTTCGCTCAGTGCTATTGACTATTCTACCTGAATTTCGATTTGCAAACATTCTATCAAATTCATCTGAGCTCATCAAATCTCGTGAAGGAGGCGTTACATTATTAAGAGACCGAATATTCCTATTACTATGTCTACTTGTTAATCGATGTCGTGGAGATGTAGGCTCTAGATTATCTGCTTCATCCTCGGATGCGTAGTTCTCGGAGTCGGCGTCAGACGGCAGCACGTCGTGGTGGCGCCTGGAATCGAGCCGGTGCAGAGGCGATCTGGATCGCGATGATCGTGAGCACCGATGTTGACGACGCAATGGCAGTAGGGGCTGCATATCTCCGTCACTGTCATCGGTGAAGCTACGATGTCGGTGTCGATGCGTTTGTGGTGGTGGCGTGCCTCCGTCGTCGGCTGGTGGACCGGGTCGTGGCCGGTTCTGGCATCCTGGTTGGCGTGGTGCACGCCTGTCTCCATCGACAGGGTTGCGCAGTTCCTGGTGTCGTTGTCGCCGAGCTGGTGGTGGCGACAGTGCGCGCTCGTTGACCTCGACCGGGCTGCGCTGTCGGTGCTGGCGCCCTGGTTGGCGCGGTGCGCGCCTGTCTGCATCGACAGAGCTGCGACGACGCTGGTGTAGTCGTCCTGGAGCTGTTGGTGGTGACAGTGCGCGCTCGTCGACCTCGGAGGGGCTGCGCTGTCGGTGCTGGCGCCCTGGTTGGCGTGGTGCGCGCCCGTCTCCATCGACAGGGCTGCGACGACGCCGGTGTAGTCGTCCTGGAGCTGTTGCCGGTGACAGTGCGCGCTCGTCGACCTCGGAGGGGCTGCGCTGTCGGTGCTGGCGCCCTGGTTGGCGTGGTGCGCGCCCGTCTCCATCAACAGGGCTGCGACGACGCCGGTGTAGTCGTCCTGGAGCTGTTGGTGGTGACAGTGCGCGTTCGTCGACCTCGGAGGGACTGCGCTGTCGGTGCTGGCATCCTGGTTGGCGTGGTGTGCGCCCGTCTCCATCGACAGGGCTGCGACGACGGCGGTGTAGTCGTCCTGGAGCTGTTGGTGGTGACAGTGCGCGCTCGTCGACCTCGGAGGGGCTGCGCTGTCGGTGCTGGCGCCCTGGTTGGCGTGGTGCGCGCCCGTCTCCATCGACAGGGCTGCGACGACGCCGGTGTGGTCGTTCCCCAGCCACAAGTTCAGGCTGCAATGCGTGCTCTACAGCTTCGATGACGTTCTGCTGTCCTTGGTGCCGGCGAACTCGAGCTGCAAGCGGTGGTGGCGCCCGCTCGCCATCTCCGAGTGGGCTCTGCTGTTGCTGGCGCGGACGTCCTCGAGTTGCAGGTGGTGGTGGTGCCCGCTCGCCATCTCTGAGTGGGCTCTGCTGTTGCTGGCGCGGACGACCTCGAGCTGCAGGTGGCGGTGGTGCCCGCTCGCCATCTCCGAGTGGGCTCTGCTGTCGCTGGCGCGGACGGCCTCGAGCTGCAGGTGGCGGTGGTGCCCGCTCGCCATCTCCGAGCGGGCTCTGCTGTTGCTGGCGCGGACGACCTCGAGCTGCAGGTGGTGGTGATGCCCGCTCGCCATCCTCAACAGGGTTATGTTGTCGGCGGTGCGGTCGGCCAGGAATCACAGGCGCTGGTGGTGGTACCTCGATATCGCCAACTTGGTTCGGCTGCTGCCGGTGTGGCCGGCCCCGAACTGCTCGTAGCGGTAGCACACGCTCGTCGTCCTGACCTGCTCGTGGAGATGGTGGACGCGCATTTCCGTCAACGCATCCATCCGGGCGCAGCCTCGGGCAACCTCGAACAGCTGGAGCACGTCTCGCGAGCATGCCATCCGCGCTGATTCTGCGCTGCTGTTGTTGTTGTAGATTGCATCGTTGCGCGCCCTCGTCGATGTCCACGATACCTCGTCGCCGTGGTCGACCCCGAGCTGCTTGTTGTTGAGGTGCTCTAATGACAGGGCTGCGCTGGCGTTGATGATCATCATATCGAGCGGATCCCCGTGCTGCAGAGTCCTGTTGTTCGGCGACTCCTCTCACCGCTACATCACGCCGTCCCCGCCCTCTTTTTTCAGCAGGCTGGCGAGGAGAAGATTGTTTTCTTTTTGCCATGTCCCTTCCTCTAACCCTAGTCCAGGTCGATCCTGGCAGGATCGCCAAATGTTCGCCTCAGCAATGTAAAATGGGCACACGCGAGAAAGTACTTCGGCACAAATTTCAAGAAGAAAACTGTTTATTTGTAATTATAATAAAACGTAACGGGGGTTCAAAAATATAGTTGAACAAAAGGCGATTGAACACGTCTCGATCGACCAAAGGCTCACTAACAAGTGAAGTTTTCTTCCGCTTCTAGAACAAACGAATCAACGCCCGCCCAGTTGGCATGACAACCATAGAAATCAGCGCGCGTGCTTGAATTCGCATGGGCGCCATTACGTCCGTGGATCCACCTTTTCGCTTACCACGACGCGGTCTCTCCTTTTATCGATCATAATCGTTGGAGAGCTCGAAGCGGCCCCGCAATCCTTATGATAGCGTGCACGCGGCTTACAAAGATGAAACCTTTTCGTTTCATCCTTGTGGGAATTCAAACTCGATAGTATGTCAATTGACGCGATTTACTTTCGAGAAATTAGTACTTATTTTATATAAATTCAAGCTTTGTCCCACCGAAAAGTGTTCAATCAACTTCAAATTATTTGTATGAGTTTTAAACATAAATTAGTTGAGATATAAAATTAAGTGTTACATACAGTTCATAGATATTTACAGATAATCGGGAACAGTCATTGTAATCGAAAACTCACCAGGAAAGGGATTCAAACCCGGATCACAGATTCGGCTGAAACCTTGGCTCCTCCCAGCACCAAACGATGAAATCCGAAATGATAGACCCTGACTATTCAAGCGTTTCCGATCTAGAGCCAAGGACATTAGTATTGCCCATATAAGCACATGAAAATCGCTTATGAGTATACTTACAATGCCCATGTCCTTGGCTCTAGCTCGGAAACGCTTGAATAGTCAGGGTCTATCATTTCGGATCTCATGTTCTGGTGCTAGAAGTAGACTATTTCTGAAGTTCCAGCCGAATCCGTGACCCGGATCTGAAACACTAGGCTGCTGAAACCGAATTGTGTAGTTTGTTGGAAAAATATCATAGGGATCTCCAGGCTTCCCCCCCCCCCACCCCTCGCTAATTTAATGAGTGAACTATATACCCGCAACATCAAAGAACCGACAAGGTATAATATTTGTATCACTTTTGTATAACTCAACCCACCCAGTTATGCAATTGTGGAAAATCATTGGCGCCCAAGTGGGGCTCCGTGAAAATCTGTGTCAATCCATGGGAAAGTTCGATTGCTTGTATTTTGTGTTGTTGGGATCAAAAGATTTCGACAGATTTTGACAAGCAAGAAGAGACTCAAATCATCGATTTGATATCTCCCAGTCTCGGATGAAGAGCTGACACAGTTCGCGCATCTATTACTCTTCATGCGAGGCTGAGGGATATCGAATCGGCTATTTGAGTCTCTTCTTGCTCGTCAGGATCGGGTGAAATCTTCTGATCCAACAACACAGAATGCGAGCGAACGAATTTTCCCATAGAACCTTGGTGACATGGACCGACGAAGTCGTCTAATAGACGCGTATCAGTACACTGATTCGCACTATAACATGTAGATAGTGTTCAGACTATCCAGACTTTGAGTGTATTATTAATCTTTCCCTTTCATATAGGGGTTATATTCACACTTTTCGAATCCAGTTCCTTTCAAATTTTCATATCAATCATAGAGTGCCAACAACAGATTCCTCCGTCGTTGTTCTGACGAGGCCAACGCAGGAATCGGGCTGAAACACTCATTTACTAGTCGAGTCATGCATAGTTTAATAGTAGATTCAGATCTGCGAAATGTATTTCTGGTCCCATGATGAGTAATAGAGGCACGAATTGTGTCAGCTTTTCATACGAGACTGACAGGTGTGTCAACCATCTTTGGGCTATCATCCACGCCTTAAAAGATGAAAAATTCCTTACCATTCAGCATTGCGGCAAATATCGTAACTTTTGTTAAGCTGAGCATCATAATATGAATTTGTTCACACGTCGCAAGGACGATCGTCGAATTCCAAGGGAATAGTATATCCATCAGATGCAGAATAATACTTCAAAAGTCACCACACTCTCGTATTTTCACAGGTACCAATCACTCAGATGAAGCCAGCCTCAGAACGATACAATCCCCTACAATGGTGAGCATAGATCGAGAGCAGGGCAGCTGTGTATGTACTTACACAAAGACGAATTCGAAATGCAAGTCAAGCACACAGAAGATGATATTTGTGCAATGCCTGCGTACAATTACCAATCTCTTTCTCTCTCTCTCTCTCTTCTCATGTTGCATCATGTTACACTAAGCACAGAACCAAGTGGTGTAAATGCAGCGAAGAACAAACAGCGCCCATAACTCCTCGTGCGCCACAGGCGCGATGTAAACAAGCATTTTATATCAATAAGCACGACATAAACGAGCCATCCCTGTGCATCCCCCTTTCTCTCTCTCTCTCTCTTGCACTTATGTATTTAGTGTAGTGGTATAGCTCGCACGCCACAGTGGCAAAACAATAAAGCCACAAAGAGAGTCTGGCCAATATGGAGACTGGAGGCGTCACACTCTGCAACGGTATCGCTTTGCACTGATTCATAAGTCAAGCGCCAGCGGAGAATCGAATCCGTGCATTTGCACGCGTTCAAGATAAACAAGTATTAGGTATAAAGCTAATACTACTTGAGTCGTAGCACGGAAGCGGCCCATTTGGATATTTATCCACGCATATCTGTATCTTTTGCAGTGCTCTATGTAACGGTATGACGGGAACTGCGCGCGCGCTGTGAGCCGTCATTTCTCTAACTCTACTCGCACAATGAGTGTACACATATAAATATAAGCAATATCAAAGAGACCAACCAGGATGATGCTGCTGCTGCTGCTTAAAGAAGGGGCATAGAAAGAGAGTGAGAGGGACTTTAATGGGCACCGCAATCGCCAGTATAGAGTGGCTTATTGAAACGTCAGTGGATTCAGCTTCCAAGCTCTATATACTCTATATGTGTATATACGTTTTTATACCTGTCCCCTCGGAAATTATTCACTCGGTGAGCATTTGAAATCGGTAATGAGTCGCAGATGCGCTCAAACGATAGCCACATCTGCCGACGACTCTTTATATAGTATTTATATATACTTATATAAGGCAGATTCACCACTGGACAAGTCAGATTAGGATCAGCCTGACATTTTTATTGGCTGTTTACGCTGCTGAGCCGCCACCGCCATTGGGACCATTGATGCTGTACCGCCACTATATAACCAACCAATATCACACAGTCCAACTGAAAAATCATTCGTATATAAGTACTCTTTGGCAGTTCCTAGCAATGACTCTATATATATATATATATATATATATATATATATATATATATATATATATATCGGCAGTTACACATCGAAGGGTTTGCTATTGGATTTCAAAAGTATAGGGATAGCGGCGATTTAATTGCCGTCATCGAGAAGCATTAGAAATTTGAATGGCCATTTGTGCGCCGGGGATGAGCTCGAATTATCGTTATCTGCATCGGTTATGCGGTTTAAATGCACGTCGTCAGCTTGTAAGTAGCTCTATGACGCTGCCACTGGTGCTGAGTCGTTATCTAATCGTGGAGAGAAATAATCGGGGATAGCTTATCATGGAATTAACGAATAAGGAGGCTATGTCGAACGCGTGAACGTGGGGGTGCACGTTCTTATACCGACGTTATCTTGATCATTGTCGATCGAGGTATGAGATTGAGGCTCAACTTCGGCATTAATATTTCGTTAATAAATCGGACGTTCAACAGCTACGATGTTACAATACGGAGCACATGTTGTTGAGAATAAAAATTACGCGTGTATCTTCGTGTTCCCTTTATTGAAAGATACACACGTATTGATAATTGATAGCACACAGTGTGAATATGAGATACAGTTATGATCGATCAAAGATATATGAGTGAGTTGGACAACCGAATGTGACGAGCGGAAAAAACCTTGACGGACACGCAAATGTCTCGGAGGACGCGTTCGAACTGCCACAGCCGCGCTGCAGTACTAGACATCCTTTGATGGACCCGGAAGAGTGAAATAAAGTACAGGGATGCACTGCGGATCTTTCAGGTACACTCGAGTAGAAGTATAGATGTGCGTTCGTTGCAAACACCCACAGCACATACCACCATACAACTCGTAAGGCTCCTGCACGGTATCTTGACTCAATTAGTGGTGAACAGTGATACTCCACTGAGTCCAGCATTGGTGAGCAATTCTGTTGAAGGCCCGTGTGTTGAGAAATCGCCACCATGGGGAATAAATCAACAAACTCTCAGGATTGACTGATTCCAAACGGGTCAACCCCGATCGAGGACATCTTTCCGATCGGACACGAACAACTATGATCAAACAGAAAGAATCTTCTAAAAATACGTACTGAAATTCACATGACCGTCAGCCCAGACAATGTAACAGGAGGAAACATACGAGTAGAAGTCTTCATAGCCCTCGAAAGATTGTTCGGCGATATCACGATTCATCTTGCGTTACAAGTGAGCGCTCTGCAAGCCAGGTCCAACGCTGAAGACCAATTACTATAACTTCAATTATGGGCTGATTCTTGCCGAAATCTGTGGATCCAAGGTGACGCGGGCTGCGATCAAACAAGTTCAAGAGATAAAACCAGACAATTAACATGGTAAGACTAGCAGTAGCAACATAAGTAACAGTGTACGACTCCTGGGCACAGGAATATTCTCCTAGTCGAGAGGCCAACGCAGCGCTCTGGCAGTAGTGTTATACGCTTAGGTAGTGAGACAGTACGTCGCACCAGCTCGTGTGCTTCGAAGGATTGGTAGGAATGCGTGAATAACGATATGATTGACGAGCCTGACTTTGTCATGAACAGCAAAGAGAAATATAATATGACAAAAGGCGAAATCAGGAGAAATATATGTCAACAGTGATAGCTGCTGAGAAATCGAGAATTTTCAGAAAGGTGGTGAGGAAGAGGTGTAATCACCGTCATATGATTATCTTTCAGCAGAGATTTGCAAATCATTTACTAGCCTCGCCAACGTGGCTTGCACAACCAAAATTGATGGAACCTAGCTGGACAGGCACCAAGACTCACTTGACAAAATTAGAGCGAAGTTAAGTGCTCAAAAACAGCCGAATACCCCAGCCATGCCTACAGCAAACGTGTATAATGCACTTATACACGTTTGCTGAGTACTTTCATACATTCTGATTTCAAAACAAAACCAGAAATCAGCAACCGCAGAACCGGTAAATAGAACTGTATGAACAAGTGAAGAATGCAGAAGCTAGTCCACCGGCACCAAGTAAAAGCAACAAGATATTAATCTAGTCGGTGAACCCATGGACCGCGAAGTAAAAATTCAACTCGCTGAGGCGAATGAGAGATGGTAGTCTAGCCCTTTACTTGACATGCGGTCCAGATCTAGCCAAAATCATCACAATAAACTGTGCTACATGCAGATAAGTCCCTTTTGCAAACATAGCACCAACATGAATGTCAAAAATCATTGTCCATGACACTGTTAAGGTTACCTCGAAGGAGACTTCATCGACATGTCCTAGCAATAGAATGAGCATTTTTGGTGATAGGTTCACGAATCACCCGGTGAACAGCACAACAATCAGATCCAAAAGGACACCTCCCCGTGAGGGAATACCAGAGAATGCGAGCTCGAACGGTCGACCAGAATGAGAAGATACTTGTTCAAGGTAAGCACAGCAAATCTGAGCTGTTCTAGCTGCAGATCGAATGGTCACATTAGCGCCCAGGTATGTTATCGAGGTCACCAACATAAGCGAGTGAGTGAAATCGCAAGGCCAAGACACACGCGCATGCGTTACACACAAGACGGGCACGTTCTGAAGAGCAGTCCTAACCCAAAGAATGAAAGAAATTGTGTGATCTGTTTGAAAGCCAAGAAGGCAATAATTATCCACAAGGGAGGCGAACAATGTCTTATCTCTACTGGACTTGTTGACGTTGGAAGATCAAAGATCGACTTTGGCGCATAAATAGGCAATAACACGGAGGGAAAAGTCACTCTCATCCAATCCAGGTCGGTCAAAACCAAGCTACTCATAAGTGAACTAACAGACATTGCTAACAAAACATAACCTCTATCCTACTGATTCAAGAGCTAGACATCGCAGCACAACTGACAGCTTAGGTCGAACAGATTCCTCTGGAAGAATACATCAACCAGATACTCAACATCCCCAGAACGGAGTTCTGATGATGGGCATGGGTTGCCATACTAGGCAAAACTCATACAGGAACCTTCCAAAGGAACATCAGTACTCCGCATTGTATTGGTAAACCCGTGGAAGGCCCAACTACATCCTTCTACGTGATATCCCTGTATTGTCGATGCAGAGATCAGGTTGACAGGTATTTGATGCAACTCGAAAAAACTCTAGACGTAATTGGACCTCAATTTGTCCTGATTGTCTCTGATGTCAACGGGATATGCTCAACTTTGGATCGGAAATGTGACAAAACTAACTATGATGAAGTACTTGGAGTGGTTGAAACTCCAAACGCAAGGCGACTGGTTTGTTAACCATGATAGAATATTCTGAAATGGTACATAAGGGAATTGGTGAGTATCACTCCATGTATTGATCTAGATTGCGTATCTACGTGGATAATCTGAATTCTCATCGCATCAACTCATTCACGTGATATGCAAGAGGTGACGTCAAAAATGTCAACAAACTTGGCGTGTAGCTGTTCGGACGATGACGACTACACTTACCACGGAGGAAATGTTTAAGAACATCTAAAATTTGAAAATCGAACTAGCACACGATGGATGTCATCATTCACAATATGATGTACACTAGGCGGGAAAGTGAACTGCAGTGCATCGGGATCTACCATCTCACACGCACCCATAGGTTAGGGTGCAATAACCTACAGTCTCACTTGCACTATGAGTGCAAGTGAGACAGTAGATCTCGACGCACTGCAGTTCACCTTCCAGCCCAGTGTACATACATATATGCAACATTTTTGGAGAACCTCTTACTCCATTATGACCAGCAAGAGTCATCACTCAAGCACAGATGTATACTCGAATAGAAGCTGGATAAGCGTTTCACCCCAACACCAATAATTGATTGCCAAGTTATTGGCACAGACTGCCTCAACGTTACATGGGTGCAAGATTCTGTTTCTTGATTCGGACCTGCTCATCGATAGCATTTTTGGTCATTATTAAATCAATCTGCACTTTCTAGAGACAAATATTTCATCTATTTGAATCATTGTGATACTTCTCAACCACGCTGAAAGAAAAACAGGCAAATTTTAAGATACTTAATCGGAAAATCGATTGATCATCTCGTGCTCCCGGTTCGAGGTGTGCCATAATTCGGACACTTACCTTAACTACCCTTCCGCAGTATTTTTAGGCACTTGGGTGTATGCGCGAGTGAGAATTTAACATTTCTTGTCCCAAACGATGGATTCTCCGATTCTTTCATGAAATTGTACAGATACAACCCTTCCAACACATGCAAATGATCAAATAGTCCATCGACATCGAATGATCCTTACCTCCTAACTGCAGTTAACTCCATCTCATCGGGTCCAAGCTTCTAATATAATCTCGAGGATCGAGAAGGGCGTCCCAATCTTGGGAATTCAAATTTCTCGACCCACAAAACAAGCGATTCCCATCTTGTGCACGCTCAGGCATTACTAAAAATACCGCAAGAGATTCCATTGGATGTGTCCGTGAACTGACAAATCGGTTTCCCTGGTAGATAAGACACCAGATAGTGTCTATATGGGAAAATAATTTACCCCGGCTATCTTACCCCGGCTAACTTCCACGATATTATTGAGTGCAAGTTATACGACCATCTAGAGTGAGGGTCTCAAGTGCAATTTTATTGAAACTCAAAAAATATTTGTACCATATTGTCTTGAATTGCTCTCTCGTCCCCAGTGCATCAAAAGTCTGCCAAAAATACATTCAAATGAAGCTCAAAATGCGCAGTCTGCCCTATCACACTCTGTGGATCTGTTGTGTTTAGTGGTGGACTTTACCATCAGACATAAGAGACTGTAAGCATTTGTACATGAAAAATGCATATTTGAATGAGAATTCTGAACTCGTATGATAACTACAGAGAGGCATCATTACCAGACATCATATATTGCACATTCATAACATAACCTATAATTATGTCTCACTGTCATCTCTATAACATGCAGCAGGATAGTTGAATTCACTCAAGATTGACATCGATCTCGTTATCAATAAGAGATCATCAACCTCTCTCGGGCAAAGGATTCACGAATTTAGATGAGATAAAAAATTTCTCGACTCTGGCGCATCCGTTGTCACACGAATGACAGAATTTTCTCAAGCATTCTGGTGGCCGGTTTTGGCAGGGCTCATGCGAGGCCAGGCGAGGCTCAGCTGTGGTTGTCGAGAAATAACCAACCATGATAGAGCCATGGTATTTATGGGTGCACCTCGCTGTTCGCCACGCGAGCCCCTCTCGTAGATCAGTATTAGTACATACGCGAGGCGATTTCTGATCAGGTAGCCAGCTGGTGCATGGTTGGCTCTATGTAATAATTCCGCTGAAACATCAGAGTATTTCTCCCAATCGAAACTACGCGATTCCAATACGATGCTGACTGCTCATGTGGATTCTTTCGGTGGACAGTTTGGCTATACGCGGGTGGTAACCCATCAACGCCATTATGAAAAAATCCCCTTGATACGTGGGGGGGGGGGGGAGAGACACGGTCATAAGGCCCGAGACTCACCACGTCACACCCTTATGATTCACCGAAGAGACTCTTTGCTTATAGCGAAGGGTTGCAAAGAGATAAGAGGTTCGATCGTTGAGAATCAAAATTTCAAGTCCTTCTCCTGCAAAAGCCATTCTACGGATCCCTATTCGGAGATGCATCAAGAGTGAGAACGCACACTGAAGTTGGAACTCTCTCAAGGTGCGCGATCGGAGGCTCGAAGTAAGAAAAAGAGCATATCTATGGCGCTGTCGAGGAACATAATTATCCTCGGTGTCAAATTATGCACATAACACATCGCATTCGAATCAACATAACGCGAATGAATAAGAGAGAGAGGAGGCAAATCTCGCGCGTCTCAAGACGGAACGAGGACTGACTGCGGCTGTGAGCCGTGAACGAGCCTGATGGCAAAAGGCGCGTCTAAATACAAACAATCCGTCGAAAACGAAATTGCATTTCAGCCTTGCTACGCCTGCAGGAGGTTACATACATATACCCTGGCGCACGAATTGTATCAGAGTGAGAAATCTCAGCTGGCGAGCGAAGGAGGAGGAGGAGGAGGAGGAGGATGAGGATGATAGTAGATAGAAGCAAGATGAGGTGGGCAACACAGTGCCGCGTGCCCACACTTTGTTTCCATTACTCTCGTTTGACGGCTCTTAAGGGGTATTAAAAACTCTCAGCGCGAAATCAAAACAGCTCACGGCTACACGGGCGGCGGCGGTGCGGACGAGTATATGCCCTATACGATCAGAGAGGAATAAGATGGTGCGAATGAAACAAAAGGAACTGCATATCCGCGCTCGTCGTCGTGTGGCTCGCGGTAACGAGCTCGCGTCTTCGATCCGAGTCCCTTTCTTGCATAGCCACTCACTCCACTCACTTGCTTCTTCTTTATTCTCATCTTCGTTCTCGCCTCCTACATCTGTATGCTCCTACTTATCCCATGTTTGCATACATTAGCAGCTATTAAATTATTCCCAGACCTCACAATACATATTTGATCAATCATTGTACAGGGTGTTTGGATCTCACCTTCTCGTCAGACGTCATAATGCTTCATTTTTTTCTCTCTTGGCAATCACTGTGGTGTACGTATCCCTGAGCAATTTGTCTTGTGTTTGGTTAACCCCTGAGATCCAAAATGCTGAATTTTTGGAATCCTCAAAAGCTCTGCCTTGATTGAAATGAATATTCAAACACCAGATCGAGTAAGGATCCATGTTTTTTAGCGGACAATGATGACGTAACTTATCGATTCCGAAAAACAGTAGAACCTCCTAAGTAAATCACCTTTTCGAGGAAAACTCCTCTACACCCGCACAGTGGGGCTAAAAATAGATTTCGGGACAAGATTCAGCGCCACGGAGATCCTCAACCAATCAAAATGATTCAAACGAGATCTTTTCCGTCTTTTGACACTCTACAAGATTTCTCCGCGGAGAATTTGATTTGGGGAGCTGCGGAGTCACAGAGTCGTGTTGGTTCATCAACCAAAAATCGAGTCTCCTCGATCCTGGCGGCAATGTACGAATTTCTGGTTGAGACCAAAATACATGTTTTTGGTCCCACTTGATGAGGGAAATACTCTCATCATTACAGAACTCCGGCAACCTAACTTGAAATCAGGATTTCAGGCTCAACTACCACGGTAATCAAGCCCAATCATCAAAAATCGACTTTCTTCGATCCTGGCGGTAATGTACGGGGTTCTAGGTGGGCTCAAATCATAAGTTAGAGATACACAATGTGTGAGCCCTGGTCACAGAAATGCG
Source organism: Eretmocerus hayati (assembly GCA_029851415.1). Taxonomy (NCBI): domain Eukaryota; kingdom Metazoa; phylum Arthropoda; class Insecta; order Hymenoptera; family Aphelinidae; genus Eretmocerus; species Eretmocerus hayati. The sequence goes on from CM056742.1 coordinate 3,308,910, forward strand.
TGAGCTTGATCCAAGGGCTTCAGAACTCTGCAGTATCTCCCCCCACTCACTTAGTACTCGAATATCATCGATATTCACGACCTCTTGGAATATACGTCGATGTAGCCTCACAAAGGGTTTCTCCAAGGTGTCAACCTCCATCTCAAAAGCATTTCAAACACTCCCACCTGGATTTGGGAATGATTGCAGTAAGGAGGAACTATTCATCAATCATGAGTACAAACTGATACTTTTTGCTTTTCGTCTTGATCGCCCTTCAACACGATCCTGGGCCTCAAAAGTTCCCCGAAATTCTCCGGGAAGGTATCTTGTAGAGTGAGGAAACACGAAGAAAGGCTCGTTTCAATTGTTTCAATCGGTTTAAAATTCGCGTGGCGCTGAATCTTGTCCCGAAATCGGTTTTTAGCCCCACTCTGACCCGTCTGTGGAACCAAAGGATTCACATTGGTTCTTACGAAAGTTTTCTCCTACAAGTGAAACTCCCCGTAAGTGAAATGAATCTCAAAGGCCCACTCTATCTCAATTCATTGTGTGTGGAACGGATGAGATGTCCGCAGAAAACTGTAGATAACCTTGGATGACACACAGAATAGTTGTTGATACACACGTACAAACTTCGAAACTTATCTCGTAGGACCCGCTCAGTACTGACAGAAACTCTGAAGGACTACTTTTCCAGGATTAACAATTGATCAAACGTGTGGTACGGTTAACGTCACAATTATTGCGAGCTTTTCGGGTACCACTCGCTCAAACATCGCAGATTTTGTGTTTATCATGAGATATCGAGCCCGGGCTTTTTCGAGGTTCTTCGACTGCGTCTTGATAAGATAACACTCAATTTTCAGACGGGCCCGAGTTGGTGGAAAATTATAATCAATTGAATACCGAGTAAAAATCAGTGCTTCTATTACTGAGTTTGATTGAACTCAATGAAGAATGGGCCGTGTTAATTTCTGATTCTTTGCCGAGTGAGATGGGCTCTCATTCGGACCCCAAGTGAAAAATCTCTCTAGGTGAAGTTAAGAGAGCTGACTGTAAAAATCAAGAATGTTACATAAACTTAGTACATGTTGAGGAACGCTGAGCATGAGTGCACCTCGAGAAACTTTCCACTAATCAGAATGATTTCCCGTCTATACATTTTCGAAGGTTTCAAAGAAAGTGCTCAAGCCAGTCGGTGACAAAACATCGAAATTGTTGATTGACAGGTCCCACGACGATTAAAAAAAAGCCAACATTCTCTGTCATAGATTTTATTCCAAATCTTGGGTTCACATTCCTTCGAAACAGTTACTCATCCCAAGTTAGAAAAGGAGATCACATCCTCCGATAAGCTTATTCCCTCACAACGGTTCATCCGTCAGATCTTTTCGTCGAAGAGGGTCTCTCAGCTTTTATCAAAGGATTCAGTCCTGAGAGCTCTCGCACGTTGGCTCTCAACTCGCAGCTACAGATAGTAACATCGAGTGCCAAGAAGAGTCCAGGCTTTGCGTATACACAAGAGTTGGAGCAAGAGGTGTGAGATGGGAGTAGGTGGAGGGTCGTCCAAGGAATCGCTAATGCGATCGCGATGCGGTGCGTGCAGCAGCATCTCATTCTTTCTCTGTCTCGCGAATCGTGCAGGTACCAGATTATGGACTAGGGGTGAGGTAAAGGAGGATATTCTCAAGTACCCACGGTGGCCAATTCATGCAGAGCTACGCTTTGCTCAACGGCAAGCTCGCAGATATTCAAGCCTAAGGAGTGTGAGTGAGTAAGCCAGAGGAGCAGGAGAATCAAAGAGAAAGACAGAAAGGATGCAGCAGAGTTCGTGCGACGTCGGAGCTTCTTCTTGGAGCCTCAGTGTTTGCAAGTTGGCCTGATCTGTGACCCGGATCCTCCACCCTGTAGTCGCCACCACTACACAGTTATGGACTGGCCACTGGCAGATATCCTAGTATAGAAGGTATACACACTGGCCCACGACCTTTTGCTCGCTCTTTTGTCTCTATCGGCGAATTTATCTGTCTGCTCTCTCTTCCTTTATTCTCTCTGTGTACCCTCTCGCTCTCTTTACCTTTGCCTCCTTCCTCGTACTCTGTACTCCTCCCCCGCTTTCTTCGACTTCTCGCAATCGTTGCGCGAGTCTTATAAAAGGGTATCTGGATGCGCAACGGTATCAACCGCAGACTCTGAGCTTGTATCTTGGCCGTAAAGTGACCGCAACTTGGTATTCCTGAGTTTGAATAGTGCAGCTCAACAGTGACCAATTGTCATTCCGAACAAGTAAATATCATCGAAATTATTGCAGTACTTTGACTGTAATGGTAGCATGAAACGTCGAATTGTCAGTTTTCTGAGATAATTATCTAACCGCAGCCAGCTCGAATGCTGTTCTTGAGGGCACCAAAGACTCATAACAAGCTATTTTGGACGGAAAAGTTTTCATCGGTTTCACCTTACGGATCATTCCTTTCAACATATTCCTCGCGTATTTTGTTGGTTAAAAATGCTTACGAGACCTGCGTATATCGTGAATTTGTATAGGGATTATGAAATGGAACAGCTGCTCAGTGCTCACTAAATTAGTTTAGACGAACAGTTCCGTTTTCACGAATTCCACCATGTCTACGCTTTTGTAACTTTTGTCAAATGTCATGAACTTGAACTAAATTCTAAAACCATCACGCGATGCACATAGTAATTGATATCTACCCAACTCGTGTAAGAAAAAGACATTCTGATGTCTTGACACTTTGTCTATAAAATTCTCCTTCCTTCGCGGATCACTAACTTTCGCTTACGGGTCGTCAAGAGTAGCATTCGGACCCGGCCATAAAATATGAATCTTACATTCTCGTAATAATTCCAACCCTCATCTTCAACTTGTTCCGAGGATTATCGCTTAGTGTGCTAATTGAGGGGCCACATGGAGGAAGGGCGTAATTGCAAAAAGGTCACTATAAAAAAATGAATAAAAAGTCAACAGAAATCTCGGATGGCGTGATTTGATCATCCGAACTGGCTTATTTTGAACGGGATAGCATTCTACAAATGTTGGAACAACAATGGGGACATTAAATCCAATATTAAGCTCCTCACAGGTATTTTGAAAAATGTAATTGGGCCCTTTCTCACAATCCTGGTTCAAATTGCGACACACCTTTCCCACAAAAAGTGGGATAAGATTCCGAAATCGAGTCCAATCATCTACAAATCACACGTTGGTGTCCATTGGATGTTTTACAAGATATCTGATTGCGAGGAGGTGGCTGGATTCATGCTCAACGGTACTAGACGCCCGAAAAGCCTCTATCAGTCATGTAAAAATGACAAGAACTTAATTTCACCATAGAACGGTGAAAATACTCAATTTGAAGGTAGAGGAACAAGTTTTAGTAGTTAATAATGTTAGAATAACGTGTCTCGACTCAGGACCTTTTTTCAAAAAGTTTGCATCATATATTGGGCCCTTTCTCCATATTTTCTTATGATGCCCTTCATGGGAAGAAATAACGCCCTTTTCATTTTCTTTTTTAAGGGACTAAAAGCCTTTTGGAAGATATGATCATGTCAGTTACGTCCCATTTCGAAATTTTTTTGAATTGGTTGGAACAATTGTGGCCTTTTCAAAATCCCCTGCTGTAATTACGCCCTTTTTGGAATCTCCTCCTGCAGTTACACCTTTTTCGGTCGGTGGTGGTTCTCAAGGCATTTCGGAAAACGAATTTGATGGGGTTATGGTTCAAAGGTTCGAAAAATTGACAGGGGAAAAGAGGGCCTAACTGCCATTATTACGCCTCTCTTCTTCGCAGCCCCTCAATAGTAAGTTCAAATGTTACAATTCTGCATGATAATCTACTAATCTATGGTTGTTTTGAAATCAGGCAAATTTCCCCCGGCAATATAGAATTTTATGAGATGACAAGCAAGGAGTATTGACTTTTCGTTCTTCCACCTATGACAAAATCTGAAAATGAGTGCATGCCTTTTCTCCGAGAAAGAATCTCATCTCCTTATGAAATATAGTAGAACCTGTCTAAGTTGGACGCTTTGATTCCGGGAAAAAGTGACTACCAGAGCGATGTGTTCAACTCATACGGATGAGAAACAATACGGATGTATGGAATTGAAATTATTTCGTTCCATTATGGACAGTGTCTAACTTTTCAGGTTATCCAACATACGCGTTGCCCAATTCGATAGGTTCTACTGTATTGATCTTGCATTGTTCAATGATGAATGAGAGTACTTGGTCATAGATTATAATCTATCAGCATCCGATAAGTCTTCAATAATTATTGAAGACTTATCGGATGCTGGAAACTATGAAGCCTGAATCTGACAGCGACAACCAATTTCATTACTTGGCTCGTGACTCGCTTGGGTAATTTATTATATTTGTTCGGAGATCATTCAAACATATCATGCAAGTAACTCGTATAAATCGTCACTTACGATTTGAATTTCAGACTTCATGATTACAATCGGATCGGGAATTATTTCGAGTGAACACCTAATAAAATTTTGACACATTTGAAGAATTTCTTCAATCTCAGAGAAATCCGATTTTCATTCTAGAGACGAAATCGTATCTAACAATGAGAACGCACGAAATGCGACGACAAATTTTGAGACCGCGATTTTCTCGCTGAAATCTTGATGAATGTACAAGCGGACACATTATTCTTCACAAAGAATCATCTCGATCCACATTCCGATTCCTGACGGACCTAACAGACGATATCAACAACTCACCAAACATTCGTGGGAAAACTCGCTATCGATCTCCAATCATCACTAAATTCTCGTATTTGCTCTGATGGTGCGTGAGCATCTGGCCAATCTTACCTTGCACGCATCGATATCAGAACAAGGTAGAGTAAACGAATGAGAAACAGAGACAGGGAGAGATCTCGAGAGACCTCAAATTGCATGTCTGGCTGTATCACACAAGTGCAGAGGTGAAGCTTCAGGCCACATAGTGCGGCTTGGCGAACGAAGGGGCACAGGTTGGCGTACCTGAAATTCCATATCGCACGCATCTCATAATGTGCCTCTTTGGTTCTCCTCCATCCACCAGTATCATACCACGATTATAAGTGTATATATGTATATACAAGAGAGCGAACAGAGCCACGATCATTAAAGGTCAGCATATGGGCGCGTGTAATCAAGGCTGCGATCAAGGCCGTCCAAGATGTAATTGATCCACGAGCTTGAAACAACGTATTCCAACGTGCGTAAGGGGTTCTTTTCTTTAGCATGGTGCATACAAGGGACAGCCTTAAGAAAAGTGGACATGTTATACTTATAAGAGCCGCTAAAAGTAGCCTTGCCCTCATGCACCGGCCTCTGCGCCGCCCGCCGCTGACTATAATATATCGCAATTACTTCGTGGCGAGAGCAGCTTATGACGGCCGATGCCACAAAAAATGACTTTAATTGCATGCCGTCGCCTTAATTCGCAGATTAATGGTCATATCGAGCTCTATATATCGATGATTAGTGCTATACGCCGAGATCACTCGGTATATATATTCTCACGATCATCCTCATACTGCCCATTTTGCCCAATCACGTGTCAAATCTGACTCGAGGAATTTCTACCTGTTCGTTGTGGATGTATTTGCTCGAAGATATCTTGCAGACAGCGTTTTACCGGGATTAATGCTTACATGGTGAACTCTGATCTTTTATGCTCGAGCTACAACTTACCGGTGACTGGGACAGCATAATCAACAGAGTTGTGACATTCTAGTTCATTTATTCCTAATTCATTGTCTTGGAATGATTCTTGAGAGTCTCGTTTCAATACGGATAATTTTATTGGAGTCTCCAATGCCTTTATGATAATAGCACTATATCAGCTGTAGACTACCTGAATAAGTTTGAGAATGAAACATAATAACCCAATAGACCTCCTAGTAAAACTCCATCAGTCATATCATGACGAATTATCCTAGGATGCAAAATTAATCCCTTCAATTCTGTGTGGCATGTGGGAGAAAATGAGTCAAATTCCCCAATAGTCAATCCAATCGAAACACTGACTGATGCCGTCTGCATTCCGTTACAAAATTGTTAGAGTTTATGCTGCTCATCACTGCATCAATTCCATATAATAGGTTTTTAAATTTGCTTCAATGGCTATCATGTCGAGATAGTAATTCGGGTGCATCTTTGTCCAACACGCAAGTGACAAAATGCGTATTGAGATTTCCGGCTGAATTATTGAAAATGATTGACATGAAATTACAAGAGACTACAGATAACTATCGTGGACCACCATAACTCCTCATCGCCATGTTTCAACAGAGGATAACGCATCCCATTTCCCGAGTGACCCTTGTGGAAAAAGGTCTGTCTCTTACTCAAAACACAAGATCGCAGCAATCTACTACGAAATCAGGCATTCACAAGATTGCAAATCTCTCTTTGCAAATTTCGACATAGCAGTCACAAGACAATGCATTATATGCATGCTTAGAATAAAAGGTCGGCGTAGAATCGGTAGGTCAATCTGGTACGCATGTACGCACCTCTGGAAAAAAGAAGAAAACACGTACACGGGCTCGACAAAAAGCAGCAATTCTTCTACAAAGAACAAGGGTCGAGTAGTTCCTGCTGCCTTATCGAATACTTAATGCACTTCGGTGAGGGTTCAGCTGTGGGAGGCAGAACGCATAAACGATGCACGAGGTCTCGCGAACGGACCACCATTTATACTCATCCCTCCGCATACACTCGTCTCTTTTTGGGTGTTGTGGCTGCTCTGCGAAACCATAAAAGCTGCGTTAGCCGTAGCTCACGAACTTCCACACGAAGCTCGGGAAGCGAGGAAATATCCCCTCAAAAATGTCACCAAAATCGGCGCACGTAGTCATTTTCTTTTATTTCACACGGATAAAACAGACTTGGAGCTGCTCGGTTTTTCAAATGGGCTGAAAAATGATATCATCAGATTATGAACTGTGAATCAATTCTTAGCCGATTCGCACGGCACAACCTCTACATTTTTCTGAATTTCTCTACGCAGCTCAGTTTATTTGAAATTTAATGACAGGATTTAAGGACTGGGACCAGGTTTGTCTGATTTCATCCACCTCAAACCGAATGCGAGTGAAGAGAAAGTTAGTATCGAAAGTCACAAGCAAATCGATTTCTCACCGATAGCGTTCGGATACATCCGGCTCATAGTTTCCTTGATTCTCGAAATTCCTCAACACAGACTAGGCTATCTGAATATTCACTTAAGGATTTGTAAAATCTGAAATGCAGACCGTCCTATCTCTTCAATAATAGACACCCCAATGCTACCAAGAGCAGTGATACTATTACAAATCACAAGCAAATCGGTATCTCTGCGCGTTCGGAAGACGTCGCTCAGTTTTCTGTTGACGAGATGAGACGTTCTTTTTTGGATTGTGTGTATCTTTTAATGATCTTCCAAGTGAACCAAACTGGCAGGGGGAGCTCCAACCTTGCGGAACACGGGTCCTTATGAAACTCTGGGAATCATCTTGTTTTGGTGAGAAATAAGGTATCTCCAAGGGTTTTGTCCAATAGGCCTTCTATTTTGAGATAAGCTATGGAAATTAACATTTTCCATATAGGCCCATGTTCAAAAGACACATATATATACTGACAATGTTAACCTTCATGGCTATACCTCGGGATAGGAGGCCCATTGGACAAAACCCTCTTGGGTACCTTCATTTCTCACCAAAACAAGATGATTCCCAGAGATTCATAAAGATCCATGTTCCGCAAGGTTGGACCTCCCCTTGTGAGTTGAGGAACTCCGAGAACCAAGGAATTTAAGCCGGGCGGTTTCCAAACATTTATCGGTGAAAAAACCGATTTGCTCGTAACTCTCAATAGTAATACTGTTTTCACTCACATTCGCTTTGAGGTGGGGAGGATTGAATTTCCTTGATCTTATTCTGCATGTTTTGGCATGAACTTAAGCTGAGCTGCGTGGAAAAACTCAGGAAAGAGTATACGTTTAGCCGACTTTGAATGGGATGCTCCACGTGTGCAAATTGGCTAAAAACGATTCGCAGGTCACCAATCTGAAAACACCATTTTTCAGCAGCATTTCAAAAACCAAGCAGCTCCGAGTCTGATTTTAACGGTATTCTATTCATATAGAATAGTAAAAAAATGACTACGTGCGCTCATTTTGGTGACTTTTTTGATCGGACATTCCCCCGCAATCCGTTCACCTTGTGTATCCACCCCTAAGGGTGTAAAAATGTGGATTGTCGTCTTCGTTGGAATGTAAATTCAACTTGAACCTGTGCTGATCCACTATTTGATGATGAACAAGCGAAGCTTCCTGAAAATTTTCAGCAGCGAGTTGATTTAACACGTGCACTGCGACGGGTCCCAAGGGTTGGACCCGCGCGTCCTCTTCTGTATGCGACGGGTCCCACTGGGAGCCGTTTTTGTTCAGACTCTACCGTGCACCAAACGACGTAGACACATCCAGTGGCTTAGATTGCGGTTTTTACTCATTATTATACGTGACGCCAAGAACATATGTCCACGCCAGTTCCAGTATCGGACTTGATTTTTTTTCGCGAAAATTTCGATAAATAACATAAAACTAGCCAGTAAATTGTGAATGCATCAAATCCTTTTGAATCTTCTACAACGTATCTTGGCTCATTGAAGACCTTATGTCAAAAGCTAATACAAAGTGAGCCCACATAAAGAGATTTGAGCGACATGGAGCCAAGTAATCAGACATTTAGACGCGAAATAACCACAAGGCAAACTGACCAAATGGTTGACATGGCAAATGCACTCTCCCTCGCCTCGATCTATTCCATATCTCTGTGTACGAGGAACTTTTGGTATTCAGAAGACTTGAAGAGTATCCCGAATAAGAACCTGTGTCTCGTGGATTCCCGAGGATAGAAATTCATACTTGCGTAGACTAAAATCGCGCTCCGAGGTGAATACCGGCCAAGAGCTCACATTCCAGGCCTATGCTAGCGAATCACCAGAATGGCACCGAGAAATGCAAAAATGCTCGCGAAAAGCTAGAGACTACATCTTAGGATCACTAAGTTTGGTAGTTCGATCTTTCACACCCTACCCCATTGCACGATGGGAAATTTCGCGGGTCCCACCGGTACGACCCGCGCAAATTCGTGAGGTTCTTGTGGATAGATGTTAAAGTGATAACATTCCAAGAGGTTTGACTTTTGTAGGTGCAAAATCACGCGTTTGTACTCTTTTGCACTCTGGGACGGAATGCCGCTTTTCACCGTTGCAATGGACGGGTCAAAAACTGATGGAAACCAAAGATCTGGAATTAGAAAGAGGATTCGGAGGACTATTTTTGAGCAACTGTTCCTGTTTTCTTCATTTGCCGAAAAAATGATGGCTTCAGAATCGGCGGGGATCATCGATAGGTGAGTCCTGAAACTTTTCCACCATCAATAATAGAGCTCATCTAATGAACTACTCATTCACATTCAAAGGCATGAATATTTTTTCGGCGTTTGATCAAAGGAATAGATTCCATCAAATTTCTATGTGACTCGAGGACATTTACACTGGGCAGGAAGGTGAACTGCAGTGCATTGAGATCTGATGTCTCATTCGCACTCATTTGTTACGGTATCCTAACCTATGAGTGCGAGTGAAACAGTACATCTCAATGCACTGCAGTTCACCTTCCTGCCGAGTGTACATAACTACGACTATCACTTCCTAGGGACCACTCGAATAGTTGCACATGACGCGACGTTTTTTTCAGAAAGTTTTTTGTCCATGCTCCATGAATGTCGAGAAGCTTGGGTGGAAACCAATGAGTCAAATATTTATCTCATCCTACGAAGTCATTCCCAATTCCTCATTAGAACGATTTATTTGGGACATTCCACTTTCCAGGTTTTTTGTTGTTACTGACCTATTCTTCGTAGAAGATGACTGTCCGCGCGAACAAAAGTTTTACAGAACGTTCTAACAGTTTCGCGCAGATGATCTATTCATTGAAGGTCAACTGCTCAGTTTCAATGGGCCATCTAGATGAGATGACCGAGGCTCTGGGCGACGAACTAGTACAGCTGCAGGTTTGTAACAGATTTCGCGTATTTGCATGATACTATTGTACCAATGCGCACACCCGGCACCTCAGTATTCACATATTTCATACCGTCATCAATTGATCAGTGCCGCGTACGCATCTTGCCGAGTCTTTTCCGTGCCACATGTTGGACCTAGATATTGTTATATATATAGCGGTCGGCAAGCAGAGTTGCCGAAGACTGATAAGCGAAGCAAACAAGGTCGGTCGAAGGGCCAAGTTGAGACAAAATTTCTACTTCATATATTGCGCCGGACTATCTCAGCGACAGATAACATGTGCAGGTCATAGATCATCCCACGTTCCACAGTCAAAGTGGACGCCGCGCCGATCCAGCTTTCTATGCGATCTAGCTTTCCTATCACAGCGACATTGTGGTACGAATTATTTGATTACGTATTTCAGGATTTCATCCATACTCTCATCCGAAGAATCTTGGATGGATCAGAATATGAATATACTCATGCATGGACTATCTCATACGGATAATGCATTACTCATCCGTTATTACAAATTGAATCACACTTCAATTGATTTCTTATTTGCGATCTAGTACTTTGCTTCAGATAATAATCAGACCCCCGAGAACGTGAATGAACCGTGAAAAAGATTCTCTGCGCCGACACCTGATCGATCCACACCGTGTTGAAAACTTTAATGAATCGGAACGGAATGAATTGGATAGAGAAATATGAATATTGTCAGATAATGTAGTGTACACAATCAGTCCAATAAATTAATGGTTTCAAACTTCATCGTGCACATCATTTGGCTCGTTAAATTCAAATTAAATGGATATGAAAAAAGGTAACCAATAAATTAACGCTCGCTTACCGAATGTTCAGAATTCAAATTTCACGATTTGCCGAGATCATTAGCATATAACGACTCGCATTTTATGTGACGGGGTGACGATGCTCTCATTGTTTCATCGTTATCAATAATTATTGCGAACCCCAGGCCAATTGACTCTTTATGGCATCGTCGAGTTCATTACTCAAGGGAGTGAAATGTCCTTGGTTTCCTCGAGATAAAAGAGCGCCTTTTTGGACACTCCTCATCAGTCTTGGATTGAACCGCAAAAATCACCAACCATGAAGAGCATCCTGGCTTTCACGATTTGCCTTGTTTCTGCTTGTGCAGGGATGAATGTTCCGGTAAGAAAAAAACAATTTTTTTACATAGTGCGACTAAACGGCCATTTTTCTTCCCGGCTCGAATCAGAAAATTGGCGTTTAATCGCCCTGATACCAAAGAATAGAATATGCATCTCGCTCGTCGGGCTGTTTTGGGGCATTGGGAATCTTTTCCCCTCGTTACACTCGGGGAAAATTGATTCCCATGCCCCAAAACAGCCTAACCTCGCATCGGTGCATAATGTACTATGATTCACTATCATGAGCTCCTATGACGAAATATTGTGGACATACTTCCCAAGATGCTCGTGAAATCTTCTCGAATCTTCAAATCCTCAGTAATTGAGCTGGGAATACTTTGCATGCTTATCATCCAATCGCCAGTAGACGGACCGTTTAGAAAAATTCAACGATAAATACCTCGATGTCATGCTCAAACTTGAAACACCAAATATCGAAAGAAAATACACAGATATTCCATCAGGTCTTGTTTGATTCGAATCAACGTGTTGATTCGGGACTTTGAGCTGGAGAACCCTCAAATCCTCCAGTGGATAGAGCAATTTGATTTTCGAGATCGCTTGCTCTCAACAACTGGATTACTACTCGTTCAGGATTCTTGTTCCCTATTTTGCATAGAATTAGTGAATCTGGGAATCGGATCTGTATAGAGAACAGGGTGATGAATGGGAACGGGTCAGATAGACTGTTTGTTCTCCAATTCATTCGAGGTTTTCAAAAGAGGCTCAGAAAAATTCTAGTGCGTCTGATGAATCAAATGGCCAAATCATGAAAGTTGGGATGCCCAATTCTGCATCCCATGATCACAAGATGAAGTAGGTAATTTAGGATACTCACGACCTGAACTCGTCTATACACGATTCCTACATACTCCGTAACAAATTCTAGCAATTTGAGACGTGACTTCTTTTCGAAAAAGAGTTGCATGGGCATACATTCTGTATCTTCCAACTATAGCTCTCTACTTGATCTGTGATGATGGAACACAATTTTCAAATGGAAGAAGCTCATCTGATGTCATGGCCGTTCACGTTCTGAATGAGTAATCATGTTTCGGAATTATTGCAGGATTCAACGACTAGCCCGGACGTCGGAACATTTGATACAGATTATTTTGGAGGCAACTCGATAAACAATACCTATCCCGAAATCGTTAAGCTGGAATCTGTTCCAGGTAACTCTCATCCTCAACACAATCAACCTCATTACATAACTGTGTCTCAGTCCGATTATGGTCATAGCAAGAGATGAAAAAATGACAAATGGAACTTTCATCGATTTGAAACATATCTTACGGTGGAAGTTGACTCTTCTCGTTTTTTTACGTATTATGATTTAAGACTGTGAATTCTTATACTTCTGAAGATAAGAAAAACTGTTCGATACTGCATACATTATCCACCGGGGCATCTCGGGATTTCTAGTACGAAATGGAGGACATTGCATACTGAATTTTGGTTGAATTTGAAAGGATCTCTCAGTGCGCAATCGCAGTATCTCCGTTTTTAGCACGTATAATTCTTTCTTTCTACTCATAGAAGCATCAAGAACTTCGATTACCATATCATTTTTTAGGCAACCTCATGAACCTGGGCTGATGATGCAAAATTTCCACATTCCATATTAACTCCGTATGCTTGAAGTAACATTTCCGGAGCTCCCTGAAAATCGAGATCAGTAGGAATTCTGCGGAACGAGTCTCAATTCAAAACTTGATTAGTAAAGAAAGTTCCTCAAAAGTAGCTGATCATAATTTCCAAGCGTAATATGCCTGGGGAAGACGATGTACGTTCCATGGAGAAATACTAGTTTTGTGTGTATATTATAGCCCGACAATCTCGTGCAAGATAGCAGTAAGACTCCGTGCGCAATTTTGGTTCCTCTTCTTGGGCTAGAAGAGATCGTTTGCCCGATCCCCATTTTGATATCGGTTTGTCTATATACGGCCAAACTTGCGGGCGCAAAGTCACGCACATACAGATTGTAATACTTCAAAATATTCCTCCACAGGTGTGTTGAATTACCTTCATGCGCCTGACATCTTAGAACTGATCACCGATTCCGAAGCTGGCCGTCCACTGGAAATTTGTAAAATTGTCCGACTCTTGAATGGAATTGTGGTGAGTACCCTAACTTTCTTTCTCCACCGTAACTCTTTCGCCAAACTCCTCACAAATGAATCGCGATGCCTCGATTGAGAGCTCGGATAACACCGAGACCGATCATTATCTCATCCAATGGTTTGACTGATTTGGTGACGATGTACACGATTCGTTCTCCATTAGATTACCGATACTTGAAAAAGTATATCTCTGATGTGTCGTGGAATCGAGAATGCTCTCTCATTGGTCAGCATGTACGAAAAGCCAAGCGGAAATATCGAGGTTCCCCTCTGAAGATCGAGAACTTCTCAGGAATTCAATCAAACGCCACGATTTCCTCCTGCCTCTCCGCTTCCTTCTCTTATACTGATGAAAAATCATGGTTCACTATACAGAGTGATCCTGGCGGGACTGTGCACTCATTCATGATATCCTAACTGCTCGTTTCACAGAGAGACAGCGCAGAATACGGAGTTGTTGACGAAAATAGCTACATTCAAGATGTCCTCAGCCGTTGGCCAGAGGAACACCATGCCGAGCTGCTTTCAAAGATCAATCAACTACCACGGTGCAACACAGAAGGTAAGAACATCTTGAACTTTGATGGATATAATGCACTATATCATAATTTTGAGCCCTCCTATGATACGCAAATTACTTCAACAGATGTATTCACTTGTGAACATACCGTATGCGAGATGAAGAGGAACATGATGATCGCGGCAATGGGGAAGCGAGACATCAAATACGGTGCCGCGGAGGTTCAGTTGGGTGCACTAGATTATTCTCTAGATTATTAGTCACACAGTAATTGTGGAAGTCATTTGCATAATCAGGGCTGAAAATTTTTGAACTATAAATTACGGCTCCGAACGGGCCAACAGTTAAGTCATTGGTTCGTTGTTGTTTTTGACGAATAAAAAAAAGTCCAAGAAACTCCCCCATCATTGATTCTACCGCCCTTGAAAGAAAATGTATCAGATTAATTCGGATACCTCTTGTCCTCCGAGAGGAAGAACAGTCTGCAAAATCAAGAAGAGAACATCTGATCTGGCCAATAGGAAACGGATATGCTGCCAAAAACAGTGATACGGTTACAAATTACACGCACATCGATCCATTAAGATACTCGATGTCTCTCACAACGCCAAGTCTTTCTCCAAAACGAGCCTCTGATTTGGCAAAAATCTTCTCACAATTTTTTCTTCATAGGTTATTCCTCGAAGCTTTGATAAACTTTCCGAAAGTTGCGGAATAATTTCTAACAATGAGTAATCTCCTTTCGAAGCAGTACAAATTCGCATGTAAAATGAGCCGATATTCCGGGAGAGCGGTGCGCCATGGACAATCCATCAGACAAAATAGGCAAGTTCTGTAGTAAAGTGTCAACGTCTCCGATCAAAATGCGCTCTTCATTTCGGTGGGCAAATGTTCAAATCTTGTAATTTCTTAGATTCTGTTGAAAAATTCCAGTTGATACCTTGTTGTGGGGGAAGACTCTGTGATTGTGCCCAGTCATCATAATTCGTTCTCAATTTCTAACAATTCTATTGATTTTCAACCCTAAAGACCTAGTTACCTGACTTGATATCTAGTCCAAATTCTGCGGGAGCCGGAACAAGTTTGAGGAATGAGTATCAAGCTTTGACTCACATTAAGGTCAATAACGAATGTCATTTTGGACCTCGGAGTGCATTGAGTTACCTTCGATCACTTCGTCTCAGGACTCATGCACCGTACGCAAGAACCTACAGACAGGCGTTTAGCACCTATCGCACGTATGCAACACCTCATCCACAGTCTTGGAAAAAAGTGCAAAAAACGGCTACATTGGATCCCATCTTGCGAGGGTAAACAGTACTTTTTGCGGACTGCACCGATTGCATCGCGGTCACGACTCTCTCAGCACGAATCAGTCAGATTGTCATTGATTCTATCAGTATTAAAAACGTTACTGATTGAATCAGTGATTCTTTTTTTACTCCAAAGGCCAGCTGATCATCAAATTCTTGAAATTCGTTACTACTGATTGAGTTAACTGACCGGATCAGTCCATATACACTGATTCATCAGTTATAATTGATCCTAAATCGCTTAACTGATTGTCAGTCCATATGGACTGATCCGGTCAGTTAGCGCCTAGATTACTGACTCGGCATAACTTCTTTTTTCTAGCATAAATACCCCGAGAATTTTACTGATGAATCAGTGACATTCGCGAAATAGTTGTCAATCAGTAAAGTTTGAATCAGTAATTACCATATCGGTATCATCGCGATAACTTACACGGAACGTGTTATGACCTTTCATTTCGACGAGCGAGCTCTGAATTACTCCGTTCAAATTTTTCTCCTGTATTCCATTATAATACACTTAGGAATGAATTTCCAGACCGATCCGTTCACTTTTCTTTTTTATTTTCGAGGATAGAGGGTCGAAATGTCAGTTCCGTGCATTGTTACATTTGAGTCATTCTTCTTAATATAGCCAACTTTTGGGTCGCAGGTCACGGATTCTTTTGTAACTTTAAGTTCATGTTATACATCTTGAAAGAAGGTGGAAAGCACATCAGGTTTTAGGCCCCGAAAGTGATCCGTGCAAGTTTAGTTTATCCTATTTTTGTTTTTAAAATTCGTAAAAAATCCGATTTTTGCATTTTTTGATTGATTATTCACGCCCATAGGACCTAATTAAAAAAATATTACAAACACACATTTCGACGTAAAAAAAGTGGAACTTTTCGGAAAAAATACTCGCAGAATCGGAAAAGGGTAATTTAAGCTTAAAAAGAGTAGTTTTTTGAGAAAAAGTAACTTTTAGGGCCTCGGGGTCCCCTTCAGCTCAAATCTAACATTTTCATCGGATCACTCGTCAAATTTCTCGTCGAAAACCGTTTAGAACAAATTGGGATCTACTCGGGATGAGTTGCTCTGAACGAAATTCCAAGAGAAATCGTCGAAAAGTATCTTCCCCCTTACCGCCACCACCGTGTTCTGGGTAAGGGTGCGGCCACATGAGCAAAACATTTGGCGGGAACGCCTATACCAGCCGTGAGTGCGACAAGGACAGACCATTTGACTCCACTATTATCTCCTTGTCGCACTCACGGCTTATAGGCGTTCGCGCGAATTGTTTTGCTGCATGTAGCCGCAGCCTTAAGGGTCCCTGTGGATCAGCTTCTACTTTTTGCCCCATCAACACCACTCCAGTTCTGCCAAAGCATCAACTTTACGCAAGGTTTCTGCAGGAGCCTAGTCAACGGCAACACTGTCGAAATCTCTCGAAGACTGGATGACAAGACTAACGAGCCTGTGGCCAAGGAGCTTCTCTGTCCCCGAGCAGAGTTCTTCTCAGTCGACATTACTGTTGTCATAGCGACGTCAACGGCCCTCCGTTGATGATATTATTGGAGGTGCTCGAGGTTTTGATCAGAATGGCGGTGGCGATCCAGTGAGAATCTCGAAGACAATCAGTTTGTGGTCACTGGTGATTAGATGACACAAATCCTGCCACTGCAAAATTCTCAGGCCGCATTCTCACTGCCAGATTCTCAGTCCAAACTATGTTCGATGTGCCGTTAGCGCCAACAAACTTGTATGTGGGCTGAAACTCCACATTGCTATACATACATACCATAATAGTTGAGTATTTCGCAATGTGTAGCGTGTCCTCGATTGTTGCTAGGCCCTCGAGCCCTCAGAAATCCCTCAGATGATGCATTTTTCGCGGTGATCTTAGGCTGGTTCCACATAGGGTGTGCTCATCGCGTCCGCGTGCGCGCATACACTTACACTCAGGGCATTTTATGCACGAAATTTCATGAAGTAGCCTCAACAGTCGTTTTTTTTCCCCGGAATTTGTACAAGTGGAAAGATGTTTGATAATTGCTGAGCCTCGAGGGAAATTACCCAATAGTCCAGAATCAAAATTTCTTCGTGTTTTTTCGTGAACAAACAGAAATAAACCAAAGGGGTGGCACTCTCGCATCTGCTGAGCCCAAGTAGCGTACAAAATAACCCATTCTTTCATCATGATAATGTAGAAAAGGCCCCACGAAATTGATTGATGACGGGCTATGGGTGACTCTTTTGGGTCAGAAGAACGATTTCCTCCGTGTTTTTTCAAATGAAAATGGAGATCAGCGGTGGCACTGAGGACATTTTTTGTTCATAAATCCAGATGAAGCAGCGTTTTCGCGATTTAGTATCCGGATTGGTGACCGCGCGTCTCGATCAGACAAGCTTACAATCAGCATTCTTAGTATTCGAAGCTGGGCCAACTTGAGATGGGCAGTCACCTTTCCGGATACAACCATCGACAAAATGTTGCTGAACTCGGATATTTGACCAAAAAGGTTCTGAGAGGCGCCGTTGTTCATTCCTATTTGTTCACGGAAAAAAGTAAATAAGCTAGCTTGATTTTTCGACTCGATAATGTCTCTTGGAGTCCACCAATTATCCAACTTTTCACTTTTGGAGATTTCAAGTAGAAAACGACTGGTG
Organism: Eretmocerus hayati; assembly: GCA_029851415.1. Classification (NCBI taxonomy): domain Eukaryota; kingdom Metazoa; phylum Arthropoda; class Insecta; order Hymenoptera; family Aphelinidae; genus Eretmocerus; species Eretmocerus hayati. The sequence continues at coordinate 3,326,755 of CM056742.1, forward strand.
AGGCTGACTCAATGGAGTCTCGAGCGTGAAATGCTCTGAGCGCAAGCGTATGCGCGTACGCGCACGTGATGAGCGATTCCTAAATAGAACCAGCCTCAACCACTTATGTGGAAAATACTGACGGAATTCGTATTCTTCACGAAGAATACGTTAATTAGAATGCGTTCAAAACATGGTCGCATATCGAAGTACATACGGGTACCGACGCAGAATAGAATGGCCAGCTCTGAATACAGTCGCAAGTTCGCGATCCCTTCCCTCCCTCACTGCACTGGGATCACTTTGGCGAACAGGAATGGCTCATGGGTTGCGGGTTCAAGGGGTAAACTCTGGATAGGACAAAAGAAGATAGAGTAGAGCAGGAGAGGGCAACAAGGGGCGCTATCGCAGCTCACGCGCAAGTCAAGCCTGCGCGTCGAGGCATTACTACTCGCGCATCGAGATCGATCTATCGATCAGCGGGTCGATAACCCTTTCGCGCCCTGAGAAAGCGTTCGGCACACGTTATACCGTACCGTCAATGCAACGCGGGCACCCACATATACATATATATACATATATATTTGTATATGTGTACAGAGAACTACATGCCAACCCATATAGTATATGTACATCTTTTACGATACGTAACGAGATCGTGAGCACGAGGCAAGCGAGTGAGGAGATAGAGAGAAAGAGTATCAGAGAGAGGGCTCAGCCTCTATATTGGCGAAATAAATAATTGTTGAACGAGTTTGGTCGCTGATTTATCGGTGCCGAGCTGGGAACGCTCGTTGCACCGGACTGAACCGATCGTCCGCTACCTCTGCCCTCTGTATAAACCGTATATAGTTTGTGCTGATACCGCGGCCACCGCTGCGGGCGCAAATGCGCGTCGTGCGTTTCATCGATTCAGAACTATTCTCTCCTGACGAGGATATGATTGGGTGTACGGACGGGCTATAAAGTGGTTCGCTCGATACATGCATGGAGCCGCTTGGACGTACGCAACGTCACAGGCAAGTCTACTCGGATACTCCGTGGGTACCTTCCAACTTGTAACAAGACGAGATGGGATCCCCTGTGACCTCGTCACCCATATTTTCATTCGTTACGGGAAATTATATTGGAAAAGGCTGACCCGAAGGTACCCTGAAGCCCTCATGATCTTGACTGTGCCCAGGTTTGAGGAATTTGAGAGGCAGCATTTTTGGATCCAACAAATCACTCACGATATTCAGTACGGAGTTGGAGACTAGAATATCCCGCAACAAATGCGAGAAGGCGATTTACGCACAAATCGCCTAACGAGTGCGAAAACTTGATATTCACGTGCACCTTGGAACTTCTCGCACAGCTAGAAGAGCGCATTCACGTTTCGGAGCGAGATCAAATCGAGAGAGATGACGCGACATCATGTCTCGAAACTGTACCCGAAAGAAAATCCTCGAGAACGAGAAGTTACATCCACGCATTTTTTACCAGTCGATGATGAAAAACTTGCCAGGAAGTCTTTTCCGCATCACTTCTTGCATTGTAAATCATGAAGAGAATTCCTGTTGTCTCACAACTTTGCACGCAGAGTTGCAAAAAATATATTATGTAAAAAATATTTTAAACATATATACTCTTGGCACTAAAAGGTCTGAAAAGATGCATTGTAGGCGCGATGCGGAAATATGAAAAGGGATTTTCTGGAGTATGAAAATGTAGGTCTAATCAAAAACTCCCTCAAACGTCGGGAAGCTCTCGATAGTTCTTCAAACTTTTTTGCGTGAAATATTCTATCCACATCGCACCGATTGATGCAGTGATCTTGGTTGATAAGCATTTGATCAGACCGATGAGGAATTCAATCCAAGATGAGATCTCAAGAATATACTTCATTTTCAGTTCAGAGGTTGGACCTTGCAATAGTTTCTAAAAGTGAATAGAGAGTGCTTTCGTTAGCAATGAAATCACTGGGGAGAGGAGGGGGGGAGGGAGAGTTGCGATGTCTGGCGTTTCTTTGTGATACGATCTAATTGATTGTTCAAGGTGTCTAGGCCTCAGAGAAAATTGTAAAATCTGAAGTTTGCGTCTCTAATATCAAAAACCCTCGTGTATGGAGTGCTATGGCTTCAGAGTCCAAGCTCCTCATGGAAATGCAAATCGAGCCTAATGATATTTTTACAGAAGGGTACTATGTCTTTGTGACTACAGTTTTGCAAAATTCGGACTTTTCCATTACGTCCTTCACTCCCGTTCCATCACAAAATAGCCTGTTTGTATGGAAACAGTCGTCATAAATACTCCATGACAAGGAACTCACAGTGAAATTTGTACCAAATCTTCATGAGAAACCTACCATAACCACCAGTATCTATCATCTCAACTTTGATAGATACTCATTACAAACGATCAGTCGAAGTTGAAATTGAATCAAGTTGTCCATAGATATGATGACGTTGGAGCTATTTCATGTAGGTATTAGACTTTTCGAGATTATTGATAACCGCACTGCGGGGAGATGAAGATGTGATAATTCTGATCCCAAATCACACAACATAAGTGCAAGATAATCGACTACAATATTTAAGGTAAGTGTGCCTAATTTGCCCCCACTACTTTTGTTTTGCTCGTCATTTCAACTCATCTCCATATTTTTCAACGTACTTTGGCTCATTTCAAAGCTTGTTCCAAGACCTTCAAAATGAGCTAAAGTACATTCAATTTCATTAGATTGGAGCCGAGATATCTTGATTTTCGCGAAAGAAGATTTTTTGCGAGTTTCCAACAGTGTGTTCCTAATTTGCCCCCACAGGGAAAAGAGGCCTATTTTCATGAGATTATACGGGTTTTTCGTATAATCGAGATATCTCGGCTCCCAGACCTCCAAATAAGACGTACTTTAGCTCATTTTGTAGCTTTTTTTACCCTTTTTTGAATTTTTAAAGTGAGATTGATGTATTTGAATGGAGTGAGGAACGAGTTTAGAAAAAGACCTTGGGGGCAAATTAGGAACACTGCACTTTTTCTCGTAATATGAGCGTAGAATTGGCTAAAAATCGAATTTTGCAATTCTGCAAAAAGCATTCTAAAGTTGGGACGAAGACCAAAAAAATGAATTAAGGTACGTTGGAATTGATCACATCAATTTTGTTTGGCATAGCTTTTAGTGACTAACAAAAAAGAAGTCAAAAGTACCGAAAACCACTTTTTTGTTGTGAGAAATGCGCGGGTCATAGAGGATAGGTCCAGAATGTTCATTTCTTCATATTTTAACGTAACAAACATGAAAAAAATGCTCGGCAGGGTCTGCGGGTGCATACATTTGAGAACTTGAATGGGGGCAAATTAGGGAATGGGGGCAAATTAGGCACAGTTACCTTATGTAAAACACCATGTCCATCTGATTCAATCCTGGGCCAGAATAACTATCAAGGGGAGGACCAGGTGTCCGGATCACCAAATCTTACCAAATTTTTTTTACAGTTTTGTATCACCCAGTACATGAAGAATCCAGAGTAACTCCGTCCAGTGGGCCTCCTGCTCAGAGCTATAGCCAAAAACATCAACATAGCTGGTCATATAATTAAATGGCAAATTGCGATATCTCTCGAATATCGAATTATGGGGAAATTCGTCCTCAGAGTAACATCGAATGGTCATCTAGATGAAATTAGATGAGCAAGCACACTACCCCGACATCTATGAGGTATCTCTGTTCGGCTTCCAGCGGGTCTCAACTTACGGCCTCGGAATCGATTTTAATCGAAAGGGTTCTCAACGCGGGGCGCCGCGCAATCCTTTCGATTCTGCTTTGATGATTCGCGGCCAATTTCACTCGTCAGCTGCGACGCTCAGCGGTGTCGGCGCGAGATTTGAACGTAATCGGTGTAGGGTATGTGAATGACCAGCCCTGTTCCTGTAGATTTCATTGGATCCCAAGGGATATCCACAACATGTTTGATCTGACAAGAATTTGAATGATATCCATCTTTTTGTTTGCCGAGATCTAACTGAATTCTAATATAGAATCATACGAATGAAATATATACATGAAATCAAATAATGGCCATCTATTTTGTTCACTGAGAAGTAACTGAACCAAGAATGGATGATACCCCAAGAATATCAATCCATGACATTCAATGTCTGTTGATTTCATTGGATTTGGAAGGATATCCAGAATATCGAGCATTAATCCGTGAGGCAATCAACACACTCAATCCCTCACATAGAGTGGTGGCCATAATTTTGTTATTAGATGAAAACTTTTAATCCAAACCGACTAATCTCGATGATGAATCCAAAAGATCAAATAACCCACCATTTTCGGAAATCACGGAAGTATATCATTTCATCAAAAATTCAATCCATTTGATTCTATTATTATTGATGTTAAATTGATGGATGCAACCGATTGCTGGATACCTTTTTGTTCTCTGGAGTAAAGTGGAGACACTTCCTCATAAAAAGTATAATGTTTATTTTGATCAGAATTTGATTGGTTAGTCTCATGAATTAAGTTGAATCCAACTATTTCTTCCATTTCAACAGTCTCAATGTACATGGAAAATGTCCGAATCACGCGCGTAGCGCGTATCTCCGGTCTAGTATATCTATAAACAAGGTAAGTGAACCCAACTTGCCCACATTGAGCCGTTTTCTAAATAACTTTTGTCTACTTCAACAATTCTCAACGTGCTTCAGCTCATTTTCAAGCTTGTTTTAAGACCTCTCAAATGAATTCAAGTACGTTCAAATTTAATCAACTGGAGGCGAGCTGTCTTAATTCTTCCAAACAGTGATTTTTTAGAGTTTACAAAATGGTGTACTCAACTTGCCCCCATTAAGGCCAGTCCGTAGTGCTGACACTTGCTCACTACTCCATAATGGCGCCACGATGATTCGCATAGCGTAATTCCAACAATATTTAATTTTTAGATAGTTGCAAACACTTTTCGGACCAAATCATTGAGTCAGCGCGCTTCCCAATTGAATTTTCAATCGTTTGAGCTTTAATGCGTCTCAAAACTCGTGATATATTTTGCGAGATTTGGAAAATGGCAATCGTGCATGACAGCGAGGTTCCTACGATGAGGCAGCACAGCTTAAGATTGCAGATTTCCAAATCCTGTAAAATATATCGCGAGTTTTGAGACGCAACAAAGCTCAAATGATAGAAAATTTTTTTGGGAAGTGCGCTGACTCAATGATTTAATGCGAAAAGTGTTAACAGTTATTCAAAAATGAGATATTGTTGGAAAACCTGCATGTACTCCGGTGCGTGTCTGGTTGCGGTATTGCGGGGACCACGGACTGGCCTTAAGCCATTTCCCCAACAACTTTGGTCTACCTCAATATTTTCCAACGTATTCATACTTACCTTGAAGCTTGTTTTAGGATCTTCAAAATGCACTAAGCTACGTCTAATTTTGATAAATTGGAGCCGAACTGTCTCAATTCTTCCAAAATAAATTATGGAAATCGGCAATAAAGTAATTTTATCACCGTGCACGCACATTTGGAGCTTTTCGGTGGTTCGAAACACTATTTCTGACCTATATTGACGTGATGAACACGTTTTGAGTGGTAAAAAAGTCGTACTGCACGCCCTTTCGAGATAAACATATGGGGGCATGTCAATTACACTCCGATGTTGGCATAGTTGTTTACAAATCGGCTCCGTGTTTTGCACATAAAATTAGCTCCAGATCTGAATTCTGCAACTCTGAAGAACGGATTTTAAGGATACTGAAACAAGGAATCGAATGCGCTAAAGTACGTCAAAATTGGTGGAACTCAACAAATTTCGCACTAATTTTACTGAATGCAATTCCCTCGATGCTTTCTTAGCTAAGCAATCACGAAAGATAGAAGTGATTGGGGGTCGATGCAAACCACTCATTTCTCAGATGATAACATAATGAACGTGAAAAAAAATCGCCGAGGGGCCAAGGAGTGCCTGTTCTCGAGATCGGTATACGGGGGCAAGTTGGGTACACTTACCTTATATAACTTTTTAACATGGGCCTATATGAGCAATGATAATCTGACTGCCTGTGTCTTTGGTCAGGAGACTCATTTGACAGAGTTGCTCCGGATTCTTAATTTTCTAGGTAGTACAAAACCGTGAAAAAATTTTTGACAAGATTGGTGATCCGTACAGCTGGTCCTCCTCTTGTAAATCTCGTTTCAATAAATCTAAAAGAGAACCAGAGGAGACAGTAAAGCTCACACAGCGTTAAGCAGAAGAGGCGCGAGCGCGTCAGACTACGGAGGCGATCAAGCATATCACACGGGTAGGTTGGACAAAAAGCCCGTCTAAATAAATCAGCGCAGATTGTGGGGCCCTTTGGCGAGCCAATTAAGAGCGGTAAAGAGTCAGGTGATGGTATGGGAGTCTGCATGTGCATATAATACTGCTTCCATCACAACGAGCAGCGATCGAGCAACAAAGCTAATCTGCACGCGCCAGGGCCATTATGTGCGCGCCACGCTGAGCGAGACGAGGCATTATCAGGCCCGTGAGAAGAAGAAGAAGTAGAAGTGTAGGCAAACGCCTGCTAAGCTGAACTTGGACGAGGGTCCGACAGTAGCGGTCGATCTCTTGCTGGACACCTCCAGAAAGTCCTCCTGGTGTAAGGCCTGGCTCGGGCTTTAGACCTTCAGCCGTGGTCGCCGTTGTCCTTGTGCTGCTGCTGTGACTCGACTACTCTGACTTGGTCTCGTTGGGGAAATCGGCTTGGCTGTGGTGTGAACTACGTCTGCGCACCCACAAAATATGGTCTCTCGTCGTTGATCTAGCATTGCATCTGAAAAACCTATAAAATGCTGCGATAGCAGCTGGGAATCTATTGCTGAAACAGGGTTACACCCATGCACAATCAGTGCAGAGACGTGGGTATTGCCCACGTTTAGACTGAAATATGGACGTACGTCTTCCAATTCCACAAGAACTCTCAGGACTTCTCTAATTGCTTGCATCGACAAAGTTTGAGTTCAAATACACTATCTAATGATGATACATCCGAACATGTTGAACATTTGGCACCCTTATGCAATTCTTCATCCCATCCAAGTATGAATTACACCCATGATATAATGTGACCAACCTTCTCTATTGTGTTTGTTGTCGCAACATGTACCGACATAAACATAATCAAGTACTTGGATAGCACTGATGATCGAATTTTGATGAGCAACGATTTCGGATGGAGAACTTTTGACACTGTATTGGGGCGTCAGGTGGTTTTAGCCTAGCTGTCGCACAAAAATCTTTCGGTATCATCGGAATTTGCTCAGTTTTTTTAATGAAACCTGCTCCCTTTATCCATTTGAAACTAGTGTCCGATGACGAGAACTCCTTCACCCAAAACTAGTTGATGGAGCTCTTATTGCAACACGAAACGATCCTTTGATTTCACGGACGAAATAATATCTGAATTCCTCTCTAAGACAGTACAATACGAATATTGACCGGGATAAGTAACAAAATATGTAGATAGAGACCATATAATCAAAGATATCACCTTATTCATCACCAGATAAATCGTACGAATCATACGAATGGCATTACTGCGACATAGTTTACACGTTCACTGCGAGGGCGAAATCGCGATTCCGGTCTAGATTGCGAGAGAGTACAATTGTGCGTTTCAGCACTGTCGGAAGCTAAACCTTTTGGAAAATGATCGGTTTGGCATCTATTTACAGTATTTCTATGAATTTATGTGGGCCCCACCGGTGGGGCCCAAAAGGTTTCCTGCGATATGAAGAATATTCATGAAGATGATCAGTAGTATCAATAAAACCATCAAATTCCATGTTATGAGTCTCCAAGAGAACTTGTACTCCAACACCTGTTCCACCCAGAGAATGATGTATGATCATGGTTTTATATAGCGTGCTTGAGCATTGCTGAGCCTGATCTTGGGCTGCGGTTCATCGACGTTCTCCAAATCATTTCAAGCATGAGAAGGGATAGATTCAATCCGATCATCTTTTTCTATAAGTCCAATGCCAAGAGTTTTACAGTGCATGACAATACGACAAAGCAAAGGCTGTGTTTGAAAGAACCCACGTTTTTTGATTTAGCAGACACTTTTTTCCGCGCGTAAACGGAAGATTACTCAAGTGGGGTTCGATAACTTCCAATGTGTTTGGGCTCTGTATGTAGATCTTGAAATAAGCTTCCAAATGAGCTAAGATACGTTGAATCCAAAGTAAGTAGTCTGCTGATAATCGCTTGATTTTATGTATCTGACGAATAAATTGCGTGTAAAAAGAAAATCTGGGAAAACTCAGCGAATGGTTGGTCTGACTTGGTCAGGCTAAACTCCGCCGAACGCGCGTTCGGTCAGGTTAGATCAGGGCAGTCACGTCAGTCAGACCGGTCTGATTTCCATAATCGAATAAACCTATCGTGAAAAACATTCGGAAGTCACGTAACTCATGTGCAGTCGCCGCCATATTGAATGGTGCCAATTCAAAACCTGAAAAACTTCAGACTCAAATTCAAGTCACTTTGACAACAGAAAATTCCCGAATTTCCACATATCGTGTCTATGTCAACGTGAACTTCCATAATATGAGCATTTTCGAATAATTTTTGTAGTCATGTCAGTTCTCTATCGTGACGTATTTTGGAACCAGGAGAGCTTTCGGGGAGCTCATCGAAAGTTAGAGCCACGGCAGAGCATTCGCAAAGCTACCGGCGAGCGAGCAGAGAATTCTCGGGGAGTATCTCAAGAGTTTCACGGATATATTCTAGAATCCCTCAGGGTATTGAGTAATTAATTGTGTGGAATGAAACTGAAATGGAAAGTTGATGGTTTCCTGGGAACACCCCGGGGACTCTTACAAGAGCTTTCCAAAGGTTATTTTAGGTACTTCTCGACAATCCTCAGATAGCTATTTTGCCGTTTGGGTTTCAAGAACACGCGGAATAATCCCTAACAATGAGTGATCCTCTATCAAAAAAGTATACAGGTATGCATATGAAATGAGCCGATATTTCAGGAGAGCGGTGCGCCCTGGACGATTCATCGGGCAAAATAGGCAAGTTCTGTCGTAAAGTGTCAACGACTCCGATCAAAATGCGCTTTTTATTTTGCTGAACAAATTTTCAAACCTTGTAATTCCGTGGATTTTTTCTGGGAAATTCCAATTGATACCTTCTTGTGGGGGTGGACTTTTGGATTGTACCAGTCATCATTATTCGATTTTGATGTCTAACAATTCGAGATGTCCAATGACCCGTGGCGCCTATCTAACGGATCTTGAGCCGAACTAAAGACAAGTCCATTCAGCTGATTTTGAGCCGAGACCGCGAGCGCGAATGTTATTGTTATATGTTAGTCCGATCGACTCAGGTCGATCTGAGTCCAGGGTATGCACTGCACAAGGCAGATTATCCCCTCTGTACTCTCAAATTTCCACTAATATGTCGTATCTGAATAATTTTACTTACTTCATTAAATATGTCAGTGATGCGGCATGCAAAGATACGTAGCGGGAGAGGAGGTGATGACTCCCAAGCATATCACATGCATGAAAAAATGATTATGATATTTGCGAATACTATGGGGAGTACACAGGCGATGGTCTGACATGTGCAATAAGCACCCCGAACTCATGGTCGACCGGACTTACAAATAACAACAACAACTCTCGCATGTCTCTCGCGCTCGCGGTCTCGGCCAGAGCTCGAATCTGCTAAATAGGCATGTCTTTAGTTGGGCTGACGAAGAACATCCTGGGGTTGTGGGACACGGATTTGGCTGAAACTCTGGGGATAGTCTCCTTTTACCGCCAAAAGATGAAACTAAGAGCCGCACTTGCAAATGCTCAATCATTTTTGGACTGCAACTTATAACATCAGCATTGCGAGTATATCTATGTATATCTTTCTTGAACATGGGCCCATATGGGCAATGCTAATGTCATAGGCTATAGCTCGAAAACGGCCGGGCTTTTGCAAGTGCGGCTCTAGGTTTCTTCTTTTTGCGGCGAAAGGAGAATATCCCCAAAGTTTCAGCCGAATCCGTGGCCCACAAACCCTGGGTGCTCCTTGTGAGAACCGCTAGAGAGGACACGTCGAATTTAGTTCATGATAGAAATTCAAAGATGTAGTTGTTCTGAGTTAGATTCTGATTCGATTCCTCCCGAAACCGGGAAGCCTGTGAAACGATGAGTCGCAAGCATTGACTCAATTTCGTACGCTTTTATTGCACTTCACCAAGCTCTGGTTTCTCCCACATAGATCTATAACCCTGGGGCTGTCTTTGTGGCATGCGATTTTTGAGTTCCGGTAGATATCTACATCAGGCCTGATCTACATGTGCACGTGCATGCATGAACCATAGTTGATGAAACATTGTATGATTGATGACGATAATTTGATCAGTCCAGTGCTAATCTGTTTACGTGTTAGGTTTCTTGCGGCTAGAAAAAAATTCTGACGTGTTAGCTCTGAATGAACCACGAGATTGTGTTGAGACGGTCATTTTGCGTCGGGAAATCATGTTTGAGTACTCCGTGCAAAAGGAAACTTCTCTCCTCGTGATCTCAGCACAGCAAATGTTATGACAAAAATAGGCGTTTGAAAGAAAAATTCCTGGCGGCAAACCAGTGCCTCCAAGGCTGTTGGAAAAATGTTTCCCTCAAAGTATGTTACAAAATAAAGGAAATGTGAGGTTGAACGTCTAATTCAGTCCATTTTAGACTGTTTCATGATTCCTCAAAGATTTATTGCAAAATTAGATTTTTTTTCAAAATACCAGGTGGGCGAGTGAGCTCATACGGCTTTAAGGTTACGATATAGCGCTCTAAAAACACCGGGATCGTGTTCAGCGGGTCAAAATACGTAGGAAAACACATTTTGATATGCATATTGTTTTTCCATCTGTACTCCCTGACTGAGAGACCTTCAGTTGACAAAATTAGTGAAAAACGTGAAAAACGCTGTTTTTTAGAGAATCAGCTTGTTTCAATTTAAAGAAAATCCAGACGTGTGGGCGCAAATCTGAGCTCGGATTCGGTTTCAGCGTCGAAAAACACGCATGAGAATCATTGTCCGGTTCATGCATTATTTCAGACCCAAAATTTTGTTGCACAGTGTTATACAACGCCTTTTCCGCACTTCATAGAAGCGTATTTAAGAAAACTTTTTGAACTCTTACTTATAACTCGATCCTAATGTCACTTTGTACCCCAGAACTCGCGTCAGTATATCGACCATCCTTCAATCCACTCATCTCGGGATTCATGCGCAAGAACCTACAGACAGGCATTTAGCACCTATCGCACGTATGCAACACCTCATCCACAGTCTTGGAAAAAAAAGCGAAGAACGGCTACGTTGGATCCCATCTCGCGAGGGTAAACAGCACTTCTCGCGGATTGCACCGATTGCATCGCAGCCACGAGGATACATCCGAGTATAAGCCCTCCACCGCCCATGCTCTTCCAACCATACCGAGGATCTTAAAACTAAAAAGAAACGAGTAAAAGATCTCAGCCACAACAAAGTTTTCCCTGGCAAATTCTTCGACCGCAACGCAAACAGCGCGAAAAATTGCGCCCGCGCTCGCATTATCTGAATCGTCCGCGTGGCCACGAGCATGAGAGTATATAGAAGATGCTCTCTTCGCACCCTGGGTTATCTCGGGCACCTCCTACCAGTGGCGGCGCTCAAGCCAAAAGAGGTCCCGAGTGATCGCATCTCAAATGTTAGCCGAGAGTGAGAGAACGAGCCATTCCACGCCCGGACGATTGAGATAGGCAGAGTTGATGGTGGTGGGCTTATACTTCAGAGACGAGAGTTTGCCAGTATGAGAGCTGAGTCGTCCGGGTCGATCGATCGGTAAACCGGACTAATGATTTAATTGCCCACGTGTGAGCGGACCTTCGGATGATCCCCCCCTCTCTCTCCCTTGTTCAAACTCCGCCTAGCGAGCAGACATTCGTTTATGGACGATTAATTTGAACCTCCGTGTCAGTGAGGAATTTTGAATCCAGATCAAAGATACTCGTCTCATGAGGTGAGAAAATACCAAAGGTACGCATTTGGGTTCACCCTCGCACCCCATGCAGTTCTGAAGGGTATAATCATGGTGAAACGTTGAACCACACACAAACTCACAATCTATGTAACGTTCTGATACCATTACGGGACCTGAGCGTGATCTTTATTGAAGTTTGCACATTGATGAGGTGATGTGGAACCGGATTATTGAAGAATCGATGTTTTTCATTCCATAGCTTTTATTCTATTTCACCGTTTTACCTCCCAGCAACTCTCTCGCCCCTCTCCAAAATTTTTGGCGTTTTCCCCGGAAGAAGTTTGTCCACCGAATATCTGTCTCTGTCAAATAGTGTGTCCGTGTGAGCTATTGAAGAGGGTTTCTATCCTCTCCACAGTAAATTTGCGGCGCTCGAAGCGGCGTTTTGGATGACTGCGGCTGTACCTCGCGATACCCCGTGATCACCCCGACCCCTGCCAAACTTGATCAATTCTGAAACCTGATGCATCGACACAAGTCTAGTGAGAGGGCAAGGAACGCACATGGCATATCATCAGCTTTTCTATGCGCGGGGTAGCACAATTGATCCCCAAATGTTTTAAATCGCTTCGATCACAGGCAGTGCACTGAGCTATTTCGCAGACGGTTGTATCTTGTACGTGGCCCAATGCGTACACAATTTCGCCAATGCCAGATGCAACGACCCCTTCATTTCTTCAATATGTTCGGTACGTGCAGTAGAGAGGTGATCTTTCCGACATTGTTTGAAAACAATCAAAGCGATGACTAAAGCCCGTTTAAACCAGTTTATTAACACGTTCACTGCGATGAGCCCTACCCGTGGGGCCTACTTTTCATTGAATTTCACCACACGTCCAACAGCGGAGACATATCCAATGGCTTATGTTATGGCGGTTTCTCATGGTTTATGTTATCTTGAACATGTGTGCACAGCGGAATTGGACTCGATTTCGATGGAAAAAATCCGGCGCTGAGTTACCACACCAGAGTGTGCCAGAATCGATCGAGAGAGCGTGAGCTGTCCTATAGACAAAATGTATTATTATGTAACTCGTATAATATTTCACGATTAAGAAAAGTATAGTATAATGATGGATCGAAAGAGATATGAAAATGATCAATAATAAAACTCAGCTCTTAGTTTAAGATTTAGAAATTTTTTGATTCAAAAATTTCACCAGAGATGGTTAAAATAATCAATCTAATAATTATACTAATCTGCCATTATGATTACTCGTAATTTAAATTATGGAGAATTTTTGCCGAAACGTCAAATACTCCTTCGAAATAGAAATCCTAATTTCATCCAAATTTACTCTCGCAAACATGATTCGAGTGCGCAATATTAGAAATCGTAACGTTGAGGGTCCCAAAACTCGAGTTTTTGAGATTTTGGTTGAATTATGAGATATGAGCAAGTTTGTGCAGAGCGAAAAAAAATTCTAATTGATGGATAAAGAAAACAAACAGAGATGTCGAGGATTGGAACGAGGGCCGCGTGATCGTGAGGCAGACACGCTATCCCTTGCGCCAGTCTTTGCTATCTCAAGTCTAAGTTCAAATGTTCTCATGTTCATCGGCTCCTCATAAGAGCTTGACATTTGGGCCTTCATTCGTGTTGTTTTTCCATAAATTCAAAAGACGGCTGTGCTACTTGTGGCCTCTCTGTTGATAACAAAACGACGAGATCCATCAAAACAGGGACTATTTATTAAATCGTGTAATCATAACAAAACGAGTCCGAAAGAGTTCGGCCGCGGCGACATGACAAACATTAGACTGCTCGCAGTCTTCTGCTGTTGAAGTTTGCGGGTCGAGTAGCGTGTGCGTGAGTTTATTATGTTGCTCATTGCGGAAGATCAAAAAAGTGAGTGTCGAAGTTTGCAAAGATTCAACGGTCTGATGAAAAGATGTGACCGTTCTCGGAGATCGCCGGGCCCACGTGGTCGGAAAACTGCCGCTGCACAGTCGGTGCAAAATTTTGCACCATAGGTGTGCTGGATTAGCCAACTCTCGTGAGCTATATTAGGGTGATGACAGATAAAGCGCTACGCCGTGATTTTGCGCCACGCCACGACGCGCTATCGCACGCCACGACCCGAAAATTCATTCCAGCGGACCCGACCATTGATGGACTGGATTTATTGTTACAGTATCAACCTTAGATTATGAAAATGAATCAAATTCATCTATGGTCGAGTTTGCTGGAATGAAGTTTTGGATCGTGGCGTGCGATAGCGCGTCGTGGCGTGTCGCAAAATCGTAGCGTAGCGCTTTATCTGTCATCACCCTTATGCCACGCGGGTGTGCAAACGTTGTGGTGCGTGGCGCTGCCCTCGGCCGGGTGGGTAATACAGCTCATCGGTGAGGTAGACCAACGCCGGATTTTTCCCAGTGTCACTTCCCCTTACACATGCTCAACTATGACTTTTCATGACAAAATGTTGTTGTAAGGGCTCATTCAACGATAATGAACATAGATCTACGTCAATACACAAGAAATTGCATTCCTCAGAGTGTTTACATTAAGATAGGTTGTGGTTAAGCATCTGACAGTGGATCAGCTGGTCTGACTTGGTCAGGTTAAGAGGATGTCGGAGTTCCACGTGTTACCGACCGAGTTCCATGCTGAGGTTACAGGTTCGGAAATATACGAGTGGCGGCGCTACTCGACCGAGTTCCATGCATAGAGGAAATGTACGAGTGGCGGGGCTACTTGTACATTTTCGAACCTGTAACCAATATAGCTAACTCAACAATAATATGGGGCGCCAGGGGTGAAGCTGGATGAGTTGACGTGGCAGACGATTATAATGAGACTATTGCTCACACACATTGTAATGAATTCTTCAACAAGAATGCATTTACGTTGCATAGATTAGGAAATACTCCATTGTCTGTGTACTTCAATAAGAACAACACACGTTCAGTAACGTGTCATAAATTCTTCAATAAGAATGTATTTACAGTATCAAGGTTAGGAAATACCCCAATGTATGTGTTCTTCAGAAAGAACAGTACACGTGTGGAAAAATTCTTCAACAAGAATTTCTTGTAAATCCACATTGCCTAGATTAGGAAATTTCCAGATGATTGTGTTCTTCAATAAGAATAGCACACAGTTAATGACGTGTAATGAATTCTTCAACAAGAATGTATTTACACTTTCCAGGTTTGAGAATACTCTAATGTTTGTGTTCTTCAGAAAAAACAGTACACGTGTGGAAAAATTCTTCAACAAGAATTTCTTGTAAATCCACATTGCCTAGATTAGGAAATTTCCAGATGATTGTGTTCTTCAATAAGAATAGCACACATTTAATGACGTGTAATGAATTCTTCAACAAGAATGTATTTACACTTTCCAGGTTTGAGAATACTCTAATGTTTGTGTTCTTCAGAAAAAACAGTACATGTGTGGAAAAATTCTTCAACAAGAATTTCTTGTAAATCCACATTGCCTAGATTAGGAAATTTCCAGATGATTGTGTTCTTCAATAAGAATAGCACACATTTAATGACGTGTAATGAATTCTTCAACAAGAATGTATTTACACTTTCCAGGTTTGAGAATACTCTAATGTTTGTGTTCTTCAGAAAAAACAGTACACGCGTGGAAAAATTCTTCAACAAGAATTTCTTGTAAATCCACATTGCCTAGATTAGGAAATTTCCAGATGATTGTGTTCTTCAATAAGAATAGCACACATTTAGTGACGTGTGATGAATTCTTCAACAAGAATGTATTTACACTTTCCAGGTTTGAGAATACTCTAATGTTTGTGTTCTTCAATAAGAACATACGTTCAGTAATGTGGAATGAATTCTCCAGCAAGAATTTCTTGTAAATCCACACTGTCTGGATTAGGGAATATCTAGATGATTGTAATCTTCAAAGAGAATAGCACTCGTTCAGTAACGATGATGAATTCTTCCAAGAGAATATACTCACACTTCTTAGGTTAGTAAATACTCCAATGTCCGTGTTCTTCAGTAAGAACAACACACGGCCATTAATGTGTCATGATTTCTTCAACAAGAGTATTTTTACGCTGCTGAGTTAGGAAGTACCCCAATGTTTATCTTCTTCAATAAGGACAACACACATTCAGTAACGTGGAATAGATTTTTCAACAAAAGTATTCGTGTAAATCGAGACTGCCTAAGTTACAAAACCTCCTCATGTTTGTGTTTCTCAACAAGAAGTACGAATAACCTACTGCGTAGGAGACAATGGCTAGCAGTCTGTTATTCAAAAATACAGCACCGCGTAGCCAAGATATTGGGCTCTTGACTGCAAATAACATATCTGTAAGCTCTCCTCAATAAGAGTATCTTACAACTGTCTCCGTGTGTCTGAAAAATTTACTGCCAACCACCTGGCAAAGTTTTTTTCAAGGAGAAAGTTTGACATGTATGTATGTGTCAAACCTTTTACGTGATCAAAATCTTATCCTACTCATTCTACCCCAGCTGATTCCTCTGACTCCCACTGAAATTATCCCCATTTCATAGGGTTCCTTCACCTGTAGTCATCTCAAAAACAAGAATGTTCCAATATTCTTCCTCAAACACAATCAACTTGTAGTTCCACAACAGATGATGATTAAAATTATCTCAGCTCCTCTTACCTTGAGAAAGTGGAACCGTCCACGGAATCATAATGCTCGCGCATTACGACGCCATATTGCTCTCGCGCACATCGCCGCCATATTTGCTCAACAACGCGTCGCGGCAGTGCTGTTGGTCGTACCTGGTTCGAGAATTGACTGTTCTTCTGAACGAAATTCTATCTTGAAAAATTGTTTCACCATTAGAAAATGATGAAACATTTGATACTGACAATCCACAGTATCATTCCTCTCAAGCTGCGTATTTGATCAATTCTGTTTCATAGAATTAATTTGTTTTATTTTTTGATGTCCATTGTCTGGAAGAGAGAGATTGTATCAGTTCATGATTAAGGTAATAAATAAATCATTTAGCCATACAAAATCAGTCTACTGATAAAATAATAAGTTCTAATAATAAGTCTTCTATAAACAATAAGTTGGCCATATACCTTGACTGTGTGAAATAAAAAAACTCACTTATTTTAGAATAAGATGATTTCCAACGATGACTGCCAGTTGTTGGAAAAATCCAGGTTTAGACATGGCTGGAGAATACTGCATCATTTCTGTTTGATTTTCTTTTGATCATCTCAATTCTTCAGTTTTTTGCATTCAGTTGATCATTAGTCCCTTGGCGAAAAGTTGCTCAAGCCCTGTGGAATCAAAAGTATTAGAATCCTATTTTTTGCAGTCTCTGCCATGAAAATAGCAAAAAGCACAACCTGTAGAATATAGAAAGTTGAGTTGTTACACTCTAAGAAGAAAGGTTTCTCTATTATTTTAAACCATTATCAATCCCAAGTCATTTACAGTAGAAGGAAAGAGGTCTTACCTGGTGTTTTTGTGTGATTGGTCCCATAACGGATCTTGCTGATACATCCCTAGAGGTTGTCTTCAGCAGATAAACATGCCCAATCAGTGCTCCTCATGTAGTTTGACACACCTAGAAAACATACAAACACAATTAGAATCATTCCAGAGCAGACAATTAACCCATCGAAACCAAAATCCGAGTGAGTCCCTCTCATAATTTGAAATTCCAGTCAGCCTTGGTAGTTGTTTTGATCACATGCCTGGCTAATTTGAGGTCAAATAGGACTATAAATAGGCATTGAAAGACTTTATGTAGTTGTAAAAAATAGATCAAATCAAAAGATATGGTTGGATTTTGTCAATAAACCCCATTACCAAGTTCGTAGTCCAACCCAGTCACCGTTCTTATAAAACCGCAATACCTGCAACCATGAAATTTTCCCAACTTGATGAGCTACAAACTTGAAAATTAGTTCATGACAAAGATCAGATTTTTTATAATCGTTCAAGTCCAATCAGTCAACCATTCAGCCCCAATTTGATGAGACTGATGAAAAAATAAACTTTGTTACTAGTAGCCCCGTGCTAATATATGGTAAACAGTACCATGTTGCATCGTTCTCTACGCGGTGAGTATGGTTATCCCAGTTTTTCTAAGGCATTCATGTTGTAGAAAGAGGTCTAGCGCAGATGCTAGGACCAAATTTTATCGAGTAAAATTGAAAATTTCCAAAATTACTTACGATGAAAACATTGAATTGTGCTCGCCCGAGCAGACGCTTTTCAGGCGCACATGATTGGCGTCCCGTGAGATGATACGCCTTGGCAAAGATGTGGCAGGTTTTTGATGAAATACTGCACCCCCTGACAGATCCGGATCATAAACACACAAATCCGGGGGGCGGATGATAAGTTGGGGCTTGCCGCGGATATTCTTGTAGAAAACAGATTTAGGGTCGCGGCCCACCTCGTGCACTCGACGGTTGACCCCGAAAAAACACGCTCTGTCACAAAAAAAGCTGCCAGGACTGTGCAAGTTGGTGTTATCAGGCCATCGCGGAGAAAAAGCATTAGTTTACTCCATAATGTAGACTTATGCAAACAAACGTGACATTGCGATAATAGATCACGCCGTCAGCAGACATGCCCGCGGCAGACGACGGGTTGAATACAAAAGTCGGAACTATCTATAGAAGCGCCACCTACTGGATGGACATCAGCTTCAATCTACCTCGCGCGATTTCGTTTCTGCAGCTGTTCGTTTACAAATTTGCAGTTTTGGTACCGAAATCGTAGATTTCAAATAATTTTTTGATTTGAGAATCGATTACGTGCGGGGATGATTCATTCGATGCGTAGAATCAGTGAGAATGGTGCTCTGGTCCAATTGTTATGATTCAACTAGCGGGAACCTGAATATTTGGATAGAATAGCCACCTAACCTCTTTGAGCATTTGCCTTTCCGCAAGATTTTTGACTCGGGCCGATGAATTAGCGTACGGATTAGACCAGAGCACCATTTTCACGGATATTTTCTACCTCCTGCGCAAATTTCAGATCGATTGGGTGGAAATTGAGAGCGTAAGTTGAAATATACGAAAAAGCTGGTATCCTAGCAGAAGTCTTCGGGCCGATCTCCGACATCCTCTTAAACCACGGCCGAACGCGCGTTCGGTCGTGTTAGATCAGAGCAGTCGCGTCAGTCAGACCGGTCTGATCTCCATAATCGAATAAACCTGATGATTCTGAGGCAAACCTGCGTTTCCTCGCCACGAACTTCGATTATTCGAGTAAAATAAGCTCTCGATTGTGATTCATATAAGAATTTCCGATGAAAAATGACATCACAACAGTTGGGGAATTTAGCGGCACATGTGCAGCCGCCGCCATATTAGATGGCGCCAATTCAAATAGTCAAAACTTTAATGATGATTTAAAAACCATAGAGGCGTTGTAGAAATTTCCAACTTTTTGTTCCTGTATCTATTTTGCTGCAAACTCTCAGAATGTAACATTTCCCGGAGGTATGTCAGTTCCCTATTCTTCTCTGCAAGCTGATAAGAGCTATAAATATTGCGTAACTTAACCTCAGTACCTGAACAAATTTGACGGGGAGATATACAATTCCTAACCCAGAACTAGTCCTTAATGTGATGGCAATTGATGTTAAAGATTTGCCCAAGTGATTCACCGCACTGTGCGTCAATCTAATACCACATCATATCTGAAAAAACTCGAAAGGCAGGAATTGGTTCGATAGCACATGCATTTCTCATAACCGTTGCTACGTAATTTGGTCACTGACACGAGAAACATCGAGTTATCTCAATAGATCGATGTAGAATTTCCTTTCTGAGGGCAAGAGGTATCCAAATTGATGTGATTAGTCCTCGTTAGGAGCGCTGGAATCAATGATGAATGCGTTTTCTTGACATTTTTTTTATTTGGCAAGAAGCAACAACGGACCAATGACGTGATTGCCGGACCGTTCAGAGCTTTAATTTATAGTTCAAGAATTTTCAGCCCTGATTATGCAAATGACTTCCACAATTACCGTGTGACTAATAATCTAGAGAATAATCCAATGCACCCAACTGAACCTCCGCGGCACCGTATTTGATGTCTCGCTTCCCCATTGCCGCGATCATCATGTTCCTCTTCATCTCGCATACGGTATGTTCACAAGTGAATACATCTGTTGAAGTAATTTGCGTATCATAGGAGGGCTCAAAATTATGATATAGTGCATTATATCCATCAAAGTTCAAGATGTTCTTACCTTCTGTGTTGCACCGTGGTAGTTGATTGATCTTTGAAAGCAGCTCGGCATGGTGTTCCTCTGGCCATCGGCTGAGGACATCTTGAATGTAGCTATTTTCGTCAACAACTCCGTATTCTGCGCTGTCTCTCTGTGAAACGAGCAGTTAAGATATCATGAATGAGTGCAGAGTCCCGCCAGGACCACTCTGTATAGTGAACCATGATTTTTCATCAGTATAAGAGAAGGAAGCGGAGAGGCAGGAGGAAATCGTGGCGTTTGATTGAATTCCTGAGAAGTTCTCGATCTTCAGAGGGGAACCTCGATCTTTTTGCTTGGCTTTTCGCACATGCTGACCAATGAGAGAGCATTCTCGATTCTACGACACATCAGAGATATACTTTTTCAAGTATCGGTAATCTAATGGAGAACGAATCGTGTACATCGTCACCAAATCAGTCAAACCGTTGGATGAGATAATTATCGGTCTCGGTGTTATTCGAGCTCTGAATCGAGGCATTTGTGAGGAGTTTGGCGAAAGAGTTACGGTGGAGAAAGGAACTTTGGGTACTCACCGCAATTCCATTCAAGAGTCGAACGATTTTACAAATTTCCAGTGGACGGCCAGCTTCGGAATCGGTGATCAGTTCTAAGATGTCAGGCGCATGAAGGTAATTCAACACACCTATGAAGGAATATTTCGAAGTATTACAATCTGTATGTGCGTGACTTTGCGCCCGCGAGTTTGGCCGTATATAGACAAACCGATATCAAAATGGGGATCGGGCGAACGATCTTTTCTAGCCCAAGAAGAGGAACCAAAATTGCGCACGGAGTCTTACTGCTATCTTGGACGAGATTGTCGGGCTATAATATACACACAAAACTAGTATTTCTCCATGGAACGTACATCGTCTTCCCCAGGCATATTACGCTTGGAAATTATGATCAGCTACTTTTGAGGAACTTTCTTTTCTAATCAAGTTTTGAATTGAGACTCGTTCTGCAGACTTTCTACTGATCTCGATTTTCAGGGAGCTCCGGAAATGTTACTTCAAGCATACGGAGTTAATATGGAATGTGGAAATTCTGCATCATCAGCCCAGGTTCATGAGGTTGTCTACAAAATGATATGGGAATCGAAGTTCTTGATACTTCTATAAGTAAAAAAAAAAAATTATACGTGCTAAAAACGGAGACACTGCAATTGCGCACTGAGAGATCATTTCAAATTCAACCAAAATTCAGTTTGCAATGTCCTCCATTTCGTACTAGAAATCCCGAGATGCCCCGGTGGATAATGTATGCAGTATCGAACAGTTTTTCTTATCTTCAGAAGTATAAGAATTCACAGTCTTAAATCATAATACGTAAAAAAACGAGAAGAGTCAACTTCCACCGTAAGATATGTTTCAAATCGATGAAAGTTCCATTTGTCATTTTTTCATCTCTTGCTATGACCATAATAGGACTGAGACACAGTTATGTAATGAGGTTGATTGTGTTGAGGATGAGAGTTACCTGGAACAGATTCCAGCTGAACGATTTCGGGATAGGTATTGTTTATCGAGTTGCCTCCAAAATAATCTGTATCAAATGTTCCGACGTCCGGGCTAGTCGTTGAATCCTGCAATAATTCCGAAACATGATTACTCATTCAGAACGTGAACGGCCATGACATCAGATGAGCTTCTTCCATTTGAAAATTGTGTTCCATCATCACAAATCAAATAGAAAGCTATAATTGGAAGTTACAAAATGTATGCCAATTCAACTCTGTTTCAAAAAGAATTCACGTCTCAAATTGTAAGAATATCTCATGGAGT
This sequence comes from Eretmocerus hayati, assembly GCA_029851415.1. Classification (NCBI taxonomy): domain Eukaryota; kingdom Metazoa; phylum Arthropoda; class Insecta; order Hymenoptera; family Aphelinidae; genus Eretmocerus; species Eretmocerus hayati. The sequence continues at coordinate 3,348,776 of CM056742.1, forward strand.
ATTAGTAATTATGTATAGACGAGGTGAGGTTGTGAGTTTCCTAAGGGCCCCGACATGGAGTATGCGTTTGTTCTTTTTCTCTTCTTCCCCCACCACCCGAGATATCATCGAAGCGCCAACGCATGCGCAGTGTGACCTCCGTAAAGTTTTTTCTCTTTTTCCCTCCTCCTTCGCGCATGAATTGGCGCTTTGATGACATTTCAGGCGGTTAAGGGCGCTTAGTACCTCCAGAACAACGATTGTGGCGCCATCTTACGATCAGATTGGTTTATTGTAAATATAAAATCAACCAAACAACGGAGAACGGAATGCGATGTTTATCCACGTACGGATAATTTTTCTGCAGATTTAGAAAAAAGGTTTCACCAAGATCAATGCAAAATTAAGCTCATGAAGTTGTGGCGAAGTATCTCACAGTTTTGAAAAATTTCGCCACAATTTTATGAGCTCAATTTTGCACTGATCTTGATGGAACTTTTTTCTAAATCTGCAGAAAAATTATCCGCACGTGGGTAAACATCGCATTCCGTTCTCCGTTGTTTGGTTGACTTTATATTTACAATAAACTAATCTGACCGTAAGATGGCGCCACAACCGTTGTTTTGGAGGTACAGAGCGCCCTTAAGCGGAAGAGAAAATGAGCAGGTCCACACTTTCTGTTGAGGCTCTTAAGCACCTACTTTATTTCATAATCATAGGATGGAGAAGAGGGAATCCCAACTTTCATGATTTGGCCATTTGATTCATCAGACGCACTAGAAATTTTCTGAGCCTCTTTTGAAATCCTCGAATGAATTGGAGAACAAACAGTCTATCTGACCCGTTCCCATGGATCATCCTGTTCTCTATACAGATCCGATCCCCAGATTCACTAATTCTATGCAAAATAGGGAACAAGAATCCTGAACGAGTAGTAATCCAGTTGTTGAGAGCAAGCGATCTCGAAAATCAAATTGCTCTATCCACTGGAGGATTTGAGGGTTCTCCAGCTCAAAGTCCCGAATCAACACGTTGATTCGAATCAAATAAGATCTGATGGAATGTCTGTGTATTTTCTTTCGATATTTGGTGTTTTAAGTTTGAGCATGACATCGAGGTATTTATCGTTGAATTTTTCTAAACAGTCCGTCTACTGGCGATTGGATGATAAGCATGCAAAGTATTCCCAGCTCAATTACTGAGGATTCGAAGATTCGAGAAGATTTCGCAAGTATGTCTACAATATTTCGTCAGAGGAGCTGATAATAGTGAATCAAATTGGTTTTTTCTTACCGGAACATTCATCCCTGCACAAGCAGAAACAAGGCAAATCGTCAAAGCCAGGATGCTCTTCATGGTTGGTGATTTTTGCTGTTTTATCCAAGACTGATGAGAAGTGTCCAAAAAAGCGCTCTTTTATGTCGAGGAAACCAAGGATATTTCACTCCCTTGAGTAATGACCTCGACGATGCCATAAAGAGTCAATTGGCCTGGGGTTCGCAATAAATATTGATAACGATAAAACAATGAGAGCATCGTCACCCCGTCAAATAAAATGCGAGTCGTTATATGCTAATAATCTCGGGAAATCGTAAAATTTGAATTCTGAACATTCGGTAAGCGAGCGTGAATTTATTGGTTACCTTTTTTCATATCCATTTAATTTGAATTCAACGAGCCAAATGATGTGCACGATGAAGTTTGAAACCATTCATTTATTGGACTGATTGTGTACACTAGATTATCTGACAATGTTCATATTTCTCTATCCAATTCATTCCGTTCCAATTCATTAAAGTTTTCAACACGGTGTGGATCGATCAGGTGTCAGCGCAGAGAATCCTTTTTTCACGGTTCATTCACGTTCCCGGGGGTCTGATTATCATCTGAAGCAAAGTACTAGACCGCAAATGAGAAATCAATTGAAGTGTGATTCAATTTGTAATAACGTATGAGTAATGCATTATCCGTGTGAGATAGTCCATGAGTATATTCATATTCTGATCCATCCAAGATTCTTCTGATGAGAGTATGGATAAAATCCTGAAATATGTAAAGAGACGATTCGTGCCATAATGTCGTTGTGATGGAAGTGTGCTTTCCTCCGCCTGGTCAGACGGAAAGTGACTCGGCATGCCGGCGCCCACATTGACCGTGAAACGTGTGAAGCATGTAGTACCGCAACACTCATGAAGGTAGTTCGTTGTAACACCTATCGATGATCACTTCGGGATCACATAGAGATTTATTGTTCGATGAACGCTCAACGAAATTTGGTAGCTCAATAGGTTGTAATGGTCCGAAGCTCTAGTGCGGTGGCGCCACGGTCTGTAACGTGAGTTTACCCACACACTCTCTCATCCGTGAGCTCACCGATGACTTTCGCGCACGACCATGTGTGAGTGAGACTCACACATGTTTGCGTCTGTTTGGCGTCCGTGAGCTCACAGACGAGAGAGTGTGTGCGTAAACTCACGTTACAGACCGTGGCGCCACCGCACTAGAGCTTCGGACCATTACAACCTAATAAACGAAGCATGGGTTTGTGTTGCATCGGTCATTTTGTATCAGAAAAGCCTAGTTGGATACCCCGCGCAAGCGAAAATTTTCTTCCTTGTAATTCTTGAACAGCAAGGATGATTGGAAAAACAAGCGTTTCTTCATATCGAGCGGGGTCAAAGACACGCTTCTTTGAAATGGTTCCGGTCACATCACTGGATTGGTTTCCAACACCACAAATATCTGAACCACATGTTTCGGCAAAGTGTAGTCTAAACCTCCAGAACACGGGGTCAAAATTAGTGTCAGATGTAGATCGGACTGTCTAATAACATTTATTTGAGGTGAGTATGAGTTTTGCAACTCATAAGTCCATACATACGTGAAAGACACTGGTACAGTCAATCAGACCTATACATCCGACTCTAATCTTGACCACTGATTCTGAAATTTCAGACAATACTTTGCCCGAAACATGTGGTTCAGATATTTTTGGTTGTAGTTAATCAGTTCAGTCATACGATTGAAACTATTATAAAAGAGCGTATTTTTGAGTCCAAAATATGACAAGATGCCTATTCTTGCAATAATCATTGGTGTTCAGAAGTTAAGAAGAGAAAAATCCTCACCCGCATGAGCCACCTAAATATGCTTGTTTGACGCAAAATGACCGTCTAAAGATCGGTTTTGCTACCGCATCCGAATTTTGGTTTGCGTCAAAAATCCTCGAAAAAACAGGCTTCGTGCGTCTAGCAAAAAGTCTGACGTGGTGAGTCATAGCTACAGTCAATCTCGAGTTTAGACGATCGATTTGAGGCGGACGTATGATTGATTCTCACGACTTGTCAACCTTCTTGTGCCGAGTATACGTACGCAGGCAGGCGTTTTAGTACATCCAGAGGGCTGAGTTTCAAGGGTTAGCCAAGAGGTCCTGTGCAGTTACATTTTTCGGTCTAACGGAAGGAATACCTATCGCATGTTTTTCACTGAAAAATTTGGCTCTTCGTTGCCCATACATACAAATTAAGGAGATCGAGAAATTTGTTCCCCTGAATAAGTGTAATATTGATCCAGATACTTAGGGTAAGAGTTTAGGGATCGGGTTAACAGTAAGTCCTACATCCTTCGGGGGGGGGGGGGGGGGGGGAGTAGAATCTGTTGCCACAAGACCAGTCGTAGAAGATGAAAGCATACACCTTTGCCGTGCCTGTGAAGTACGCGGTATACATGAGCGTGAAGAAGAGTTGAACCTCTTGCCTCGAGAATATCTAACAAATTGTCAGACAGATCTTCGAATCTCATTCTCAAGTATCGATAATGAAATTCGACTTTCCTCATACATGTGATTCTCGCTGATATTATGAAAATTATATTTCATCCGTGTAATTGGTTCGATATTCGTTTTTCTGGAGCCAAAAAATTGAGCGCACTTGCTTTTCCGAAAGAAACGGGTATTTCTCAGTACTTGTCGTTGATATTTCCATTTCCCATCCCCCTGGGTCCACTCATATGAACGTCGCCAGAATTCAACGATCGTTTTTTTCATTTTTCTGGTTCTGGAAACCTTTTTGAGCATGCACGCACCTAGTCATGTTTCAGATGATTCATGACTAAAGTAGCACAAAAAATGTTGATTGCATCATTCTTGATGCGATCTCTTGGGAAATAGAAAAGACATTTTGGTCCAGTACGGTCAAGAATCGATTGTTCCAAACTTCAAGGCACAGAATAAACGGAACGGGTTTCAAGGCTTCGGTTGATATTTCATGAAAAAATTTACTCCCTTAATATGCAAATGCGACCCCGGAGATCGTAAACCGATATCTCCAGCTCATTTAACAACACTTGTCACTTCACATGCAATTGGGTACCTCAAATAATTGAAGTAAAATTATTGGTATTCTCAAAACCATCATTTACGTTGCTAAACGACGAGTTAGGCTATTTAAATTATCATTTAAATTGAATGGTCGAATTCGTCAGTTAGCTCAAATTGCAAAAGAACTCGAGGGAAATTGGAACAAAAAGGTGTGTATATCATAGGTTAGGATGTGCCAGGCTCACAAAGGGAGTCCGGAGTTTCCGGGTCCTGAAATCTCACCAAAATTTTCTTACAGTTCCGTACCACCTAGAATATGAAGAACCCAAAGCAACTCTCAAATGGGCCTCCCGTTCAGAGCTACAGCCTATGACATTAGCATTGCCCATATAGGCCCATGTTAAAAAGTGATATATATAGATATACTAGCAATGTTGACGTTTCTCGCTGTAGCTCAGAGTAGAAGGCCCATTTGACAGAGTTACTTTAGAATTTTCATATTCTAGGTGGTACGAGACTGTGAAAAAATTTTGGTGAGATTTCAGGACCCGGAGACTCCGGACTCCCCTTGTCAGTGGTTCCCATTCTCCTGTAATAATTTAATGATTTAAGCTGAAAGTTTAGTTATTGAGTATGAATCGGACAATAACAATAACTAGACAATTCATCCCAAACTTTGTACCATTGAATCCAGGATAAGAAGATGGTTGCTCTAAACGAGTCACGGTGTTTATTTATTGAGATGACGTCCCTAGCCACTGAATTTGTACCATTAAAATTTTCACATGTGTGCTGGATGGAACTTTACGGCTGTGCTGCACGGCTACCGTATGCCTTTAATGGGAAAAAACGCTTTTGGAGTGCATGTGTCAGATTCAAGCAAATAGAGAACGAATTATTCCCCTATGATTCTTCAGGCCTTCGAAGCGAAAATCGATCGGACACACTTTTTATTCGCTTTTATTGAACTCGGCCGCGGCCGCGCCACCGAATTCTTCGTGTGAGTGTGTCACTGACGCGGAATTGCGTGGTATCGCGTGTATTCGTGTGGGTTTCCGAGCTCTGCGCGATTCAATATTTGTGTAAATGCAAATAGGTTTGTGCGCAGCGTCGGACCTTTCTCTCTTTCTCATTGCATATTTATCATAAAGGTTTATCCGCGCGATCAGCAAGAGCAAGAGCCTCGCTATATCACAGCAGCCGACGCAACTCGTCGATTCTTTGCGAACCCTAAAAATTTCACTCTTTCTAGTTTTGATTAATCAAAACGTAATGATTATCAACAAATAGAAATGAGATGCCTATCCTATAACAAGTATAACAACTGCCTGTACGACCCATATAACCTCCTCGAAGTGCTGCCACTGCCACGCGATGCCGTCCTGTCAAGCCTAAACTGCTGCTGGCTGTGTTGCTGCTTTTTATTTAGTGCTGTTATTGTGATGATTTGATGTTTCTCAGTTTTCAACAGTTTTCAGAGTGCGGTCGATCTCGCCTAACTATTGGATTCTTACTAGTTTTCTGCATGCGGCCTCGCTATACCATGGTCTTATCAAAAGTTTCTCTCCACCACGTGTGACCAATAAGTTTGTGATTAGTGTTAGCAGATAAAAAATAATAGGTACCTCTAAGAGTTGAATGGTTTCATCTTTTTGCAAGCTCAGAGAGGAAGTTGAGGCCTCAGTGTGCAATCAAGTTTTGTGGTGTATGTACAGTAGGCGCACTGAGCCAAAGTCCTGGTCTTCAAATCATGAAACACAATCAAGGTGATGAATGCTATTTCATGAGACACTGTGTACTTCTTGATTTGTCAATGGAATAAGACTTTGTCCTCACTGTTACTATTGTCTGCTTCAAGAAACTTCAGTTGAATGACGGAATGGACTACATCCAAAAGTAAAAAAGTCACAGTGGCTCTACGCGTTATGAACTTGTTTATTTGAACCATTGAGGATGCTTCCTGTCACTTTTTGATGCATCACAGAGATTCAACAGTCTCTTTTGGTTGAATTTTCATGGGTCCAGCCATTAAAGTGTAGCATACCATGTGATATTGGGCTCAAGACTCATTCCATTTCTAATAAATTTCACTCTACTGATCTAGGAATATGATCATCCATGTTCGAGCTTTGGCATGTGATGTATCATATGATCTTAACGGATGGAGATGTCCTGATGATAAATTAATATGTCATTGGATGTCTTCATATTCTAGTAATAAGGGTAACACAGCCTCTTGAATGTGATTTGACTGTAGCTTGTGAATCAATTCAGAATTATCGGTATGCTCAACATGAGATGAGGAATTATTTCTGATCAGCCATAGCTGACTGATTTATTCCACTTTTTATCAATTTGCACTCTGAAGCGCTTGAGCAGAAATGAATACCCAAGGAACCTTAAGAATAATATCTCAAGAATCTGGCTGATATTAATATCCTTCATTCATGTTCTATATTCCAAGCGATTAGGATAAAACTAAAATTGAGAAAATAAAATAATTAAAAAAAACATTTTAAAAATTCGCTTTTATGTGAACCGTTAAGCATAATAGCATGTCAAAATTTGAAGAAAATGAAAACTGTTATCTATGTTTCTGTCATAAACAAAAAGTAAGTCAGTTGACGTCCAGCTTCACGAATTCCATGATTTCAAGATATCAAAATGGTAAAAGCGTGGGTTGTAAACTTGACACATCAAGAGTAGTTTTCAACAATCAACCCACGCTTTTACCATTTTGATATCTTGAAATCATGGAATTCGTGAAGCTGGACGCCAACTGACTTACTCTTTGTTTATGACAGAAACATAGATAACAGTTCTCATTTTCTTCAAATTTTGACATGCTATTATGCTTAACGGTTCACATAAAAGCGAATTTTTAAAATGTTTTTTTTAATTATTTTATTTGTATCATTCACAGAGAAAAAATTCTTGCCGCACGGTCATGCGTTTTGCCGTGCGACTAAAAAGTGGTATAGCCAGAGGAGCAATACCATGGGCTCTTTTAGGAACGAGTCTGGGGGAGGCTGATCCTCCCGCGGATAACTTCGCGCAGTTGAAAATCGAGTCTTGCGGATTCTTTTCGACCTCATACAATCGCAGACAGGACAGAATACTAGTACACTGTAAAAAATTGGTTGAATTTTCAACCAAGATTACAACCACTTAATTGGTATCATTCAATACATATTGGGTTCCAAGTTACACGTCAGTCGGAAATCCAGGTTAAACTACGTTTTGTTGGTGATCTATCTGGATGGGTGACCACTGGTCAGTATATGCCACACTTAGGTCATGCGGAGAATTCGTCGATTCTATTCGATCCGAGGAACATGCCCAGGACCGGGTAACCCGAATGTTAACGAGTCGTGACAATTACCCATATGGTATGAGCTCTTGTTCACTGCGCAGATCACTTCTCTTCCTTTGTTTACATGTGTAATGGTCTTCGCAGAGTGACACAATGGCATCACATAACGACCAAAGGTGAATGGTTGCCACAAAGGGCGCCTCCGCTCGCTTTATGCTATGATGCGAATTTTCCTCAGAATTGGTCATCAAATCCTGTTCGAGGGTTTTTACGGTGAAAATCACAAAGCAGTACGCGAATCTTGCTAGTACAACAATTCTCATACGACGCTTCCGATCGAAAGTTTCAAGAATCCGATCCTAATTTGAGTATTTTCACTCACCTTGTTGGCCCACATCGATGCTGACACGAATATAATTCTTCAGTATGCAAATCATATCGTACCCTACAAAGGAAAAAAATTGAATTTTGATCAAGCTATTCGCACCCCATTAGCCAGCCTGGCGCTATCCCATCCAATCTGTCGCCCAATCTGAAAAGACTGCAACATTATGCATGGGCGAGGAGTCCAGTTGAGAGGTATCAGAGCCCGAAGCTCAAGATCGTCGTCGCTCGCGGGCACGATTCTCTGCCCCTCCGCTGCTTCTGCTGCTGCTGCTGCTCATCAATCACTTGGGCTCGGAGGTGCCTCGAACGTAAAGGATATATAATACCTAGAGTAGCCATGGGCATCACACAGTGGGAAGCAATGCGAGCCCGGCCCGCGCCTCGGGGTTCAACGCTCTACGACGAGGAGTTGCTGTGTGTCAGTTTCACGTGGCGCGTCGCACGGGCCTTTATCGCCACCCTCGGATCCCCCGTGCAGCCGCCAATTAAACAACAATCGGCATGAGAAGGCACTATAGGTTGGTTATATATATTCGCGGATGCGGCGCCAACAACACCACGTGACTCTCAGATGTTGGCCGATATCGCGCCTATCCTCAATGCGTTTCACGGCTAACTAGATCTACCCTCGTCACAGCTGACCCAGGAAGATCTTGGCAGCAGTTCGTTTGTGGGTTTTCAAACTAGATTACTGCCCTGAGGTATATTTTGTCTGCTTCGATCTTTGGTAGGTTTCGCTGTGAGTTTCAGGTTCGTCAACGTTATGATTAAAACATTGTCACAAGGCTAGCGCACTGATACATTTTAGGTCTGTGTCTCGACAGCTTTTATCATATAGACTGATTCACGTTTGAATAATTCTCTCGATACCGAATAGAAGCTATGTTAGGAGGTGGAAATCTGTTCGAGAGATATTTGAAGTAATGATGAAGAGGTAGGTAAAACAATGATTCCAAAGCACACTCTGCAGTTATATCCTGCAAGCTTCGTTTTTACTGCTTATGGATCTATTTTGATACTAAATATAATTAAAAGCTTTTGAGTATTGCAGATGAGTGTCAGTTACGTCCGTCAAGGATTCAAACATACCAAAATTACGATCTCGTATCCGCGGTAAGAGCGTCAATATTTGGCTCATGCAAACATGATTTTCATTGAATTTACAGAAATATTCAACCACCAGAATGTAAGTGACTTGGGAGACAACTTTTTTCTCGAGAGCTTGACTTCTAATCATCTGACTGTATTCATGCTAGGGATGTGTGCTTGATGCATAGAGATGAATCTCTCGTACAAACTCTTATCCTCCCATACTTCCACTATGTCTGTCTTGTCTACCATGAGCTCTCCGAGGGGCAGAATTCACGCCTCCAGCGGGCCCAAAACGTTAGTATCCGATTTGTATTTGGAAATATTCCTTGGAGAAATCATGTTACCCCCTATCGGCAACGACTAGGGTGGCTCATGGTCGAAGCTCGACGAGAGTATTTCTTAACCAGTTCCATGTTCCAAATACAGAAAACGGGAAAGCGTCAGTATTTAGCCAAGAATATAGTGGAAGTTTGCAACGCGAGTGTTCATAGGTCAGCAAGACTTCAGACTGGTGATCTTAGAATTCCTGAGTGACGGACCAATGCGCATCAAAATTCGTTTCATGTTTCTGCATCCATTCTTTGGAGCAGGATAAGTTGCCACGAGATGTCCCCTCCTCGAACATTTTCAGAAGCCACTTGCTCTATTATCTCACCAGTCAGAGGTCTAATGCGAATGAAGTCAAGAACTGAAGTAATTTAATTCAATGTGTGCTCTTCGTGTTGTTCTTCATAAAAAGTCATGTACCATGCTACTGTCTACCGAGGTTAGTATTTACGTAGAAGTGCGAGCAGATGAGCGATTTCCGCACAAGTGGCTAAGTGGGTGTGAGAAGTAAATTTCACGCACACTTTGGAACTTCTCGCACAACCAGAAGTTCTAAAGCGTGAGTGAATAGTACATTTCGATGCAAGGGCGTAAAACGTTTTATTCGCGTCCGAGTGATGGATTTCCGGCCCGAGCCGCAGGCGAGGGTCGGAATCATCACGAGGATGCGAATAATAGGTTTTAAGCCCATGTATCTAACTATACTTCTTGCAACTGTGTGCGCAAAGTTGTAAAAAAATGAGACTTCTCTTCATTATTTACAGTGCGAGAAGTAATGCGTGAATGACTTCCCGCACCCCCTTCACATTTACGCACTGGTGAAGTGTGCGTAAATGTAACTTCTCGCTCTAATGCATTTTCATTCACGCACAGTTCCAAAATATGATGTCACGTCATTCCTCTGAATTTGGCCTTTCTTGAAAACTTCGTTCTCAAGATGATCTTGCTCGGACAGTGGTGCATTTAATTACAACTTCGCGCACAGTTGCAAAATTATAATATTAAGAGACAAGTCGGTTCATTTTCCCCCACGGAATCCCTATATCAGGCTTGCCAACATAAAATCAAAATCAGTGTTGCCAACTTGAGTGTACGAAAAGTCCCTAGATTTTCGCGATCTATAGAATATTTTATCGCATGTATTAAAACGTTGGTATTACATATTCGATTTGCTCCTTACACTTGCCGTGAATATGGTCGCTGATCGGTCTCACAGAGCCCTTTCGAACACAGCCCAAGCTTCCGTATCCGTTAGCGAAGGTCGGGAGCAATCGATTTTAAAAATTCTGTTTAATTTTCGTATATTATGACATGCAGGGAGCGATTTTAAGGCATTTTTTAATGTTTTTTTTTAAGAGTTCGAGACATCGTCATTGTCAGCATCGAAGGTAGCTGGGTAACTTTTCAAGGTTAACGCGGCCGCCTTACTTTCAGATGTGACATAATTCGGATGTTCGAGTTTATTCGATTATTATTATCATTCATATTTATTATTGTTTTGTATTCGAGTTTATTCGATTATTATCATCATTCATATTTATTATTGTTTTGTATTATTCGAGATGGGACAGACATTCTTTCAAAAAATTGATATCTGTGGTTTTCGAAGGAAGATTTAGTGATATCGAACAATTGTTCCAAATTCAACTGGTCTCCGAAGAAAGATTTTGTGTCAAATAATTGTACTAAATTTTCAAAATCATTGCGATTGGAGGAATGTTGATCCATCATCTGTGAATGTTTAGTGTGGTTTGGACAGTGTTCAAGTGGATATGTAACTCTTCATCTCATAAGTTGAAGGAGACATGATCAGATGAGACTGAAACGTCTTTCTGGTTTACCAGTGTCGGGCCAGAGCGATGCTCAGATCAGAGGAAATCCAGCAACTCACTTCTGAAGAGTGGCGTTAGTGTGATGTGTTGAATTTCTGTATAGAATGATCGATGTAGATGATGGATCATTTTAATTCATGGAATTTGCGTGGAATGACTTCGAGGGATAGGAATTTGATTTTGAAAACTAATTGTTAAATAATTTACTGAAATAAATCATTCCATCTTTCATTGTTTAAAGATTGTAAATTTCCTCTCAATGTTGAGTCTATCAGCCTAGATTTTTATTCAATTTGAATTGAATGTGTATTTGGAGTTTGAAAATCGTCAGAAATCGAATGTCATGCCCTCTCGAATATACATTACTCAATCAGTGAAGTGAATTTACGAGGGGCGATGGGTTGGTGAATTTTGCTAATGGAAACATAATTTTATCTCATCGCTGATGTTCTTTAAATTTTCGACGTTAATTGAAATTGGCTTTCAATAAGTTTGAGATTGTTATAATGATTCTTGTGAATGAATTCTCTATAACTTGATACATGAAGTCGTTCCGGAAGAGCTTGAATGATGTTCTGTGACACTTAATTATTCGTGAATATTCAGAACATTTATTGAGTTTTATCCACAACAAAAGTTGTTTCTGCTTTCGGACTATGATATAGGTCGTCGAAAAATTGTATCTATGTAAAGTATTTGACTCAATGAAGCTACTTTGATACGATTGTTGTTTGTAGAAGATTATTTGAATAGTTATAAAGGCGATTATAGATATTGATCTATCATCCCTATTATGTGTTTTTGAACTGACGTTGAATAGAAACTGGAGTGAAAAGTGGATAGTGTATTCTGTTTTGAGTGAAATTGTAGCTCTCCTCCACAAAAATTGAAGGAGACATGATCAGATGAGACTGAAACGTCTTTCTGGTTTACCAGTGTCGGGCCAGAGCAATGCTCAGATCAGAGGAAATCCAGCAACTTGCTTTTGAAGAGCGGCGTTAGTGTTTTGTTGTTTTTTCCAACATTCTTTCGAGACAAGACTTTACAATTGCGGTAGCTTGGCAACATGATTTCGTAGTCTGTCGATCTCAGAGATGAAAGTCTCGATCTCTATATGAGCCATGGCATTGTACAAAAATGTTGCAACTGGCAATGTAGGAATCGCTCTTCGGAATGTGGATGGAGTGGTGTGATTTTGAGGAGTTTTACGAGTATGTATAAAGGGGATGAATTGATCTTATCATGGAATGACTTCTAAATTGAATCATGTGAATAAAGATAAATATGGAAATATTATCATTTGAATATGGGAAATACGACTTCTTTCTCGAGTGATAGAGAAATTGATGGAAAAATTATCTATTCAATTCTTCATCCGTCTGAAATTGAACTCGAAGAAACCTTTCGAAAATGAAGATAGTTGAAAAAATCTATCATGGTTCGTTTTATGCTATTAATTTCTTAATACTAGAGGAAATGAATGGACACGAGGAGGTGGTTGGGGACAAACCCCCAACCATGTGATTATTTTATTCAAAGAATGAGATTCTAATATTGATTCATCTTGATACAAATAATATATATATGCTATCTTCGAATGATTTCGTTAGGGGGAGTAAATAGACACGAGGGATGGTTGAGGACATACCCTCAACCATATGATTTTTTTTATTCATTTCTATGGCATTCAAACACTGACACATCGAGTTTACGGTTACGATAAACATCATTTACAGAGAATGGAATCGAATTGATAATATTGTAGATTTCATCTAAATATCTTCATAATCGGAAACATATCAACCCTTTTGGAATCAAATGACAACCAATTTTCCGAAATTGAAGATTTCTTATATATATCGATATAAGACACTATAGATTCATTTTATTGTTAGAGAGAGTGAATAAATACGAATAGATGGTTGGGGACATATGTCCAACCAGCTGATTCCGTTATCGAAATATTCAGATCTAAATATTAACACATTATGTTCTGTTATAAGTTAAATGTGAAAACCTTACATACAACGGAAACCATCTAATGGTTGAACAGTGGTGGGTTTCATATCATTTCGAGAAATTTATGGTAAGTGTTGGTAATTTGGAGATCTGCTATGTTTTAGTCGATGAATCACATCTGTATTAACATAATCATTGTAGTGGGTCGGAAAGAGAAGCTTTCTCGGCCGTCGATAAAGTTTGATTACATCTGATGGAACGAATGGAAAGATTACTACATGAGTAGATGGAACTTCCAAGGACTTCTTCGATTAGATTGAAATATATTTTTCTATTGGCGATATTTTGCTGTTTAACAAATTGTTGAAAATATCAACATACTAATTCATCATTCCTGTTTCATGATTTCCAATTCATGTCGAGTATCAATGTGATAGTGTTTTTTGATATTGTGGAAATGTAACTCTTCTTCGCAAAAATTGAAGGAGACATGATCAGATGAGACTGAAACGTCTTTCTGGTTTACCAGTGTCGGGCCAGAGCGATGCTCAGATCAGAGGAAATCCAGCAACTTGCTTTTGAAGAGTGGCGTTAGTGTTTTGTTGTTTTTTTCAACATTCTTCCGAGACAAGACCCTACAATTGCGGTAGCTTGGCAACATGATTTCGTAGTCTGTCGATCTCAGAGATGATAGTCTCGATCTCTATATGAGCCATGGCATTGTACGAAAATGTTGCAACTGGCAATGTAGGAATTGCTCTTTGGAATGTGGAAGGACTGGTGTTGTTGTGAGATTCATTTGTGTGTGTATGATAGGAATACATTGATATTTTTTCATGTGAAAAGCTTTTGAGGGTATCCTAAAATTATCAAATCATCCTTGAAAGTTTCATCTAGTGAATGCATGATATGAATGATTTTATACCTTCACGAGAAGATAGAAAAAGCTGAAGTACAATCCGAATACGTTGTTTGAAAAATTGTGATTCAATTTGTAGAATTCACATATTTTTAGCTTGAATTTCCAAGTTTTATCATCTGTTAATACAGTAGCACTCACATATGAACATTGGGTGAATTCGTCGCATTCCACTTTACTGTTTTTCCATCGTTGTTCTTCAAAATTCTTCTTAATTCTGCCACCGCGATACGTGTTTTTATCCTTCAGATCTCCAGTGTCCCTCTCCAAGATTACTCTAAATGCTTGAAATCGGCACTGGTGTCAATTTGTCCACGGTCTACTTTCTGGTGGGTATTGGTCTGTGAATAAGATTAGATTCCATTTCAAACTTTTCTAGGAATCAAGTTTGGCTCATTTAAAAAATGAGCAGATTCATCTGTTGTTATTTACTGAAATGTGCACCGTTATATGTAGTGCGAAACGGGGATTTGAAAAAAATACCACGGAAATGAATGAGGGAAAGAATTTTTCTTAATTTAAACCTCTCAAATCGCGCAACGATTCAAGAGGAAATTTGTTACTGAGATTTTGTTCATTCTGGATTGCGCGGGATTATTGAACCAGAATGAATCATCTGTATATCTTTTCTAGGCTGCGTATGATTCGAAATCATTAATCCTATGCTAATATTGTGAACTATGACTCGAATTTGATGGTAAATTTCAAAGCTTCTCTAACTAGGATGATCAAATTATGGAATTGTAGTGTCAGGAGTACTCACCCTTGCTATAATTGCTTGGCTGCCATCTTCCGATTTCATTGTGATTCGCCTGATGGGGCAGTGCCTGTAGATTGATGCCACGTGAGCCTTATACAGCACGCTCAGCTCACCACTCCACTGCCGCTGCTTTGCTGTTGTATTCCGTTCGAGTGCCTGGGCTTCGATGTGCTCGCTAGGAGAGCACGCGAGGAACTGACGGCGCGAGAGCAAACGTGCGTCAGAGGCGCCTTTCCCCCTCCGCTCTTCTTGGCATGTGTAACTTGCTTCTCCTGGCACACGTGTGTTCGCGCGCGGAATGTATGCACGACTGCGGCAGGCAAGGGCACGCGCGAACCGATAGACTCTCCTCTCTCTCCTTCGCTAGCGTGACTACATATGCCGCAAGTTGAGAGTTACAAAAAAACTTTCAGGAAAAATTCGATGGAAAAATCATTTTTTATATTTTCATCCTCCTAAAATCGCGCAAGAAATATAATTTTTTTTTCTGTAAATTTTTGAAGAAAAATCCATTTTTTTATCTTCATCTTCCCAAAGTCGCGCAAAAAATATAATTTTTTTCGGCAAATTCTTGATGGAGAATCAATTTTTTTATTTCCATCCTCTCGAAATCGCGCGCGCAAGAGAGTTTTTTTTTTTAATCTTCGATGGAAAATCCATTTTTTTTATTCTCATCCACTTGGAATTGCGCAGAAATTTAATTTTCGATCTCTAGAAATTTTCGTGATAAATTCATCTTATTCCTTCTCATCTCCCCAAAATCACGCATGAGTTGAATTTTTATTTTTCCTAGCTTGGTACTTCTAGGATGAAATAAAAATCTGTAATTGTACTGATCTAATTTCCGTTCATGGACTTCACGGACTGATTGAATTGCGTATCATTCAGATCTTCAAAGATTACGACTTAATCACTATTTCGGATTTCAAAAATGCTTCTACTCGAATGATTAGTATTCTCAACGCGCACTATTGGGTGTACTTACTTTTGCTGGAACTGCTTGACTGCCATCCTCTGATTTCCCCATGATGTGTGTGATTGAAGGGATGCGTAGAGATTGGTGCTGCTTGAGTCTTGTACACTACCCGCAGCTCCCTACTCCACTGACGCTGCTCCGCTGTTGTATCCCGTTCGAGTGCCTGGGCTTCGATGTGCTCGCTAAGAGAGCACGCGAGGAACTGACGGCGCGAGAGCAAACGTGCGTTAGAGGCGCGTTTCCCCCTCCGCTCCTCTTCGCATGTGTAACTTGCTTCTCCTGGCACACGTGTGTTCGCGTGCGGAGTGTATGCACGACTGCGGCAGGCAAGGGCGAGCGCGAACCGATAGACTCTCCTCTCTCTCCTTCGCTAGCGTGACTACATATGCCGCAAGTTGAGAGTTACAAGAAAACTTTCAGGAAAAATTCGATGGAAAAATCATTTTTTATATTTTCATCCTCCTAAAATCGCGCAAGAAATATAATTTTTTTTTCTGTAAATTTTTGAAGAAAAATCCATTTTTTTATCTTCATCTTCCCAAAGTCGCGCAAAAAATATAATTTTTTTCGGCAAATTCTTGATGGAGAATCTATTTTTTCATTTCCATCCTCTCGAAATCGCGCGCGCAAGAGAGTTTTTTTTCAATCTTCGATAGAAGATCCATTGTTTTCATTCTCATCCACTTGAAATTGCGCAAAAATTTAATTTTCGATCTCTAGAAATTTTCGTGATAAATTCATCTTATTCCTTCTCATCTCCCCAAAATCACGCATGAGTCGAATTTTTATTTTTCCTAGCTTGGTACTTCTAGGATGATATAAAAATCTGTAATTGTACTGATCTAATTTCCGTTCATGGACTTCACGGACTGATTGAATAGTGTATCATTCAGATCTTCAAAGATTACGACTTAATCACTATTTCGGATTTCAAAAATGCTTCTACTCGAATGATTAGTATTCTCAACGCGCACTATTGGGTGTACTTACTTTTGCTAGAACTGCTTGACTGCCATCTTCTGATTTCACCATGATGTGTGTGATTGAAGGGATGCGTAGAGATTGGTGCTGCTTGAGTCTTGTACACCACCCGCAGCTCCCCACTCCACTGACGCTGCTCCGCTGTTGTATCCCGTTCGAGTGCCTGGGCTTCGATGTGCTCGCTAAGAGAGCACGCGAAGAACTGACGGCGCGAGAGCAAACGTGCGTCAGAGGCGCGTTTCCCCCTCCGCTCCTCTTCGCAGGTGTAACTTGCTTCTCCTGGCACACGTGTGTTCGCGCGCGGAGTGTATGCACGACTGTGGCAGGCAAGGGCACGCGCGAACCGATAGACTCTCCTCTCTCTCCTCCGGTAGCGTGACTACATATGCCGCAAGTTGAGAGTTACAAAAAAATTTTCAGGAAAAATTCGATGGAAAAATCATTTTTAATATTTTCATCTTCCTAGAATCGCGCAAGATATATAATTTTTTTTTCTGTAAATTTTTGAAGAAAAATCCATTTCTTCATCTTGATCTTCCCAAAGTCGCGCAAAAAATATAATTTTTTCGGCAAATTCTTGATGGAGAATCAATTTTTTTATTTCCATCCTCTCGAAATCGCGCGCGCAAGAGAGTTTTTTTTTTCAATCTTCGATAGAAAATCCATTTTTTTTATTTTCATCCACTCGAAATTGCGCAAAAATTTAATTTTCGATCTTTAGAAATTTTCGTGATAAATTCATCTTATTCCTTTTCATCTCCCCAAAATCACGCATGAGTTGAATTTCTATTTTTCCTAGCTTGGTACTTCTAGAATGATATGAATATCTGTAATTGTACTGATCTAATTTCCGTTCATAGACTTCACGGACTGATTGAATTGTGTATCATTCATATCTTCAAAGATTACGACTTAATCACTATTTCGGATTTCAAAAATGCTTCTACTCGAATGATTAGTATTCTCAACGCGCACTATTGGGTGTACTTACTTTTGCCATAATTCCTCGGCTGCCATCTTCTGATTTCACTATGATGTGTTCGATTAAATGGATGGGTAGAGATTGGTGCTGCTTGAACCTTGTATAGCACCCGCAGCTCTCCACTCCACTGCCGCTGCTCTGCTGTTATATTCCGTGCGAGTGCCTGGGCATCGATGTGCTCGCTAGGAGAGCACGCGAGGAACTGACGGCGCGAGAGCAAACGTGTGTCGAAGGCACTTTCCCCCTCCGCTCCCCTTTGCATGTGTAACTTGCTCCTCCTGGCACACGTGTGTTCGCGGGTCGAGTGTATGCACGACTACGGCAGGCATTCCAACAAATCCATTTCCAACAAATTGTCATTTTATATTAGCCCTATAACAATCCTTCCTTGTTTATCTTATACAACATGACCATATGAAAGTGAGTTTCCGAGGAAATTCTAAGACTCCACTGATTCATTAAGTTTTACTGACCCGAAAGGAACAAAAATCGAAGTTCGGCTCATGAACTGAAAAATCGCATATCTTTTGTATAGATAAGTTTTAGACAAAACAAACTAATACGTATCTCGTTATTTTGACCCTAGAATCATCAATTTCAGATCAGGGAAGATCCATCGTATCGACCTTTTTGGCTGCCCCATCTAAACTGGATCGAGTAACTAATATTTAGGCACTTATTTTGGAAACAGAAGAACATGTTCTGATAGTTGGAACCCATGAAAATAAATTTCTGTGGCGAGGGGGATTTTTTGAAGAATTTTTCATCGGTAATTACGCTTCTCTTCTGAATCTCGTTTAACTTACGCCTTTCTTTGAAAAATTACGGTCTTCTAAATTGAATCAATCAGACTCACGCTTCTTCAGAATTTAGACATGGTGGGTTGAGCTATTCTTCCATATCTTTATAAGGTGATCGGAGGAATTCTGAGGGCGTAGTTGCGTTTACGTTCGTTCGAATTTTTTTTTTTTGTAGTTAACTCGGTACACGTTCTGTGATTGCATTAGTGTGTTACTTCTAGAAAACTAATTTTATTCGATTTGCAAGCATTTCCAGGAGCCAATACGCCTATCTGAACCATTTACAAGCCGAGCAGCGCGAGGCAATGACGCTAGTAGTATATTAAGCAACAAGGGTGCCAACAGATATTTGCGCACGAGTCCCCGCAACGAGTGTGCAAACGGACCATTTGCACACGAGTGCGGGGACGAGAGCGCAAATGTCGGCACCCGAGTTGCTTACGATATTTTTTGTTATTGCTGTGAGCAAAAATGTAACTCGCCCAAAACCCTAGAAAAAAGTCGCGGATTTTTTTGCTCTGGGGTGAAGGAATTCTCTTAATTTCTGTTCTCTTTAGTTATATTGAGTATTACGAGAAATTGATCCGTAGATCCATTAAATCGTATACTTCATGTATTATTTTGAACGGGACAGAGCTTATCGTCATCACGTTGAAACACCCATATTTTGAATATAATTATGGTTTCACAATGTCTAGTATTATCCAAAGTAAATTGAATATCCACAATATGTCGGTTAATCACTCCTTTGACCGGAGATGATGTTAGGGCGTGGAGAAGGGCGCAGTGCGGGGTCCAGGGGCGGCAGCCCCTGGTGGGGGTGCAGGGGGCGAAGCCCCCGCCGGGGGGTTCGGGGGGCGGAGCCCCCCGACTGAAAAAAAATTTTGAAAAATATATAAGAAAAAAGTCTTTTGCCCACCCCCTTGACTGGAAAAAATTTTTTTAATTCATCAGGAAAAACAACTTTTGCAGAAGCAGTTTTTACTTTACTTGCTTGTACTACTTGCATTTAGGCATGATTTTCAACATATCCAGATTCTTGTTATTTTTCTACATATTTACAGCCATAAATCTACAAATCTCACTCTAGTCAAATATATCTATTGAGTATAGGATGATCAACCATCAATCCAAATTTGGTAAGCAAACTGTGCGTAAACGTCCCATTTGCACACTGTTTCATCGTTTACGCAGTGCGCAAATGGATATTTGCGCACTACCGTGTGCAAATGAGTCATTTGCGCACTGTGCAAATGAGAATCCGTGCCCAAATGGGCCATTTGCACACGCACACTTGCGTCTAAACGGCCATTTTTGCGCACAGAATAACAAAAAATAGTATACGCAACTCGTGCGAGAAGTTTCCGCACACGTTGCCAACTCGCGCGAGAAGTAACATTCACGCACACTTCGAAACTTCTCGTACACCAAGAAGTACATATTTACGCACGCTCGCTTCGCGAGCGTACGTAAATGTGTTCTCCTGCGTGTGCGAGAAGTTCCAAAGTGTGCGTGAATATTAACTTCTCGCACTCGTTTGGCAACTTGTGCGGAAATTGACCTTCTCGCACTTGTTGCGTAATATACTATTTCGATAAACTGTGAGTAAAAGTCGACAAACTGTGCGCAAAGTGCACTTTTGCGCACAGTGTATCGAAAATTTACTTCTCGCGCGAGTTGGCAACGTGTACGGAAACTTCTCGCACGTGTTGCATATACTACTTTTTGCAACTGTGCGCGAAGTTGTGATTGAATGCAAAACTGTCCACCATTTCGAAGACGAAGATTCGGAGGGAGACCGGATTCACAGAGATGATGTGGAATATTTTGGAACTGTGCGTGAATGGAAACTCATCAGGGGGTCGATTTTAAACTCTGGCCGTGGCCGCTAGACCACTCACACTGGTCGCGTGACCAGCGCGGACACGCTTATATGCGTGGGTCTGCGCGGAAAGAAACGTCCGCAGTCCGCGATTCCGCGTTTCGTACAGCAAGAACAGAAACGCGGAATCGCGGACTGCGGACGTTTCTTTCCGCGCAGACCCACGCATATAAGCGTGTCCGCGCTGGTCACGCGACCAGTGTGAGTGGTCTAGCGGCCACGGCCAGAGTTTAAAATCGACCCCCTGAGCGAGAAGTTGATTTCACGCACTCTCCACACGTGCGTAGATGTAAATTTGTGCGAGAAATCATTCCCGCATCTCTTCACGCACTGTCAATAATGAACAGAAGTTACATTTTTTTACCAGTTTGCGCAAAAAATGCAGAAAATATATTTTTTGCAACTGTGTGCGCGAAGTTGTAAACAAATGAGACTTCTCTTCATTATTTACAGTGCGAGAAGTAATGCGTGAATGACTTCTCGCACAGTTTTACATTTACGCACTGGTGAAGTGTGCGTAAATGTTACTTCTCGCTCTAATGCATTTTCATTCACGCACAGTTCCAAAATATGATGTCACGTCATCCCTCTGAATTTGGCCTTTCTTGAAAACTTCGTTCTCAAGATGATCTTGCTCGGACAGTGGTGCATTTAATTACAACTTCGCGCACAGTTGCGAAAAATAGTATACGCAACTCGTGCGAGAAGTTTCCGCACACGTTGCCAACTCGCGCGAGAAGTAACATTCACGCACTCGTTTGGCAACTTGTGCGGAAATTGACCTTCTCGCACTTGTTGCGTAATATACTATACCTACTTATAAGTAAATTTTTTCCAAAAATTTCATACTCATTTGATATGAATTGGTAACCTCCAGAAAATCTTACTGTCGCAACTTATGTGAACTGCTTCATGGCCCATGGAACCCATTGTCCCTGGGCTGAATAAATCAATCAATCAATCAATCTGGAATCCTAATGAAATTGATAATGTAGTGTGCTCTCGAGCCATCGGTGCATGACATTCTCCATTTCTTCAAAGTTTCTCTATGTTCCACCCAAATAATGGACACGATTGCCTCGAAGATTTATCTCGTATCATTGATATCGAACTCATAATATTTCAGGCGCGAATACAGGAAGGCGGCGGGATGGTCGACCCCCCCCCCTCCTGCCCAACCCCTTTTCATGCTCGAATCGCCCCTTCCCCAAACATATCGAACTCGACGGAAAATTCATCTGCCGTGGGACGTAAATTGAGTCGTATGTTGTAATGAGTCCTAATAATTATAACCAATTAACAATAATTACTATCAACAGACTCATTCGCTGATGCATTCCAATGAAACATTGCTTGAGCTAAATTATTCGAATTTTTATCGAGTGCGTGAGTGCATCTGTGGAAACTCCAAAATGATGTGTGCCTGCTAGTACAAACCCTCAGAACGCCCGAAAAATCGTACAAATCATATTCGACGTGTTTTTTGTTGGTCTTTTTGGCGCAATCGTTGGTTTTTCATCCAGAGTCGCCAAAAGAACTATCATCAATCAAGGGGTCAAAATGTCACTTCCGTTGGTTTCTCTTTTTAGCGGACTCTGTGAATATTGAGCACCACGGTTGGGTTTGTCAGGGATTTGGGCGGGAAAAATACATTAGATATAATGCTATCGAGCACCAACTCCCACTGCTGTAAGGACTAGAAGACCACTTTTTGTGTGCATGATGAGCCCGTACACATTGTGGCGTAATTTAATCAAATTTTTACCTTCTTAATTTTCCTCGATAGGGGCATGTGAAAGCTCTACCTTACCATGCGAGCAGAATACGGCTGAATTGAATTTTCCTGAAAAAACACCGTGATATCTCAAAAGAGTTAAATTCTTACATTGTACACTGTGTGATATCAGATCTATCATCTAAAACAAGAAAGGAATTGATCGGTGGTGCCGCTTTTGCAAAATCGTGAGGACTGTAATTGTGCCGATGAACATGTAATACAGTCCTGAAGATCTCAGGAGAACAACAGCTCGAATCAACTTGATTCTTTTTGTAAATGGTTAATCTGATCCCCAAGTACAAAGCAAGGGATCAATTTTACGTAATTCTTCCGGAATCGATAGATATTGGCCGAGAATCACAAGCAGCAAATTACCGGCCCGTAATCAGCTGATCGAGACCGAGGCTCCGTGCCATCGCGCAGCGTGCGGACAGATGACGCGAACGTATTATACCTGTCCCGCGGCATCGGCTCATCGGCTGGGCTTATGATTGTTATTGGCCGCGTGAACGACGTGCCACCTCCCGGTGCTCTCATCGCGGGTATTCTGATGGTCAACTGCTAGTGAACGCGAGTGCTCTCAGTGAAGATGATGGTGTGATGCCGTAGAAAACGCAGTTTTATTGATAAATAATCAACGTTGGTGGTACCTGAAGTCATCACAAATTCAGCATTTTTCGTACAAACTCAGTGTTTTTTGTAGTTTTCTGATGCGCTAGGTTATAAGTCAGCTGCTTCTGCTATGTTTTTGTATGAGACTACATGTTACAACATTTAATTTTCAAGATTTTTTCTCCACATCACACTAAGAGTGAGACTTTTTGAATGCAAAATGATCTAAAAATTATGATCTTTCTACTGAAATGGGTTCTGCTTAAGATTACAATTTAATCATCTTCAAATACTTGGTTGAGCAGCGAGCCCGAATGACTTTTAGAGAAAGAGTAGATAATTGGATTTGCAGTGATCTCCCAATTGGGTCTGCTAGCATCTCTACAATATTCAGGGATTCCCTCAAGTGTTTTTGTCTTAATTCGTTGAGAATTGGCTTTACTGTGAAATATTTGTGATCTCAAGTTGGAAAGTTACATGGTAAATTTTTAGAGTCCAGGTATGTCTTGATAAAATCCAGGATTTCATTATCATTCATTGGCCTCTGAATCATTCTCTGTCAATCACACTAGTCTATTTGAGGCTAGTCCGGAGTCCTCGCGAAACCGCAACCAGACACACACCGGCGTACTTTGAGGTTGCAGCTGCATCCAATGATTCTGAAAGCGCTATTATTGTTTATACGTTTTTATTGGTACTGAATGTGTTACTCAGATACTAGGCCACCTGTGATATCTTATAACACGATACCATGCAAAGTTTCATGACATTTCATTCATTAGGAAACGAAAAAAGCTTGAAGGCAATTTTTCGGTGGGACAGAGCGGGTCCGCGACTATTCCGATTTATTCCTCAATAACAAAACAGTTTTGGCTGAAATCAGATACTAAGCCATCTGGGGATTGGAATTTCCTGTCGAATGAGCCCTCCCACGCCCGAAAATTCTGAATCTAGCTCGCAAAAACCTTGAACTAGTGTGAGCATCGAGCAGTATAACTTGTTCAGCGAGCCAAAGTACTACGATTTTCTGGAGATATAAAATGAATCCCCGGGTGTGGAACAACTCATTCGATGGGAAATATCATGGTGTTTCAGTTGCCATACTTCGTTTGGATCGGAAATGTGAGGTTGAAATACTATGAGGCAAGAAAGTGGCTCGTAATCTCCCATCGCACATGTAGTACGATCAAAGCGCCATCTATCGGGCAAAATATCCGGATTCTCTACTGACTAGCCTTTAGGTGCCAACTAGACTATCCCAATTTACCTGTCCGAAAATGGCGCGCCCGGATGACTTTGAGAGCAAAAGTAAATGATTGAATGTTGCAATGGACTTCAAATTGTGTCTGCTGAAATCTCTACAACTTGCAGGGGTGGTTTCGAGTGTTTTTGTTAGGATCCGTTGAGAATTGGCTCAACCGTAGAATAATTGTGACCTCAAGTTGGAAGGTTACTTGGTAAGTTTTATAAGTCCTGGTATGTCTTGATAAAATTCAGGATCTTATCATTATTTATTGGCCTCTGAATCACTCTCTACTAATCTCACAATTCTGTTTAAGGTGCCAACTACACTATTCCACTTTATCTGTCCAGAATGGCGCGCCCGGATGACTTTGAGGGCAAAAAGAAATGATTGAATGTGGGAATGGAATTCAAATTGTGTCTACTAGAATCTCTACAATTTACAGGGGTGATAACAATTGTTTTTGTTGGAGTCCGTTGAGAACTGGCTCCACTGTGGAATATTTGTGATCTCAAGTTGGAAGGTTAAATAGTAAATTCCATGAGTCCAGGTATGTCTTGATGAAATGTTTGGACCTTTCTATCATGTATTGGCCTCTGATTCATTCTCTATCAATTTCTCATTTTATTCATGGTTCCCCCTAGAGTATCCCAAAGTAACCTGGTCAAAATGGTGCGCACAGATGGCTTTAAGAGCAGAAGTCAGTGACTGGATGTTGCAATGAGCTTCAAATTGTATCTGCTTAGATACTTGTATCCCAGAGGAAAGATTTCATATCTATTTGCTTAGATCGGTTGGAAATTGGCTTACTTGTGGCGTTTTTGTGACTCAAATTTCAGAGGTTAGAAAGTCAATTCCACGGTCCTTAGGATATATTGATGAAATTTAGAATTTTATTGTCAAGTGTGGGATGCCTTAGGATATTCCTGACCAATCCAACCATTCTATTCTAGGTTTCAACTAGAACATCTCAGAATACTTGGTGGAATTGGTGCGCTCAAGTGACTTTCACAGCCAAAGTTAATTCTTGGATTTGCGATGAGCTTTCAATTTATGTTTGTTGAGACCCTTGTATTTTAGAGAGCTGAATTCATCTTCATTCCAAGGTATGTCATGATTGTATGCACCTCAAGAATATATATTGTATTAGCTCCTATTTGAATGTTTTGATTACTATTTCTCTAAACAATAATTGTTACTTTTCATGAAATACTTGATCCAAAATCTTGAACCATGTCTTGGTGGAGTTGCAATGCATGGAATAAATGGATTTTATTCAGTTCCGAATGGAGTTTAATCTGTGTCTTCAATCAGAATTGAGTCCTCGGAGCAATGTATGTGGTGATACTATGATAATGAATTTCTTTAGGTATAGCGGTAACATGGGTGCATCAGTTAAGGTCAACGAGAAGCAGCTATGTTAAATAATCAGTACAGATCTTGAATTTTCTCTCTCAACAGTATCCACAGAATAGCACAAGAAATATGTAGAGAGCAGTGCGCTTGTGGTCAATTATTTGGGGAGAAAGTTGTCAAAGATTTTACTTCTGCAAAAATCACTCCATTCAAAATGAAAGCACATAGTACAGAAATAGATACCCATACATAGTACAAAAATGTGTTTTCGAGAGTGGAAGTGATAGTTCAACCAAAATGCCATGCATATGAAAAATATACTTGCTAGTATAAACAAAATATGAGCATGAGCAGAAATGTTACTGGTTGTCGCATGAAAATATACTTCAGAGTATATAAGACATGCGAATAAGATCGTTGTTTCATCAGTTAGTGAACCTACAGTATTGCCTAGTATGCCTTCGAGCCTTCAAGTATGTCTTCTGAGCCCAAAACAGAAATTTAAGCAGTTCTCTGCAACAAGAATTTCTGATTCCAAAACAGAAATTCAAGCAGTTCTCTGCAACAAGAATTTCTGAATCCAAAACAGAAATTCAAGCAGTTCTCTGCAACAAGAATTTCTGATCCACCATCAGTTTGTACAGTAAAGCGTAATTAGATTACTACTATTCTATTGGCTATGGGAATTCAGAGTTTCAGCGTCTCTAGCAGCGGAAAGTGGCAATGTCACGGGAGGTAGCAGTGGAGCGTGTTTAGCAGTGTTTAGGGCGGGCTTCGATTTTCTTATGGATGTAGCTCAAAAACCGTAGCTCGGATATGGTAACAGTGAGCGGAAAAGTTGTAAGGCTTTTAAAAACGAAGAGTTTGAGCGCTTGTGAGTCTGAATCTGAGCAAAATTGAGGTAACTGGAATGAGTCAAAGTCCTCACGAGTTCGTCACGGCCGCCGCTCAAGCCGCACCATTGATGCCATGCAAATGCAAGCCATTGCTTTGCTTCAGTTGCGTTCCGGCCCGCTTCGGCTTGTATTCGACCCCTGTGATTCTGGATTGTGCGATTGACATTCTGAGTGATTTTTCCCTCAAAAATTTCGGATCAACATCGAGATGGATGTATAAAAGTACCCATCGCGTCACACGGGTCTCCTCAATTTTAACATCCGTGTTGAGTGAGATGCCACTGTAGTGCGTGAGTGCCACTGTAAGTAGTGATCTTGCTTGTTTGTTTACATAAAGATGCATCAAGCCCTCTTGTATGGCCATCTGGATATTCACTTTCTTTCTGACCAAAGGTTATTCTTCACATAATTACTTTATTTTCAGTGGGATACAAATGCTAAATCATGTCTTTAGCTACAAATCGCCCTCCTAACATGCAAATAGTAAATTCGACTTCATTCTTGACCATAAACCGCAATATAAAATTTGAACCTGAAAAAGTGAAAAATGGTACACAACTGGCCATTAAACAACATGTACGAGATGTGACAGAGCTGAAACATAGTAATGGCAGTTTTTCAATCCAAGCAGAAATTGTACGCCAGACTTCAATATCCACTACTCCTTCCAAAGTTCAATTACATTCAAGTACATTTGTATCCGTTCACAGATTTGGATGAAATTTGGACAAAAATCCTCATATTACTAGTGATATTGATCAAATCCATGGTTTTTTGTTACAGTTGGATGAGAACAGACATGTAGTTGGTGCATACTGTACACTCGGCGGTAGTTGATTCTTTCCGAGCATGCGACCGCCTGCCCCGACGACAACGTTTCATTGTGGATGAGGTTTTTGATGCGCGTGCGCACTGGCAGTAGTTTTCTCCCGACCAGACCAGACCAGACGATGCAGCAGATGTTTCGGTGTTGTCCAGGTGTGTCCAGGTCAAGTTTTTGCAACGCAGCGAATGATTTTCCGCCCTCCAAGTTCTCCGGGTGTAGACAGGACGAACACCACAACATCGGCTGCGTCGTCTGATCTGAAAACTAAGGCCACTGCGCGCGCGAATCAAAGACCGCATCCACAACGAAACGTTGCCGTCGGGGCAGGCGGTCGCACGCTCAGAAAGAATCAACTACCGCCGAGTGAACATGCGTATCCAACAAAGGTGAAAAGTGCAAACACATTTATTCTGTCATTCACTTTGTCAATCATCATCAGGCTGTGTCTAAGGCCGATTATTCTCAAGAGTGGGGCAAGCCAACTCCACTTCAATTTGCAAAAGAAAATTATTCGAAAGGCAATTATGCCTCAAAATTGTTTGGTAAAGATAATAGACCTTTTATCTTTGCAAAAAGCCCCAAATTTGTTCCGTATCCAAATCCACAGTTAAGTGAGTTATTTGGTCGTTCCGGTGTTAGAGTTATTTATGAATCAGCAGCAAAGTTGAAATTGAAATAACCGTGCAATAAGATACCTGTGGGTCTTTTGATGAAACAAGCTCGACTCAAGCTACAAAGGAATGAGTGTGAAGTTGTAGTCGATAACATCCTCCTTCATGCAGGAGAACTCCAGATATATCATCAAAGTGTTGTCCTGGACAAACACTTACAGAAATATTACAATGAGAAGATAGCTATGACCAGAGAGGAAATTATAAGTTTATCGCGTGATACATTTAAGCAGTCGGACAGTGATCTGTGGTTTGCAGCAAGGCGACCAAGGGTATCTGCTAGCAAGGGGGCACATAGTATCAAAACTCGAGACAAAAAGACTGCTGAATCCCTAGCGTCAGATATGTTGGTGCAAAGAAAACTTGATACTCCAGCCACTAGATACGAGAAAGCCAATGAGCAAAAAGCTAAAGATTGGTACACTAGTCTGCATGATGGATATATACTTGAAGATGTAGGTGTGATTTTAAGCCCTAAACAACCCTGGCTGTGCGCTAGTCTGGATAGTGTTGTTATAGATCAAGATAAGTGGTTGATAATCAAATGCGCAGAGGTTGAATGCCCCATAACCTGTAAAAATCTACCTATTGTAGATTGGGTAAACCAAGTGAGTAACGTACCTTATTTACACTTTGTCAACAATAGACTGAAATTGAGAGAAAGTAGTCTTTATTTCACTCAGTGTCAGGTACAAATGTACTTGACTGGACTGAGTGAATGTGATCTGTCTTCTGGAAAGGGGGTGCCCATTTGTGAGAGATTTTACTTTGACAGTTCATTTCCAAAGATATATTGTAGAGTTTATAAGAAGTTGCCATTGATAGATTTGAATGAAGAGTTTAAAGACATCCGTAAGTTCAGTGGGAATGATGTGAGAAATCTGATCTGGAACCATTTTAACTTGTGCCAAAATTGAGCAACCAAATTATAGTTAAGCGAGACCACTGGGGAGAGAATATATAGATATTTATTCAGTACAATTACAGAAATATCTCATCATTTTCTATATCAAAAAGAGTGTTTCAATTATTTTGAGTACTATTACTAATGAAAGAATTGATGAAGATTCATATTGAACAGTTATGATGATGACCATATTATATTATAGTTTTATATGAACTCCCTTGTATTATATGGAATAAAGAAAACTCATTTCTTCAAGCCAGGATCCCATCATATTTCCACAAATACCCATCTATTCTTACATACATTCCAACAGTAAACAATGAAATCGTGACTAATGATCATATTCTTCAAATCTCATGGAATTATTTCCCAAGTCCAAAAGGACTGGAACTAAAGTTTAGGCCTCGTTGGATAATTTCTTATCGCGTACTAGTCAGCACTTGATTTAACGTCCTTCTTCACTCTCAGCAATATTTTCCTCTGAAAATATTGGTGGTTGCAAATTCACTAACACACAACATATTTGTATCAAATCATCAATATATGGAAACAAGTAGGTAGGAATTTTATCAAAAACTTTGTATATTCTCAAGCGCTGCATGATTCTCTCTCTTCATGAAAAAATATGAGAGACACTGTTTCTCCATCCATCAGAAACAATGCACTCAAGGCTGAGAAACTTAAACCAGTTTTGAGTTTCATCAAAAATATAATTAGCCTCTTTTGTCTTTTCACTTTCCAATGATTATCTATCAAATGTTTGGTTCTACCCAGAAGGGTATTGAATGTATCGGTAGATACCCCAGCTAGATCTAGTCACTGTTCCTTTCGTGAAATTGACTGTGTTCCTCTGAATCCAAGTTCAACCTCATACTGAGTGGTTTCACTAAAATCTGTACCTGCACCCTGGTCTCTCGTATATTTCTGTTTGATGAAAATATCTGTTTGGATTTTAACATGTGAGTGAGTGCCTTGGTCACATCTGTAAATGGAAAATGAGCTCCCAGGTACTTCTGCCTCATTCGGGTCAAGCAACACTTGGCACCCTTGATCCATTGTCATTTTGTCAAGGTTATGACGAACCATCTCGACCAAGTGAGAGTCTTGAGCCATCTAAAATGAGTCTTCATGACTTTCATTAGAGCACATGAAATTTGCACAGCTCTGATCTGATATTGTTGGTCGTTCCAACGAATGCTTATGAGATCTATTCACTAAGCGCTTGAACCTGCAAAATATCGACAAATGAGTTGGATAACTTCACATTCATCAACGACAGAAGCAACATATTTGGATGATGTAAGCATTACCTATTTGCAGTTGCTTTAGTATTCATCTTCTTTGTACGGTAGATAGGAGGGAAAATTGTGGGCAAATGCCTTGGGCTCCTTGGATCATTAGACTTATCATTGCCAATAAAGTGAGCACTACATATGCGGTCATGTGGTTTGGGCACCCAAGGGAACCCATCATCGCTGTAAAAATAGTTCACCAGTGAAATTGGTGTATTTGGGGGATCAACAGATGTTGGTGAGGAATTTAGTACTACTTACTTCTCCCTCTTCACTGCAGCTATCCACAATTGTCTTTGCTCTTCCTTTGCCTCAGATATGGGAAATTTGAACAGCAAGCATTTACTATTCTTTCTACTATTACTACAATTAACGACACAACACGATGCCTTACTTATTTTCTCGAATAATTACTGCTAGGTTGTCGTCGTCAATAGCTCAGAAAACAGACTTCAAGCAAACAGCTGACCACAGCTGACAGCTGCTGCGGCCACGACGCTCAGGCATGAAGCACAGGCCGAGCTTTGACTCGCTCCAGTTCCCTCAATTCTGCTCGGATTTAGACTCACAAGGGCTCAAACTCTTCGTTTTCAAAAGCCCTACAATTTTTTTTCTCACTATTGCCACATCCGAGCTACGGTTCTTGAGCTACATGCACAAGAAAATCGAAGCCCGCCCTGAAGACTGCTAAACACGCTCAACTGCTCCCTCCCGCGGCATTGCCACTTTCCGCCGCTAGAGACGCTGAAACTCATACTTCCCATAGCCAATAGGATCCAACACATACAACGCGCCTTTATGATTATAGCTGTGAGTCCTTCACTTGCATAATACAATACCTCTAATGTGCATGTGAAAAACAAGCAGTTTTGCAATGCGACGCGTAATATACTAACAGTGTATGACAGCGTCATTTATTGTGGCGCCTCTTCAGGGCTTCCTTGGTACTACTGACCCAAACGAATGACCGCTCGGCCGGTAATGGTAGAGCTTTCACATGGCCTTGTGAATAAAATCGTGAGGCCGAATTCTCCCATGCGCTATGGTATCAGGAAGATTTGATTGGGGCGAAGTTTCTTTCCTTACCGCGACTCGAACCAGCTTTTTTGCACCTTTATTTGAAGAAACTACCGAACCGATCTTAACCAAATTTTGCAGACATGTCCGGGACATACCAAGGGTGCATATCTCCAGAAATATGCTCATTCATTGACTCAAAGTTATTTAATCAAGATTATGAGCAAAGATACGTTGTAGCCGTAGCTTCATGCCGTACTCGGCGTCTCCTCCGCCGGGCCACGCTACTCACGACGTACACGTTTCGGTCTGACACCACCGGATAACGACGAGTTCAGACTTAGCGGCGGATGTCGACATAATGTGGAAATTATGATGGATATTGTCAAATCATCGGGTGTGACCGAGTGTAATGTGGAAAGGTACACTGAAATTTCCCGGGCCATACCTTCACCTGCTTTGATCGAGTCTATGTAAGTACATATAATTATCGTCCGATATTTACGTCAACAACTATTGCCACGATTCACAGCATAGAAACCAGTGACCGTCTGAGCAATAACCTTTGCAGTTTGAAGATAACGAGGAAAAACTTTTGCGTGAGTGTGGTAACCAAATGCTGCCGATGAGAAATAATCGTCTGAACGCAACCTCGGGCTCCGCTTTGGGCTTCCACGTCGGAATTTTTGTCTGAGTGAAGAGAACTTTAGAAGAACCAGGTGTTGTTCATCTAACAAGGAGTCATGCTATCTAGAAAGGAGTGCAAGCTCATTTTCTATACTGAAAAATACACAAGAAAGTCGTCATCCGGTCAATGAGAAATCCCGACCCCAAAACTGGGTCCCATACTGTAATAATGCGAGCTCTTAGAGTAATTGTGCGACCTCTCCCTGAATTCTCTTCGCCCTGTTTTGTCCGCAAGAACGGACACACCTAGTTTTTTAACTTTCCGCAGTACTTTTTGTCGAAAATCCAGTTTTGCTAGATTTTTTAATCAATTCTGTGACTTACTAGCGTGGCCCTCAAACGCGAGGCTACAAGGGTCCTGGTCAATTTTTTCCAAAACATTTGGTGGCCAAATGAGAACCCCAAAACTTCATGACTGTGGCTCGAACCGTTTGATCGTAAGCTCAATTTTAGTGGCAAATGTCAGGTTCCGTGCCTTATCTCAGAACAAAAGGTTCTGTGCCCTGCCACCGTGTCATACATCTTACACTAATGGTACCGATGAATGGACATTTTCATTTCCGGGTGCGAGTTAATTTTTCCTTTACATGTTTCAATACGCTGCTAAAAGAGATTAGCAGAATGCTTTCTCTTAGCGAAATGTGCCCGTTTAAAGATGATTAAAACGAAATTTTTGTTGGAAATTTCGATTTTCTGGAAAGAAACTTCATTTTAATCATGGGATACGAGTTCCAGCCAAAATAGAACCAATAGGCAGGGCTCGGTATATGAATCTTAATATTCGCAGGATGACGAGCTCAACTCGAAGTTGATATCAGCCAACTCATGAAAAATGATGAAAAATTATCTATGTAGGTCATTGAAACTTTGTTGAATTACTTGGAGAAGAAGATACGGGAGAAAAATGAATATTTAAAATAATGCTTCACTACATTTTGAGTTATTATCTTGAGTTAGCTTATGAGCGGGATTTGGGGAACTGAATTAGGGTTTTCTCAGTAATATCTATCTTTTGCTCGAGACAGAATGTCAATAAGGTTCGTTTGAGGATGATCAAAATAATATTCTGACGGAAATTTCCATTTTTCAGAGAGAAAATTCATTTTGATCGTGGTTCACGAGTTCAACCCAAATGCGTTATCGACCAATCGATGAAAAATGATGGAAGAATATCTATTTGAAATCATCTGATATATGAATTGGCCATTGCAAGCTAATTTAATCAGCGGATTTGCTGATTTTTGAACATAGATCAATATTGAAATCGATCTATGTACCTTCAAATCATATATCACATGATTTGAAATTCCCGCGAGCGATAAAGTCACGATCGGTCATATCGATCAAGTACGAAAATAATTCTAATTGAATGTTTGGTAAGTTCTTTAAAGAGGAACATACAGGAGAAGAATGAAAATTCAAAAAAATGTTCCACTATATTTTGAGTTATTTTTTCGAGGAAGCTTATGAGCGGAATTCGGGGCATCTAGACTAGGGTTTTCTCAGCAATAATTATCATCTGGTTGAGACAGAATTTTGATACAATTCGTTTGAGGACTATCAAAATGAAACTTTTGGTGCAAATTTCGATTTATTAGAAATTTTTGAGGTTTGCCGAGATTAAATGGAATTTCAGTATCAACCAATTGGTGGGTCGAGTCAAAATAAGGATAGTGTAGGTAACTCGAATGCCCTTGAGACCGTGGTGGAAAGGGATACTATGAGAACAAGAGATTCTAGTAATTTTTGCTTAAAAGGCCTGTAAGTTGGATGACAATGGGAGGAAAGATATGCTAAATTACTAGGCTCTTTTCTGAATGATTCTCTACGACTTGTAGTATAACAATGATCAGGTTGAGTGTAAAAAAGAGAGCGTGGCGGGAAAAAGACAACACACACACGAGGATAAAGGGCCTCAAATATGGGTCTCTCTTGAGTTTGGAATACTTAATGGAGAGAAAACGTTTACATACAATTGATAGATTTCGGCGAAAGGAACAGAATGGTTGAAGAATTTTGTAGATACAAGTACGTTTGTTGAAGTAAATATGCGATTAAATGGAAAAATTGATCAGAAATTTGCTGTCACAAAAAGTCGGAAAATCCATCTTAGAATCTGCGGAAGTGAGATTAGGGGTTGACACTTCTTAAACCCGAATCCTAGATCCGGGCTCGTAATGTTTGTCCTCCTATTCTATAACATTCATTCTCAACTCCACTCATCGATAACACAAGCAAAATGTGAGCATATCCATTGTACTCCTACACCTAATATCTGAGAAATTCAATTATTCCTGTCGTCTGTGACACAACTTTCTGAGAGATTATGCGATGATGAGTAGATACCGTGATTCGCTTTGGAGTCAAGGAAATCATACGACAGTTTTTGGAGAGGATAAATGATGAACATTGATACATCATTCGATGAAATTTTATGAGAATTGATACAATCGATACATATCTTCAGACTCACAGATGCGGTTCAACACTAGCAACTCAAGTTTGACGATATGAATTTTGATCTTCCACTATTTCAAAGAAGTTCAAGGACATTGAAACATGCTTCACGATTGATTGAGAGTAATCTTCTGATCGATCATAATCCTCATTCCGGAAGCTGATCTAGACAGGCAGATTCATTATTAGGGTGGAGCGTTATTACGAGCAAATGTGAAAATTCACACAATCAGTCGTTGGCAAAGTTTGGAGCATCGTGTCATCTACATTGCTAATAGCAATTTGCTATAATACAAATCAGTACGTAGAGCCATCCCTGATGCTCACTTCTCCATGAATTATATTTATTCGGAGTATACAATTTTTTCTCGAAGGCACGAACCGAATGTGTCGATATAGTGATGAAACAAGCGAATACAGAAGCTTCTCCGATGCAAATCCGAACAAATGCATCACATACGGTGGGAGGGAACTGCCAAAACAGAACAAAAGCCCGGCACCATGTAGAAGTGTGACAGCAGTGGCCGGTAGCCCGATACAAAATAGGTGACCACTATGAGAAGAAAAAAATTCCCATATCGTTTATTGTGTCTGGCGGCTGACGAATATTGCGAAAATATTTGACAATTTGGATTCGTACGTTACTCCATAGTGATCCAAGCACAATGAAGCAGCAGACATCACAGGTCAATGGTTGTGTTTCCACGAATTGTATCACCCTCAAGTACTCATCAAGATTGCTCTCGTTCTGAGTTAAAAGGGGAATCAACTATGCTCATAATTTCTATGCATAACGTCTCAACTTGGATATTTTCCCCAAAACCGTCATTCATGCACTCCACAATGCGACCACTACAAGATAGCCAGTACCCTACCTCATTATCAACTTCTGCTCGATCAAGACCAAAGTATCAAAAAAACAATGTCTGAGATGCGTTGGCACCGAAACCCGAAACGTATTTTCGCCCAGCTCAACAAAGGGGTATATAATTCCTAAAAGCAAGTTCGGCACGATACCAAGCCAGGCCAGAGACAGGGGTGAACGGGGGTGGCACGTATGTAGATCGTAATAAATATGAGTCGTTGGCAAGGCGGGCGATTTTAGAGTAAAAGAGAGAAAAAGAGTGGCTTTGTGCGAGTCGCGTTGGTGAAAAAAGAAAAAAAAATAAAAAATCTGCGCAAATGCGCGTCGCTAGTATATTATTTTGGCGCGGTTCCAGAGGAGCCGCGAGCCAGATAGGCAACATCACCCATCTTAGCACTGATTTCTCCCGCAGACCAGTCATCCGTTCTTTCATTACGCTCGCTCTTATCGTCTCTATATACCGTCACTGTTACTATTATTATTTTTCTAGCGAATGGTATCGTTATGATGCCACGCGACAAAGAGTCCGGAGCGTACATTTTGCGAGACGTCCAAACAGCTAGATTTAGGTCCCTGAACCTTCAATATGTCTAGCCTATTCTATGTAGAGTGGCTTCTTTTTTTTGAAATGGCAACTACTGTAGGCTTGATTTTCTTCCGGCATTGTTTTGGAGATTTTAGACTCTACGTGAGGGGACTATGAGTGTACCTTCGAAGGAAAGAGTCGAATCTCTCAGTGAAAGAACCGTTTGCCAAGTTTTTTGTTGCTAGTATGTATGGCAGGAGCTCTCGACCTGGCTCAACTCGGGTTGGTGTGGTGCTCCTAAAATTCATTCTTTTAACCGCATATTTGATTACATACTATTCCCTTCAATATGGATAGACTAGACTCTGATTAATTTGCATTTCATCACAAAAAATATCGACATGCGGTGAAAAACAAGAGCATCTCGAATTAGTGTTGATGATCAAGATGGTAGGGTATATTTAGATTCCAAAAGTCTAGCTTGGCGCGTATGACACCCTTTTCCCTATAATTTTTTCTGGGATTAAAATATGAATCCCGACTCTTGAAAGTCATGAGATCAGGAAAAACATGCCGAGTGAACGTTTAGCAGGATCTGAACGTGACCAGTCGCCAATAGGACTGACCAGTCTCATAACATCTGAGTGTGAGGGACGATCCCTCTTGGGTTGGACCCGAAAAAGTTTTTGGTGAGGTACGAAAAGCTGCACGAAAGAAAATCCATTGGTCGCATTGTAGTTCTATTACTAGAGTAGATTATGAACTTTTCTTTGAGAAGCACAATTCATATAGCTCCAGATTTGGGTCTGTCTCAAGTATTGGAAAAAGTAAAAGTCAATACACTGTGAAAATGTAGATGAACGTTGGCACCCATACGTCCTAAAATTTCCAACTATATTATTTTTCAAGATTTGAAGATCACCCTTGACACTGCTCAACAGCAAGGATGGCACACATTTTGGCCGTAGCCCATCACTTTTAAATCACTTGCAAACAAGATAATACATCAGGTGGCTTCTTCTACTTGTGGACCAACAATTATGATATTGGCATCAATTTGTACTCGTGCTGAAAGTAAACACTCATCCTACCATGAACTGTGAAAGTAATAATTGTCTGCTATGATCTGCTATAAACATATAGACAGATCTTATGGTCTCGTTGCTCTTCCACGCACACATATGATTGCGTACACCGACACAGTGTCGACTTCGAGATGAGTCGAGACTCGACCGGGTACGCGGGTGACGCGAAACGGGAGACGGAAATCTACGACGAATCTTATCGGGGAGGGTCTCAAATTTGTGAGTCACGAAACGAAGCTACTAGTTTATATCTCGACGTAACAAAGTAGTATTTAGATGGAGACATGACCAAGCTCGCGATCATTAGTGCACATCGTGGCTAGTGCCTCAAAAATCCATAATTATCTAAGATCAGAAAAAATTGAGAGGTTAAAAAACCTCAACTCGGAGTATATAAGGCTATGGCAGCGCTGCGAATTTGTCTTCCATATACTCGCAAGCAAGGCGCTACCGCGCCTTTTGATTACAACGATTCGTTCAGTATTTATGATGCATATTCTCATCATGAATCGGCAACAAAGCGGACTCCCATGGCAATCGTGTACAGATGCAGATACTCTGTTTCCCAAGATTTTGAAAGAAATGGAGAGGGACTTGCCCATAGTGTATCCAAGTTTTTGCACCCATCGGTCCATTCTCACACTTTGTATCCAATTTGATGCAATGGATTTCCATTTTCTTTCGTCTATCCCTTTGTCGATCTCTTTTAAAACTGCTGGAATTCTTCAAATGTTACACATGCGAGGGGTGATGTTTGGGTCTAGAGCACTGATATTTTCTCAACTTGTTCACAGTTTTGTACACAAGTAAGTGTACCCAACATGCGTCCATAACTTGATTCCAGGAATGGGCACTCGCTAACCTCTCTTGATGATCTGGGCCAACCCCGGATGATTCCTACAACTCCCAAAGAATATTAAGTGAGTTTGTCCATTTTTCGTGTTGACACACTTAACAGTTCGCCAACAAAATTGAGTTTAGTGAAACTGGTGTCATGACGCTTGCACACACACACACATCTAATTTTCCCGTCGAGCACATTGTTTCCCGCGTGCCCAATCGGAAGCACATTATATTTCACTCATTCACACATCACCCACACGCCACACATCGCGGTAACGCACCACACAGTTACGCGACGCTTATGGAACACGTAACGAGGCACCCCGTTACCGACTTAGTAACATGGCACCCCGTTACCCTAATTTGTAACGCAATACACATAGTACTCTCTTTGGTAACGAAGCACCCCGTTACCATTCATTCGCATCATTCACATAAAAGTAACGTGGCACCCCGTTACTTTTATGACATAGATAAACGATCATCCACTTTTTATAACGCATCCGCGCGTTACCCCATACTTTCTCATATATCTGAAACGCAACTTGCAGTTACATACATTTTTTGCGCATAACGCAAGGAAACGTTACTTACGCCAATTTCACACCTAGGAACGCCGCTTACCGTTACCATTCACAGAATCATGTAACCAACGTAGCGTTAATCATGGGAATCTTCCCTAAGGAAACGCCGCTTACCGTTATCTCTCACCAAAAACATGTAACGCAACGACACGTTAACCATGGCGCGTTTCCCAAAAGGAAAAGCATCTCACCGTTACACCCTCGGGTACACACGCAATACATCCGCGCGTTACACATAGCGTATTTCATACGCCGTAACGTTGCTTACCGTTACACACTCCTTGCGGCTTAGCCCGCCTATATAAACCCCCGCAAACCAAGCTCAGCAACACAGTCCTTTTTCGAGTCATCGTCGCGACGCATACTCCACGACACTTGGCCCAGCCGCGGCCACGCTACTCCGTTGCTCCGACGTATCCTGGTGCCGTCAGGAACGTCGTCACCGCAACCTAGTGAACATTCCATAATTGTTTTACGCACTCTGGTTCCTGTGTCATATTTGTGTGAACATTCTGTGTGTCATTCTACTCAATCTCAAACTCATCAACCACATCCTTGACCTCAACTTCCTCAACGTCCACGTTGTGCCAAAAGTGACCAGTGACGAGGAATCCAAGGGAATGCTACCAGCGATCCCTTGCCCGAACACGCCATGTCGGTCAAAAACCGTTAGTTCGACCAATCTTAACGTACCTTTCTTCACTTCAATTCCCTTCCCGAAGACCTTCAAAATTCTTCTTCTAAATAGCCAAATATCGGATTTTGAGCAATTTCATGAGGGAAATACGGAGATCGTTCGCAAAAATGTAGGCCAAGATTTGTGTGTATCCAACATGCGTCCATACTGTTATCTCGAAAAGGTGTGGAGTATGACTTTTCTAACATTCAGAACGTTTTCATTGCCTCAAAATAGATCGATCTGGACCGGTAAAGTGCTCCAAATGTAGTTGTACTCGAATGAGATCGATTTTATGCACTTCATCACCGATTCACATCGTTTTTGGGGGAAATATGAGACAGCTGAACTCCAGTTGATCAAAATTAAACGTATTCGGGCTCATCAGGTAGATCTTGAAACAAACTCTAAATTGAGTCAAGTTACGTTGGCAAATGAATGGGGGGCCATGGTGGGCACACCCTTGCGCCAACTCGCGAAAAATCCCTTAAAAAGAAAATTGTGGTTTTTCGCTTGGCTCTGGTTGACCGAAATTGAATTTATTGCACTAGTATTGCTTGATCTTTGTCCTCCAAGATCAAGGAAAATCAGTATTATTCGTCAACCGTCGGGGACGAGGAGCCTATCGTCGAATTGGAAATTGAACTTACTTCAGCTCATCCAAGGGTCTTGGAACAAACTTTAAAATGCGTTAAAGTACTTCGAAGTACTTCGAAAAATATCGAAGTGGGTCAAAACTATCGATAAACTGGCTGAAGGGTGGCATGTTGGGTACTTACACTGACCTTACCTAAACCATGAGAAATCTCGAAAAACTGTATCAAGTGAGCCACCATTTACAGACAAAAATATTTTTCTTGGATTTTTTATAGTCTAATTGGCACGAGTCTGTGAGAAATGTTGATGGATATGTGATCATTATTAACCTTTAACTAATAAGATGATTTTTTGGCACATTTCAGTATCGTTGCCGATTAAAATTTCTTCAATCAAATGCCAAGTAAATAGAGCATGCGTCTCTGTAGCTTTCACTCTAGAATACTGTGAGGGTAGAGTTCAAATCTGTTATTACCTCATTGATTTCCAAAATTATATATATATATATATATATATATATCACATCACATCGGTAATTGAGGGTTAAGACAGCATTGCCTTGTAAAAATGAGCAACTTTTGGATTCGTGATGTCCCATTATTGGACTTTCCAATTTTTATCGAGTAGGAGTTATCAAATCTTATTCTCGATGAGCAAGAGCCCACTCTGTTCAGTTACGTCTCGGGCGAGTCTACTAAATTCTAAATTCATACCCATTGGCTTAAGAGATCTCTTGGCTTAACGCATTCTAGATACGATCAACCGAGGTGAATATATGCAATTTACTGTCTGCACTGGACTCACCCTCATTATGCAGATCTCAAAGAAGTTCCATAAAAAGTTATGTAGAAATAAATGGACGACCAAAATTTTTTCTATTCGTCTCTCACCAAGAAATTCCAAAAATATACCATAATTAATTTATGCATGCGGAACGAAGGGTTATTTCTCATAGGTAGAATCTCCCTTCGCAAAGGAGAAAGATAAATTCATCATCTAGGTCTTGGTTCAGGATAACTCATTTAGCAGCCCTACAGACTTCTTACGAAAACCAACGACGACGGCTTGCGCTTGCATCAACTATGGAAGCGCATCCGTGAGGTACAAGGGACCGTAACCCATATAGCATCTCTGCATCCTAGCCTCAGAGTGGTGGTTGGGCTTTACTCTCTGCCCTCCGATGAATTATTTATTTTATGGAGTAATGCGTCGTTACTCGGGCACGCGCTCCAAGCCCCAGCGCGTTTTTCATACGTAGGTACAACGAGTGAGTGTGTACCGAGCGTAGCTCGTGGATTATTTATGCAGAGCTTGCGGTGTCTTTATGGGTTACAGTCTCTCGGACGTTGGCTAATTTAAGCTTACGCTTTTGGACCTTATAGTGCGATAGCATCGTCCACTTCCACAAAGATCCTGAGTCGAGCGCCACCTATAAATATGCGAATGATTACGCTTGGCTTGCGGTTAGGGCGGGAAAATCGAGCTCGGCAGTTACGTTCTGATGAATTGAGCAGGTAAGAGCTGCACGGACC
The DNA here is from genome assembly GCA_029851415.1 of Eretmocerus hayati. Classification (NCBI taxonomy): domain Eukaryota; kingdom Metazoa; phylum Arthropoda; class Insecta; order Hymenoptera; family Aphelinidae; genus Eretmocerus; species Eretmocerus hayati. The sequence goes on from CM056742.1 coordinate 3,389,732, forward strand.
CAGAGAAATTCTTACATGAGTGTGGTAATTGTGTAATGCAAGTTGCCAGAGACACTTTTACCAGACTAATTTTTATCTTAACAGATGTAATGAGTACTTTTATATTGAATAGCCGAGATGAGATGGACACCAATTTGCATTTCTCATCTTTTCCGAGGTATGAATTCGGGTGGAGTTTATTCTTGATAAGGTAAGTGTGCCTAATATGCCCCCACTACTTTTGTTTTGCTCATAGTTTTGACTCACCTCAATATTTTTCAACAAACTCTAGCACATCTTGAAGATTGTTTTAAGACCTTTGAAATGAGCTAAAGTACGTTTGATTTCAATACATAAATCGGAGCCGAACTATCTCAATTCTTGGAAAAGAAGATTTTTGCGAATTTTTGACAGTGTGTTCCTAATATGCCCCCACATGGAAAAGAGGCCTATTTTCATGAGATTATACGGGTTTTTCGTAAAATCGGGATATCTCGGCTCCCAGGCCCCCAAATGAGACGTACTTTAGCTCATTCTGCAGCTTTTTTTACCCTCTTTTGTATTTTCGAAGTGAAATTGATGTATTCTGATGGAGTGAATGACGAGTTTGAACAAAAAACCATGGGAGCATATTAGGAACACTTGACTTTTTTCAGTAATATGAGCGTAGAATAGGTTAGGAATCGAATTTCGCAATTCTGCAAAAAGCATTTTGAAGTTGAGACAAAGACAAAGAAAATGAGTTAAAGCACGTTACAATTTATTCCATCAATTTTGTTTGGCATAACTTTTAGTGACTAACACAGAAGAAGTCGAAAGTAGCGAAACCAGTTTTTTTGTTCTAAGAAAGGCGCGGATCATCTAAGATCGGTCGAAAAAGTTTCTTTTCTCATATTTTAACGTAAGAAATGCGAAAAAAATGCACGGCAAGGTCTGCGGGTGCTTACATTCGAGAACTTGAGCGGGGGCATATTAGGGAATGGGGGCATATTAGGCACACTTACCTTACATAATTCAACCCAATGTCTCAAATGGTGGGGTCGAATTTGGGATTTGAGTCAATGCCCATGGTGAAGGAAAAAGTATTTTTCGAAATATTTAAGATAGATGACATCTCGTAGCCAATTTAGAGTGCAAGTTGACTAATCCGACAATTTTTCTATCATCAAATTTTGTAGTAAAAATGATTGAGATGCCGCCAAATTGGGTAAATTTGGTACGATTTCGTTACTTTTTATTTCCTCTGGCTCGGCATCTCAACATACACGGACAAAACCTACTTCTATTAGTAGTCAATCGAAAGCTTACAGTCTCAGCTTTCGATTGCGGGGCTACAAAGTTCAATTTGATGAGTCTGAGCTGAAGCTATTAGCAGTTGAAGAAATGTAACAAAGTTAGACCCCGATGGGGCAACTTTGGTACACTTACGAAAAATATCCTATTCTACCCATCGCCATGTGAGTAAACTAATTTTTTGCAACTGTGTGCGCGAAGTTGTAAAAAAATGAGACTTCTCTTCATTATTTACAGTGCGAGAAGTAATGCGTGAATGACTTTTCGCACAGTTTTACATTTACGCACTGGTGAAGTGTGCGTAAATGTAACTTCTCGCTCTACTGCATTTTCATTCACGCACAGTTCCAAAATATGATGTCACGTCATTCCTTTGAATTTGGCCTTTCTTGAAAACTTCGTTTCCAAGATAATCTTGCTCGGACAGTGGTGCATTTAATTACAACTTCGCGCACAGTTGCAAAAAATAGTATACGCAACACGTGCGAGAAGTTTCCGCACACGTTGCCAACTCGCGCGAGAAGTAACATTTACGCACACTTCGAAACTTCTCGCACACCTAGAAGTACATATTTACGCACGCTCGCTTCGCGAGCATGCGTAAATGTGTCCTTCTGGGTGTGCGAGAAGTTTCGAAGTGTGCGTAAATGTTACTTCTCGCACTCGTTTGGCAACTTGTGCGGAAATTGACCTTCTCGCACTTGTTACGTAATATACTATTAATCGTTCAGAAGTCTTGTTTTAAGCTGTTTTGAACATTTTGAAACCTCAAGGACCATCACTCGACTCAAGATGAGATGAAAATAAGCTGTCACAGGAAGGCGTACTGGAGCTACCCGATCCTTATGCTTCTTACCTGGAATGGGATAACTTTGGTAGGTACTCTTTTTCATAGTTTTTCCCCTGTGTTTCATTCATTAAAATTTCAAATGCCTCAAATATCCGAATGTAACGACGGTTTCTTCAACATGGTAATATATGTGGTCGAAATGTAGCTTTATTCACCCGTATTTCGTTCCGGAACACTTCTTGCGAGGTATACTAACTGGATCACTCGCGTATCGGTGCTAAATCAACTTTTTTGGAAAAAACCTCGATAAACGACTTGAATCATTCGCACGGGATCTACGGTGGCTCAACACATTGTTGCTGCGTATGCGAAGAGGGGAGAGAACGTTTCAAAGCGATGGAATTACTTACCTTACCGAACTTGGCTTTGAAAGTCATTTTTCAAGGTAGTACCAAAGTTGCACCCATTGTACCAAAATTACCCAATTCGACGGTGGCTCTTATTGAATTCACCTTCGCAATTGTCATGAAGAATAATCGCACCACGTGATACGTAATGTTACTATTTTTGTGTAATGCTGCGTGCTCTAGTTGTTGTTGTGGCGTATAACTTATGATATCGTCTGCTGCTGTGTTGGTTATGGTTATCCAACTCATCCATGCATGGATTCACATGATGATTTCTGAGACACTTGCCTCATGATCCGCTGAATAGGTATAGGTTACTGATTAACACGCGATATTCAAGGTTAGTCCGGAGTCCTTGCAGAACCGCAACCAGACCCGCACCGGCCTAGTTCCAGGTTGCGCCTGCATGCAATGATTTTGAGAGTGGAATTGTTGTTCATACCGTCTTTAATGGTATCGAATGGGTCACTCTAATAGTAGGCCACCTGTGAGATCTCATAACACGGTACCATGCAGAGTTTCATAGAATTTCTTTCATAAGGAAGCGAGGAAAACTCGAAGGCAAATTTTGAGGGGGGGGGGGGGGCAGAGCGCGGCCTCGCCTATTCCGATTTATTACTTAATAACAGTTTCGGCCAATGTCAGATACTAGACCATCTGTGGATTGGAATTTCATGTCGAATAAGCCCCCCCACGCCTGAAAATTCTGAATCTAGCTCGCGAAAAACTTGAATTAGTGTGAGCATCGAGCAGTATAACTTGCTCAGCGAGCCAAAGAACTACGATTTTTTCAAGATATCGGAAGAATATCCGGGTATGGAACAAATTATTCGATGAGAAATACTATGGTGCTTCACTTGCCATGTCTCGTTTGGATCGAAAATGTGAGGTTGAAATACTGTGAGGCGAAGAATTAGTTCATAATTATCAAGAATCATTGACGAGCTCACACGAAGAATTCGGTGACATGATTTCGTCCGGCCGCGGTAGAGTGTAATAAAAGCGAATAGAAGTAAAAAATATGATGATTCTTCGTAATGGATCAGATTATTGGATGATGAATATCATATCGACGAATGAATGAACATTAAATATTCCATTTGTCATGAATCCGTAATGGAAAACATTGATACGATTCGCACTTTGCCCGGACGAAGTATCGATCGGATGCCTTAAAGCTCGAACTCTTAAAATTGAGCACCAATGATGCAGAATAATTTTCCCAACATTAGCTTCCCAGGTGATGTTGATGGTACAAGAGTCTGTAGGTTCGAAAATCATTCAAATTACTGCAACAAAACTCCAGACTGAACTAATTTTTGTTTGGTTCCTTTATTTGGGTTCACGTTCTCGGCTCTTACAGATCTCAAGTGACATTGTTAGAGTTAACTCTGACAACTTCTGATACGGGGTCTTCAATTTTGTGGATCTCGATCATATTCTTGAGCATGTGAGGTAGGAACAGTATGGCTGTCTTCAACTTCCAGTTTTGGGACGAGCTTCACGATAGAGGGTGTGTGCAACTCTGGAGCTGGCATCGGGAAGATCCTCTCGAGCGGTAAAAATCAGCTATCATTAGCCTCTAGCGCTGTAACCATCGGGACCAGCTGGATCTCCTTCATACTCCTCTTTTATCGGCTGCTCTCTTCGTCTCGACGATGAACCTCTGGATGACTTTTCGATCCTGCGTTTTAATTCCTCTGCAATTAGTTTGAGGAAGATAAATCGTCTTTCTCGCGATACTTCGTTTGAATTTGGTTCCTCGGTGGTGTCGTCTTCGGGTGAGGATACGGTCGTAGCATCGGCGTATGATCCAGATCCATCGTATGGTCCTTCTACATGCGATTCTGTAAATCAAGATCAGAGGGTCACATCGATACTGATATCCGTATACATCACCCGGCAATGACGAGAGAACTGCTGTCCACAGGCCACCTATCGGGAACAAGGAGAAGATATTTCCCTGAGCTTGATGTAGGAAGCCAGGAACCATAGCCGAGTTGCCCAAGTCTCGTGGCGAAACAACGAATATTCAATAGGAATGTGTTCAGTGTTCGAATCCGTACTCTCTCCGTCGGAATCAGTGGAAATCGCTCCCAACCACTGATTGTCAGTGCATATGCACTGATTCGCAGTGAAATCCACTGCAATTCAGTGAGTTGGGAGCGATTTTCACTGATTCCGGCGGAGAGAGTAGTCGTGAGTGACGTCGTGGTCTGACCAAGAACACCGTTTTACTCCTGTAGTGCTAGCGTTGTAAATCATCCCAACCAAGACGCAAATCAACGACAATCGATTCAGACCCAATTCACTCATCCGAGCAGCAGCCAATATTGTCGTTATTCTAGCATGAATTTGGTCAAGTCGAAGGATAGCAATGCATCGGCTCGTCTGCAAGCCTGATGGCTCAGCCGGATAGGAGCTAGTTGTTTTCCCTATCGGCCTCACTGTTGCTACGGGTGTTCTCTTATATAATTTTAATGTCGATGGAGTGAATCCCAGGCAACAAGTGCACTGACGTTCCGCAACCAAATCAGAGGCAAGATTTCGAGTCATCAAAAGTAGGCGAGTACAAACTCGTAGGAGTCTCGAATATTATCCTTCGATATAGTTTGCGGAGGACAAACTCACAAACCGCGTCCACGAATATGTTGAGGATAGGGCTGCCACAATACAAGACAATACAATAATTTGCCATGTATCGATATTGGTGCCATGAGAATGTGTTCATATCGATACCGTTATTGGTTGTGAGAATTATTGAGGCCCATTTATTGTTATTGTATCGAGCTCGACCAATAATATTGCGATATTTATCGATATCGTGTCTAAATTATAGTCTCAGGTGAGGACGGTGCTAATTCACCCAAAGCCGTTGTCTTTTTCAACATCCTCGTAGACGAAATCGAGGATATTATTAGAAACCCCAATCAGAAAGTTGATCGAGATTCAATCGATGGGAAGCTTTCACTGGCATTTCAACAAGGAAGAAATGAGGTATTGAAGCACTACCGTAAATGCAATTGGATATACGCAGTGTCGCTCATCTTGGACCCTCGTTATAAGTTTGCTGGTTTCGACACTACTGGATGGGGTAATATGCTGAAGTCTGAAGCAGTAAAAAAAGTTCGAGGAGTTCTATGAAGAAAAGTACGTTGATGTTTTCTCTGATCGAACTTGTGCGATGAACAAAACGTCAACAAATTGCCATAATGATGATACCTTCGATTTGCCTTTAATCTATGATGCTCCTCAAACAAGTGGTACAGATATTTGGAAAACAAGATTAAGAAATTATTTGGAATCTCCTCTTGCTTCAATGAGCACTTCTATTTTGAAATGGTGGAAACAACATGCTTTTCCGTATCCAATACTGTCTCGGATGGCCCGAGACATTCTTGCTACAATGCCAAGCGCAGTTCCGGTCGAGAGATTATTTCCACAAGCTGGAGACGTCTTCACGCCGAATAGATCTTCTTAAAACAGTGAGTCTATTAGAGCAATGTTATGTATCAATTCTTGGGCCAATAGCTCATTGAGGAAAGAAATCTGTGAATTGGAGATCCCAGGATTGCTGTGATATTAGGAATTCGTTATTGTCAAAGTCCAAATGTGCGTATAATTGTTTTTGTCTACATGTACTATCTGTTCTAATAAAGATTACTCATTATGATCGTTATCATATCCAACAAAACTCATTTGTGTACCGTAGCTTTGTAGAAAAATAGCAGAATTGGCATCGATATCGATATTATCGCGATATATCGCGATAAATTATCGATCAATAATTTATATTGATGGAGTGATATCGTTATTGTCTTGTCCGGAAATCTGGCATATCGATGTTGATATCGATATCGAATTTATTGATATCGCGATACAATAACGATAAATTATCGACTATTGCGGCAGCCCTAGTTGAGGAGAATGTAACAGAAAGGCTATCATGGTGAAAGGATCGAATTTGGGTAACAAAACAACTGTTATGAACATCTGTGCCTCAACAGCCCTTCAGAGCTTATGTATGAATGAATGGTGGTAAACGTTCGATCCCTTGAGGGATTACAAATTCCTTACCATTTTCCGAAGCAAGCGGTAATGCTTGGGAGGCCAATGCCAAAGTAAGAGCGAAGCAGACTGTGAGTAAAAACTTCATCTTGAACGAAGAATCAAACTCAGACGAGAATGATCCAATACGCGTGATGGGGGTCTTTATAGTCCAAAAGTCAGCCAGCTCTAGCATTCAGAAATTCCTCTAAATCAACTATCCGGTGATTTCTAGAAGCTAATGGGACATGAAACGATAGATAAGCTACTGTTTTCCAAACGTTCAATCAGCTAGCGCGTTGAGGCGCGCATGAATTCATTGACTTCGGTTGGTTTTTCTAACACATATTCAAAGTCATGGATGACTCGAACGAATAGACGTGACAAGGTCAGGAAGAAAATTACCCATTGACGTGCCTTCGTTTGTTTTCATTTTAAACTAGCGTTATTGCCCACTTCGCTAACGCTCGTCCGGCTTGGAAGTGTCTATGATATGATAGCCCCTGAAATGCTTCTGTAGTTCAAAAATATAACGTTGAGATTTCATCATACAGTGGATTTGGAAGAAATAATCTCCTTGATGTAACCTAGTAACTGTGATTGAGAACTATCGAGTTGGTGGAATGTTGCGCATAGTGAGGTTCCTAAATCTCCAATAAGTATCTGGGAATTTTGCTTAATTAATTCAATTTGTTGGAAAGATATTGCGAAATCTACGATTATTCGCCTTATGAATCCTATCCCACTTATAATTCGTACCTAAATAAAAATACGCTGCTAAAAGATATTAGCAAAAAGCTTTCTCTTGGCGAGATCTGCGATAACTGAGCAATAATGTAATTTTTCTAGTGACAATTTTCCATTCATTCTCCTAAACATCTTTTTGAAGCGACTTCGACTTTGAGTGGATCAAATTCGTTTTCAACCAATCGATGTAGAATGATATGTAAGTATATCTCTATTTGATTGAAAAGCTTGTGGATTAATTGTGGTACGACAAATGAGAATAAAAAGAGTTTTAGATTGGATTTTGACGAGTTACTCTTACGAGATTACCTCTTAGGGTAATCCAGATGATCTAGAGCAGGGTTTTTTGGGCAAGATATATCGTTTCGTTAATCCAGAATTTTTAAACAGTTTGATAAAAAATGATCAAAATGGAATTTTTTATGACATTAATGATTTTTCAAGGATAAATCGAATTTAAATCATATTCCAAACAATTTAGAAAATATCGGTATCAACCAATTGATTCAAAATGCTGAAAAAGTATCTCTCTAGTTCATTAACAAGGTGTAGAGATTAATTGTGAAAAGAGATATGAGCATAGAATGAAATTTGGATATTATTTTGTTGATTTATTTCAAAGACACTCGCTCTTAGGAAATTCAGGTGATCTAAAATAGGAGTTTTAGAGCAAGATATATAGTTTGGTTGACAGAAAATTTGAGTATGAAAAATAAAATGCTAAATTCCTGTCGACATAATAGATGAAAGTATATTATACTCGTTATATATCTTTATCATATAAATATCTATATAGATATCTATGGTTTGGTTGAGACAGAATTTCGATAAAGTTGGTTTAAGGGTGATAAAAATGAGAATTTTGGTGAAAATTTCAATTTTCTCCAAAATATCCTGGTTCAAAGGGATGAAACGGAATTTCGGTGTTAACCAATTGATAGATCGTGCAGAAAAAATAATAGTTTAGGTCATTGAAATTGAGACAAACGAGTGATGAAGGAAGGTACGAGGAAAGAATGAATATTAAGAAAAATTTTGCATCATTTTTTGAGTTATTCTTTAGAGGAAGGTTTTCATAGGGATTTGGGCCATCTAGTCTGAGGTTTTTTGGATGATACCTATCGTTTGGTTGAGGCAGAATTTGGATGCAGTGGGTTTAAAAAGGGTAGAAATGAAATTTTTGAAAAAAACTGTGATTTTTTGGAAAATTTGAGATCTGTAACGATTGAATAGAATTTCGGTGTTAACCAATCGATAGATCGTGCAGAAAAAATGATAGTTTAGGTCATCAGAATTGAGAAAAACGAGTCATGAAGGAAGGTAGGAGGAAAAAATGAATATTAAGAAAAGTTTTCCATCATTTTTTGAGTTGTTTTTTAAGGAAGGTTTTCAGAAGGATTCGGGCCATCTAGTGAGGTTTTTTGGATGATATCTATCGTTTGGTTGAGACAGAATTTGGATGCAGTGGGTTTAAAAAGGGTGAAAATGAAATGTTTGGTGAAAATTCTGATTTTTTCGAAAATTTGAGATCTGTGAAGATTGAATAAAATTTCGGTGTTAACCAATCGATAGATCGTGCAGAAAAAATGATAGTTTAGGTCATTGAAATTGAGAAAAACGAGTCATGAAGGAAAATAGGAAGGAAAATTAAATATTAATAAAAATTTTCGATTATTTTCTGAATTATTTTTTGGAGGAAGCTTTTTAGAAGGATTTGAGCCATCTAGTCTGAGGTTTTTTCGATGATGTATACTATTTGGTTGAGACAGAATTTGGATGCAGTGGGTTTAAAAAGGCTCAAAAAGAAATTTTTGGTGAAAATTTTGATTTTTATGAAAATTTGAGATCTGTAAAGATTAAATGAAATTTCGGTATTAACCAATCGATAGATCTCGCAGAAAAAATCATAGTTTAGGTGACTCAATTTGTTGTGAGAGTGTATGAGAAAAATATATTGATGTATTAAAAGTCGAAATTTGAGCACTTTGTTCGAAAAAGCCCATGGATCAAATTTGACTGGGAGCCGAAAGGTGCCAAATCACTGGGCTCTCAGAAATGGTATTCTGTACAACTTGTAGAAAGCCAAAAGTGGATAAGGTGACCAGTAAAAGAGAAAGCGTGTCCGGTATAAAACAAGAAACACACACACAAACACGAACACGGACAACTGGGTGCAAAGATGAGTTTCTGGCTGATGTGGAAGACCATTAGGAGGAAAAGTGTTACCTACAATTGATAGATTTTCGCGACAGGAAGAGAATGGTCTAAGCCTTTTTTAGATAAACGGAATTTTGTTGAAAAAAACATTGGATTTAGTAGAAAATTTGATCAAAATTTTGCTGGTGTGAAAACAAAGCTTTCTCTTCAGAGAAAGCGAAAGTAATCCCGAAGGATATTTCTCTTTTCAGCAATGAATAACACGTATACCCTTATTGCCCATCTCGTTTGACTCAGTCAATACACTAATTTCGAAATAGTTATTTACATCCGATGATGCAATTATACTGAAATAGACAACTTTTTGAACCTTATAGACACTGAAAACTTGAGCGATTTTCACTGAATATTCAGTGGGGATTTCACTGAAAATGTAGTGATTTTTACTGAAATTTCAGTGGAACTTCCACTAAAATTTGAGCGATTTTCACTTGAATTTTGGTGAAATTTCCACTGTGATTTCAGTGAAATTCTCACTGAAATTTTCACGATTTTTTAGTGAAATTTTCACTGAATTTTTAGTGAGATTTTTACTGAAATTTCCCCTGAATTTTCAGTGTAATTTTCACTGAAATTTTAGTAAAATTTTCACTGAATTTTTAGTGAAATTTCCACTAAAATCCAGTGAAACGCACAGTACCCGTCAAAATTAGTGGATCATGCATAGTTTCAGTCAATCAGCGATAACTCTGGCCCATGTGGTCGTAGAAAAATTCTAAGAAAAGGAAATTGAAGATCAGGAAAAAACCCATGGATTTATGGGTTCAAAAAATTTTTTTCACTTTTAATGGGGTTGTAAGTGGCGACAAACAAACGGTTTTTTTTTCTTCAATCTAACACCTTTAATTTTGACGCGCATCATCCGATCGTAACAAGCTCAACGGGATTTTGTAGTTCTTTTCAAGACCTTCAAATTTCTTTTTTTAAAGTTTCCTCTGCGATTTTTCCCTTCCGACTGGCGAGCTTTAGTAGCATACTTTTATAAGCATGTGTTCTTATGGAGGCATGGAAGCTCGCGCCGACTTGATTTCTCAATGCTCGTGGTCAATGCAGAATGTCATCTAAAAAAATTTTGTCAGGCATGATTTCGACGTAAAATTTTCTGATCTTTCAGAATATGCTATCAGATTGCCAGTTTGATGAGCCCCAAATGTCTTTTTTCATCTTGAACAAGACAAAAATCAAACTAGACGAATAAAGACATTTGGGAGTCATTAAACTGGCAATCTGATAGCATATTCTGAAAGATCAGAAAATTTTACGTCGAAATCATGCCTGACAAAATTTTTTTAGATGACTTTCTGCATTGACCACGAGCATTGAGAAATCAAGTCGGCGCGAGCTTCCATGCCTCCGTAAGAACACACGTTCAGAAAAGTTTTCTTCTGAAGCTCGCCAGTCGGACGGGAAAAATCGAAGAGAAAACTTTGAAAAAAGAGATTTGAAGCTCTTGAAAAGAGCTACAAAATCCCGTTAAGCTTTTTACGATCGGATGATGCGCGTCAAAATTACAGGTGTTTCATTGAAGAAAAAAAAAACGCTTTTTCGTCGCCACTTACGACCCCATAGAAAAAGTGAAAAAAAATTTTGAACCCATAAATCGATGGGTTTTTTCCTGATCTTCAATTTTCTTCTCTTAGAATTTTCCTACGACCAAATGGGCCAGAGTTATCGCTGATTGACTGAGACTATGCATGATCCATTAATTTTGACGGGTACTGTATCACTTGAACTTTAGTGATTTCCACTCCATTCATCCACCAACCAACCCACATGACCACTCACCCACCAGCCCATGACCCAACCATGACCCATACGGTCACCCATCGCCCTTCACCCCCTGCCGGTAGGCAACCCGAGATGCGAGATGCTGACGGACAAATTTTGGCTGGGCTTTTAATTATTTCAATAAAATAGAATTCCGAAATTTCTATCCTAACATCTGATACCACAAATCTTGATGCGTGGAGAGGAGATTAGCAGACAGTCGAATACTATTAGCTAGATTGGTACGAATTTGATAACCCTGGGGTTGCTAAGTTCACAAGTGCCTGGTCATCACTTTTGCATGTCCAAAACAAGAGTAAATACCAGTGTGTTGATGTCGTTTATGACCCTTCTATTAAGACTCTCAATACAGCTTCGGGATAAACAGACATTCCAAATTATGAAGATAAGAGAGTTTCTGCGCAGATATTTTTCCCTCGGAAAATTGACCTCTGATAAACACATATTCATGCCCTTCCCTCCCCCGAGAAAACCCGTGTTGCGGATACTATTTTTTGTGCGGAGTGCGAAAACCCGTCTCTCCCTCTACGGTAATCGTAATTTGGAATCCAGAGTGCAGAGAGGAGTGGGTCAGAGTCGTGGAAGTGAGTCCCACTGTGGGGGAACTTCTGATGTAAGTACATCGTATCTGAAGAAAGATCCGACGACATTGTGCGAGGAATCAAGTTTTGATAGAGATATCCAAACGAGGCTACCGATCAACTTCCTCGGTAGTGTTTCTTTGATGATATCGAGGCCTTGGAACGCAACACAAGCAGTTTTGGGAGAACCCCCTCGAAGATTTTCATACATTCCTCCAAATAATCCATGGGTATTCCTGCAGACTCGTCAAACTTGAATCCTTTTTTTTTTTTTTTTTTATTCAAGCATTCTCAACCTCTTGAAGAAGTTATTCTGCAATAATAATGATACATATTCATATAATACATATTCATATGATATGATATAAGTAAAAAGAGAAAGATAACATAATGTACACGATTGTCAATTTGTTACACTTCTAACTTACACTGATTCAAAAATGAGAACAAGGCTTTGCACACATTGGTTTTTGGTTCAAAGAGCAAGGAACTACATGATAGAGGCAAGAATAGGTTTTGCTTTGAGAGTTTCGTTATAAAGTCTTTTCTCTGTTCATCATATCTAGAACACTGCCAAAGGATGTGATCTATGTCTTGAGATTGACATCCACAAGGACATTGGCTCTCGTTTATGAAACCTATCCTACAGAGTGATGAGGCCAAGTTGTAATGATTACATCTCAGTCTATTGACAGTTGTAATAGCTCCTCTAGGTAGTTTTTTTTTTCGTGAACCAAGGCTTACGTTTGCGATTATGATGAATTAAGAAAAAATCTTTGCCCTTTGATAAGCCTTCTTCCTCTATTGAATCAAAAGTTGATTCTTGAGCTTTTTTACTGAACGTTTCTCTAAAATCTGAGAAGGGAATTAATAACGATAGATCTCTACACCTTGTCGACGCCTCTTTTGCTTTTTCGTCTGCAAATTCATTTCCGTGAATTCCCTGATGCGACGGTACCCAATATAATGATATTTTCTTGGTTCCTAGTAAATGAATTTCATACAGTTTTTTCTTTATTTCCAAGATATATGGATTAACTCTAATATCGATCCTAAGACTTTTAAGTGAGAGGAGCGCACTGAGGGAGTCTGTAAAAATCAGGGCATTATCGTTTGTAGAGTCGATTGCAGTTGTGACAGCATCGAGAATAGCAATACATTCAGCAGTGAAAATTGACGTTTGAGTAGGGAGACTTCTCATAAGAATCAAATTCGAGCTTTGACAACAGCATGCACTTCCAACGGAAGTGGTGTCAGCTGATTTGCTCCCATCAGTAAATATTGCTAGAGCGTTCATTTGAGCCACTAGCTCATTCAGTATTGCGTTAGGATTATCAACTTCTTTCAGACTCGTGCCAAAATTCAGATCGATATCAGGGATAAATTTCAGAATATCATAGTCATGAATGTATATAGGATAATGAATGTCTTGTTTGATACAATGAGATACTGGTTCTAATTCTTTGATATCTTGGTACAATACTCTATTTTTGAATTTATTCCCAAGTTTCCTATCCAGAAGAATCCTCTGAATCCTGTGTACGGTGTGATGAACTAGTAACCCACGATTTGAGTATACTTTTGATAAGTAACGATTGCCCAAGCTTTTAGCTCTGTCCTCAAGGAGCTGAACTTTGGATTCCGAAATAAGTATATTAGTGGGGGTGCTGATCCTATACCCGAGAGCTATACGTATTGCTGCATACTGTATGCGTTCTAATTTTTCAATTTGACGAGTTTGCGTCGGAAAATACGCGAAACAACCGTAATCCACAATGGAGCGAATGAGACTCTTGTATAATATAAGAAGGGTGTTAGGATCTGCACCCCACCATGTACCTCTTAGAAATCTCATGACATTCATTGACTTGAAACATTTTTTCCGAATTGCGTCTATGTGGTCTTGAAAAGTTAATTTATAGTCGAATTCGATTCCAAGAAAACGGGCATGAGAACTCGATTTAATAGTGGTACCCGCAACTCTAATACTATGATGTCCTGGGATAATATTACCTTTATTGAATAGTATGAAAACAGTCTTTGGCGGGGCGAGGTCGAGACCAAGTTCGCGAAGGTTATCATAGGTAACTTTGGTACCTCGTTCGAGTATTGTTTTAGCAGATTCAACCGAGCTTCTCTTACAATACAATGCTACATCGTCCGCAAAGTGAGAGACGAGGATACTCTTAGGAAGGTCCTTATTAGATTTTGCAGAATATATATTATAGAAAGCGGGGCTCAGTACTCCCCCTTGTTGCAAGCCTTGGTTCACATGTCTCACAACCCTCTCAGTAATATTAGCATGGATTATTCTTTGGGTGAGTGTATGATGTACAAACTTAACAAAGTTCTGAGGGCACCCAATATCTGCTAATTCTTTCAACAATATTTGTATATTGACGCTATCAAAAGCATTGCTGACATCAAGAAATGCAGCCGCTACTACCTGGTCCTTACTAAAGGCTTCATCTACATTAATAAGAAGATTCGTGATATTGTCAATTGTAGAGTGACCTTTCCGAAATCCGCTCTGGGTTTTAGGTAGCAATTGGTTTTTTTCAATCCACCATTGGAATTTGTTCTTCAGCATAGTTTCAAAGAGCTTACAAAGACAAGATGTTAGACTTATCGGCCTTTTGCCTTTTCCATTAGGTTTGTCAATAAAGTGAACAAAGGATTCCTTCCATTCTTCAGGATAACATTGACAAGTATACATTTCGTTGTAAAGATCAAGCAAAGTCAGTTTATATTTAATTGGGAGATTTTGTAATGCTTGATAATCGATGCCATCCAACCCTGGAGCTGATTTCGGATTTCGATCATTCAATGCCATGTTAAACTCTACGAAGTCAAAGGGTGCGCTCAAAAATTCATTTTCTTCACATTGAGGTAGCCATTCCGGATTCGTCACACACGAAGAAGGGCAAAGTTTATCAAGTGCATCAATAGTAACTTTTGTATCTTGATGATTCTCTGTAAAATGAGAAGGAGCAACTTTTGTCCATTTATTTTTTAGAATTCTGACTTGATCCCAAACATAAGATCTACCAGAGTTGAAATTTATAGTTTCCGCAAATTTTCTAAAAGATGATCGTTTCTTGGCCTTGAAAAGTTTTCGAGCTTCTGCAGATCTCTTTTTGTAAACAATATAATCTTGAATATCACTAGTCCATTGCCATCGCTTTAACGCTGCTCTTCGGAGCCGTTTTGCTTTATTACATTCAGAGTCCCACCAGGATACGGAATTACGATGGATTTCATTGCGCACCCTTCTCTTTCTTGGAGTATTCGATTTAATCGCATTCTTAAGCACCTCTAAAAATATTCTATATTTTCCTGCAGCATTTGCTTGGCAGTAGTCATTTGACAGTAATTCGTGATAATTCTCATTCAATTGGGCTTCGACTTTTTTCCAGTCTGTTCTCAGTGAGCTGAGGCGAAAAGATTCTTTAAAATATAAAAATTTTGTCAAAGTGACATTTATACGCAAAGGAAGATGGTCTGATCCCCAGGTATCTCCGTCAGTCTCAACGTGAATTTTTTCAGCAATATTGAAAGTAGAGAATATGAGGTCTATATTACTTGTTGTGTTATTAGGAGAATGGACTCGAGTTTTAGTATCCTGATTATGAAGAACAAGGCTGTATCGATTAGAACTTTCGAATAAATGTTCACCATTAAGATCACTCTCATCACAATTCCAAGAAATGTGATGAGCGTTGAAATCACCCATGAAAATTGTATGTTTGCGACTGTCAACATTTTGGAGAATAGTGTTCCACTGAGACTGACTAAGGTTTTGACCTGGGGGTCTGTAACAAACTACTAAATCCAATTCTGGATTAGTATTCGTGATTCTTAGCCCTGCTAATTCTACTGTGATATCGGGAGAGATTAGATTTTCGAGTTCATAGTATGCTAAATTATTCCTAATCAAGATGAGAATACCTCCACCTCTGCCTTCAATCCGGTCCTTTCTGAAAGTCTTGAATCCTGAGACGCCAAAATTTTTGTCGGTAGTGTTCTCTTCGGAAAGCCATGATTCTACGCACACAAAAACATCCACTCCTTGAAATATGCTTGGCAATTCTTCTTTCTTGGTCCTGATGCTTCTTGAATTCCAAAAAATAATTTTTAACTCACTCTGAGTCGTGACAGCCATCTTCGTTATTTAATTGTGCGCCCTCTTCTTGTGAAAATTCACTTTCAGACTCGGTTTCAATTGTTGGTTCATTATTCAGTTTCTTTCGTAACCTCGTGAATCTCGATTTCATACTGGCGTCTGTCAAATCATCGTACGTGAGATCGATGATTTTGATGAGGCCCTCGGTGTTATTGCCAACAATATTTTGAACCTCTTCAGAAATATCAGACTTCCCACTAGAAGCAACTATGAATTTTTCAAAAGATTCATACTTGATGTTATGAATGTTTATAGATTTCACAATACTTTCTCTCACGGGCAACAATTTTGTTTGTATTTTCACCACATCAGGTGTTGACTCGGGCTTATCCTTCTTAGATCTCTTCTTTCTTCGAGTTTTAGGCACGACGAAGCCTGAAAACTCACCCGCATCTGATTCTTTAGTGACTGTAGTTTGAATTTCAGAGTCAGCATCTTTGAAAGAGTCAATTTCAGTCAACGAGTCTGACGGTGGTCGTTTTACTCCTTTATTCGTAGTTTGATTCATGAGATTGTTGTGATTATCTACTTGCTGCGATAATTCACTCTCCGGCTTACTATTTGTATTGTCCGCTTGCTCGTTCGGCTTGTCGGCATCCGGACATACTTTCGTGGTGTGACCGATCTGTTTACATATGAAACACCTGGCCAATTCGCTGCTCATATATACCCAATGCGGAATGTTCTCGTGCACGATTTGTAGCGACTCTGGTACCTTTTGCTCATCCTCTTCTTTCACGTAAAATTGCCGTCGGAAAGATTGAATATGTGCTCGCCCGGGTTTGCTGAGTGCTGCCTTGAGCTGTTGTATCTGTGATACAGGTGTAATACCTTTGCTTTTCAGAGCTTCAATTAGTACAGAATTTGGTATTGTGGGGTAGACATTAGAAATAACAACTCTTTTATTTCTTTCCATAAAAGGTCTAATCGTAAGTTCCTGGTCCTTGACTTTAATTTTAGAGCCACACACTCTATCTGCAACCATTTTACTTGACATGAAGATACACATACGTCTTCCTGAGATTTTCGACATCGATAGTATTTCCATTACGTTCACTATTTCTTCTAATCCATCGACATAGTCATCGATAGTTGCACTTTCGACTGCTTCTACAATAATTGCTTGATCACGTTTAGGGTACATAGCGTTAGCGTAGGTTGACATTGGGTTATTGATAATCACATTAGCTCCAGCGGAGCTTTGCTCCGTGAGGCCACCACTCATGGAGGCCATCACTCACTTCACTTACAGCTTCCAAACTGCAAACGCAGTTTGGAAGATGCACTTCACTAACACACAGTACAGTATTTCGATTAAGTCACAATTCGGGCTACATAAACACGAGCCATTCAATTACTCGTTGACTATGTTATTGACACGCTCCGCAATACACGTCTGCTCGGCACGGTGTCTCACAACGGAATCTCAACTTGAATCCTGTTTGATTTCTTGTAAATAGACCGGCCAGATCGTCCGGGTTAGACAAGAACTGTCAGAAATATTCTCGACATTTTTTAATGGAATCTCTGCGATGTTCCTGGAGAGCTCTCAATACATTGAGAGATTCAAGATGTGGGTATGAATATATCGATACACTTTGAGCATTTTAGCGATGGATCCAAACTTGATGAAAGGCCAGAGTACACTTTTGTACGAGCGGCCCGGAGACTAGGAAATTTTCTACAACTGCTTCGGTTCAAGTTACAGGTTACATTCTTCTGTGAGTCCACATAAAAAGACTAGTCAGGGGTGCTGAGTTTTGGATTCACCGATAAAGAAGTGGAGTAAAGGCTTCAAAATGTCTCCAAATTGACAGAAACGCTATCCATACTACTAGAAGAAGGTTCCCAGTTTGATCTGGGGTCCAGGCGTTTTTTTCGCGATATCATTCAAGTGCATTTCTTCTTTGGTTAACATCTCGACAATCAAACCCTGATAGATAATTTCACTTCAAAAATGGACTCAAATTTGAGGTCAACAATAGAAAAATAAAAATTAGTCCTCCAATGCCGGTTCACGAATTTAATAGCATCGATTCATATATGAGGACGATTCAAGTTCGAACAATGTAATTTTAGTTTTATTCACATGAAGTTCATGGAAGATTTGTTAGAAAATTGCGATTTTTCATCCGTTATTCTGATAGTATAAAAGTTACCATTCGATATCAATTCGATATCTTTCTAATGAGAAGTATCTAATGTAATACTCCTCGTTAGAAAGAAAATGAGCGCCAAAAGTCATCATCTATAACTCAGATTTATTCCAACCCTACTGCAGAATGCTGTATCTGAATAATGTATCGAACTTGAACCTCCGTTTGCAAATGAATAGTAAATTGTTTGAAATTTTCAAACCCCTTTCTGATGGGTACATTGCTCCCAATGGATGCCAGCTCAAATAATGACCGGGGTGACTTTGGACACCGGAGGAACTTTGTAAGATTGTCGTTTTTGTGTTTGCTCTTGATCAGCTCACTCTACAGCATCTAGCAAGCCTTCGATTGGAAGCTCTTGAATCAACTGACACAAGTAGTATCTGCATAATGCTCCCGAACGAGTTAGTCCAGAATGAATGCAAGAATTGGAGTGATACAAAGTCACCTATGTTGACGGTACTGTAATTTGCAACATGCAACCCTTTCGTCTACGGACTTTCCCCATTTCTACATATAAAAATGAATGAATGAGTAGGCAGAAATAATCATCTTCTTTTCATCTCGTATAATCACACACGATACATATCGCGCGTCCAGGCTCGGTGGAATTTGACTGAGAAGTCTTGATGTTTATAGTGGTTGAGTCCAATTCGTATCCGAAAAGATTGTGCATCGGTAATACAGATACTTCGCAGCAATCTCACAGAGCGTGATTGATATTTGGCGAACTGTTGCATCGGATGGGATAGAGAATATTTGTTATTGCCCTGTCATATTTTTCTCAACTCCTACGCATCCGGTTCCAATTTAGCGATACGCCCTCTGCATGCTTTAGTCAAGGTGGATGAT
This sequence comes from Eretmocerus hayati, assembly GCA_029851415.1. Taxonomy (NCBI): domain Eukaryota; kingdom Metazoa; phylum Arthropoda; class Insecta; order Hymenoptera; family Aphelinidae; genus Eretmocerus; species Eretmocerus hayati. The sequence goes on from CM056742.1 coordinate 3,408,772, forward strand.
CGTATTTCATATCATTGGCTCGAGCAGTCACGGAGGACTTTCATCTGTCCCTTGGGTTCGTTACAGAGTCTTATAGCTACGAATTAGTCCTAGATCAGAGGAACAACATTCGACCCCCTGCGACATCAACACCGGTGTAACTTTGACCTAATTTCTCTGTCACACTGCTGCGGATAAGAATCTGCAAAACTGACTTACTGTGTATCGCTGGAAGTAATCCATTCATACCGCAAGAAATTTTAATAGAAGGTTCTGAATATTCGACCCTGGCTCAATGCTTGACACCTCCAACTAGTCTTTTTATATAGAATGACATAAAAATGGAACCTGTAGCTTGAAACGTAGCAGTCGTAGAAAATTTCCTAGTCTCCGGGCCGCTCGTACAAAAGTGTACTCTGGCCTTTCATCAAGTTTGGATCCATCGCTAAAATGCTCAAAGTGTATCGATATATTCATACCCACATCTTGAATCTCTTAATGTATTGAGAGCTCTCCAGGAACATCGCAGAGATTCCATTAAAAAATGTCGAGAATATTTCTGACAGTTCTTGTCGAAGTGTTCTTGTCTAACCCGGACGATCTGACCGGTCTATTTACAAGAAATCAAACAGGATTCAAGTTTGACGAGTCTGCAGGAACACCCATGGATTATTTGGAGGAATGTATGAAAATCTTCGAGGGGGTTCTCCCAAAACTGCTTGTGTTGCGTTCCAAGGCCTCGATATCATCAAAGAAACACTACCGAGGAAGTTGATCAGTAGCCTCGTTTGGATATCTCTATCAAAACTTGATTCTTCGCACAATGTCTTCGAATCTTTCATCAGATATGATGTACTTATATCAGAAGTTTCCCCACAGTGGGACTCACTTCCACGACTCTGACCCACTCCTCTCTGCACTCTGGATTCCAAATTACGATTACCGTAGAGGGAGAGACGGGTTTTCGCACTCCGCACAAAAAATAGTATCCGCAACACGGGTTTTCTCGGGGGAGGGAAGGGCATGAATATGTGTTTATCAGAGGTCAATTTTCCGAGGGAAAAATATCTGCGCAGAAACTCTCTTATCTTTATAATTTGGAATGTCTGTTCATCCCGAAGCTGTATTGAGTCTCAATAGAAGGGTCATAAACGACATCAACACATTAGTATGTACTCATGGCGGAATAATAACAAGGTGTGTGACAGCGAGGGCTCAAACCTCGTCGTTGCTCGCGCAGACATGGTGGCCCACCAGTCGCGTCCATCTTGGTTTTCGATTTTGAATGAAATGCGTGTGTGAGTAGCCACAACCGACGCAACCACGCGCCTCGTGTGCTGCAGTGTTGTGCTAGGCAGCGAGGAGGATTGATTGTAGCTCCACACGTCTCGCATCCAATGTCTCGGAAATGTTATATTGTTGTATTAAGGGATGCAAAAATAGAACAGGATCAGTCGTCGATGGGAAGAAAGTGCAATTTCACCGATTTCCTCGAGATGAAAATCTCGTGGACAGATGGATGCGAGCGTGTGGAGCAGGTGGGGATTCTAACCTCCAACATCGTAAGTAAACATTTGCATCCATAAGAATTTTTCAGAAAGATATATCATGTGCAGATCTAAGAATTCTTCGTTTGCTTATCTCATTGAATGGAGATATATAGCCGTGAACTTTAATTTTTCAGTACGTGTATGTTCTGTTCACTTTGAGGAGAGACATTATTCTCCTGTCCCAGAATATTTGCAAGTGCTCGGTGACTCACCAAAACTTAGGAAAGATGCAGAGCCAACACAAAAACTATCCACTCTTATACCTGGCACACCTAATGTTCCAAAGATAAGCAGGAATGGCAGAAAAGTTGATGCTTTGAAGCAATGTAAACAAATACTTGGGCAGTCAGTGCGTGATAGATTCAACAATGTTGTGAATGTACTTAATAATGAAGCTCTTGGACTTCAGTCAGCTGATGAAATAAGAGAATCACACTGTGATGATGACCTGACTAATTTAGTACCTGATGGTGAATTTAGTGATGATGAGGTCCAGCATGTTCCCCCCTACAATGAGGACCAAGGTAAGAATGACTTTGCCTTTGTTCGTAAACAATCAACAAGACCTTTTCTTTCTTTCGAATAACATCTCAGTGTATAATTGGGTATAGATGACAAATCACATCTATTTCTAGTAACTACTGGATCCATGAATGATACAAATCACATTGCAGATGACTCGTGCCACCATTTGGAAGAATCATTCGAGGAACAAAACCTTGGAAGTCCTCTTTTAAATGATGTTGAGCGAACTGTAGATTTTAGTGAGAGTGCTTTTAATGTGATAGAGGGGCCAATAAGTGAAGAATATTATGTGTCCAATTCAATGCCAGATGATGATGGGCTTTGTCATGGTGCAATTGAGGATACCCATCCACACGCTGACCAAGTTGTCAATGCTTCTTCCAGTATTATTCATAATGATGATGAACCTACAATGGATATGAGTGGCAGCTCTACCAATGTGATAGAAGGATTAAAAAGTAATATTGTTGATCAACCAAATCTTGTGCCAAGAGATGCTGAATACTTTCATAGTACAGTTCAGCATGTTCATTCATATGGTAAGCGAAAGCAGAAAAACTTTTTGATGGTTCGCTTACAATCCAAAGCCTATTCTCTTTCACTATATTTCACCTGACTTGAGCAAACACCTATTTGTATATTTATCATGTCAGACTAGTTTTGAAAACCCTACATAACTCCTATGGTATTGCAGATAGTTCACATTCTCACCCCGAAGGATCTTTTGGTAAATATGATGAGAGCGCTGATGATTCAGGAAGGAATTTGCAGTATGGTCAGAATGACAAACCACATACAAGATCTCCACAGCAATTCAATTCTACTACAGATCATACATACAACAAATTCTCAGACCAGAATGAAACAACTGTACCATTGCCCAGTAATATAATAGATCACAACTACATATCGAGTGAGGAGAATCAACCAACATCTCTCGAGAGTGGAAAAAACATACTTGTTCCTGTGGATATGTATAAACTGATCAATCTATTAGACAGAGTAGAGAATAGGAACAATCAAGCCGACGATAACCTGGTTGCAACAGTAAAGTTGAAGTGGGTTCAGTAGTCATGTGATTTATGTATTTCAAATATTCCATGAATCAAAGTTTTATGAGTCGAGGATGAAAAGTAATCGTTGATCTGATATTTGATATTATACTTTTCAGGGACTCCATGATTTCAAGCCTTAAAAAAGAAAACACCAGATTGAAGCGCCATATTAAGAGATTAGAAGCTAGTAAAATCAGAGAGGTTAAGCAAGAGGTGGATACAATTGTGAAAGCTGTTTTCAGTCCCAAGCAAATACAGAAGTTGTGTAACCCAGAAAAAAGAGTTACATGGACCGCAGCGGATAAGGCGGCAGCTATCTCTCTCCACTGTGTCAGCCCTAGAGCATATAGATACCTCATGAAGAACAACTATCCCTTGCCATCTACGTCATGTCTCCGCAAATGGACCAGCAGACTCGATTTTGAACCCGGCATTCTGAAAGAGGTCATCAGGATCATGGAAAAGATGAGTCGTTCACTGGCTCCGTATAAAAAAATCTGTGTACTTTCCTTCGATGAGATTTACATTTCTCACAAAATAGAAATCGATCGCAAACAGCAGAAAGCTGTTGGTCCTCACAAAACTGTTCAAGTATGCATTGTACGAGGCTTGTTTGATAAATGGAAACAGGTGATTTACTATGATTATGACCAGCCCTTGAGTGTTGAGATTGTCTACGCCATAATTTCTCAGCTACACAATATTGGATATTTGGTAGTTGCAGTCACATGCGATCTTGGGCCAACAAATGGTGCATTATGGACGAACCTCGGCGTCGGTATCGGAGGAGATGAAAGACCTTTCTTCATCCATCCCAATGACGACCAACGGAAGATTTTTTTCTTTCCGGATGCTCCACATCTGCTGAAGCTCTTTAGAAATCGGTTCATCGATGAATATTTCGTAATAGATGGAAAAATTATCACTAAAAAGTGTGTCGAGCAGAATATAGCAGCGAGTAGATCATGTGAAGTAACGGATTTCATAAGCTGCAAGAGGAGCTCTTAACTGTGAGCGGCGTGGCAAGACAGAAAGTTTCTACGGCAGCGAAGCTTATATCAAAAACCACACAGAAGAGTATTATTTTCATGGGTGCAGCGGGCCTCCTTGCTGCTGAAAATTGGGCCGAATGTGCAGAAATAATTGGAATGATGAATGATTGGTTCGACTTGGCTAATAGCAAATCTCCGAGAGGGTACAAGGATGCACTTGCTCCATATGGCTTGCTACTTGATGACCAAGACAGATTGCTCCAAAAAGTCATCAACATGGTTCGAAAGATGAGAGTTGGTCGTAGAGAAAATCTCATGCCATTCCAGAAAGGGATAATTCAATATTGTAATGCTCTCCAAGTTACGCCAGATAATTTTCACGCAGTTTACATCCTAACCAATCGGCTATGCCAAGATGTTTTGGAGAACTTGTTTTCTTATCTCAGGAATAATGGTTCGCCAAACTCTCAACCATCTGCGCTGGATTTTAAGTACAGGCTCAGATCTTACGGACTTGGCAAGCACTCAAAAATAATACTATCCGAAGCCTGTAATACCGAGCCGGATGATGACAATGTTTTGGTCGATTTTGCTGAACTTGGAGAAGTACTTCCGGCTCCCACAAGTTGCCCACAAAATCCTCGATCTGACAAGTTGCAGACTCTAAGTGAAGCACCACAGCCACTCCCACACGTCGAAATGGATGACGAGGAAGCAGCTATTTTCTTCAGAGATTTCCATGACTCTGATTTTGAGCAGCAAATTGAAGAAGACCGGGATGAGAATGAGAATGCTGACGAATTTACTGAAGGTAAGGGGACTAACGTTAACCGTTGAACATCTTTAACTTGCAATATTTAACTCACTGTTCCCTATGCTATCTATTTTTAGACGATGACTCAACTGGCAACGTTCAGGAGGTTATTGAAGAAATAGTGGAAGGTGAAGGACTGAAATATCTTGCTGGTTATGCTGCCCATCGCTTCAAGAAAGAATGCCCTTCTTTAGGCACTCCCACGCGCCAACTACCATCAACAGCAACACAAGATTTAGACTGGATCCAGTGCATTTCAGATGGACATCTAATGTATCCGTCTGATGCAATGGTGGGTTTGACATCAATATTGAATAGCACATTCAAGGAATTTCATGGAGAATTCTTATCCAAAGACGATCGAATTTTTGACAAGGTGACAGACTTGGTATTGCAAAAATACGAGAATTTCAGCACTGAGCCTATTGAGAGAAAAGTTGTATTGTGCCTTGTCAGAACTAGAACGTATATACGGCTGAGACAACTCAATAAGAATCTTACGAGTGATCCGTTCACTAAAAATGCTAAGAAAAAAATATTTAAATTCATGAAGTAGTTTTGTATTTTTGGTTATACTTGAAATTCGAGTCATAATACATTTTCCAATCGTTGTCACCTTGTCAAGAATGAATATCTCACCACCATGTGGTACATATTTTTTCTCAAAATTCGATCATTCCTAAAAAAATCCGGCCAAAAGTATACTGACATAATTGATCACTTTTAAGATGTTAGTTGATTTTGATACAAAGTGATAACGGTGCTTAGTTAATTTGCTCTCCGACTATCCTGGTGATAGCTTTATACATTAGCAATCTTGAATCATTATTATGCAATCACATAGACTATTTTCACTATTATTCTTGAGTTTTGGCTCCGCATTTTGAGAAATCTGCATTACTTTTAAGTTACTTGATTAATGGAGTCGATGAAAGAACGTAGGTTTACCTCGTGTCCAAATCCTCCATTTGGGCTTCTTACCAAAAGATGTATATTTTGAAAAGTTAGACTATTTTCACTATTGTTCCTTAATTATGCCTGTGTATTTTGAGAAATTGTCATTACTTTTAAGTTACTTAATTAATGGAGTAGATGAGAAAACGTAGGACTACCTCGTGTCCAAATCCTCCATATGGGCTTGTTACCAAAAGATGTATATTTTGAAAAGTTAGACTATTTTTACTATTGTTCTTAAGTCATGGCTTTGAATTCTCAGGAATTGTCATTACTTTTAAGTTAATTGATTAATGGAGTCGATAAGAGAACGTCGGGCTACCTCGTGTCCAAACCCTCCATTTGGGCTTGTTACCAAAAGATGTATATTTTGAAAAGTCTAGTCTAATTGTTGCATTTAGATACTATTCAAATCTGATAAGATTTGTAACAAGCCAGCTATTCTCCGGTGAACGCCAAACTTATGATTCTGTAATCCTTATTTTTTCCCCTATGTACCTTTCACGTAATAGTTGCAAGTTCCAAAGTTATGTACAATTCGAACAAACTTTCCCTCCAAAGATAAGTTACCGTATATACACTGGTTTTCCCTTCAAAGTTACACTTATATGAGAAATGACTTTTTGGTGGTAAAGAATGTAAAGATGTATTGAGATAGATGTGTGTACATAAGATGGATGTATTATCCAATTCTGTGCCTGTACTCCGTAATTCTTTATAACACGATACTACGAGTTTATCAAACTCTGTATAGATTATAGTAATAGATAGATAGATAGATACGTTTATTATTTTGCCAATGGGCAAAAACCAGATAATCATCACATATGTAAACATATTGTCAGAGTATTTCACTACTAGATGCACACATTAAAAATACCATTTGCATAGTAATAGTTGGATCCATTTGCCAAAAGTGAACATTTTTCCAAGAAAAATGGCTCACTTGTTTTGTGTTGATGATGTTAAGTTTACATACATATTTTCTATATGTGCAGCTAGAAAAACTAGTATTTGAAGATGATGCGAATACATGATATCGGGACTTATTCTTAAAGAATCGAAGTCCATCGTATTTGCAATGTTTTCTAAATTTGCAATGTGAGCATTGTTTTCATTTTCAATGTAAGTTAAGTGTACCTTTGTACTATCATCACAATTTTTATGCAATAAATGTGCTCTTCAGTATCATTACATTCTTATTTTTTACCCCCATTTTAATTTCACTGTAAACTCATTGCGAGACATCTCATACTCCCGCGTACATTTATACATCAAACAGACGAAAATTCGATCGTCGGTACTTATAATTTACTTGGATAACTTCCCTCTCAAATCAAACCTACTTGCGGGCCAGTGCAAGTGGGGTAGCAATTTGCTATGTACATTCGAAGTTCCCGCGACTGAATTTCAATATGGCGTCGGTTGGTGGGCTGGCAAAAAATGTGCGCGGTCCCACACCTTATTATTATTCCGCCATGTATGTACTCTTGTTTTGGACATGCAAAAGTGATGACCAGGCACTTGTGAACTTAGCAACTCTAGGGTTATCAAATTCGTACCAATCTAGCTGATAGTATTCGACTGTCTGATAATCTCCTCTCCACGCATCGAGATTTGTGGTATCAGATGTTAGGATAGAAATCTTGGAATTTGAAATGAAAAGAAACGAAGGCACGTCAATGGATAATTTTTTCCTGACCTTGTCACGTCTATTCGTTCGAGTCATCCATCACTTTGAATAAATTCCGAAAATTACACAAGTCAAGACTTCATGCACGCTTCAACGCGCTGATGGCTGTTTGAACGAATGAAAAATATTAGCGTATCTATCGTCTCATGGCTCATTAGCTTGTGAAAATTGCCAGATAATTGATTTAGATGAGTTCCGGATTGCTAGTGCTCGCTGATTTTTGGACTATAAAGACCCCCATCACGCCGATTGAATCATTCTCGTCTGAGTTTGATTCTTCGTTCAAGATGAAGTTTTTACTCACAGTCTGCTTCGCTCTCACTTTGGCATTGGCCTCCCAAGCATTACCGCTTGCTCCGGAAAATGGTGAGAAATTTGTAATCCCTCAAGAGATGACACGGAGATGGAACTGTTACCACTATTTATTCGTACATAAGCTCTGAAGGGCTGTTGAGACACACATGTTCATGACAGTTGTTTCGTTACCCAAATGCAATCCCTTCACCATGATAGCCTTTCTGTTACATTCTCCTCAACATATTCGTGGACGCGATTTGTGAGTTTGTCCTCCGCAAACTATATCGAAGGATAATATTCGAGACTCCTACGAGTTTGTACTCGCCTATTTTTGATGACTCGAAATCTTGCCTCTGAAGTGGTTGCGGAACGTCAGTGCACTTGTTGCCTGGGATTCACTCCATCCACATTAAATTGATATAAGAGAACACCCGTAGCAACAGCGAGTCCGACAGCGATAACAACTAGCTCCTATCCGGCTGAGCCATCGAGCTTGCAGACGAGCCGATGCATTGCTATCCTTCGACTTGACCAAATTCATGCTAGAATCACGACGATATTGGTTGCTGCTCGGATGAGTGAATTGGGTCTGATTCGATTGTCGTTGATTTGAGTCTTGGTTGGGATGATTTTCAACGCTAGCACTACAGGAGTAAAACGGTGTTCTTGGCCAGACCACGACGTCACTCACGACTACTCTCTCCGCCGGAATCAGTGAAAATCGCTCCCAACTCACTGAATTGCAGTGGATTTCACTGCGAATCAGTGCATATGCACTGACAATCAGTGGTTGGGAGCGATTTCCACTGATTCCGACGGAGAGAGTACGGATTCGAACACTGAACACGTTCCTATTGAATATTCGTTGTTTCGCCACGAGACTTGGGCAACTCGGCTATGGTTCCTGGCTTCCTACATCAAGCTCAGGGAAATATCTTCTCCTTCTTCCCGATAGGTGGCCTGTGGACAGCAGTTCTCTCGTCATTGCCGGGTGATGTATACGGATATCAGTATCGATGTGACCCTCTGATCTTGATTTACAGAATCGCATGTAGAAGGACCATACGATGGATCTGGATCATACGCCGATGCTACGCCCGCATCCTCACCCGAAGACGACACCACCGAGGAACCAAATTCAAACGAAGTATCGCGAGAAAGACGATTTATCTTCCTCAAACTAATTGCAGAGGAATTAAAACGCAGGATCGAAAAGTCATCCAGAGGTTCATCGTCGAGACGAAGAGAGCAGCCGATAAAAGAGGAGTATGAAGGAGATCCAGCTGGTCCCGATGGTTACAGCGCTAGAGGCTAATGATAGCTGATTTTTACCGCTCGAGAGGATCTTCCCGATGCCAGCTCCAGAGTTGCACACACCCTCTATCGTGAAGCTCGTCCCAAAACTGGAAGTTGAAGACAGCTATACTGTTCCTACCTCACATGCTCAAGAATATGATCGAGATCCATAAAATTCAAGATCCCAAGAAGTTGGCAGAGCTATGCAATGTCACTTGAGATATGTAAAAGCTGAGAATATGGACCAAAATAAATAAACCAAGCAAAAATTAGTCCAGTCCGGGGTTTTGTTGAAGTAAGTTCAATGATTCTGGAACCTGCAGACTCTTGTAGACTCAACATCACCTGGGAAGCTAATGTTGAAACGAGTGTTGAGAAAATTATTCTGCATCATTGATGCTCAATTTTGAGAGTTAGAGGTTTAAGGCATCCGATCGATATTTCGTGCGGGCAAAGTGCGAATCGTATCAATGTATTCCATTACGGATTCATGACAAATGGAATCTTTAATGTTCATTTATTCGTCGATATGATATTCATCATCCAATCATCTGATCCATTACGAAGAATCATCATATTTGTTATTCCCTTCGAGTTAGCCAGAAAGAAGATCTCGACTTTCAGGTTCAAATTCACACCTTGCGAATTCTATCTGCATTATTGTTAGCACAGCGCTCTGGATCATGAAAACACCTGCGTGAGTCGAGCTTTGTCTCGCCGGTAAAGTATCAGTGGGATTCCGCGCAAAATGAGTCGTGGGCAAGACAACTCATCAACGACAGAGATATGGCTTAATTCATTCAGACAGAAGCTCAATTGAGGCTTATTCAATTCGACCCCTAGATCAAACATGGACGGTCTCGACATACGTATGCTGCCGGCAAAGTCCACAATGGGGACAGTCCACGGATCGACCACCACATATCCGGCAAAGTTCGAAATGAATACGAACTTTTCCCGCTTTTATGTAGGAGTAACCCAATAAATCGCGAAGAAACTGACTAATTTGTTGCATTGTATGTTCAGTCATGACAGGAGCGTAGTTTTTTCGTCGAGTGATCTTTGCTGATACATGATTCTCTGTGTATTCACGGAGGTACCCTGACATGGTTCGTAGCTCAAGGCCATGCGGTAACAGTGCAACGAAGCCGTAGAGCTCCATTTACATCTTATACTCTAATTGCGATGAAAGAATGGTTGAGATGGGTTGAACAGTTATTGTAATTAATTAAATTATACTTTACAACTCGCCGTTTAGTTCAAATTATGAGAGTTGGTGAAAAAATGGGAACAACCAAACCAATGGTACCTACGAACCCATAAAATTATCACATTGTAATTCGCCCTTTTATCCGATCATCTCGCGATTTGGGCTAAACGACGAAAGAAGCCATTCCAGTTACATGATAACGAGTGGGACCTTTTTCGTCGTGACCCCAAATTGAAGGAGAATTCGAGAAAGTGAGAACAAAACTCAGCTTACACGGCCACCACATGCCCTCAATTTGCCCAACAGAATATTAGAAGCTGCGTTGAGACTTGACACAAGTCCACGAAAAGAAATTTTTTTTCGTTCCGGAGCTAGGAAAGTCGAGGTTAGTAGTAACAGTCTCTCTCTAGGTTTATTCGGTTTTTCATCCAATGCTCCAAATCTTGAGCTAGAAAGCGAATCGGCACCTGGTTTTCGTTTTTCACAGCTATAGGTTACCACAAGAGCGTTTAGTTGTCAAGCCTGTTGGATATGAGCAGTTCTGCGTGCACTTGCCCGAAACAGACTCGAAAATGGACGAAAGGCAAAAGTGAACTTCTAGGCCTACAAGGGAGGTTTTTTCACTACTAATCTTATCTAGATGAAGGATCAAAAGTCAAAAATATTGGGAGTCAGAAAAAATTTTTACGTGTTAAATCCCATAAGAGCTCAGCTTGATATCGTTATTTCGCTACGGGAATGACGGGTACGGAAATGACATTTCGTGTTTGAACAGTGAATACGGATCGGGGAGTTAACGAATCGCTTATTCCGCTTAGCACGGTCTTTAGCACACCAAATACTTGCAGAAAGTCGGACGAGAACTTGGATTATCTATATTTTAACCTTGTTGCGAGATGCGTACGGAAATGACACTCTTATTTACCCCGTCGTTTTTTCGAAGAAGAGCACGCCACCACTTCCCGGAAGTGAAGTTATGGATGTTTATACCACAGCTGTTTGATAGTTTGAAGCGAGAGGATCAAAATATGCCCACACGCAAATGCTTACAAGTCGATAGACGCTCTCGCGCAGCACATATTATCAAAACCGTAATTTTGGCTCGAATTCGAGGACATAATCTACCCACAGCGTTGAGCGGGTAAACGACCAAGTTGCAACTTCTAAACTATGAAAACATGTTCAAAATATACCCAAATTTGATGTCTTTTTGTAGGGTAGTCGTTTCGCAGCCGTGTATCTTCATACCGTGACCTCGAACGCCGAATTTTGGGGTGCGGACATGGTACGGAAATGACATTTTGACCCCTAATTCTCAATTTTCGACCCTTGAACGTCAAGATAGGTCCGATATGACTTTTTGCTGAGAAAGAGCACAAAAAAATACACAAGAAACGTGTTTTACACAATCGATTGAGAACGCGTAGACGCCGCAATAAGCCGAGACACAGTAGGGGCAAGTTTTCACGGAACTGGTCATATATGAGCAACGATTTGAGATTCCCTATCATAGCCGGCTTTTGTGTACATATTACAAAAAACCATTGTCACATCACTCGAGAATGCTTCAACTTCATTGCTGTAGGATACAACAACGGATGCGATTCACTATCTGATTTTGCTGCGAACTCTTCAAGTTACTCTGGGAAAGATTAGAATGTCGTGGAAATCTTAATAACTTGAAGTCAAAAGTACACACGAGACAATCAAAACAATCGATTTTATGAACAATCGCAAATAAGAGAATCTAAAGACTATCGACAGGATGCATTTGACGACGGTGGCACCTTGGACCCCCTGCGATGCCGACAGGCCAGGTCACGGTGCTTGGCCGGTCAATTGGAACCCCGGCCGGTGGTTCTGTCGAACGTGCCTTGACTTGATCGTGATACGAGGGCGAAATGAGTTTACGAAATTGATTCGATGAGAAATAATGCGTTGAGCAAAAGATTGAATGTGATTCAAGTTTATGAAATTGACATGAACCACGGGCTTTGCTTTGAAAAATGAACAGGAGGAATTTAAGTGATGGAAGAATTTTGACACTGATTTGAAAAATGACACTGAGAACTAGATTGAAACTATTACACTCAGAAAAATAAATAAACGGCCGATGCATGAGCTGAGTAAATTTGACGATTCACTCAAGACACACACAAACACACTCGCTATTTGAATAGAAAGAGAACGCGGCCCTCGACGAGATCGTGGCCCGAACGATCCTGGGCGACGATGGGTCGGAGACGAGGCGATGACGTCGACCACAGGGTGGTCGGGCACAGTGAAGGGCTAGTTTGGTAGCGACGACGATGCTCCGCGTGACAACGTGCCACGGCGGAGGATAGACTTCGAATGCATCTGCAGTGGAGTTGATCGGAACGTAATGACCAGTCAGACCAGCGGTTTGTACATCTGTGACAGACTCCGGTTCGTCCATGAAAAATATACGTGACAGACCGGACAGACCGGAGTCCTCGAGTTAATATTGACTAACCTGATAAGTAGGGTTGATTTTATTATTATTAAACGCTTTTATTGCACTTCACCGTGGCTATAGTTCTAACACACTAGTAACATTTAGTGAACAGTTGTTTGCATCCTGTTTACCGATAAAGTAGGCACGCGCTGCATACCGCTCTATAATCTATTGCGAGACCGGAAGTCCCGTCGCTCATCGAGCTCGCTCGGATTTATTAAACTGTTGCAGGCTGCGACTTATTTTCCCAATCTGCCCATATCTCGCCGTGAGTCCCCAAAATGTCTACGATCGTCTGCTATTCAGTCTTCTGTTGCCGCCCCTGCTAAAAATGGTCGCGCGACATTCGCGCGATAGTAGCGTGCCTCGCGACGCTACCGTGAGGCGACCGGGCGCGCTATGGTCGCGCGACGAGAGTATAGCCTCACTGGAGGTCGATTTTAGATTTCGGTCTAGACCAGTCGCGTGGGTCTAGTGACCATAATTTGTCGAGGTAGCGCGCGACCTGCGCGTTGATTCGCGATTTCGTCGTTCCTTGCTTCGCGAACCTGGGGTTAGGTTATCTCGTATAAGTAGCTGCGTTTTGCGGTTTTGTGGTCTGCTGTACACGTGATCGTTGTCAAATAAACATAAATGAATGTTTATTTGACAATCATGACCATGCTGTCATCCGGCGTGAGGTTGACAAATGCTGATGAAATATCCATCAGTGAGTTTCATCTCTTTATGATCTTTGATTGACTGTCGTGATGCTGAATGTGACAGTGGAGCTCGCCAAAAAAAATATTTCATTTTCCAGGGTCAAAGTCAATAACAGAGTAAGATAAAGGATTTTTATGACTTCATGCTACTGCTTTTGGTTTTTGCAGTTAGAAGACTAGTGACTCTGAAGATTGGCGCCCGAAGACTCTTTCCATAAAATTTGTCATTTGATTGTCAAATAAACATTTATTTATGTTTATTTGACAACAATCACGAATACAGCAGGCCACAAAACCGCAAAACGCAGCTATATACGAGCTAACCTAACCGTAGGTTCGCGGAGCAAGGAACGACGAAATCGCGAATCAACGCGCAGGTCGCGCGCTACCTCGACAAATTATGGTCACTAGGCCCGCGCGACTGGTCTAGACCGAAATCTAAAATTGACCCCCTGTAGCGCGACGAGATCTATTATGGAAATCAAGTGATCATCATCTTACAGGTTATAATGAGTATTGGCAGAGGAGTGAGGTGATGAATATGGCTTGCAGATTGTGATTCACATGACGCACAGAGTTTATTCATGAAGATGCCACAATTCGGATGTTAATTCGCATCTGTTTCCAATTCGGACTCGTCGCATCACAGTGGCGTGCTCGTGAGGCTACCGTCACGCTACATTGACCCGACACAAAAAGAGCAACGTATGTATATAAACTCTTTGCTCGATTGAAACTGCAATAATGGAATGGATTAAAAATGCATTGAAAATGCAAAAAAAATAAAAAAAAAACATCCGAAACGTTATCGACGATTTTGCAACTTTCAAATAATTGGATGGCACTTGGGCGCGAACCCACGACCTTTCGTTCCAAAGTCTGGCACACTAACCTCGCGGCCGACGAAGCGTGTTACTCGTGGTGTTATAAATGACTCACTTGAAGTTGAGGTTGTCGTATATGGCTTTTTACCAACTGATCAATATTTGCATTAGAAAACATGAACGATTATCATTAGATGAGCAAATAGGTGGCAAAACGCTATACATACTAGAACTCTAAAACGCGCGCGTTGCGCGCGGATGGTTACGATGGCTTACAATTCTGGAACATACGACAAAAGGCTATTGTGTTTGAAAAAAAAAAAGTATGCAGGTATATATGGTAGCAGAAAGAAGCAAATATGATATATAGTAGAAGAATATGGAATGGAAATGTCATCCATCTCTATGTCTATCTATCTAACATGCCTCGAAATCTAAATTTATGGATTGCTGGTTCAAAAATTCACGACTGTCTGAGGGATTTTTCGAATAATCTCAAAAAACTATTCGATCTACGAAGTGCGCGCGCTGCGCGCGCATGGTTCAACCACCCATATGGTGTGGATTCAAAAAACTATCGAGTTTTTATAAAATATCATTGAGGGTGACCATCAAGGAACGAAGATCATTTTGAGAACTGGAGAATTGAGCTCAAATCCGAAGTCAATGATTCAAATTTATGCAACGCTTGTGCATGACAATTTCAATTTTCACGTGAAATATGTGGGTTTCCAATTCAATTGAGATTTTCAGAGGTTTTTTACTCATTCTCGGATGGAGAAGTATTTCTGTCCTCCTCCTTCTTCTCCTCTAAGTCGGACATAAAAGAGAAGTAGGAAACATTTTTCAAGGATATGCACAAACATCAGCCAATCAGCCTAAAGCGAGAATTTCTTGAATGCTTCTGTAGAAATTTTTTTTAGTCCACAAATGAAAAAATTCCGATCGATTATCTGAAATTCAATTGATCATCCAGAAATGAGAAAGTTATTGAACCTCCTACAATTTGAAAAAATACATTATTCACAAATAAAAAATTCCCCAATCCTTTCGGTCCAATTCAGTGCCATCCACCAACTGAAGAGTTGATTTACGCATTAGAACTTGAATCCAGAAATGAGAAAACTATAGAATCTCCTATAATTCGAAAAAATACATTATTCACAAATGAAACATTTCCCAATTTTTTCGGTCCAATTCAGTGCCATCCGCCAACTGAAGAATTGTTTTACGCATTAGAATTTGAAAAATTATATTAAAAAACTAAAAACTTTTTTGAAAATGATGTAAGGATATTCAACATTCACAAAGAGAATTTTAGTTGATCTATCTCAATCACAAAAATGTATACATTCAATTCAAGACTTTTGTTGAAACATCCATCATTTACGAAAAAAATTCTAGTTAATCTAGCCCAATCAAAAAACAGTATAGATCCAACTTCGAAGTGGGTATGAATCATTTTGAGAATTTAGATAAGCGTTCCTGAGATCTTTTCGATCGTTGAAGAAAGATGAAATAAATATCAGAAAATAAATCTTCAAATGATTTCCATTAACCTCATTGTTACACGGGATATCCGATATTTCGATTGTCGGTCAAGCAGCAATCTACTTTCCTATCACTCATTCAGGAGCGATCCGCGATTAAACATGCAGGTGTAATAAAACCCGATATGATGCGCAGGCGCGACGATCATCTGCTCAATATTGACAACGAAGCAGACAGAACTGGATAGAACGCTACAGCGCATGAGTTCAGATGCTTGAAACTCATCGTTACTTTTCTTTCGATAAATTGGAAATAATCAACAGATATGATAATCCGGCTATGTAGATCGCATGATTGGATACTTTCAACTATATTGATCCACCTGTAAATACATTCAAATATTACAAATTTATTAATCCACAGCAACACACATTGAGACGACTCGTAAGTGGCGCGCGAAATCTCGATCGGAACGCCTCGAATCTCGAATATCGAAGTTATCCATTAATAATATAAGATACACTACAAAACGACAACCCCAGCATCAAGTAGGCCATTTATGACATCACGCGTAACACGTCTCGTCGGCCGCGAGGTTCGTGTATCAGACTTTGGATCGAAAGGTCGTGGGTTCGTGCCCAAGTGCCATCCAAAAAGTTTCAAAGTTGGAAAATTTTCGATAATGTTTCGGATGGGTTTTTTTTTTTTTTATTTTTTTTTTTGTATTATTAATGCATTTTTAATCCACTCCATCAATGCAGTTTCAATCGAGCAAAGAGTTTATATACATATGTTGCTTTTTTTGTGTCGGGTCATTGTAGCGTGACGGTAGCCTCACCAGCACGCCAATGTGATGCGACGAGTCCGAATTGGAGACAGATGCGAATTAACATCCGAACTGTGACATCTTCGTGGATAAGCTCTGTACGTAATGTGAGTCACAATCTGGAAGCCATATTCATCACTTCACTCCTCTGCCAATACCCATTATAACCTGTAAGATGATGATCACTTAATTTCCATAATAGATCTCGTCGCGCTACAATGACGCTACACTCTCGTCGCGCGACCATCGCGCGCCCGGTCGCCTCACGGTAGCGTCACGAGGCACGCTACTATCGCGCGAATGTCGCGCGACCATTTTTAGCCGGGGCTGCCATTCAGCCCATTCATTTTTTGCCTTTTCTGTTTCTTCACAGTCGCGGGTTTCTCGTGCAGTTGAGTGAATGCCTGATTCCTTGAATGGACATCGTAATCCAGTGTCGATTAATTAGTTCAAGTCGAGGTCCGAGTACTTTGTGATGACTGGGTCTATATACTCCATATGCTGGGTTTAGTGCTTGGCAAAACGCGTACTAAGGTTATGAGTAATCCTTGGCATATGATGAAGGATGAACCGTTATCAGCTTGGATATGAACGATCGAACGACAATTTTTGTCTTTGTCTATACTGTGCTGCATCCAAAAAATGACTGTGAAGTTAGCCGCAATTTTTTTGCCGCAATTTTAGGGTATTCTACAATGGTGGCCACCAATGCGTTCGGCAATTTGGGATGCGTCTGGACATCTTTCGGGGTTCTAAATGATTGGAAACGGATCCTTGATGATATTTTGAGTGCTCAGTGACACCTGGATCACCCGTGGTCACTTATTTTGATCAATTTACCCATAAGCGCGAGAGGCTGGGAGAGTGAAGAAATTAGACATTGACGTCGATTTAGGGGGTAGATTCGAGCTTGTACCCCCCTATCGATGCTCAGGGTGTCTCCTGTCAACGTTGAGCCATATATTTGGAGTATTTTTGGTCCCCTAGATCACCCTCGATCATTGATCTAAGCCAATATTCGCGTCGATCCGAGAGTCGCTCAAATAGAAAAACCAAGCTTTTCGACGATCTTGGGGGGAAATTCGGAGTTGTACCCTATCAGCAATGAGTGAGATATCTTCTCATATTGTGCAACTATATGTTAGCAGTATTTTGGACCACCTAGATCACCCTGGATCGTTGATTTTCAACGATTTTCTCGTCGATCCGAGACTCACTGAAATGGAAAAATGAAGCTTTTCGACGATCTTGGGGGGAAATTCGGAATTGTACCCTATCAGCAATCAGTGGGATATCTTTTCACATTGTGCAACTATATGTTAGAAGTATTCTGGACCACCTACATCACCCTGGATCGTCGATTTTCAACGATTTTCTCGTCGATCCGAGACTCACTGAAAGGGAAAAACGAAGCTTTTCGACGATCTTGGGGGGAAATTCGGAATTGTACCCTATCAACAATGAGTGGAATATCTTCTCATATTGTGCAACTATAGGTTAGAAGTATTTTGGACCACCTAGATCACCCTGGATCGTTGATTATCAACGATTTTCACGTCGATCCGAGTCTCACTGAAATGGAAAAACGAAGCTTTTCGACGATCTTGGGGGGATATCCGGAGTTGTACCCTATCAGCAATGAGTGGGATATCTTTTCAAATCGTGCAACTGTATGTGAGGAGTATTTTGGACAGCCTAGATCACCCTAGAACGTCGATTTTTAACGATTTTCTCGTCAATTCGAGACTCGCTGAAATTGAAAACGAATCTTTTCGACGATCTTGGGGGAAGATTCGGAGTTGTACCCTATCAGCAATGAGTGGGATATCCTCTCATATCGTGCGACTATATGTTGAGAGTATTTTGGACCGCCTAGATCACCGGGGATGGTCGATTTTCAACGATTCTCTCGTCGATCCGAAACTCGCTCAAATGGAGAAACGAAGCTTTCCGACGATCTTGGGGGGGAAATTCGGAGTTGTACCCAATCAAAAATAAGTGGAATATCTTTTCATATTGTGCAACTATATGTGAGGAGTATTTTGAACCACCTAGATCACCCTGGATCGTCGATTTTCAACGATTTTCTCGTCGATCCGAGACCCACTGAAATGGAAAAACGAAGCTTTTCGACGACCCAGGGTGATCTAGGCGGTCCAAAATACTCCTAACATATAGTTGCACGATATGAGAGGATATCCCACTCATTGCTAATAGGGTACAACTCCATATTTTCCCCCAAGATCGTCGAAAAGCTTCGTTCTTCAATTTCAGCGAGTCTCGGATCGACAAGAAAATCGTTGAAAATCGACGATCTGAGGTGATCTAGGCGGTCTAAAATGCTTCTAACATATATGCGCACGATATGAGAGGATATCCCACTCATTGCTGATAGGGTACAACTCCGAATTTCCCCCCAAGGTCGTCGAAAAGCTTCGTTTTTCCATTTCATCGAGTCTCGGATCGACGAGAAAATCGTTGAAAATCGACGATCTAGGGTGATCTAGGCGGTCCAAAATACTCCTAACATGTAGTCGCACGATATGGGAGGATATCCCACTCATTGCTGATAGGGTACAACTCCAAATATTCCGCCAAGATCGTCGAAAAGCTTCGTTTATCAATTTCAGCGAATCTCGGATCGACGAGAAAATCGTTGAAAATCGACGATCCAGGGTGATATAGGCCGTCCAAAATACTCCTTACATATAGTTGCACAATATGAAAAGATATCCCACTCATTGCTAATAGGGTACAACTCCGGATATCCCCCCAAGATCGTCGAAAAGCTTCGTTTTTCCATTCCAGCGAGTCTCGGATCGACGAGAACATCGTTGAAAATCGACGATCCAGGGTGATCTAGGCGGTCCAAAATACTCCTAACATATAGTTGCACGATATGAGAGGATATCCCACTCATTGCTAGTAGGGTACAACTCCGAATTTTCCCCCAAGATCGTCGAAAAGCTTCGTTCTTCAATTTCAGCGAGTCTCGGATCGACGAGAAAATCGTTGAAAATCGACGATCTAGGGTGATATAGGCCGTCCAAAATACTCCTTACATATAGTTGCACAATATGAAAAGATATCCCACTCATTGCTAATAGGGTACAACTCCGGATATCCCCCCAAGATCGTCGAAAAGCTTCGTTTTTCCATTCCAGCGAGTCTCGGATCGACGAGAAAATCGTTGAAAATCGACGATCTAGGGTGATCCAGGCGGTCCAAAATGCTTCCAACATATATGCGCACGATATGAGAGGATATCCCACTCATTGCTGATAGGGTACAACTCCGAATTTCCCCCCAAGATCGTCGAAAAGCTTCGTTCTTCAATTTCAGCGAGTCTCGGATCGACGAGAAAATCGTTGAAAATCGACGATCCAGGGTGATCTAGGCCGTCCAAAATACTCCTAACATATAGTTGCACAATATGAGAAGATATCCTTCTCATTGCTGATAGGGTACAACCCCGAATTTCCCCCCAAGATCGTCGAAAAGCTTCGTTTTTCCATTTCATCGAGTCTCGGATCGACGAGAACATCGTTGAAAATCGACGATCCAGGGTGATCTAGGCGGTCCAAAATACTCCTAACATATAGTTGCACGATATGAGAGGATATCCCACTCATTGCTAGTAGGGTACAACTCCGAATTTTCCCCCAAGATCGTCGAAAAGCTTCGTTCTTCAATTTCAGCGAGTCTCGGATCGACGAGAAAATCGTTGAAAATCGACGATCTAGGGTGATCCAGGCGGTCCAAAATGCTTCCAACATATATGCGCACGATATGAGAGGATATCCCACTCATTGCTGATAGGGTACAACTCCGAATTTCCCCCCAAGATCGTCGAAAAGCTTCGTTCTTCAATTTCAGCGAGTCTCGGATCGACGAGAAAATCGTTGAAAATCGACGATCCAGGGTGATCTAGGCCGTCCAAAATACTCCTAACATATAGTTGCACAATATGAGAAGATATCCTTCTCATTGCTGATAGGGTACAACCCCGAATTTCCCCCCAAGATCGTCGAAAAGCTTCGTTTTTCCATTTCATCGAGTCTCGGATCGACGAGAAAATCGTTGAAAATCGACGATTTAGGGTGATGTAGGCGGTCCAAAATACTTCTCACATGTAGTCGCACGATATGAGAGGATATCCCACTCATTGCTGATAGGGTACAACTCTGAATATCCCCCCAAGATCGTCGCAAACCTTAGTTTATCAGTTCCAGCGAGTCTCGGATCGACGAGAAAATCGTTGAAAATCGACGATTTAGGGTAATCTAGGCGGTCCAAAATACTCCTCACATGTAGTTGCACAATATGAGAAGATATTCCATTCATTGCTGATAGGGTACAACTCCGAATTTCCCCCCAAGATCGTCGAAAAGCTTCGTTTTTCCATCTCAGCGAGTCTCGGATCGACGCGAAAATCGTTGAAAATCGATGATCTAGGGTGATCTAGGCGGTCCAAAATACTCCTAACATATAGTTGCACAATATGAAAAGATATCCCAATCATTGCTGATAGGGTACAACCCCGAATTTCCCCCCAAGATCGTCGAAAAGCTTCGTTTTTCCATTTGAGCGACTCTCGGATCGACGCGAATATTGGCTTAGATCAATGATCGAGGGTGATCTAGGTGACCAAAAATACTCCGAATATATGGCTCAACGTTGACAGGAGACACCCTGAGCATCAAGAGGGAGGTACAAGCTCGAATCTACCCCCTAAATCGACGTCAATGTCTAATTTCTTCACTCTCCCAGCCTCTCGTGCCTATGGGAAAATTGATCAAAATAAGTGACCACCGGTGATCCAGGTGTCACTGAGCACTCAAAATATCATCAAGGATCCATTTCCAATCATTTAGAACCCCGAAAGATGTCCAGACGCATCCCAAATTGCCGAACGCATTGGTGGCCACCATTGTAGAATACCCTAAAATTGCGGCAACAAAATTGCGGCTAATTTCACAGTCATATCCAAAAACCGCAGAATCCTCTCGCAACTTTTACAACGTTTCTCGACTAGTGCATAAAAGTGTTTTTTAAAAATTCTTTTTAACTCTCATTTTAGGAGTCTGTTGTAAATTCTTGCAGACCTGACTAACCGGGGTCTCTACGGCAAATTTCAACAGTTATAAATCATGACTGACCGGACAGACCGACCAATTGTGGTTGATCCTGATAGAATGATAGAACGGCGTTCTGCGGTTCGTAATATTGTACTTGCATACAGAAGATATGCATGTTTTCAATATTAAATGAATATATTAATTCAATGAGCCTATGGCGCATGTCGAATTTGTGAAATACTCCTTGAAAATCGTAGTTGCATCGGTGTGTGACCACCGAAACATACCTCCACGAATAATTTTGGATGGATAGTCCGTTTTCCAAGCTTGTCACGCTCATTTACTTGAATCATTTAGAACTTAGAATATGTGCAGAAAGAATCGGTCCTATCAATCAACGAATTAATACACACTTTGATACATAAGCTAGTCAGGCGATATAATGACATTGGAGTAATTATTGATGAGAACGGAGATGGAGCGCCATTTCTGAATTTAGTTTTTCTAATAAGTATTTTTGCTAATGAAGTATTCAAATATTTGGTGCGTACCGAATTTGACTAGTGCCTATCAACATGCATGACTCATTGTGTAAATATTGAGTGCCATCGTGGTATGTATCCAATGTTTCTCGAACTCTCTAGGATCACTACCTGATCGGAATACCCGAATCCTTTCTACATCTCGCAACTGACCCCGGTTCGACGTAATCTTTGAATTTTCACTCCAAATCAATATGGTTTGCTAGCGACTCGTGAGCAAAGGTGGATGTCAATTGTAGCAACAACCTCAAAATTACATGTCCGCATTCCTGATTGCTTTGATTTCGATTCATAAATTCAAATTTAGACGAGTCCAAGAATCATTTTCAGGGTGATAGAATTTGTGAAATCATGAATTTTGATTCTGAGTGCATCGTACTGACTATCGTGCATGATTACCGTAACCTCGCCACAATGGGCACGGAAATAATATGAATATATGATTCCCGTGCTCGTTGTGGAATGTATGGAAAGTTAAACCTCTTCGGATTTTATCAAGGTAAAGAGTGACACTTGTTTTGCAGCGTAGAGCGTTCATACCGGCAGATCCAAAATCAGATTCTCAAGTAAATTACGTTATGTCAGGGCGATCCTTTCATAAACCATTATTTTCCCTTTCAAGATAGATGGGTTCATTTTGTCATCAAAAGACAAATATCGAAATGGCCACAGCGGACTCGTGAGACTTGTAAGCGCTACATAGGCCACCCCGTACAATATGCATGCATCGTACTTGCAAGAAGGTTTCCACGTTTTTCTCAGCTTGGATTTGCATTTTTCGGGAAACTTGGGAGAAAATTTTTTGTAAGAAATTTTAAGATCTACAGCTCTAATCCCTTGTGTTTTTCCGTAAAAGTGAATATTTCCTGAAATTATTGCGAGAAACCGTAATTTTGCAACAAATACTGTTATTAATGAATAAATGCTGAGATTCCAAGGCAAGAAACGCAACGAAATCAATTCAGCGAGTCAAAAGACCATATTAACCATCATAACATATTTTGGAGTACATGTTGCTTACTCGGAAAGCCTTCACACTCTGAGGCTTAGTCGCGTTGGGCGGGCCCTTCGTATTCAAAGCCACGATAGTTTTTCCCCGGTGGATTTCAGGGTCCGAGAACTATTCCAAAGACTCTTTAGGCCATCAACTTCCAAATTGTGTAAGGAAGAGTAAGAATCAGAACATTTCCTCACTCAACTTTTGCTTTTGAAGATGAGTATGACAATTTCGTAAAAAAAATTCCCAAAAATTTCCCAAACGGCCGTAAAATCAGTTGGAGGTCCCGGGTTTCTTCATTTTTGAAGTATCAAATACTTCAAAAATGTGTTCAAGATGATATCCCCATTTCAAGCGGAAATCTCCATCCGCCTTAGAGAGATCAAGCGAGTTGAACACGAAAATTGGAAGAATCTCAAATTCCTCATTTTCATCTGAAAATTCAATTTCCACATGGTTCCCCCAATTTTAGAAGGAAACAAAGTTCTTATTCGCATTCAGCCCCCTCAAATGCTTGAGGGGGCACCTTTCCCACCAACTAGGTCGTCCGTGGTCACTCAACTGTGATTTTGGGCGAATTCAACTGAGATCTGGCAAGGACTGCTTCAGCCGTCTCTGACTTTGGAATTCGATCGAATTTGACTTTTCACCAAGATTAATCGACATCTTCTCCAAAATAGATGCAGGCGGCGGCTTGCTAGGGAATAGCCGTGGACAATGCCCGCTAACACGGCTAGTTTTGCGTCAAATGCGCGCTACTGCGGGAGACCAATCACAGCTTACAAGTAGACAGAGAAGTAGCCGAGAGTGGTCTCACTGAGATTCGAAAGAGTAGCATTTGTGGGGCCATGTTCTATTCCAAACTACACTACAGAAAGGATTTCTCAAAATTATTTCACTTCTCAACGCTGATTTTCTCAATATGAAAATCAAATTTTTGGCAAAAGTCTTCGATTGAGAACTAATTTCTTTTAATAAGAATATTCCCTTCGCGTATGAGAAAATCGTTTGCTCAGAACGACAATTTGACGAAAAACTAAACACCGAAAGAAACCTTTTCTCAAATCAAGGATATGAAATGTCTCGTGTCGATAGAAAAAATTTCTCGAACTCCTTGCCCGTGTTTGTTTATAAATTCCGTAGCATCGGTGATAGGTTATATGGAGCATACGTGTTGTGGAAGAGTGTTTCGTCACCAAAGATATTGATTATTGATTTTTGATTCTCGGATATACTGGAAATATTTTTCTAATTCATATTTTTTTGGAATAAATATACAACTTTGTAACCCAAGCTCACTTTAAATGTTGTAATGATTGAATAATCTGATGGAAAATAATGATGATGGTAAGGAATTGCTTTCTAGGAAGCTGCAAAGAAAAAATTGAGAAAACTGAGGGACCTGCAGGGGCTCAGAAAAAATTAGAGGCCCTCGGAGGCTCTCAGGGGATCCCGGGGGAATCTCTCAGCCCCTAAGGTGAATATGGAACGTAATTTGGGTTAATCGGTCGGAGGCACTCGAAGGACCTTAGAGGCCCTCAGGGGCCGTCCAAGCATTCAAGGCAGTCAAGGGCATTCAGGGGAGTTCAGAGGAATTCAGGGGAATTCAGAGGAATCTCATTCTTACTACTACCGTCAAATTGGGTAACTTTGGTGCAGTGGGTGCAACTTTGGTACACCCCTGAATAATGACTTTTGAAGAAAACGTACCAAAGTTACCCCACTCTAGGTGAGAAGCGTGAGGATAGGGTAACTTCAAAATACCTTCCTATGACAGCTTCTTCTCGACTCATCTTGAGTCGAATGATGGTCTATGATGTTTTAGAATGTTTCTAACAGCTTAAAATAGAACTTTCGACAGATTAAAATTAATTCACTCGCATGGTGGTGGCAGAATCGAGATATTCTGTAAGTGTACCAAAGTTGCCCCATCGGGGTCTTACTTTGGTACACTTACAAAACTCCTAATAGCTCTAGTTCAGACGCATCAAATTGAACTTTGTATCCCATCAATCGAAAGCTGAGACTGTAAGCTTTAGATTTACTACTAATAGAAGTGGGTTTTGTCTATGTATGTTGGAATGCCGAGCCAAACAAAATGAAAAACACCGAAAACGTACCAAAATTACCCAATTTGACGGTATATATTAGGGGTAGATATATAACAACGGCCATAGATTATAATATATTATAATATATTGTTATATAATAGTTTGACATGGCCGCGTCGGGGGCTCACGGCAGGTCGGTGTGAGCCGAGAGACCGGCCAACGGTCTGTCACTCAAAGTTCGAAAGTCTTTTGAACTCGTCACGACACTATCGCACCTTAGGTCGCGGCAAGAGGGCGAGAGTTGGAAAATGTAAATGCGTTATCGATGCAAATGACTCGAATTAGAAATGGCACGGCCGTGCTTTACACTTGACACTGTAGAATGGGCACTCTTATGACGGATATTTTGAGTTTATGATACTTGACACAGATCGATGCTGAATGGTTCGTGGGATTTGGAAGAGAAAGGGTTGAATTGAATACACAAGAATTATGCATACACTTGACGCGGTAGCCGACACTACAATCTAACTTAAAGTTTACACACACAGCAACACACACTAACGGAGTACAACTATTATTAAAAAAAGATTTAGGCAATCGCGGTCCTCTGCAAGACCGCGGCGTAACGTGACGTGTATTTAGCGTAAACGAGTCGGGGCACACGAACGCGGCCAATGGTGTGTCGTGGCCGGTCGGAGCTTTGAGATTTGAATGACGTGAATGAAGCGAATGAAGTGAATGAAGTGAATGAAGTGCCGAACCAGCGCTAGGCTCGTCTCATATACCTACTGGGATGGGCATCCGCGGAATACGCGGATTCCCCAGACGCCGCTCGAGGGCATCCGCTAAATAGCTGGATGCCACCCATGGGCATCCGGCGAATTGCCGGATTCCGTGGCATCCGCCGATTTCCTAGATTCCCCGATGGTCATCCGCAAAATCCGTGGATTCCGCGGACGCCACGTGGGCATTCGGTAATTGGGCGGATGGCCACCGGATGACTCACCCCGGGGCATCCGCTAAAAGCGCGGATGCCGCATGACTCACACTTATGCGTAAACAAGCTTGGAAAGTAATGAAGTCTATTTGATTAAGTATCAAATTGATATGTGGGCTGATCACGGCATGAGCTGCACACTTCAAATTTATTATATTATCAATCTTTTTCACTCGGTCAGGTACTTGCAAACTTAGCATTGGCACAGGGTTATCGAATTGGCACCAGTCTAGCGAATAGTATTCGACTGCTGCTAATCTCCTTTAGACGCATCAAAATTTGTGGTAACCCACATCAGGATAGAAATCGTGGAATTCGAAGCAAAAACAAACAAAGGCTCGTGATCTGATAATTTTTCTCCTGACCTTGTCACGTCTATTCGTTCGAGTCATCCATCACTTTGAATAAATTCCAAAAATTAAACCAAGTCAAGAATTCATGCACGCTTCAAGGCGCTGATGGCTGTTTGAACGAATGAAAAATATTAGGCTATCTATCGTCTCATGGCTCATTAGCTTGTGAAAATTGCCAGATAATTGATTTAGATGAGTTCCGGATCGCTAGTGCTCGCTGATTTTCGGACTATAAAGACCCCCATCACGCGCATTGAATCATTCTCGTCTGAGTTTGATTCTTCGTTCAAGATGAAGTTTTCACTAACAGTCTGCTTCGCTCTTACTTTGGCATTTGCCTCCCAAGCATTACCGCTTGCTCCGGGAAATGGTGAGAAATTTGTAATCCCTCAAGAGATGACACGGAGATGGAACTGTTACCACTATTTATTCGTACATAAGCTCTGAAGGGCTGTTGTGGCACAGATGTTCATAACAGTTGTTTTATTACCCAAATACAATCCCTTCACCATGATAGCCTTTCTGTTACATTAACATATTCGTGGACGCGGTTTGTGAGTTTGTCCTCCGCAAACTATATCGAAGGATATTATTCGAGACTCCTACGAGTTTGTACTCGCAGGAGTCCCGAATCTTATTAACCCAGCTAGCATTTACCGGACATCGGACGTTCTGAGGACGTCATTTTTATGTGCGGCGTCAGAACGTTTTTGAGACGTTCAAAAAGTTGACCAAAGGACGACTTTTGGACGTCCCCTCTTTCATGTTTCAAGAGGGATGTCCAAATGATGTTCTTCGTCGGACATAAATTTCATAACCTCAAAATGGATGTCCGGAACACCACCAAAAAGATGTACCACATGAGACGTCCAAATAAAAACCTCTGAAACACGTCCTCCCGTCGTTACTGCAGCTGACATTTATAGAATGTCTCACAGACGACAAGAGTATGTCGTCTTTTAGACGTCTTTTGAACGTACGGTTTCAGTCATTGGTTCGATGTCTTATCAAAGACATAATACTGACGTTCTTTGGACATTGCGTTACTGACGTTTCAAAAGCGTCTCATTCTCAAGTCTGTAGGACGTTTTTTCTACGTCTTTCAGTGGACATTTTGAAATTATTTTGTCCCGCAAACATATGGAATAATAATGAATATTGTTATATCTTTCTAATACTTCTTGTCGCGAACACTTGAACGAAACATTGATCTCGTTTCGAAGACGCGTGTTTTGCTTCCACATGAATATTTTTCCAGAATAATTCTGCGATGGAATATAGAATATGAATTACGACCCCGATAGTCCTGATCTTTTGTGATTATTATAATTCCTGATCATTTACTGATGGCCATTTGATTGAAACATTAACCTTGAATAATTTTCAAATTGACGAGAGTAATATGCACGTAATTTACGATAAATCAATATAACACAAAATGCTAAATTGCGAAATCCGCCCTGGTTGATACCAGTCTGTTGGTTGACAACAACCGTTTAACACACGAAAAATTTACAATAAATGTTAATGGGAGAAATCGGTTTCTAATTTTTTGCTCACACGAATTTTGATTTTTGAAAGACAGCCTCTTTTCATAACTGTCGTTATTATCCATCAATTTACTTTTGAATCTTGGAATGCAAAGTCCGTGCAATGATGCACGCTCATCCTGGTGCATTATTTATTGCATAGCCAAATCACAGCTCATTTTTCTCAAATGATCATACTTGTTCATATTTTCAACAAATATAAGACCGAACTATAGTTAGAACTTATATCTCTCCATGGTCGAGGGTCAGGTAGGCATATCAAACCACCCCGCGTAGCACGTGCTTCTGGTCGAGTGGACAAGATCGCAGTCTCATAACCCGAAGGTACCAGGTTCAAATCCCAGCGTCGGCAGTCTCAACATTGTAAAATTTTTTCAGCATTACCTTATCAAATACGTCTTGAAAATATAAATATGAATATCAACTCAATAGAAAAGACCCAAAAAATGCAGTTCAACGTGTAATTGGAATTAAAAATGAAATTTTTTGCCATTTTTCATGTATTTTATAGTCCGAGTTCTGGATGTCCTCATGACGTCCGTCGGATGACCTCAGGATGTCCCTTTGGACGTTATTTGGACGTCCTCTTGAACGTCCCGAGGACGTGTAAAAACGCATAAAAATTGGAAGTAGGCCGTCCTAAGAATGTCTCCAGGACGTAAAATCGGACGTTCAGCAGGACGTCCCATGTCCAGTGGCTGACGTCCTTTAGACGTTTTTTGTACATCGACATGCTAGCTGGGAAGTTGCGGAACGTCAGTGCACTTGTTGCCTGGGATTCACTCCATCCACATTGAAATTATATAAGAGAACACCTGTAGCAACAGTGAGGCCGATAGGGATAACAACTAGCTCCTATCCGGCTGAGCCATCGAGCTTGTAGAAGAGCCGATGCATTGCTATCCTTCGATTTGACCAAATTCATGCTAGAATAACGACGATTTTGGTTGCTGCTCTGATGAGTGAATTGGGTCTGAATTGATTGTCGTTGATTTGAGTCTTGGTTGGGATGATTTTCAACGCTAGCACTACAGGAGTGAAACGGTGTTCTTGGTCAGACCACGACGTCACTCACGGCTACGGATTCGAACACTGAACGCGTTCCTATTGAATATTTGATGCTTCGCCTCGAGACTTGGACAACTCGGCTATGGTTCCAGGCTTCCTATATCAAGCCTAGAAGTGTCCACAGAAAGCTCTCGACCAAATTAATAATTTCTGGCTACTATTTTACACTCTGCGCACCTGGATATTGTTATTAAGTTGAAAATTACTTATAAAACTGCGAGTCATAGCCAGAAGAAACCAAAATTGCTTGAAAACCGTGATGTACATGAGGTAATAGAGGATTTTTGAAACAGTCTCAGGTATCTCCTTCAGTAGCGATGTGGTCATGTCTACACAACAGAGGACCTCTGGTTCAAAATCCATCACGGACGAATCGCTAAATATAGATACGTTTTATCTTGAGACTATTAATAGAAATTCGTTCTCACGTAATTAAGTGTGACATTCAGATAGACTGAAACAAGATTAATTTTTTAACATCAAAAATTTTCATTTCATGGACGTTTAAAAGATTCAAGATGCAATTATTGGACATTCAATCTAGATTTTTGCGTTCAATGACCTGTGCTGAGGAATGATTCAATGCCATATATTGAATAGTCAATACACCACGTGAATAATTCATAATAATACGATCGTACTGAAAAACGAGAAGGAAATTTTTCCTACGATCGCGCTCTGGCAGAACCAATCCCTACTCCATGCGCATTGGGGTAACCGGGGTAGAACTCATAGATCGGCATCTGACGTGCAGATATCAGTAATGATGTGACCCTCTGATCTTGATTTACAGAGTCGCGTGTAGGAGAATCATACGATCAATCTGGATCATACGCCGATGCTACGACCGCATCCTCACCCGAAGACGACACCACCGAGGAACCAAATTCAAACGAAGTAACGCGAGAAAGACGATTTATCCTTCTTAAACTAATTGCAGAGGCATTAAAACGCAGGACCGAAGAGTCATCCAGAGGTTCATCAAGAGAACATTCGATAGAAGAGTCGTATGAAGGGGAAGAAGCTAGTCTAGATGCCTACAGCGCTAGACGTTATCAGATCTGATAGGTCAATGAGGCGAACTGGTGAATATGGGCGAACACCGGGATATCAATTAACGACGAAAACAGGATCTCGATGCTAGCTGCAGAGTTGCACTCAGCCTCTATTGTGAAGTTCGTCCCAAAACTGGAGATTGAAGACAGCCATCTCGTTTCTACCCCACATGCTCAAGAATACCATCGAGATCCACAAAATTCAAGATCCCAAGAAGTTGTCAGAGCTATGCAATGTCACTTGAGATATGTAAAAGCTGAGAATATGGACCAAAATAAATAAACCAAGCAAAAATTAGTCCAGTCCGGGGTTTTGTTGAAGTAAGTTCAATGATTCTGGAACCTGCAGACTCTTGTAGACTCAACATCACCTGGGAAGCTAATGTTGAAACGAGTGTTGAGAAAATTATTCTGCATCATTGATGCTCAATTTTGAGAGTTAGAGGTTTAAGGCATCCGATCGATATTTCGTGCGGGCAAAGTGCGAATCGTATCAATGTATTCCATTACAGATTCATGACATAAGGGGTCTCCGAATGTTTCTTTATTCATGAATATGATTCCCATCTTCCAATCATCTGATCCATTACGAAGAATCATCATATTTGTTATTCCTTTCGAATTAGCCAGAGAGGAAGATCGTGACTTCCAGGTTCAAATACACACCTTGCGGATTCTATCTGCATCATTGTTAGCACAGCGCTCTGGATCATGAAAACACCTGCGTGAGTCGAGCTTCTTCTCACCGTCAGCATATCAGCCGGATCTCGCGCGAAATGAGCCGTGGGCAAGACAACTCATCACATCAACGTTAGAGATATGGCTTAATTCAAAACAGAAATAAATTTTTTCATGAACGCATTTTCAATCTGTTTCCGAGGTTATTCTGCAGGACCTATAGTTTGAGGTGGGTTCCGAATCACCGGAACCACCGAAAAGCACTTATGAAAATTCTCATTGGTGCCATCCGAGATTCAATCCCTAGCCTTCTGCGTTGAAGGCAAGGACCTCATGCACGACGCCACGGTGGCTTCTCGAATACATTTATCTCTTATTAAGGGCGCCAACAAATCCAATAACGCTGCGTCGCCCGTCTCGTAAGGGTGATGACATATCAAGGGCTACGCCACGATTTTGCGCCACGCCACGACGTGCTATCGCTCGCCAAGACCCAAAAATTAATTCCAGCGAACCCAACCATCGATGGACTGAACTTATTGTTACAGTATCAGTCGTTGATTACGAGAATGAATCGAATCCATCGATGGTCGGGTTCACTGGAATTAATTTTTGTGTCGTGGCGTGCGATAGCGCGTCGTGGCGTGGTGCAAAATCCCGGCATAGCGCTTTATCTGTCATCGCCCTAAGAGCCCTCATAACGTACATGCAATTAGATTTCTATATTTTTCTGGGCTTGAACTTAGATTTTTCGGGAGGATACTTGAGAAGTTACTTTTTGTAAGCACTTTTGAGATCTATGTCCAAAACAACTGTGCAGACCAATGTGTTGATATCGTTTATGACTCATCCATTGAGACTCTCAGTAGCTCTGAGATGAACAGACTTGTTTAGATTCCGAAGATAAGAGAGTCTGTGTGCAAATACTTTCCCCTCAGAAAATTGAACTATGATGAACTCGTATTCAGGCCCTTCCCTTCTCCTGAGAGAAGTACTTTCCCGCACAATGAAATATTCACCAGTGTGGAAATGTTATTTTTCTCAATTTTCCGATGTGTGGGGGTAAAAAATTGTAAAAAATAGTATTTGCGACTCGTTCATGAGGTTCCGCGCTTCCGAGCGATTATTTCGACCTTCGCCTGCGGCTCCGGCCGAAAACCAATCGTTCAGAAGCGAGCTACAACCTCATAAACTTGAGGCGAAATCTACCATTCGATACTCTCTACGTCCCAATCGGAGAGAGCTGACTGATTATCAGTGCATGAGCACTGATTTGTGGAAGCGATTTATGCTGAAGGATCAGTACATCCGCAGTGATTCGTCGGTGGCACTCGCATACTTAATGATGATCTATTCGCAAGATCTTCGACACGCAAGCGATGCAGACGAGGTTTCACATCTCAATTTATTATTACAAATGTATATGACATTAGTGACAGCTCTCGTCCGTTTGTAGCCATAACCTGACATAACCTCCAATCAGTGGCGCTGATTTAGCGCTGCCCCCATATACTTTGACCTGCTGCTCTAGAGCTCTGCTTCGGCTTTTCTTGTCCTTTATATCTGCTTCAGCAATGCCCCAATGAGTTAAGAGCATAATCAAGAATTCCAAGAGACCCCAAAATTCAATTTAAAATATGATGGAAAATTGAGTTTTTCAAACTATTTCTCCAGAAAAATGAGCAAGCTAGCCTTCTCAAAACTACCACGTGGATCATGGGTCACCATAAACTGATTTATAATTCGAATTGAATAGACTTTCAAGACCTTCACTAATTTGATGAGAGTGAATTCACTGAATGAGCAGTCTTTTGATTGTCACGATTTTCTTTGGATTTACCGTAGTTTTGCAAATTTTCATGAATTTAGAAACGAGGTGTAAGGCAGTACGGTACGCACGGTCACTGTGCTTTACGCATCAACTTTACGGTCAAGTATTATAAAATAGTATATTTCGCACCGAGTTTATGAGATTTGTAGCTCACTTCTGAGATCGCTCGGAAGAGGGGAACCTCATGTGCGAGGCGCGAAAGTTATTCTTCGCAATTTTGTAGGCACCCAAACATCGGAAAATTGCGAAAAGTATTATATCAGTGCGGAAATTTTCGCTTGGAATTTTCTCGATTTTCTCATTCTCCACCCCCAAGTTCGAGCTCTGTCCAAAATCCGGTGCAATCGTCTTATTCGACTTGCCGAGATCTATCAAACGGTACCCCTATACTTTTCCTCTCTCATATACTGCACTCTCCCTGAATTATTTTGACAAACTGATGATGGCATTGGGTATATTCGTTTAGTGGTTTACAATAGGATTATTTTGATTGAAAGAAAGACTTCATTACTACAATTGTTGTAACATGAACGGGAGAAGAGAAAGCATTCCGCAAATGTCTTTTTGCAGCGTATTTCCATTGTAACCGATGCAGCAATTGGTACTGTGGGATGCAGGATGAGCATACACCAGGGTCATCATTCGGGCAATAAATATTGGCAAAGCGCCGCTGCATCAGAACGCCGATCGATATCCCACCCGATATAGCCATGCGGCTCGCGGCTCAATATCAATAATTGCCGCTCTCGATGGCTCGCTTATTTATCCTTATCCTAATCAGGAGCTAAGTGGGAGCGAATCGCTTCGATAATTCAGTACCGATAGGGCTCAGCCCGAAGAATGCTTGGATCCCACAACCGGGTTTCGAGCGCGTGAGTCTGGCCTGAGATGGGCAGGCCCCCTGGCAAGCGACATGAGAAACAGCCCTCCGCGATAGATGAATCGCACGCGCTGCCTCAAACTAATAACTCGATCGTGGCTTCTCCAACTAAAAGATCGGTATAAAAGACGAGCCGACGCGATAGTGTTTGACCGTTCGAATAACCAACAATATCTGCTGGGAAAACTTACTTGATGGACGATCTGTCATCTCCAAAAGTGGTCGACAAATCTCCTAAATGATGAGTCAACGTCGGTTGAAACAAAACATCCTGAAAAGACCTATCGACTTATGAGTTGCTAGGGATTTCTTGTGTTCTTTGGGTCAAGTTTGAGGATTAGTAATTCAGAAATTGAAAAATTTTGGAACTCCATTCGATCACTCACAAGCTACGGGAAAGTCATCCCGTTCGAAAATTCTCAAGTCACAATTTGTTGAGATTTTCCACCATCTTGCCACCAAATGTAAAATGTCATCGAAAATTATGAAAGCTATGAATATAGTGGAATATCAATTCCTCAATTCAAGAAATTAACTGAGGGAAAAATTTTGAAATATGAGTAAGTAGTGCAAGCTTTGTAAGCCACTATGTCTGGAATCAAAATTTGTTGCTATCCATTATTTGTTGCTGCCAAACATAGAGTGTGTTCAAGACATCTTTACTAGGTTTGATGAAGAATTGAATGATTAGAATCAAGCAAAATATCACTGTTTTATCTATTTATTTCATATGTTTTCAAAATGGAAGAATTTATTTGTAATCATACTTTATAACGATTGTGCGTTATTCTAACACTGCATTTGTATAAAAATTTGTTAAAAGTCTTAGGGACCGTTGATTCGAATGAGATAAAAATTTTCTATCATGTTTCACTACTGATTCGGGTTATTTAGGCAAACACCGTGGCTCAGTCAGGCCTTGAACAACAATTAATTACATGAAACTGTCAGCAGTTGATGAAGGTTTTGAAATTTCCATCCTCAGTCTGAGTTTTTTTCAATCCAAATAAAAGAAACCATGGAACAATCTGTACCAAATGAGTCGGGGACACATTCTGAGAACTGCCAATGGTCCTATTTTTGTCGTTGGATCAACCAACTCAAAGATATCCTTAGCTTTCTAAAACAATTTTCTCATCCAGCAGTGATCAGATTTTGATCGGATAAGCAGTAAAATTTGATCACAGTACAATCCAATGAAACAAAAAAAAAGTGAATGGAGTTGCTCGCAAAAACGTGTGAGAAATCCCACGACTCTCAGCATAAGACAGTCTGCGGATAAATCAGCTTCAGATTGAGCTAGGTTATTGACATTAATTAAGCCGCATTGTGCGCGCTTGTATCATCTGCAATCGACGTGTTATACACATGTATCCATACATTTTGCAAAAGAGGCACGAGGAATGATCCCGAGCAATGGAGCCTGCTGTCGGACTACGTCTGGCGATGAAATACACCTCGCCCATCGATTTACGATGGATAGGAGCGTGCTTTATATGGCACAACAAACGCCTCGTAGCTCATAGCTAGGTTATACATACCGATTCCAAGAGCAAAGAACAGAGAAGCAACTTGCTTACAACTGATCTGTTCACCTTGCACCTCTTTCCCCCATCTCCGGATCCGTATCCTGCCGCATCAACACTACGGGGTGAACGAGACTTGGCCCCACGGCATCCCATCTCGAACACTCTGCAAACGCGTCACACTCTTGACTTTACTTATCTGAAGCGTTCGAGAGAACATGAGTCAATTTTTCAACGTGACGGAGCTCGGTTGTTTTGCCCCGTTATGAGTACTTCTTTTGTATCACGACGCATCGTGAGAAAAAACAGTGCCCGCGATTATCATCGTCTGGGAGACTGAAAATGACTCGGATCAATCGGAAATAGAGAATTAACCCGAAATGAATCTATGATGCCGTATTCCTAAGATAGCATATTTCACATTCGTACTCTTGGGTTACGACAACGAATTTCACGAGCATTATAAGAATCAGCCTGAGAGATCATGACTTAACGTATGTGCCATTCCTGACTCAAATCTGTTCGCTGTACGAGCAAAATGTGCAATTCACACACTGTGGATCATAATCTTTCCCGACATTGATGGCTGTGCGCAGGCTAAATTTCGAAATGACACACCGCTAATTTCTCCGTTCGAGCGATGAAGATGAAAAAGTAAGCATTCCCAGAGAAAAATCCACTTCATTTCATCAGTAATGTACTCATACGTCTACTTTGGGATAACAAATATAGGAAGTGATATAACATTCGCCTACAAACCCAGAGACTTGTCCAAATCGAGTAAAAAAAATACTGGGTCTGATTGTGGACCACTTCTCAAGAAAACTATGCACAATCAAGTAAGAACGTGCCTATCGAGCTTGCAAGATCCGCTTTTTCATCCATCATAATATAGTGCAGAGTCCACGAGTCACGAATCAAGAACGGGTAGGCGTTTCTTCACCACAAAAGGGGCAGCTTTTCGAGCACGCATTCTGAAAAAAAGTGAAGACGTAAAGAAACGAAAGAACAAGTCGATGCAGTTGCGGAAGCTTACCCGGTTCAGGTGCAAAAGTACGTGAGCTACACTCAAGACAATAATAGTAGTTCCCCTGGCCAATGGACGCATCTAAGTCCGGATACGGCCACGTCCGAACCAAGCGCAATACGTAAGAGAAAAAGTTTTCCATCGATCGGTACATTACAGAGCCCACATCTCGGATACTGCATGCATGCACATACGATAGAAAGAGTTCCGATCGGGTCAGGCTGCGTATGGCTAATGATGGCCCAGCTCACCAGCGGCGTAGTGGTGGCCTCGTACATCAAACGGCTAATTAATGCCCGGCGTAATTATTGACCGTCATAACAAGAGCATAGTGAGAGTTCGCGACCTCCGAGTATGATATACATGCTGCCTGCCAGTACTCGGATTTTTTGCTCGAGAAGCGCGACCGGTATCGATTGCCAGGGCTGCCACCAATACGTATATGATACTAGCCAAGCTTTTTCTGTCTCTTATTTTTCTCGAGTCTTGTTGCTCTTCTCGGGATCTCATAGTAGTAGTTTTATAGATATAAAGATGGGATCGAAGCCACAGTGGCCCTTTGACGCCCCACAGGCTTTTCTCCTTTGTCCTCTTTCTCAAATATACGCAGTGATGTAAGAGTGTAAGTGTACGTGGAGACTATGGACGCGCTTCTTCCAGCTTCTATACTCTCCGTCGTTTCCACCACCATCATCCACTTGCGTCGACTGCTTCACGAGTAGTCGTCATCGTCGTCTTAGTCGTTAGCCCTCACTTCGTTGGCACCTTTAGCACCCTTTGAAGCGTCTTTTACGCTCTTTGTGATGTGCCCTAGCAGCCCTCTGTGCGATCTATTTTCTTCCTTCATTTCAGACCTTCTCTCAGATTCTTGCACCCTTGAACGAGTTTTTTTAAGCCATTTGCACTCTCGGCCGACGCGCTAGCCGAGTGCCCTTTTTTATCTTTTCCACAGCTGTACGAGATGATGATGAGTCGAGAGCTCTGCCTAATGTAATTAAGCACAGAACATTTATCGAATCTCCAATTAAGAAATATACTGTAAGATTTTTCTTCATTTTTCAACTGAGGTGAGTGTCTCTCCCGAG
Source organism: Eretmocerus hayati (assembly GCA_029851415.1). Classification (NCBI taxonomy): domain Eukaryota; kingdom Metazoa; phylum Arthropoda; class Insecta; order Hymenoptera; family Aphelinidae; genus Eretmocerus; species Eretmocerus hayati. The sequence continues at coordinate 3,446,176 of CM056742.1, forward strand.
GTCCATATCTGCACTAGGAAACTGTCATTTAGACCAGTCACAAATGATTTTTTCACAATTTTGTAATGTTTGGGTGCTTACTAAATTGCGAAAAATACCTTTCGCTCCTCGTCCATGAGGTTCCCCGTTTCTGAGGAGATTATTTCGACCCTCGTCTGCGGCTTGGGTCGAAAACCAATTGCTCAAAAGCGAACTACAACCTTGTAAACTTGATGCAAAATACTATTACGTTCTTCAGCACAGCAAAAATGAGTTGTTGCATTCAACATGTTTGCACAACCAAGAAATTCACAAAAAATTGCGTTCAGTACAGAACTAGTACATAAAATTTCTCATTCGACCAGCTCTAACGTATGTCAGTTCATTCAATTTGTTGAACTCAAGATCTTCAAATACAATGCTACGAGTTAGGCTGGTATTTTTAGTCGAAATCCGCTAGCGGGATAAGCTTATCCATGGCGCTGCAATCTGTGTTACGAGTTTGCGTATCCATTCGGAATCGCGATTGTGACGCGACAAATAAGCTCATCCCGCTAGCGGATTTCGACTAAAAATACCAGCCTTACAAAGCTTGAATCTGAAGTTACTTCATTCGTAAATTACGGAAAACAGTCATCAAATATGGAGGTGTAACATTAGGGCCTATCGAACTTGTCCTCATCAAGCATGTATCTCGAGTGAATGCTCAAAGGGACATTTTTTCATCGCTCAGGAAGAGTTCGTCATGCCAGAATGTGGAAAAATTGAAAAGTGAGACGGATCGATGGTAAAACAGGTTTCTCGCACTTTAGAGCTGATTTTTTCCGTTCTAATGAACGGAAGCAAATTGGCTACACCTTGCAGCGCGATCGTTCCATAAGGTATATGCCCTGCCGCAATTTTTTGTACAAACTCATTCATTCTCTGTAAATTTTTCGGAGTGAACCACCCCCCCCCCCCCGGTCCCTTTGTGGCACATAAAGCGAAAGTGAGATTTACTCGGCCGTGAGCGGGATTCTCAATCCGATAAAATTAAGGGAGTTTGTGAATCCACAATTATCTTGATTAAAATGAGTGTTACCTCGACCAACTTCAAGGATCTCTAAATGATCTTCAAAACGAGCCTGAAACATGTTGTGAGAAAATCATAGAAACTGATGATTCACACCGTGGAAAATATGTAGTGTACCAAATTTCATCAAAATCGGTCATGATTGAATAGAGATGCCGCGAGACGAGATGAGACGAGGAATTGGGACTTATCGTCTCGTTCTGGAAAAAGTCAGGAAATCTGATTATCGTCTCGTTATCGTCTCGTCTCGCCTCGTTATCGAGCGAGACTCTCGGCGAGAGTTGCTCTAAATATATAATATATTATTTCCACTTGAGTTCAAACACGTTGGGTAGTCAACAAGAGATGGTCGGTCATTTCTAAGTCCACAACTCAAGTTAAAAGTCAGATATCCAGAAATTTGTTGAATCTAAAATATCTAATGGGTTGAAAGCGATACGTCTGATACATTAAGCTGGATGGAAAGAATGAATGAGTATTTGAGAGCGGCTACATCTACTAAAAAAACAACTGACATCCTCATGTGGTAGAAGGACCACCGATACACGTATTCATCTCGAAACCCAATGGCTAGGAATATTTTAAGCATACAAGGTACGTCGAGCACCAATTGAAAGCGAATTTTCGGTTCTTTTTATCAATGATGACTCATTTGAGGAATCAGAAAAGTCATTAAAGTGTCAGAGCATATTTGCATTCGAAATCATGGATGTAATCAAGCTTGAAAACGGCCATTTGTCAAGTTGATATGTGGAAAAGTTGTGAAGTGATCTGTTTGAGCAAAAATATTCCTTTTGATCAGGTGAAGAATTGATCAGATATGTACTTAGCTTAAGGAAATGAGATGGAAAAACCCGAGCTGGAAGTCTAGATTCTATAATGTTTTTTGTCGATGTCTCGGGAAGAGCAAAAATTCATATTGTCCCGAGCGATAATTTATTAATTAATCATCGTCTCGATTTCGTCTCGTCTTCGCGAGGCGATATCGAGACGATAGCGATAATTCTCGAATATCGCGGCATCCCTATGATTGAAGAATATCAAAGCCGCTCCCCCCTTCCCATGCCCAAATGTTTCCACAAAATTGAACGAATTGAACCATGCAACACATATTTGAACAAGGAAGTTATACTATGGTGCAACAAACGGAGCTTGATGAGTAATATAAGAGATGTACGTCAGAACAAGAGAAGAAGAGCCAACCAGTTCGCCCAAGCTAACGGATAATCCAGCGCCCAGCAAACTACTTTGCAAGCTCTATAGCTCGTAAAGAGGCGCAACTAAACTCGAGCTCTCGATCGCCTCCCAAGCAAATATCTCGCGCCAAGAAAATTGTTACGGCAGTTTAAGAGGCCAGTTTGCGCTGCGAAAAATGACCGCGTGAATTGCGCAACGCAGACCCCTACATACATACATACATCTATGTACATACAACGCAAAAGCGTTCAAAGGCTGCGGTTTTTGCTGCTTTCACGATCCGCCCCATACAGATCAGCCTGCGCAAATCGGCTCACAAACTAAACTATATGTACACGAGCTAGATTCCCGATACCCGACACCTATACATATTGCTGCTGCTTCTGCTGATGTTGAGGATGTACTCATCCTCCTCTTCTTGACTTGATGAGCTTTCGCCTCGGATAGACTAGATAGCCTCGCTTGGTTGGTGCACACAAGATATAAATACAGGCATATAGATATCTCTTCCTTCCTACAGCCATACCATGGCTAGAACTTCCTGACCGGCCAATGCTATACGCACACCACACACTCGATATCACTCCCTTATCGGAGAATGGCTTTTGCCCAAGACAACGAACTGCAGATAGATTGAGTTTGTGGTTGTATACGGGTATTTGCTTTGTTGCTAGCTGTATAATATACCAAGTTGGTCGATTACGAACTCTACACAAAAAAAATTTCAAATTGCTCTGTACGAAAGCTGCCAACGGCCATCACCTGTCAGAGTGCAAACTACTAGTAGTTGTGAAGAAATCTTGTTCGAATTTGCTTGTGTGAGCGCGTATCTTGTAATTCATGCTGTCAAATCAATCACTCCGTATGGAGAAAATTGATCACTGTTCTAGACAAAAGTGCTCTCAAAACTGTTCCAAAGCAAAGATCATAATGATTGTTACGACAAGTCTCGATTCGACTCTTTCCAATGTCTCACTATGAAAATTTTTTTTCGGAAATTGATTGCCTGCGAGCACTTCCTAATAGAGAATAAGGTGAGAGTACCCAACATGCCGATCTTAGAACTGGGCACCCCTTGACCTGCGCGTAATTTTTTTTTTTTTTTTTTTTTTTTTTTTTTTTTTTGATGACGGAGTTATCTTTCGGCCCGGTGCGAGTGAATCCGTGATTAAAAATCTATAGGGACACGCTCCCAGTTGACGGGATCGTTTTCTATGTTATGCGCAGGCACCGCTATACATTATAATACTAATGCTCACAATTATATTATGTGCTGTATATGTGTGCTATATATATCACGATTTTTGACTGATGCTCGCGCTCATTGCTGTGTGTGTGCGTGTGCATTACATATTTGAGAGCTCGTTTGAGATTGGAATCATATCCATATTGGGGATCTAAATATGGATTTTTTTTTTTAGATTTATCCTTGGCAATTGCTAGAATTTCCAAGAGAAACCTCTGTATGAGATTTGAAGGGAATTTCACATCAATTCGACAAGAAGACGCAATCCTCGGAACTCGGATACACCGCCAAGACTGTTTTTTTTTTATTTGTTTCAGCGCCTACCCGCCAAGACCATCCATATAGAATCGGAAACTTTTCTCTCATATCACACGTTTTATAATCCTTTGTTGAAGCGAGTCCAGAATTTCAGTGCGTTGCATAATAGGTCTGAGACCTATTGCAAAGCGTCGATAATGTTCATTATCACTGTCAAACTCGATGTTGTCATCACGCATCAACTGTTCCAACTCCTTCATTGCCGTCGCATTGACGGGGACATTATCCAAAGTAATACCAGCTACTCTGTGTTTTATCCTGTAGTAACTCGCACATTCAAAGAAGAAGCTAGCGATTTGTTGACCTGTATGTTTCCCTCCTGAAGCGGTCAAATCCAATACAACAGAATGCTTATTCCAATTTGCATCGATGAAGTGAGCCGTTATGCCGTACAACGATCGGCATTGTTTCGATGACCACCCATCCATTGTGAAACCAATGGCAGATTCATTCTTCTCAAATATTGTAATGATATTTGAGTGCATTTTTTTACACTCTCCCAAAACCTTCTCCTGCATTGCTGTCTTCTTGGGCATGTGTATGTTGGAGTTCAACAGGGCAGAAAATCATTGAGTGAACTCATCATCAACAAAATTGGAAGATAAATTCTTCATCGTAAGCCAGCAAGTTACAAAACGGTCAAAATCACTCGATGGGCTCTTGAACTGAAAAGTATATCCATCATCACGTTTACGAACTATAAGGCAAGGTTAACATTGTCTGATGAATAGTTTTGTGGTTATTTATCAGCACACATTCTTCGAGCGCTTTTTGTGAGCATACTTACTTTGGATCTCGACCAAAAATTTCCAAGAATTGTTTAGGATGGTACACTCTCAGGTGCCTTTCTAATCCTGTGGTATTTCCATCTGTTCTTTTAATGACCTTTTCTGGTTTTTTTTGATTCCCTTCATCGTCAACAGAGTAAAGTAGACACACAGCATCGACCTCTCGATATTGGTAATATTTCACGTAGCTCCGATTTTTACCCACAACACTCGAATCTTTGACTTCATCAGATGATGACCTATTAGTAGGCTTGAATCTATTTGGGAGTAATGACGTTCGTCTTCTTTCTCTACTCGAGCACGTTTGTTTTCATTCATGTTGCTTCACACTATGACCGCACCACACAGTACCGCCACGCGACTGCGGACTTGGAATCTGTCCCGCGTGTTCACAAAGTATACTTCGTATTTCGGTATGTTTAGTATATCGATCGAAAGTTGGTATATAGATCAAAAGCAGATTGCTATATTGCCCACGAAGGGGAAGTTTATGGAAATAAGAGGTTCGGTCATTAGTTGGCTTAATCAATGTTTCAAAATCGAACGTCTTTTAATGTATCTTCATTTTCTAATATAATCTCGGTGAGATTTCTCGGCGAGCTCGAGAATACATCGAGACGAGAATGTGATCGTTCCTAGGATCTCGCCGAGAATGAGATCGAGATCGATATGCGGTTAAATTTTCCGATACGATAGCGAGAGGAGTCCATCCTCGTCTCTTCTCGTATCGCGGAAGCCCTATAGGTCCCCCAGATGTTGAGTAAAATTTTGAGTTTAGAATAACCAATTTCTAGAATAGGAACCATGGCAGTATTGAGTCGATTTCTAATCATATGGATGAGACGAGGCACCGCACTGTTATTGAATACATGTTTCGTGATATTAACAAGTGTAGCCCCAGCAAGGTACTGTCATCAAGCCAATGAGGCTATAGCGAAAAAACGGCCGCTAGGAGCGCTGGTGGTCGAACACATGCAATTCTCTGTCCGTGCGCGTCTGTGAGAGTTGCCGCATACTCTCTCACACAGATACACACTACCACGCACCGACGTACACGGACAGCAAAGTCCATGTGTTGGGGAGCTTAAATGGCCATCAGCGCCGCCCTGGTGGACGTTTTTTCGCTATAGCCTCATTCTCAGTAACTCCGACCTATCACAATATTTTCGAAAGTACTTCAACACATTCGAAAGCTTGTCTCGAGACCTTGAAAATGATTTAAAGAACATTCAATTTGGACCCACTGGAGCTAAACTGTTCTAATTCTTCGAAAAGTTGGCTTCTGAGAGTTTACAAAAAAGTGAACCCACCTCGTCTCCATCATTTAAAACAATGAAAACCGGCGATCAAGTGCATAAAATCGCTTTTATCCGTGTTTATAGTCGAGTAGCCACATTAGGAGCTTTTCGCAGGCCGAACCGCTACTTCAGAGTTTTGCATATGGCAGATCGATGTTTTCCAACTTAGAACCCGGATTTTGAAGGTCTTAAAACAAGGTAACAAATACACTAAAGAACTTTGAGATGAGTCGAACTGAAGAAATTCGCGACGGTTTTATTAAACGCAATACCCTCGGTGTTTTCTTAGCTCTGCAATCGCGGAAAATGGAAAACCACCCCGAATTCTCTGAGGAACGCGGAAACGATTTGGGGTTGGTATAAACTACCCATTTTCGCGTACTTTATTTTAACAAACGTGAAAAACTCATCAGGAAGGTGAACGAGTACTCATTTCTAAGGTTGGCAAATTGAGGCAAGTTGGGCGCAGAGACAAGTTGGGTACACTTATGCTACTATGCAAATTTCAATGTGAGAAAAAATTCATCGATGACTCCGTCATCTTTAGCGCGTTCTGTCTGGACGCACTAATTTTTATGTCTCTGCATACCCTCCCCCCCCCCTCATTCACTTTTTTTCAAAAGTAAAACTAGGCGAGTATGAGGTTTAGAAAAGAACCATTCATCTCCAGTACATCAAAACTTCAAATTTTATACGACATGGTTTAAACTCTTGAAGGGAATGAGATCTAAAAAAAATAATTAAAAAAAAATAATTTTAAAAATTCGCTTTTATGAACATAATAGCAACGCAAAATGTGAAAATAATCTTGAATCTCCTTTCTGCATCTGTAGCATAGATGTTGGCTAAGTTTACTGACTTACATGCTCCAAGATATTCATGATTTTAGGAATAAATATGATGCAAGCGTGGGTTATCAACTGGATTCATCAACAGTAGTCTTCATGATGTAACCCACGCTTTTATCATATTTATTCCTAAAATCATGAATATCTTAAAGCATGTAAGTCAGTAAACTTAGCCAACATCTATGCTACAGATGCAGAAAGGAGATTCAAGATTATTTTCACATTTTGCGTTGCTATTATGTTCATAAAAGCGAATGTTTAAAATTATTTTTTTTTAATTATTTTATTTTCATATTTTTAGTTCATATCTAATCATTTAAAATGGACCATGATTCCAAACATTTAATATCAGGCAAAAGCTTTGGATAATCTTTGAAATTTCTCTGGCTGATCATAATGAAGAGATGTGTTCATTCCTGCATAAGTATTGGGATAAGAAGGGCTGTAGAGTACAAATGGATCAGTAAGGAGTAGAGCGATCAGCCATGGTTGATCCCAAATTATGCTTCTTGTCATGTACAGCAAACCGGTAACTTTGTAATGAATGCCAAGTTATTGGCAAATCAAATTCAGGAGGCTGTATATAGCTTATAGACAACATCAGTATATCTCTATCAATTAATATTCCATAATATTTTACAAGTCAGAGCTCAATCATGAACAGGGATATCTGCTAATTCTAATCAGTCGAGCGATGCTTCATACTTGTAAGAAACTGAATAATCCTTGAGCCCTCTATGCCTGCTGATACCGCACTAATACTTTGGTATTAGTGTTGCAGAATTGTAAACATCTACACAGAAAGCATTGGAGTGGTGGAATTTAGTTGAAAATGACTGCTAAATTTTTGTAATGGATGTGTCAATGGTAAAAAGCATCCTCAGGAGTGTAAACTAACCAGCACTTGATACGCATGGAACTATTGCAATTGTTCACAACATAAATGGTCTATTCGATCACTAATCTGGAGTTCTGAACAATGGCATACTTAATTAACATTTAGGAGAGAGATTGATGTCAGGTACTAATCAAGTGACACACAGTGTCTCATGAAATACAATTCATCACTCTTTTAGCACTTGATCAAAACTATCGCTTGATTTTTCCACTGTATACAAAACTTGATTGCGTACTAGAAAATTTAGCTCCTCACAGCTATATGACAAAATATAGAACCATCAATCACCTGTCAGTAATTCTACTGGTCTGAACATTTGTTTTTAATACTCTTCTCAATTGCTTTGACACTGTTCACAAATTTATCTACAAATTGATGAAGATGAGATTCATCGCAGGATAGATCAAGAACTGAAACACATTAATGAAATCACTTCATAACACAAAATATCTGCACTGAGCTGCAATCTGCAACAGCATCACATAACGCGGTTGAAGAATCGTAGAGGTTATGGGTATGTGATTTTCGCAGGCCGGCGGGCGAGAGCATTGCTTTATGGCCCTTTATACCGTAATCACGGCAATCACTGATGATCATTTATTGAAGTACTATTACGTACTCATCATGTGCAAATTAGAGAGATAGCGAGGATCTCTCAGCATCTCCGGCTGATCGGCTGATGTGCTATATATGTGCTCTGCTCACGCAGCTGTGAGTTGTGACTTGTGACACCTCATAGATTCTTTCTCTACTGTTCTCTACGATCCTGCGCACAAAGCCGCGTTTGCGTTTACACAATGTTAAATCGCGCATCAGAGCATTCAGAGCCTCGACACCAACACAACTATACCAAAGTGTGTCAATGACACGCCTCACACAAAGTTCCCCGACAGAAATCTTGTCTCCGCGCGCCCGAGTGCAATAAAAGCGAATAAAAACCATGTCGAGTATTTTTTGAGCCGATTTGTCACGATCAACATATCATCACTGATAGAGACTAGAGCCACTTTCCTCCAATCAAATCTTTCTTTCAATTCATCCTAATGGTGGTGGTTTGACAATTTCTTACTAGCTAATTGTCGCTGAAATGGCCCGAAGTTTAGGTGAGTAGAAGAGGTACAGGGGAATATCGAAATAGAGAAAATATAACTGAGTATGAAATGAGGTTTTAGTGAGTCATCATTAACACCAAATTAAACTCAGTTATATTTTCTCTATTTCGATACTCCCCTGTATCTCTTTTGCTCACCTAGACTTTGGGTCATTTCAGCGACAATTAGCTAGTAAGAAATTGTCAAACCACCACCATTAGGATGAATTGAAAGAAAGATTTGATTGGAGGAAAGTGGCTCTAGTCTCTATCAGTGATGATATGTTGATCGTGACAAATCGGCTCAAAAAATACTCGACATGGTTTTTTTAGATCTCATTCCCTTCAAGAGTTTAAACCATGTCGTATAAAATTTGAAGTTTTGATGTACTGGAGATGAATGGTTCTTTTCTAAACCTCATACTCGCCTAGTTTTACTTTTGAAAAAAAAGTGAATGAGGGGGGGGGGATCTCACTCCTTGGTTATAAAAATCCAAGGGTAACCACAAATTTTCCAAGCACTTGTCCCCACCGCACTTGAGAATTTCTTACACGTGGCTCCGTCATTTTTTCCACAAAAAAATACACTACTCTCGGTGTATATTTTGTTCATTCAGTTCAATCTGGAGAGCCATGCAGCTTATTGGCTATGGTCACGAATGTGCTATATAAAAAAAAGTAGACTGTAGCGCCGCTGGTGTTAGAAAATAACCCCAAACTGTGGTGACTGGTGGTCCAAGCGAGTTGCGTGGTCGCAGCGGGGGGAGAGCGGAGAGGCCTAGATCACACGGATATCGAAACGTTGCCTGTCTGCGTGAGGACCACCACGGCGTAACGCGCGAGCTACCCGCTAGATGCCTCGCGCAAGCAATTTGACCATAGACAATACAGGCAAGAGCAATATTGCGGATGAGCCGCGACGAACACACAAACACAACAAAGCAGACGAATCTCTGTCCTTCTCGCATGGCGCTTTGATCTTTACGTCACCTCTACTCGTGGCTAGTTTCGAGTATCCACATCTGATGCAATAATTATAGAATCGAGAAATTCAGATAGTTCGAAAATTCATTTATCCGCGAACAAACCAGCTGGTCGGTGCCCGCGTTGCCCGGTGCGCAGCAGACATAGCCTCATTGCAGACTGCCGTCAGCCGGATAGGAAGATCTTGCGCACCCGCTTCTATCTCTCTCTCTCCCTCGACCATCTTACATACCCAACACATGTGCTGCAGAGACGTTTCGATATTTCTCGAGTCGAAATACGGGGCTGGTGAAATCGAATTGAGATGTAAAACGAAGGCATGAATTTTGCGGTGCTGAATAAAACGCGTCCAGTGCTCGGATTGAGAAAATAATTGTACAGAACTCTGAATCACTTTAGAAAGGCTTTGCTAAAGCATTGCAGAGCTCTATGAGCAACGTTAAGAGGTTAATAATCCAAGTAGAAAAAACGTGTGAGGTTAAAAAACCCCAATTCAAAGTATATATAGGCACAGCGCCTCGCTCGATTTTTCGTCTGCTCATACTCGCCAGCGAGGCGCTACCGCGCCTCTTGATTCATGTTGTGATATTCCACGGTAATCGGATTTGCTAATTTTACAGAAATCTCGCAGCTTAGAGCAATTGAAATAATTCATCAGTTTGATCCAAAATCACCATGTTTTCAAAATCAGTCCCCAAAATCTGGTCACATACCGTCAACCGGGGTAAATTTGGAACACGGGGGGTAACTTTGGAACAACCCATTAAAGAGTGCTTATCAAGCTCAGTTGGCTAAGCAGATGATCCTGAGACTTCAGTACCAATTTCTCCTATTTGGGGCACGCATAAACAATGGCTTGCATTGGCAGGGCGATTGCGAGGGCCTCCGTCAGCTATTAATCCGTTTATAAGCTGACTTCTTCAAAAGTATGTTTTCGACCCAACAAACAGTCTCTCGGAAAAAGTGGTGTGGTTTTGACTTCAGCAGATCGAATCCAAGTTAGCTGAGCTAGATTTCAATTGACTGTCCACGTATCTGGACGAATCCGTTGTTACATTGGAGTATTTTCACGAAGTTTCAGTTTTGTAGAGTAAAAACTGACAAGTATGTTATTTTTTTCAGAAACCGGGGTAACTTTGGAACACTTGTTCACGTACTCTCAATTATTCCCCGAGATCTATATCATCATCAAATCTTACATACTTGAGTAGTCATTGATGAGAGCTTCAAAATGAGCCAAAGAACGTCTCACTTCGACCCATGGAAGCCAAGTTATGGCAGTTTTCGTCAGAAACCAACTGTGAAGGTATTTTCCCCCTCGAGAGTTAGCCGCGACGCAGGCAGTTAGGTATGCTGAAGGTGTCTATACTCGATTATAGAAGTCAAATTCAACCAAATGGACTTTTATGGTAGGTCAATCGAAAGCTAAAACACTCAGCTTTCGAATACTGATGGTGAAAATCGATTGCGTGACCTATTTTATGAAATAATTGACGAATGAATAATGATAACGATTTCTGTTCCAAAGTTACCCCAGTCTATATCTAACTTTGGAACACAACTTTCAGCGCTCTTTGCTCCAACCAGAGATGTCCAAATGGACCTTATAATCACCGCAATCGAAAGCTGAAACTGTAACCTTTCAATGGACCCCAGATGCAATGTGCTTCAGATGTAAGACAGACAAGTTTCGCGAGGTTTAAGGAAAAAAATGCAATTTTTGTTTCAAAGTTACCCCGGTTGACGGTACATTATGATCACTCCTGATAGTAAAATTTTCATTACAATTCGAGGAGTCAAGCGTGCCCAAGCAGACAGTACATTAGAGATAGGAATAGGGTCCACGACAGTTCAATGTTTGTCCGATTCCATGAGTATTTCCGTGTAAATTTGGCGCTGTAGTTATATTTGACAGCTCGAAAGCGGTGTACGATGTAGGAAATTATTCCTCAAAAAATGATGAGTATCAGCTTCCTACGCAAATAGGATCTTCCCAATGTATCAAATAATAATCCAATATTCGAGGTACGGGACCAACTGCAAGGTTCGAATTTATTCAATCTTGAGTTAATCATCATTGGAATGTATGACAGCAGGTTGAAAATTGTTTACAACATTCTTGATAAATCTTCTTGTATTTGTACTCTCCGCATTCGTTATGCTTTCCAACGTACTCATTTGGATCCCAGGGCCTGCAGTGTGACTCGCGCCATTCCATTCCAAAATCGAAATCATCAGGTTTAAATACTATCCCCCATTTGCACGGGCTCTTGCTGCTATCTTCAGAAGCTTGAGTTACTAGTATGGCTCCCATCGATAGTACGATCATGAACTGACCTAACTGCATCTTGATGATTCTGTATTTCTTTAATTGGAAGTACGATAATATAACTTGTTAACGAAGATTATCTCCACGAGTTTAATTCGATTGAATAAAGGATATGGACTGACGTACCTCTGGAAAAATTTTTGACGAATTCGCTTGTTGAATATCACATTATGGAAATATTCCAACCAATTGATGAAATTCAAGAAAAATCAAAATCCCCTATCCTATCACAAACTGCGATTGTGCGATTGCTTGATTGATTTCTCGAAAGCATCGAATTCGGAATGCAGCTACGTTCACGTCGGTGAAATCTAATGTCCATATCTCTAGAGTCCAGAGCTATCGACCACCACTAAAAGATTTCGACAACATATTCGTCCATATTGGATTGTTTCGTATGAGCGTGCGTATGAGCGTCGATGCCACACGCGTTATTCGCTGTGGGTTCATCGCGTCAAAATGATTCGTATCTGTGTTTGGAACCGGCAGAAAGCTCCAAATGTGGTTACCGCCGATGAGAATGATTTTATGCACTCCATCGCCAATTCGGATAGTTTATTTTATTTATTTTTTTTTTTTTTTTTTTAATTAAGACAGCTCAAGTTGAGTTGATCAAATTTAGACGTAGCTTAGCTCATTATTAAGGTGAGGCCGTAGTCCGCTATAACCTCTAAATCCATTCGGAGGATATGTCGATTCTTACTCAACCAAATGACTTGGGATTTCATATGCATCTACAGAACGCATGTCTAAAGGGAGCTGCGAAGCCAAATGTGTCAATTTCCAACGAAAAAGTATCCAGACGAGCTTTGCTCGAGACGTCGTATGTTGCCACTCATTATAGCAGACGACATTAGTGTACACCTCGTCTGTATACTTTTTCGTAGGAAATTGACACATTTGGCTTCGTAGCCCCCTTTAGATATGCTTTCTGTAGATGCATGTAAAATCCCAAGTTTTTTGGTGTGGTAAAATTCGACTTACCCTCCGAACGGATTCAGGGCTACATTCAATATGGCGACTGACTACGGCCTCGCCTTAAGGCCAGGCCGTAGTCAGGCGCCATATTGAATACTAGTCCTGAATCCGTTCGGAGGATAAGTCGAATTTTACTCGATCAAATAATTTGGGATTTTACATGCACCTACAGAATGCGTGTCTAAAGGGGGGTACGAAGACAAATATGTCGATTTCACTCAAAGAAAGTATCCAAGCGATGTTTACTCAAAGCGTCGTATGTTGCGGCTCGTTAGCAGACGACATTTGTATACATCTCGTGTGGATACTTTTTTTGTCGGAAATTGACATATTTAGTTCCGTAACCCCCTTCAGACATGCATTCTGTAGGTGCATGTCAAATCCCAAGTCGTTTGGTCTAGTAAGAATCGATTTCTCCTCCGAACGAATTTGGAGCTTTTGGCGGACTACGGCCTCACCGTAAGGTGATTGATTCAAGCTTCTAAATGAGTCCGAATACATTGATAATTGATGAATGCAATAATGGGAGCATATTGGGCAAACACTTTCGCGAACTGGCAAAAAATCACTCTTTGGGAAAATTGTAACAGTTCAGGTCTGGTTGTTCGAAATTGAACTCACTTTAGCTCGTTTCAAATGTCTTGAAACAAGCTTTGAAATGCAATGAAGTACGTTGGAAAATCTCGAAGAGGGCCAAAACTATTGCCAAAACGGCTTAATGGGGGCATGTTGGGTAAACTTACTTTACATTTTGAGGAGATTTTTTCCAAGGACGATACATGATTGCAACGATTTCCCCCAAAATTTGAAAATTAAAAACGGCTTATCAAGAAGCCAGACTCCGTCTCAAAATTCAAAAGTATACGTGTAAACTAAGTATCACTGAATGGAATAATTGACAGTAAAGGAGAACGAAATTTTTTACCGCGACTTTGCTACATTTTCAATGAAGAGTGCATTTCCTGCTGAGTCGAATATAAACTGCACAAACTCGGTTTTCTACCTCATCAAACATAATTCATCTAGTTCTAGAACCATCATTTAAACCTTTTGTTGCTTCGATGGATCAAAATGACACCAATCAACTTTCAAACTTTTTTGTGATGTCAGAATCGGCGAAACTGAACCGATACGCACCATCTACTCTACATTCAGTTTCAGCCCTCAGCATCAATTAGTGCGGGCGCGACGGCCGTTACGATTTGCGGGAACAGCTGCTCGAATCAGGTGAAATCCCGGCTAGGTTCATTACCATAAAAATGAAAAGAGCCAACTCTGATCGGGTAATTTTAGAGCTCAATGAATTTTCGGAATTTTGGGTCAGTCATTGAGGCCTCAATGATGCATCGTATTAACGGATGCACCCGGAGAGATAATTGTATATCTATCGGAAAATTGTATTTCTATACAATTTTGTCGAATTGACCACAATGTGTCACGTATGCTCGACTGAAGAAATTATGTCGACCAGGGGTTGACTGTGTGATGGGTAGAATGAGTTTAGACAATTACATCTACAAAATGCTATTCAAGCCACGAGTACCGATCAATAATTTCATAACAGTTTCAGGGTTCCGGAGGATAATCGAATGAAATGATAATGTATGGGGGTAAGTTCGACCAGAAAGAATGATTTTTTTATGTTGAAAAGTCTAGTGAATGAACCACTCCGACCCCCGCGCATGAAAACACGAGTTAACTCGTCCTAATAAAACGAAGTTCTTACATGAATTCCGCGCCAGAAGATTGAGCAAGAACTTTAAGGCGATGCGGTCGCCGTGGAACCCGGAAATTATATTACATTCAGATGTAACTCAAAACTTGGACGATACAAAGTTTGAGACGAATTGTCCATTACGTATTATCATCTGAATTGTGGTGGATAACTCGTCATTTTGCACTTATCCTATCCCAATTATCATATCCCAAGGTGATGAACGGGAATAACGTGCCCGCGGGTACTTTTTAACCTACAAATTGACACATTTTTGTTCACAAGAATCTCAAAATCTTTTCCAATCTGGGCTAAACGAAGAGTTATCCAGTCCAAGTTAGATGATCACAAAGCCTGGATAACTCGCCGTTTAGCCCAAATTGGAAAAAGTTTTGAGATTTCTGTGAACAAAAATCAGCGTGCACGGCTACCGCATCACCTCAACTGTCCGTCTAGCTCCATCCATCCCAACTGAATCGGACACTGCCATCAGCCCAGTAATTCGCACACTTTCGATCACGAGATCCAATCTCTTCAGACATCAGAATTCTGGATCGAAGTCAAGCACACCAACCCTTGGCCCACAAATTCCAATTTCGTCGCTGTTCTCAACCAAGCACCAAATTGCCACGATTCCCCTCTCGGGAAAATTCACTCACCAGCAAAAGGGTACAGGACTACTCTGCTAAAGATTAATTAGGAAGTTGCAACTGTGGCGCCCGCCGTCATCGTCTCAACCCGTTGACGTTTTCTACCCCGAACCTCAACGACATCGTCGGTAGAAAAAATACAACTGCGCGCAATGCGGGTCCCATAAAATTCGAAATTCTTGATGAAAGCTCACCGACGTTTGAGCTTTAGCTTTTCGGGGTTGCTTACGATGGTGTTCTACTATACAGTACGACTCCTACACGTACAAGCTCGCTTTGGGCGACGCCAGCGAGGCTCGCAGTGGCTCCTTTACTGCCGAACTCGGTACTCGGTGCAATTTCTCTTTTATTACCGCCGCGCACTTTTTCGCGAGAGAGAGCTAGGACGTTAGGCGCCCACCATGCCGTTGAGAAAGTGGAAGGCAAGCGCGTCGTCGCTCGGTAGCATAATTTATTCCACGCCAAGCGAATTGGGGTTGTTACACTTGATTTACGCTGGCCTCCCTCGCGACTCTTACTCTTTGCTAGCCCTATATATACCTTTGTGTACATGTAAGAAGTATGTGTGTGTGTGTGTGTATAAGAGCACATTAATTGCCGCGCGTATCCTCCGCAAGTGCGCTTATACCTTATATACCACGTCGGTGCCACTCTGTATTTTGATACATGTGTGTTTGTGCAACGAAGGCTGTGTGTCTGTCTATGTAGATATATAATGCTACGTGTTACAGCGAACGTGCAGCTGAAATTATGTCGAGGAGCTGTTACGTGCACTAGAAGTGTGGTGTAGAACCACGAAAGCCAAAGTCAAGCATTGAAAGCTCTGCGTCTCGGCTAATTTCGCAAATGCCTCTTTCGTAAATTTTGTACACCCAACGACGACGACGACGACGACGACGACGAGACGACACGGTTCAGCGCTCACAAAATGTGTCGCGAGGATACCTATCGTGTGCACCTTTGCTACATTTCGAAACTGATAAGGACATGTGGTGTGGTGAATGCGAGCTGTTCGAACGGAAGCTGGTATTTTGGTGGAAAATTCACCTTGCGTGAGCACAAATATGTAATGAAATCCAAAATTTTGTGTATAAATATGGTGCGTTGAATAAGTCGAAAACAGAAGTTGCTTCTTCTGGATTTCAGAAGGAATTTTGGATGAAACGCACGTCTGTATGAGGATGTAATGACACACATTATCACAAATCTAGATAAAAATTGTGGTTCACTCCAAGAGTCGAGTAATGCCAGCACTGACAAAGTTCTGACAGTCTCGGCAAAGTTATTAGAAGAATTGAGTAAGATCTGCAAGGGCTGTAGGGCAAAAAATTTCATGCAAACGTATCTGAGGATGCAATCTTGTCCGCCAATTTGTGAATGATGTTATGTACATAGAAGATTTTCATGGGAAAATCCCAAAGACCCATGGCCCACTAATAAAAAGATGTTGTCTGCGGACAGCCACCTTTCTTTCTCCAATTTTTTGCGTCTTCATTACTTAGGTTCTTCCAACTAGGACCGATGAGTCGGCGAATTTTCATCGCAATTCAAACACAGCATGAATGTAACTGAAATCAAAATTTCATTGAATTCATTTGATTCTAAGAATAATTTGCCGAGTGTTTGCCAGAATAGAGTATTCCACTGGTAGAATCCAAACCAACTCCACCTCCAAATCACGAACTTTCAGTCAACCGTGATTGAAATCGTCACTCAATTGTTCATGTCATTGCTAAATTAATATCAATGAAAATTCAATGCATTCGAAAAATTGATCCGAACAGATGAGCATAAATAACTGAAATATGACATATTCCAGTAAAAGAGTCATGTCCTACCACCGTTGAGTCATGTGAGATGGATACCCATGATGATGCAGAATTTCAGCTTTTCCGGAGTCCCAGAATCTTCTCAGACATTACGATTTTACAAAGATTCGAGTTTGAAAGTTCCCCGTAGAGATATCTCAAAAATCACACTGCAGTGGCCACAAAATTGTCACTCAAGTGCTTGTAACCTGCATTTTGAAGGATAAAGTTTCCTCGAAATCACGTGTGCAGAACTCATCCAAAGCATCGCAGCAAAAGCGTGAACGAGGCGATATAAAGTCGGTGTGCTTACTCACCACGCGGGTCAAACTCGACGGGGCAATACAGTGCATCGTGAGCAAATACACGAGAGCGCAAAGTTGGCAAGTCGCAATGTTATATCGTCCCATCAGCGCGAGGTCGTGCGGGGCTATTTCAATTGGCTCGCACGCGCTTCGCTCGAGCTGCAACAAGAAGAGCCTCCACGAACGAAACGCAGCCCATCAATCCCCATATAATCCAATAAATTCCTTAATAGAGGCAATAGCTCTCGAGGGCTTGGCAACTTTTTCCTCGCCCGACTCTCAACTCGCGATGCGGCTCTGCCAGACACGCGTTTGTGACTTCGTATGCCGGGTATGGAGGTTTATAAACTCCCATGAGGTTGTAGAAGAGTACGGGTATCACGATAGGTAGGGTTTAGTGGCCTTTTTGTGAGTATACTCTGGCCTCATCAATTGCAAAGGCTTATAACCCGAGCTCACGAGATCCCCCAATAGCTCGATTCCTAATTACTGAAAAAAGACATAAACGAGACAGAGCATCATCATGTATGCAAGGGTCTACTTTTATATACATTATGCGGCCCACTTTCTCAATTGACAGAGAACAACGGTCACTGAACCGTGCCCCGTAGATACCTTTGGTGCGGACCAACTGACCAACGAGCTATAGTCGGAGGTTAATTGCCATAAGAAAACTTGCACAGCATTATAAAATTCTGCATCACTTACTGCTGGCAAAATTTAATCCCACGGCATATTTCCGGGCGCATATAACGAGTGAGAGGTTCATTATTGACACGACTCCAATTTTTGCCAATAATTTCAAAAACGAGCAGCATCCTGGGCCGTGTTTATCACTCACTGGGCCCCGATTTTGAAAGTTGAATCACGTCACGCTTATCGCAAAACGCGATCATTCACAGCACAGCGCAAGTAGACTCAATGGAATTAGCGAGGAGGCCTGACACCTGGGGAGACGAAGGCGGCTTCGCTAATTACCTTGCCTTCGCCATGCTTACCCATTCAAAATGGACCATTTTAAACCAGATGACTGGAGAATCAACCAAACCGACCTCACTCCGGAAGACGGGAGGGACCGGAGTGATATTGAGAATTCCTGACCACTTACGACTGAATTTATACAAAAACGGGGCACATTCGCTGGAAGATTCTCAGATGGAAGAAAAATATTGTAGAAATTTATCAATTTCTCACACTTGTTCCCGAAGCTGCTTCAACTACCTTGAGTGGATCTAGTTTCTTGATAAGCACATAATTCTGGAGATCTTCAAAAATTCTACAGAAGGCCTGTTCTACACAATTGTCGATGAAACTCATCCTTCCCGGCTCTTTACGGGAAAACCAGCAAAGTTTAGAGAAACGTGGAAAAGACGATCTAATGCATAACATTCATACGGAGGAATAAAAAATATGACTTCATTATAAAATTTACTGACGAAAGATTTTGATTCTCTCGGGAAATGATCCTAGAGATACCTGGAAACACACACCACAGGAACTGCCACATGGGCATCAGAAGGACACATGGAGACGTGCAACTTCAAATCAAGCGAGGTACCATATAAAAAGGCCCTCGTTACCACTGATATTCAATCTCATCATTGAACTCATGCTAAATGACATCTACAACCAACTCAATGGCCATCGGTAAGGGCACAAAAGATATCGGCGGCGGTATTAGCATTCGATCTGACGCTTCTCGCGAAGGATGAGCAGGCACTACAGTGTCAATGAGACACATTGCACAAATTCCTGAGCTTGCTGGGAATGAAATGAGCTATTTGTTAGATAACTATAAATGAATTGATCAGATGTAATATGTACGAGATGACGCCAAAGAGCGAGACTCGGGTTACGGTGGCCCAGGAAGCGCGAGGTCCATACTCGGAATGATATTTTGTGTTCGAGCAAGCTCATTCAAGAGATCCACAAACAACTCAGCAAGCCTCA
This sequence comes from Eretmocerus hayati, assembly GCA_029851415.1. NCBI lineage: Eukaryota > Metazoa > Arthropoda > Insecta > Hymenoptera > Aphelinidae > Eretmocerus > Eretmocerus hayati. The sequence continues at coordinate 3,465,628 of CM056742.1, forward strand.
CTGCACCATGCCTTATTTCAGTACATCAACTTCACACTAGAAATCAGTATGTTGCCCTGGCTTCACCGGCATTTCACTACTGGAATCTGGTATATTAAAATTATCGCTGCCACGACTGGCAGACGGTTCAAGTAAGCACTCAAACAACAACAGAAAATAACAACACACCTGCAGTTCCTCGTTCAATTAATCTAAGAATCCACACCATCGCCATCAACATTTCCCCTCCCCATGGGATGGGAGCTCAAAGGGCTGGTCGAGATGTAATCAAGGCCCAGCTAAGCTCCTAACGGGGAATAGAACCCCCGGGGTCCCGAGCCCACAGTTGACTAAAGCCGTCAGAGGGTAAAGTGAATTGTGGCATATATGAACATCGGCATAGCTCCTTCTAACCCGTTAGAAAAGTGTCCAAGTTTAATTGGCCACCACCGGGAGGATGGATACACTCTCCCGAGATTGTTCATCGGCAGGACAATAAGGCTCTTTTGGCGTTATGTTCTAAAATTTGGTAATACCTCTCTCTAACCCGTTCGATACGTGCCCAAGTTGAACGGGTCACTGTAGGAAGAACTGACACACTCAACAGGTTTTCTCATCGCCAGGACAATACAGCTCTTTCCGTTTTGTGTTCCATCTTCCAGCTAGTCGTGCCCAGATCTCTGTCGATGCAAGCACGCTGTACCCGTGAGAAACAGCATTCAGAAGACAATGGAAGACAAGTTAACGCAACTATGACTGAATATCCTGCGCCCTAAGCGTGAAGCAGTGTGCTCGCATTGTAAGAAGATCTCGCGAGGATGCAACTTTGACAGGCATGATCCACTCAGCTTTGTCCCCAGCCTTCTTGGAAATGTCACTCTGAAGCTATTCGGCGGGATGAGTAGAGCTTGGTCATCTGGCGACGGCAAACAAAACTAAACTAAACCAAACTAAGCTCAACCTAGTATAATAAATGAATGACTGAATTACGCGAAGAATGAATATGCTTGTGCGGACGAGGATGGGCGACCTCAATGATTGTCCCGTGCAAGTCAACCATCATCCTGACGCGGCATCGGGCTGAAGGTGAGATTTGTCGGGAGTGGTCAAATCAATCTTAACTAAACCTATCAACATGGTCAGTACAGAATCTCAATCTATTACTCCGGAGGTCGGTGACAATTTCGCTCAAGATCTTCGGAGGCTCTAACCGGGTGAAAGCTCCGGTGGTCTCCGCTCGCGGCTGTACGGATTCTGGGGGTAGCTTATGCTCCCTCTGAACGCTCCATATAAAGATAGACACTCTAGCACCAAGCCTGTAAATTTTACCAATAGATGATAATCATCAACTACTCCGACGTACAACTCCAGCCTCGGACAAAAATTCACCAACACGCACAGTGGAAAATCTGTATCATACCCCAAAAGAGTCGGTGACAATAATTCCTCTTCATCCTCCGGAGACTCACAAGCACCAGGTCTTCGTAACACGGATCTTGACAAAATTCTGGGAATCATTTTGTTTCAGTGAGGAACTCGAGTACTTCCAAAGATATAATCCAATGGACCCCCTATCCCGCTCTACAGCTATGTATATCAGCATTGTCCGAGATTGTCAGTATAGACGACTTTTTAACACGGGCCTATCCAGCCAATGTTAATCTTCATGTCTGTATCTCAGGATAGAAGAACCATTGGATTAAACTCGCCAAAATATCTTCATTCCTCACCAGAACGAGACGATTTCCAAAGTTCCATCCAGATCCGTGTACCGAAGTCCTAGTACCCCCCTTGTGAGCCTGTAAATAACCTTCTGAATGAGCTAGCATCAGACAAACATGTCAATAATGCTGCAGATGAGTTAATTTTCTAGCCAATGCTGAAACTGAGAAGATAGATGAGGTAAGTGTACCCAACTTGCCCCCATATGCCGATCTCAGAAATGGGCACTTGTGGACCCTCCCGCATATTCTTTTACGTTTGTTATGTTGAAATATGAGGAAGTACCTAGTTTGCATCGATCCGGATCATTTCTACGTTTACCAGAAAATTTAAAGTGATTTTTCCATTTTTCGTATTTGCACGGCTAAGAAATCACCCAGGAAATCGCGTTTCGACCAATCTCAACGTACCTTTAGCGCATTCGATTTTTTGTCTTAAGACCTCCAAAATCCGCTCTTCAGAGTTGCAAAACTCTGATTTGGAGTGATTATATGTACAAAACACGGAGATGATTCGAAAATCAAGAAGGCCGACGAGTGTACCCAACATGCCCCCATATGGTTATCTCGGAAAAGCGTGCAGTAGGGGAGAGTGGGGCAAAATTGAACGGATTTTGCAGTGGGGCTATCTGACGATACTTGGGGCTAGGCGCGCTATGGGACTTTGAAGTTCAACTATTGAATAGATTGTAAAAAAATTTCAGACCCCAAGGTCACTGCTTTCATACTTGTTCTTGAAGTTGAAAAAATCAAATCAGTCCAAATTCGCCCCGAGCTTGGGGGCACTTTTGACAAGTTTTGAGGGCAAACTTGGACAGCCTTCCGAAATTGAGGTATACGGCATTAGTCCTTACCTATTAGAGGCGCATTTGCTCATCAAAATACGTGGTGATAACCCAGAACCAAGAGGGAAACCCGCCGGAGACTTTTACATCCTCCCATAGCCCGACCAAGCGAGCCATTTCTGTGTCATTCTTCAGCATTATTGAAATAGGCGCTTCATTAGTGCACTACCGTCTTCAGCAATCAGCAATCGACTTGTGGCTTCTAAGAGTTTACTTTCATTAGTTTTTCTTCAAATTGGAGGTACCCTCACTGGCCCTAAGTCAAAGATTCAAATGATAGTGGGCGACAATCAACCCAATATCAGCGAATATGACAGTGAAAATGCGAAAATCGAGCACTATTTTCGAACACGTAGAAAGCGACTTCTGACCTCTAAACTGACTCCTAAGACGGCCATTGGACATCGTAACTTCATTTTCTCACCCATTTTCAATAACCTAACTCACCCTCAACCTCCCGCGCTTCGAAAAATTTGCCCAAACTCATACGCGCCTCGATACGCACAATTATTCTCGAAAAACACGGACACGCGATCGGTCGACCGATTTTAGATGAGATTTAGCATTGTCCAAATTCGCCCCCGGGCGTTTTTTTTCGCAGAATTGTGATCATTTGGGCCCAAGTGAACGGATTTTGGCCCACGACGGCTCAAACTCTTCGTATTGTAATGTAGTTTGCGACCCCCAAACGGCGATGAAGCTCGTCCACTTTTGCAGAAGTAGCGTGAATTTTTGCATTCGAAAAATAAACCACGAGAGGCCCTCGAAAGCACCCTTATATAAGCGTGGACTCCCAGTATCGTTTTCGGAGGTCTAACCGCGATAAAAACCATTGTCTGTGATGGTATTAAAAGAGAATTTACGCGGCGAAAGCCTAGACTCGCCTCCGACCGAGCTATCTCACTTATCCAATTTTGCCCCCGTCCAATTTTGCCCCAGTCTCCCCTATGGCTTTTTTCACCACTCAGATCGTGTTCACCGCATCAAAATATGTCAGGAACAGTGCTTTGGGCCAACTGAAAGCTACAAATGTCGCCTCACGATGATGAAAACGGATCAAAGCGATTTCATGCACTTTATCGCCGATTTACATTGTTTTAAATGATGGGGGCAAATTGGGTACACACTTTTGTAAATTCTCAAATATCACCTTTTGGGAGAATTAAAACAGTTTGGCTCCAGTTGATCCAAATTGGACTGCTTTAACTTGTTTTGAAGGTCTTGAGACAAGCTCTAAAATGAGTTAGAGTACGTTGGAAAATATTGAGATGAACCAGAGTTATTAAGAAAATGGCTTAATGAGGGGCAAGTTGGGTACACTTACCTTAATATGCTGGTACAAGAAACACAGACGAGATTTGATGAGACTGAAGGAGTCTAGGAGTAATTTCACGCGAAACAAACCTACAAAAAAGGTTATGTCTCGGATGGTTTTCTTGACTTTTTCATTTTATTCTATGGTACAAAATGTAAATTTTTCTTCACCTATGGGGCCCCATTAAAATTTTCCAGATATCAGGGATACATTTTCATTCGACCTCGTGGACTATCTCCAACAGAAAAACCTATGTCATTCTCTTCATAAAATTCATATTTTGGAATCACATCAAAGATACGGGGTTGCGGTTTGCGGCATTCGAAAGGTATGAGAAAACCCTATCAAAATTGGTTTTTTGAAGCTACTTTTTGAGGTGCTGGGCAATTTCATCCAGCAAAAGGAAGAAGACCACAAAATATTAATTTTTCGAAATAGTACATTGTGCACCGATGCGAGGTTAGGCTGTTTTTGGGTATGGGAATCAATTCTCCCCCAGTGTAATGAGAAGTAAAGATTTCCAGTGCACTAAAACGGCCCGACGAGCGAGATGCATATACTATTTTTGGTATCAGGGCGACTAAACACCAATTTTCTGATCCGAGCCGGGAGGAAAAATGGCCATTTAGTCGCAATATACCAAAAAGTCATTTTTTTCTCCCTTGAAAATTCGATATTCGATGTAGAATGTTGTTTCCCTCCATTAAAGAATGGTTCTGAACATTTTTTGCTTCCGAAGGGCTGTTTCTGCTATTCTCTGCAAATTTATGTCTCAAACTGATCAATTTGGGATGTGGTGGAGAACAAAAATTCAAAGGATTACCCGCAATTATTCCATAACCTTGAAATGAACCGAAAATTTCACAAATCCCACGCGAAAATCGCACTACTGGCGTAGATGTGTTGTTGAAGGTTCTGTTGCTGGGGGTAGAGATGTAGTTTTTCCGTCATTATGGGTAAATAATCGAGAGTTAGTCGGGTTTTCCAAATATGGATGAGCTTCTCATGAGCTTTTTCTGAATAGAACCATCGTCGGAACTTGCAGCAATAGTCAGAGTTTAACTTGCAGCTGAGGCTGAGTTTTCTCAGAATCAGATAAGCAACGTTCGATTTTGAGTAGCCGCGTATGGCATAGAAACTTAGAGAAGTGGTCTCTCAAGCATTGATATGCAGCTGATATGCAGCATAACTATGGCAGACGAGCCCCGTCACTTCTGATGTTGCGTTACGTGTCTTGTTCCTCATTGTCAATTCTCGGCGCGAAATGTTGCTCCAACAAAATCCGAGTCATATTCTTCGGCTGCGCTCATTATAAGACAACTAGGAGATGTACGGACTCACTGTGCATACGTCTTGCATCATTGTATTGACAGGTACGCGTGCGCGATCGAATCAGACGTCACACCGTTGCACCGGTTGTTGGTCTCCCATCCATACGCGTGGGAGTTTTCTCAAACAGGAAGCAACAGCAGCAACAGCTTGTAACACAACCCGACGTCCGATTTGTCGTTGATAATAATGACTTTAGATGCCATACACGTTCCTTTTCTGATTTTCTGCCCGTTCACCTCTACGTTTCTCTCCTCTAGCTCAAAAATTCTTATAGGTCTCAAACTCTTCTCCTGTCTATCAATGTGATTCTTCTATCATCTCTCATAATCTATGCGTGCTCTATGCTGTTCCAAGAAACATCTCTGCAAACTGGTTTCGTTCTCATCCCATAGTATTTCTGTGGTGAATTATTTGCTTCTGCCAACATTATCACATTTCATCGAAGTTCAAAACGGGCGACGAAAATAAGAGTAAGGTTGAAAAAATTCATATCAAAATCGTGTAGAAATGCGGTTGTATTTGAAGAATGGCCCACCTTAGGGATTGAGGAAAATTCTTCAAAAACCATACTGATACAAGTATCTAATGGAAGAGATTTGAGCAAGTGGAGTTGCCTTTTACTTATACCTATGTGCTGGACTTTTGGCACGAGCAAAATTTCAATCGTATCTCAAAAACAGAACATATTCTTTGGGAATCTGACACCTACATGTAATTTTATATTTCAATATTACCCTCCAAATGGACTAAATCCAAAACTTGAAAAAATATTCCCTTCAAGATGTTGCCAAATAGAGTGCTCAAAATCCGTCACCGACGAAAGTTAAAATTTTCAACTTCGACAATATTCTTCCAAATCAATCATCAATACTTAGCTTCTTTGAAGTTATTGGTGAAATAAGAATGACTATTAGCAGAGCGATCTGAGCCCCAACTGACATAGTTTCTTCAGAAGAGAACTCTTCCTCTGTTTAACTTGGAAAAAATACAAAAATATGACATTCTCTGGAAATTTTGAAAGCTCAAGGGTACTCCAAACATTGCGGAGGTAATCTATATAGATTTTAAGATAGTTCAAGTACATATAGGGTAACTTTTATTTGCGGTATTCCGCGAGAAAATTGCAGAAGAGATACAATTTTTGTCAAGTGTGACATTTCGTTACCACCTATGGGTTGGAGCATGAGAAAATCTCACCAGGGTAATTAAGGATTGATGGCACAGAGTAAGTGATTGGCATATGATGATCGTTGAGGGTTATTAAGGAAGTTGCGCGACTTTTATATGTATTAAAATAATATCGGGTGCGAGACTATTAGTGAGAAAAGCAGTCTATCTGCTGCAATCGGAAGAGAATTGTATGTTTTCTACCGATTGTTGCTCAACCATAGATCTCTCTCAGACTGAACTGGACAGGTGTGGTTATTCAGAATTTCAAGATTAATCGAATAATCAGTTGATCAGATGAATGCAGACCGAAATTGGAATTGATAGACATTCCTCAAACAACGGAGTATGGAACCTACTATACTAGGTTGACAGTTTCAATTCTCAAAGATGCGTAATAGTCAACTTTGATACAAAGGCACGATCTTCGCACTCTGATAAATAGTATTTGAGGTCCCGAGGCAGAGACGAGGGTCAAAATGTTCTTCAGGGTTATCATATTTTGCGGTCATGTATTGAAATGAAACTTGGGCCAGGAGTAGAAAATTTATGTAATAAAGACCATTTTCACGCACGGCCTGCCAAAAATTGGATTATAAGCAGATTGTTTTCTGGTCAATTGTGATATGCTAGCTGATCATCTGTGCGTGAAACTCACTTTCTCTAGAGACTCTGAGCGATTTGTGGCTAGACGATTGAGAGACCTCCTCAGTCATAAGAAGATTCGAGAAGTAGCTTTCCACGAGTCACTTAAGGCCAGAAAATTGATCAAAAAGTCGTTTCCAGAGTTGATCTAGAATTTTAGCAACCTTAGTATTCGTGCGCACATCAACTGCCTTCTCTCTCAAAAAGCGCATTATCAGCAATATCATTGGTTTCACAACAGTAACCGGAACAAAAATGAATCTCGTGAGTCAGCGCTATGACCACGTTGGTTGGTGGTGGCAGTGGTGAAACGCATTACATTTCATAAAAGCTTGTTCAGATACTCGAGAGATAGCTGTTGGAGCATCTCGGATGTACAGAGTATGTATAAGTACGGGGCGGTCGCGCGTGCCCGGAATGTGGCTATCTCATAGCCGAGAGAGAGAGAGAGAAAGAAAGAGCGCAGAGATGCGAGATAAAACAAATAGCCAGTTAGCGATGAACTCGAAACTATTATTTATTGCCACGATCGCGAGTTCAGGGGGTGCGAGCACAGCTCATACTCACGTTCCATCGTGTTCGCCAAAGCTAACCAGCAGACTCAGCAACTTGGCGATATGTACAAGGCAAAAGGCGAGAGAGGCGGGTTTTTTTGTACAGGGTTAAAGAGCGATACGAGCCAGATCAAAAGCACGATTCTGAGACACTGGCTCGATCACGCAGAGCTGCTAATACGATCAGAGCTCGATATACTCGTGAGCTGTGGTATCGCTTGAGCACGCAGCTGAGCTTGCGCTATATGTAGTGTCTTGACTTGAAGATTATCGTGGATGCAAGTGCGAACCCAAGAGTAAATAAGCACCTGATGATGCTGTTGACAATGACTCATCACACGATTAGTGCGTAGCTGTAGGTGAAGAAGGTGTACCCTAGTTGTCCCCACATGCCGATCTTAGAAATGGGCACTCGTTGACCTTACCACAAATTTTTATCATCTGTACTATGTTAAATTATGAGGAAATGAGTAGCTCAGATTCGCCTCGATTTGTTTTTGCGTTCCTCGGAAAATTTAGAATGATATTTTCATTTTTCGTGTTTGTATAGCTGAGAAATCGCCGAGAAAATTGTGTTCCGTGAAACCGGTATCAAATTTTTTTGGTCGAACCAATCTCAATATCCCGAGCAATATCCCCTAGTGCATTTGATTCCTTGTGTCAAGACCTTAAAGATTGAGTTGAAGATACTCTTTTTGAAGTTGCAAACCTCGGATTTGAACAATCTTATGTACAAAATACGAAGAAGACTGCCAAAACAAGAAGGTTAAAATCGGAGTGTGCCCATCCCCGTGTGAAAAAATCACGTTTGGGGCAAATTTGGGAGAAGTCTTCTTTGGGTCAAGTTTGGCCGCCAAACTCAACCCATGAGACTGAGCCAAATTTGAGCCATCAGTCCTCAAAAAGGTTTTCATGTGCGGGAGAAGTTTGGCATGAAGTTTAGCCAAACTTAGCACAACTTTGGGCGAAGTTTCGGAAAACTATAGGGTCTGATCAGGAAATTTGGGAAGCCTGTGGATCAAGTTTGGGAGACCTCTATCCAAAGTTTGCCTTAGATTTGGGTGAAGAAATGCCAAACTTTTCCCAAACAAACGCCTACCAGCATGCACTCCACGCGGGGGTTTTTGACAACCCTTGAAAACAGCTCTCGCGATGCGGTGCAATTCGTAACCGCAAAAATTGAGTCGAAAATAGGGGAAAACCCGGGTCTAACGACGTGCAACTTATCACCACGGCTGCTCATCGACGCAAGTTTCATCATGCAGAGTTGAGCCCAGAATACTCTGCTTATTGTCTGCAACAAATAAAATTCACCTCAAAGTACCGCGTCGACGGTAAATAAGGAGAGGTATTTCCCACACAGCATGGAAATATTTCAAAGAACGATTCAGAGAAATATTTCATTGCAATCTCCCGGAAATACTGCAGGGATATTGCAGCTGTAGATATTTCAAAATGTTCCGTGGCAATATTCCAGAGAAAGCTTCCCGGAAGCTCCCATAAATATTTCAAAGAATCTTACACTCAATCTTACAGTAACCTTGCACTGAAATATTTCTGAAAGATTCAGGCAAGCTTTCTGAAAGATTTCTTGAAACAATTCACTGAAATATTTCTGAAAGATTTTCGAAAGCTTTCTGAAAGATATCAGTGCAATATTTTGGGGAGAACTTTTGGAAGAGTTACGAAAGCCTCTTGTAAGGTTCCACTGCTATGGGGGAATCTCCTAGAAATGTTTCACCGATATTGAGTATACTATTTCATCAGGACGAGGCCCCAAAACTTTCTGGAAGGGTTTGCTAGCTTCTACCAAGGGCTACATTTTGAGACCAGTTTCAAATAATATCGTGCTTGCAGTTCTTTTAAGCTGGGAAATCTTCAAAAATTCTATGATGGATTTTCAAAACTCACCGCGTTCTGATACTCTATATGGAGCCCTTTGTGGCTGTGAGTTATCCTTCCAACTCACGATATGAAACGTACCACTTTGAATTAAGCTTGGAAAATCAATTTGATTCTGGTTTTCATTGAACCAAAAGATTTCGGGAACATTTCAAGGAGTTCCTCTATAAGTAACCTCTCTGCCACTCAATTCACCTAATGAAGTTGAGAAGTTTCTGAATACCTTTTGAAAGATTCCAAAAATATTTCTAGGAATTATTCTACCGGTAATATTTCAGAAACATTGCACTGAAATGTTGTTGAAAGCTTCACGAAAGCTTCTTGAAATATTTCAATGCAATATTCTCAGGACGAATTTCCGCGAAATTTTTGTACGATATTGAGATCAATGAAATATTTCATTGCAATCTCCCGGGAATCTTTGCAGGAGATACACTACCGCTTATAAATTCGTGAACGGTGAACGCACGTTCCGCCTCATTTCGAGAAGCGATATCTCAGACTCTATGCATCGTAGGACAATTCTGAAAAAAGCATCTTAAAGAACAGAGAAAATTCTAACTTTTTAGTGGTTTCGATGATCTCTATCGTTCTTCTCGGAGGTACTAGATGCTGGCCAAAAATGAGAAATCTACGGAAATTTTCACTTTCATTGATACACCTGCAGTTTTGCTGCAAATAAAGATACGGCAATTCTGCAAACGGCATCTTGTAGAGCAGAAAAAATTCTATGTGTAACCATTTTTTGTTTTTTTTCCGTTATGCATGTGAGAGCATACCAGCTGTCAAAACACCCGAAATGATAGTTTTTCACCGGAATCGGCATGGAAATCGGCAAAAACCATCATTTTAGGTGTTTTGACAGCTCGTACGTTCTCGCACGTGGAACCTGAAAAATAATCAAAAGATAGCTACACATAGCATTTTTTCTGCTCTACAAGATGCCGTTTGCAGAATTGCCGTCTTTTTATTTGCAGCAAAACTGCAGGTGTATCAATGGAAGTGAAAATTTCCGTAGATTTCTCATTTTTGGCCAGCATCTAGTACCTTTGAAAAGAACGATAGAGATCATCGAAACCACTGAAATGTTAGCATTTTTTCTGTTCTTCAAGATGGTTTTTTCAGAATTGTCCTGCGATGCATAGAGTCTGAGATATCGCTTCTCGAAATAAGGCGGAACGTGCGTTCACCGTTCACGAATTTATGAGCGGTAGTGTATTTCAAAATGTTCCGTGGCAATATTTCAGAGAAAGCTTCCCGGAAGCTCCCGTAAATATTCCAAAGAAACTCACACTCAATCTTTCAGTAACCTTGCACTGAAATATATTTCTGAAAGATTCATGAAAGCTTTCTGAAAGATTTCTTGAAACAATTCACTGAAATATTTCTGAAAGATTTACAAAAGCTTTGTGAAACATGTCAGTGTCATATTTCGAGGAGAACTTTTGGAAGAGTTACGAAAGCCTCTTGTAAGGTTTCACTGCTATGGGGAGAATCTCCTGGGAATGTTTCACCGATATTGAGTATAATATTTCATCAGAGTAAGGCCCCAAAATTTTCTATAGCAGTAGTATACTCGATTCTCTCACGAATAGTTTCTTCACCTTCTCCTCTCCACAAGTAGAAGTATTTGAGGTAAGCGTGTCTTGAATATCTTGAGAACCCATAATCGGGTATCGAGAGTATTTCACTCAGGGATGAGCAAGAGCTGTGATATAAGTCAAGTGAAAACTGAACGCTGGCTTACTATCGAACCAACAGCGACAGTACATATGGCTCAAGACAGTCGTACCTTGAATTACTTTCATATCCATGATGGATTTTCCATGGACATCTACATTAATGAGGTATCCTATACGTTGTCAGAGATTTCTTCAATCTGCCCTCGATATTGTTGTAAGCTCTGTGATAGTTTGTAGCACATTATCTGTGTAGTTCTGATATGCTAGAGAACTTTTCATCTTCTTCGAAGTAGCTTCACTGTCTTTCATGGTCGAATTTTTCTTGCTTGTAGCACACGGCAATTATGTGCATGATCGATTCAATCTCTTCTGAGTATTGACGGAAACATCTTGCGCACGCTTTCATGGAATCAACCTAATGTATTTCGATGATAGAGAACGGAAATTCCTCTCATATATAGTTTTGAATCGGTTTCATTGAACACTGTCCTATTCGCACTTATGTATGCATGTCACCTCGCTGCGAGACTTCGAGCCTGAGCCATTTTTTATGACCACTTATTGATGTGTGGGGTGAGGTCACTCCGTTCGCAGGCAGGGAATCTATTGGGAATTTTATGAATCAATAGGACTTCCTCATTTGTTGTCTGAGTCAGTCCTCCATTTAATTATAATAGTACGTCTTCAATCTATTGGGTAAATTTGGGATCCGAAGTGTCATAGGGATTTTTCACTCATCTTATGAATTCTCGGGGGGACAAGGACTCAACATTCGAGAGTTCCAGTCAACTGGGAAACTTTCACTGAAATAATCTAATAATATTCCTCGAAATCTTGCAGGAATATTTCAGTTGAATAACCCATTGCAATTTTACTGTATTTATGATATCCCGTTGCGACTTTTTCCAGAAACTTCCTCGAAGTATCACTGGGAACATTCCAGTAATCTTTCAGGAACATTTCAGTAATCTTTCAAGAACATTCCAGTGAAATATTCCAATGGAACCTTCCTGAAATATTCCATTCAAGACTCCATTGATAGAGGTTTTCAATGGATCTTCCGGGAATCTTTCACTGAAATCTTGCAGAAACCTTTCAGAAATCTTGCAGAAACATTTCAGTGAAATATTTTAATGAAATCCTCCTGAAATCTTCCCGAGGTATTCCCGGCAATCTTTCATGAAACCTTTCAGAAAGCTCTCTGAAGTGGGACATATCTTTATTGAGGGAAGCTATCAATGAAAGCTTCCTGAAAGATTCCCGGGGTTTGATGAAAGCTTTCAGAAAGCTTCCTAAAATATCCTCATGCTGTGTGGGTTGTAAAAAACAGAAACAGACTCGGAAATTCCAGTATGAGGAAACGATTTAGGTTAAAAAGACACTGCGGTGTATATTTCCAAAATATTTATGAATGAAAAAACCTGGGATACTCATCTGAACAAGAGCAGTTTGAGTCATGCCATCACCGAACTTCTGTCCGCGCCGAGGTTACTCTCTCCACCTGCTAATTCATTGAATTTTCGTCATGAATTTCTCGAGTGGAAAACTTGCTCTAGTTGGCATCAGCCGCTGTTGAATAATGTCACAGGTTACGCTTTGACAACGTTGTTGTCAAATCCACACGATAAATTCATGGCAAAAATTCAATGAATTTGCAGGTGAAGAGAGCAACCTCGGCGAGGACAGAAGTTCGGTGATGGCTTGACTCCAGCTGCTCTTGTTCAGATGAGTATCCCAGGTTTTTTCATTCAGAAATATCTTGAAAATATACACCGCAGTGTCTTTTTAACCTCAATCGTTTCCTGATACAGGAATTTCCGAGTCTGTTTCTGTTTCTTACAAATACCTCTCCTTATTTACCGTCGACGCGATACTTTGAGGTGAATTTTGTTTGTTGCAGGCAAAAAGCAGAATATCTTCGGCTCAACTCTGCATGAATGAAGCTTGCACTGATGAGGAGCCGTGGTGATAAGTTGCACGTCGTTAGACCCGGGTTTTCCCCTATTTTCGATGCAATTTTCGCGGGCACGAATTGCGCCACATCGCGAGAGCTGTTTTCAAGGGTTGTCGAAAACCCCCGCGTGGAGTACATGCTGGTAGGCGTTTGTTTGGGAAAAGTTTGGCATTTCTTCACCCAAATCTAAGGCAAACTTTGGATAGAGGTCTCCCAAACTTGATCCACAGGCTTCCCAAATTTCCTGATCAGACCCTATAGTTTTCCGAAACTTCGCCCAAAGTTGTGCTAAGTTTGGCTAAACTTCATGCCAAACTTCTCCCGCACATGAAAACCTTTTTGAGGGCTGATGGCTCAAGTTTGGCTCAGTCTCACGGCTGGAGCTTGATGGCCAAACTTGACCTAAAGAAAACTTCTCCCAAACTTGATTTTTCTACACGGGTCAGCATGATCCCATACGTGGTTATCTCGGAAGGGCGTGCAGGATAACTTTTTTCACCACTCAGAACGTGTTCATCACGTCAAAATAGGTCGGGTATAGTATTTTGGACCGGAGCTGCATGCAAAATTACCCGTCTCTACATTGATCTTGAACCGAAATTATGATTTGCAGCTCATGGTGTCACGATTTTTCGAACATCATTTTGCCGGAAGAGACTCAGCATTACGGACTACATATAGCGCCGGATACTGATCCATAAACCACCGGGGCACTGCGGGCTTATTATGCCTATCATCGAACTTTCTATAATCAACACCGCGGAATTTTGTGACGCTCCAACTATTGTGGTAAACTTTTGGCACATTGTCTGCCTTTTGAAAATCTTCTGAGGAAATGTTATGAAACAATTATATTGATGAGCTACAGAAACTTGAGAATCAGTATATAGGCCAGTAAGTGGAACATTGGTTTTTGAAAAAAATAGTAGTAGATGTTTCTACTTTTTTTCTGGTGTAGGATACCATATAGAATACTAAAACATGAAGTGGAACAATTTTTGGCCATGGCAAAAAATTACAACAACAAAATAGTCAAAATTTAAGCATTTTTTTCACTATTTTACGTGCAGTGATTCTGGAATACATATTACATCGTTTAAGCCTCAACCATGTTGTAGCTGGTTCAATTCTCTACAGATTGAAAAAAAATCATCTCTCTATCGTTTTTCCAACCCCCGGTGTTTAGCAACAAAGAAAGAGTTGAGTCGAATTCCACCCTTACCTGTAACTCGACGGAAAATACACGAATCATCCTATAAGTCGTAGAATATATGTATTTAATGTTCCACAATATCGATACCAAATTTCACGGAAATCGGTCCATTAACAACGGAGCACTTTCAAATTGTTTATAAGAATTAGTCGATTTTGCCATGACTACCAAAACGCTCCATGACCAGATTTGGAGAGATTCAGAATCAGGAACCATTCTGGAACCTTCAACAGCAATAATCAACCATAACGTCAATTTTTTATTGATCGTGCTCAGCCCTAGGTGCAATTGTTTATAACTTTCGGATTTTCGACATTTTATTTTGCGCACAGGGCCTCGGAAAGTCAACGAAACGGGGAAATTTTTTTTGATTCTTGTAGATCTATTTTTTTTCTAAATTTTAAAGGAAGAAACGTTATCCTAGCACGTTCTGGGCTGGAGTTACGTTTATTATTATTTTTTTTAATCATTGTTCCTAAACAATTGGACCTGGAAGGCTGTCTCTTGGGGAAAATATGAAGAAGACCCGAAACTTTTATAAAAATATTATTGGAACTACGTACCTGGGCCCTTCTCGTCATTGTTGTTGTTAGAAGTTGTTGTAGATTTTGGCTATATCCGAACCCGGCTAGTGGCGGCGGAATGTGGGTACTCTCTCTCGGCGCCGCGCGGCCCCGCAGAAAACGAAGCGCGCTCTTCAAAGTTGAGCGCGCTGGAAAATTTTGCAATATCTCGGCTTCTACCCAACCTTTTCCTGTCATTCTTTTTTTTGAAAGGGGTAGCTTGTCGGAAAAAACGTAATGGCGTATGTTTCAGGAGGATTGGCTGGATTTTTGTATGTATACAAATATAGACATCTCGAGTCAAAATTTTACCTTTACGTTTTTGGTCCGTTTTGGTGTTAGAAAGTCTTCCAAGGCGTTTATACTTCATGAATAGTTCACAGAAAGTTGTTGTTGAATCATGAGACAACTTTTATTTTTTTTCGTCTCATTTGAAAAAATGAAATTTTGAAATTTCTTCCCATGATCCGAAAATTTTGCGAGATAGTTCAGTAATAGTTGAGTTGAAATATCAGGATGTAGATATATTTTCATTGTCTTTATGGACTTTACTGATGAATACTTATGACCAGATACAATTGCTATAAATATTATTCACCTGTTGAAGTCGACTCATCGTGCCTACGAAAATCAGTAGATGTACTCTTGTCCTCAGACTGAATCGCAACTTGGGTAGATTCATCTTGAAGTTGGGAATCGTTCAAGATTTCTGCAGTATCCTGATCAACATTACAGTTGAGTTTTTACAAAGATCTGTGCACGGAAGAGCTTTACCAAGTGCGCACACACAGCTACAACGTTTGAAGTTACATCCATCTGGTTCGAAACAAATCTGTTTTCAATCATTAGAAGACTGGATTGAGCGAAAATTCTCTGGCACGTTATTCATCATGTATGAATGTTTTTTTCATTATATTGCGTCAACATCATCAGGCTCAAAATATGAAGACGTATATAAACTTTCAAGGATCACGGGAAACGAGCTGTATTCGCTCCGAGATTCAGCGGAGCGCCACGTAGTGGCTGACTTTGGAAGTACAACTGGCGTACTGCTAGGGTGACGCCATGCTGCGCCATGCCAATGACGATATTGAGCGTGCACAGCGAGGCACAGCATAGGCGCAGACGGGGTTTTCGTGAATTTAGGAGAAAACCGTAGCTTGAACCTGCTAACAGTAAGCGACAAAGTTGTTGGAAATTTAATTACGAAGATTTTGAGCTGTTCTGGATATCAATCAGAGCAATATTGAAAGATTCACGGAGCTCGAAAGAATGGATGCGAGCCCGCGGCTTGAGTAGCGGCTGCACTGCAACGCCTATGCTAAAAGCACGCCAAATCTCGAAATCGCCTCAACTAGCTCAAATTTGCTCGGATTTAGGCTCACGACCACTCAAACTCTTCGTTTTTACAAGTTCTACAACTTTCTCGCTTATTGTTGCCACATTTGAGCGATGGTTTTCGAGTTTGGCCCTCACGAAGATTCGCCGTCTGCTGCACAGTACGCCAGTTGTAGTGAATGCGTTGGCCACGGGTCGCGCACAATCGCCCGTTTTGAATTTCAAAAGCGCGCGTCTCGGAGCGAATACCGCAGTGGTACAGTGGTGATCATGTGTGAACGAGCGCTTCACCGCGCATTTATGAGATTCGACGCCCCCTACGCACATTCAACTGTGATAATTGTAAAAGCCCCGCTCTCTTCAACGTGATAAAAAGTGACGAATCCCCAAACCCCCCTCCCCCAATCTGTATCACGTAATATATGAACGGCCCCTGAGAGCAGAAGACGGATGACAATATAGTCATTGTTGTATCTCTCATACTCTCATCCCCTGTACGAGTTCAGCGGATGCAAGTAGATGAAATTCATTGGTGCACCATCAGTAATTATATTCGCAATTACGAGATGGGTCGACTGAAGCTTCCAAATGACCATGTCGATCGGTCTGAAAATACACAAGCAAATGTTGCTATGTTCCATGCAATTACGAGCCGTAACATCAAAAAGCTTCGGAAAGCTTTGGTTGCAGGAGCCAAACCAACGAAAGTGAACCAACGTGGCCACTGTCCATTGCACTTGGCCCTTCATCAGATATTAAGTTATGGTCCCACTCAGCGATTGGTGAGTTGAAACTGAAAAAATCTCTGGTCCGTCAGAAGGAGCTCTTACATTAGCTCCAAAATTATACCTACTAGTTGTATGACCCTATTCATCTTCAAATGAATCAGCCATCCGCTCAAAACCAAATAAGTCTTAGTCTTCACCTACCGAAAGCTATCAAACATTCATCATCCCAGAGCGATGAGTATCCATGAATCTTTGGATGCTCTGAAACTATTACCATAGAAAAGACTCAAATTTAGACATATTATAGAATGTGTTGAAGAAATGTGAACATTTTGGAAGTCTTATGACATACATGCAGTTGTGAGAATCTGAATTTGGAATATATATTGGTATGCAGTATGCATCGAAAACAAACTTGGTTGTGACACAGATAACACTTGTCGAACAGCGACAGAATTTGCATGCACAATAACTCTTGTCAAACAGTATTAATGTGCCTCTGGTTCTTCAACTCAATCAAATTTTTTGGATGCAATAAGAAGATACATACCCAGTACAGTACTAAGCTTTCCCTCAAGTGAGCCACTTGGTTCATTAATGACGACAGTGAATCAAACTCAAACATTACATCTTGATCATGCCATCCAATTCGTATACAACTACTTTTTTGCAAACATTAACCATTAACTCTCAACAGTTTCGAAACATTGTATATATTTCCAAGTTAGATAGCTTGGAGTTCGAAAAGAAGATGGGTACTAAAGAAAGGAAATACTTGTACTTATCATGACTTTGAATATGCTGCTAAGAGATCAGGAAGATGCTTTCGCATTGCAATATGTGCAACTCGTTACCACACATGTTATAGTCAACGGGTGACAATTTCCTTTCATTGATTTTCTCATTAATGATAGATGAAATATATCTGCATATGACCTTGAGGCACATCTATGAGAAACTCACCCTACCTGCCCTGTGTGTGTGCGTGCCGCGCGCGTGTGAGTGTATGTATGTGTGAAGCTTAATGGGGTGGGTTGTGTTCTGTCAAACTTTCTCCTCTATCGTTCACCTTCATCAACTTTCATCATCCAAAGATGAGACAAGTGATCAGCCAGCTGCTCCTCCTCAGTCATACCTGGTTTATAGATTTGGAGGTGATACGGCTGAGATCTCATTTCTTTTTGAAATGAGAGATTTTGAAATTTCTTCTCCCAACACAAGGTCGTCACAAAAGTTTGTTCGGTCCATGAAATTCCTTTAAACATGGTCACATTGAAGTTTTCGGTGGAGATTTTGATTCATTCACAAAAATTCCATATTTATCATATTCCAACGTGCAACACAAAGATTCGGTATCGAACACTTGGTGAAGAATGCTGCAAAGTTATCCTCTCAAGTCGTGGAAAGTTGGGTGAACTTTCCGAAGAGGAAGATACTAGGGAAGAATTAATATTGAACAAAACATCATCATATGTTTTAGCTATTCTTCTGAGGGAGCTGTAACAGAAAATTCGTGGCATGTAAACTCGAGGTTTTTTGGGGTATCTGTCGTTTGGGTGACGCAGAATCTCAGTCGTTTGGTGTGAAGATATGTTTAGAATTGAATTCTCGGTGAAAATTTTGATTGAATAAAAGTCATCACTCAAATCATCCTTTACGAATTTAAACTAATTTCGGTATCAACCGATAGATTCAGTATGCCGAAAAAGTATCTCTTTAGGTCATTGAGAGTTAGAAGGATCAGTTGTAGAGAAAAATAGTGGGTAGAAATATATACAGTAGAACTCGGTTATAACGAGCTTCAAGGGACCAGCAAAATTCGCTCGTTATAACCGATGCTCGTTATAACCGATGCTCGTTATAACCGAGGTTGACTCAAAATGGTTGGATCTACGTGTATATAGTGTAAATAAGTGATAAATTGATCATCTTACATTAGAGAATGTCATTCAATCGAGTTTCACTCCAAAAATGGGCTTTCGAAGTTACACACAGAAAAGATATGAGAAAAGTATACTTGGATGTGTACATAGATATAGATTCGCTGTCAGAAAGATGAGTTAAAAAATGGCAAGCCGATGCAAAAATAGTATATTATGATACGAGGGCGCAAACGATGGTTTTCGCACTTCGAGTGACTTTTTTAGGCCCGAGCCGCAAGCAAGGGTCTAAACAGTCATGAGAGAGCGGAAACCGTTGCGCCAGCGTATGTTTTTTGATCTTCTGTGAGCAAATGAAAAGCGACAAACAGTGTGCAAATGACTCATTTGCGCACAGACGATCAAAAATGCGATATTGAACACTTCATCCCACCTCTATCATAATCACGATCTACAAGATTGTATCTTTCTCAAAATCAGTGATCAAAGTTTGTTTCTTGGCTCGAAGATAGTGTTTATGAACAATGTTTTTCAACTTTCAATTGTGGTGTCAAAGTTCATCATAACTATTTCCATTAATTAGATAAAAGTTGTTCGAATCGTCAAGATTGTTGATTTCGTTGACCTGCTCACATCGTAGATCTTACAAAACTCAGCATTGTTCCCTTCTTTCAGCGCAAAAGCTTTCCTTTCATCGGTTTTTATGTCACTTGCATCAATTTTACTGATTTCATTATGATGATACCTGTTTACAGATAGTGCCAAGCTCTCAAATTCACCATCACGTAGCGTTGAAATCATATCTGCTCGCTATAGCAGAGGTCCAAATCAAAATTTGAGCAGAATTTTTGCTCGTTACAACCGAGGTCTCGTTATAACCGAGCTCGTTATAACCGAGGCTGATTCCATTGACTTAGTACACAAACCAACCAAATTTTCAAAATTTGCTCGTTATAACCGAGTTCTCGTTATAACCGAGCTCGTTATAACCGAGTTTTACTGTATTTAAAAATATTTCCCTTTATTTCTAGTAATTTCTGTGGGGAAGGGTTATAGAGGGATGATGGGCATCAAAACTAAGGTTTTCTTCTTAATACCTATCGTTTGGAGACGAAACTTGGATCAGTTGGTTTGAAGATGATAAGAATGGAGTTTTTAGTGGAATTTTCAATTTTTTCAAGGAATTGAGGTCTGTAGAGATTGATTGAGATACCGGCATTAACCAGTCGATGGATTCATCCGAAAAAATCAAAGTTCAGCCGACCCGAATACCAGTAAAGCCAAGGCGGAAAAGAATTTTTTTGATTAAGGCCATGCGGGAGCCGTGCAAGCAGAATTTTGTTCTCATTTTACTCAAATTCTCTTGCGATTTGGGCTAAACGATGAGAAGACGCACATTTCTTATCATCTAACTTGAATGCGTGTTCTCGTCGTTTAGCCCAAATCGCAAGAGAATTTGAGTAAAATGGGAACAAAAATGCGCTCATTTTACAGGTTAGGAGGTACCAGCGGTCCAGTTGTTCCCTTCTTTTGACTACACTCTAATAATTTAAACTGAACAGCGAGTTGTACAGTATAATTCAGTCAATGACAATAACTGGACAAATCATTTAAACTTTTGTCTCATCGAAATTTTAACATGAAATGTAAATAAAACTCTACGGCAGTGTTGCACGGCTCCCGCATAGCCTTAAAGACACGAAATTCTAGCGATTTTACCTTAAAAAACCTCTGAATTAAATACGGCTTGGAGATGAATGCAGCCTAGTCACTGGCCTCAGCTTCGAATGATTCCTTGCGATTTCTACAAAGGTAGAAGTTAGATCAGATTGAGGGTAGAAAAGAAAACGTTTACAATAGGAAATACACACGCGCGCGCGCGCTTGCGAAGTGAGAAAGATGAGTCTCTCACAGGTTTAGGAGGATATTGGAAAAAAAGTGTTCCCTACAATCGATAGATGTTTGTCAGATTAATATTGGTTGATAGTGGTTAAAGGAATTATCGAATGAAATAGAACATTGAACGGAAAATTTGCTGTGATAAAAACAACCCTTCCTTCTCAGGGAGAGAACGGACGATCGTGTCAGCAAACTTTTTGGTTTCAAGCTGATTATTTTTGATATGTGACCAATACTTTCCATCATTTGATCACATCAGTACACTCATTTTTTTGGAATATTATTAGGAATATTTCCTGACGAGCTAATTGTATTATGTGAACAACTATTTCGATAAGTCGAGTTCTACTTTTTTTGCTAGATAATGCAAGTATATAATTCTTTTTGCATTTTTTTCGATCGTGAGTAATTGTGCATTTGCCTCGTAACAATATTCTCACACTTGTATGAGAGATGAGACATCTTTGAGATGTTGTACAAAGGGTATAATCAAAATGAAACTTTTATGATAGATAATCTTCGTCCTTAATGTGTTAAAATCCACTCACTATTATAATTGGAATGGTCTTCGGGACCGTGATCTACAAATGAAATAAAGAATAAAAATAGAATAATTGGAATGAATTTCTTCTTCATTTGAAGATTTTCCATGATACAAAAACATCCTATAGGAATGAACTCTGACAGAGGGCATTTGATTTTTACCAAGATTCTTCTCGAGAGCCGTATTTTTAATTTTTCATCGTTAATAATGCCCAGCCACGAGCAATGCGGAATCATACAACCGCCATCCGCTTGATTTTTGTCTTACTTCAGTACACAACACAATTCTAATGGGTATAACTGTGATTGCCGGACTTTTCTCGAATATGCTGCATAGTTTCGGGTAATCACATTGTTAATAATATTCGAATCCAATTTTTATTTAAATTTGTTTCGCAATCAGCCTAGAATTTAAAATCGATCACAGATTTTTGAGATTTTGGTACATTTTCATATGAGACAATCAGAATAAATTGTTTTTTCATTCGATTATATGATTTTGTTGAGTTGTTCACTCTATATAATACGCACTAATTCACCGTGTTCGGTCGACTGCTGGCAACTCTTTTAAACGAGTTGAAAAGTACACCGGGTTTTTCCGATACTTACCTCGAAGAGTTGGATCAGCAGATTAGAGCGAGGAGAGTTTATTATACGCGACGCAAGAAAATGTAGGGCCGGGTTCTTTTCAGCGTGAATGAATTTTCGCTTCTGAGATTCGCGGCCTAGGTCGATTCAACGATCTTTATTAGTGTACTGGATCAAATTCATAGTATTTTAGAATCCTGTTCGCGTCAGATACACACTTATCACAGATAACTTACAAACGTTTTTCGATTATCCCCATAGGCTCGGTGTAAAGGTCATTATGACGGTGACAACCATTTGAGCAACATCAGTTACCAGAGAATTGCCAGCGATTTTAAGGATGATGAGAGCACCACTGATGATGACAGCGATGCCAGTGATGATTGTAGCGATTTCGGACATTGGAAAGATTATGGCAGCCAGTACAGAGATAATAGTTGTCGTTACCGAAGATCTGATAGTGCGAAAATCGCTAAGGTCTTGCAAGCAGAAAAAGCGCAAGTAAGTTTCTGTTTCGATATAGAAATTGATGTTGTCTTTTACTCCCGATATTATTCAACGTCAAGAAGATATTTTCCCGAGAAAAAAGATAATTCCTGTGTATTCTGAGGCTGCAATTAATGTTGCCATCCAGGAAATACGGAAAGACTCAAATTTTCTCCCTCCATTCTCAAATCTAAACACCCTCAACTTGTTTGACCGTAAGGGACTGCAACTTTGGTCATTTTGTAGCTCATTTTAAATACTCTCGAGGCTTCACTCACACTTATTGTTGCCAACGGGTTATATCTTAGTTAAATCGGTTCGAAACGAACCAAGTTTTCACAAATGTTCATATTTGAATTATTGTCGCTCGAAGTGGAATCATAGAGTCGTAATGGAAGCGGCGCTTCGTATAGCAATCGTCAATATCTCATGCTTTTTGGGAATATAAAATATTCAAAAACTGCCAGCAGTTACCAATGAGATCATTGCAGGTTGTTGCTGAAATGGTTGACTTACTACTGAAGCATGGAGCCGACCCTAATTGTGAAAGTCAAGAGGGTGAAACACTACTATATCAAGTTATTCGCTTTAAAAGTGATCGTACCAATATTTACGCGCTCGAATCTGCAACGAAACTCATCGATCTTTTCTTCTCATACGGCGTTTGCTGGAGTTATAGTAGCAAGAATCCCAGATTTGATCCTTTTCGTTTGGCATTGAAGAAGAGAAATTGGCAAGCTCTACGTCTTTTTGTTGACTACGATTACCAGTTGAACATGAACAAGGCCAAATTGTTTCGAATCCCTTCATGGAATGCAGTTTTAAAGGTGGACGTGTTCGAGATTCTCGCTCGAGCCGGCTTTATCGATGTCAATACCAAAGACAGAGATGGTTTGACAGCATTTTACACAGTCATCTTGTGCGATGAATTATTTTCCATGGATAGAGTTAAAATGATGCTGGATCTTGGAGGTAAAATCAATAGAATAGACCACCGTCGAAATGGCTCTCTCATGTATTTAGCCGCTGATAGAGGACAACTTGAAATCCATGAATACAATGAGCTCATCCGTTCTCTAGTAACGCATGGTGGTGATTTATTGAAGCATTACAAGAGCAACAAACCTACACCCATGGCCTTGATCCTAAGATATGCTCCTTGGGATCTGGTAGAATGGTGTCTGGATCGAATATTTGAAAGTGGCAAGACGATGGAAGAAGTTGAAGCAATCAATCCTTTGTCTGAGGCGATTGGCGGTCATCGCGGCCTTCTCGAAAAACTCATCGTCAAAGGTTTTGATGTTGACCGAAAAGAGGCAAATACACAGTCATCAGCTTTGAGTTATGCTGTCGACAGATACGCTTCCTACGACGATGTAAAAACTTTATTGGAATGGGGTGCCAATGTAAACAGTGCCAATAAAATGGGAAACACATCGTTACATGAATCATGTGAAACGTGGTATGAGGGTGCAGAAGATCGCACTGAGTTACTTCTCATGTATGGTGCCGATATCAATAGCAGGAATTCGAAGTGGAAACTGCCTTTTGACATATTGATGGCTCCCGATTATTACAACCCAAATACTCAAAATCAGATGGCTAAATGCCTGGTCAGACAAATTGTTCTAGAACAAAGCCAGAAGCATGCGGTTGATCCCTCCAATATGTATTATGTGAGGAAACAATTTTCCAAATACTACTCCGAGTGCCACAATGAAATCTCTGTCACTCGATCATCATTCTTCCTTGATCGTTTTACGTACTACGATTTACTCACGGATGATAATTTGCACCGCTACGTCTGCAATGGCTCCACTTATCAAGCACTATGCAACCAAAATTTGTCACAACTATTTCCAATATTTGGTAGAAGAATGATCGATCGCTTTCAAAAAGCGCGCGATGAATTCATTTTCATTTTGAGAGCCAAAAAAACATTACAGCGAATACTTAGTCCAGATCTCAATGTTTTGCATCCCATTTATGATTATATTATGCTCCATCTCTCTCGTGTAGATAGATATAACTTGGGTAAGGTTTCATACCCAGAGTCAAACTTCTTGAATTAATTGCGAGAAAGTGTTCACGACAACCGTACTACCAAAACTCATCCCCGAGACGGAGATGAAGCTATGTTGGATTGAAGATCGATTTCGTATTTCAAAAGTCATAGGAACAACTAGGTTACTTATGACCGTAGTTGAAGGAATACTATAAAGTCATCGCGAAGACGAGTGTCTCATATCTCTCTTAAAATGAATCACTGATAGCATGATGTCTGTGTTAAAACAAACCCATTGGCCTAAAAAATTTGTGTACTAATGCGAATTCACTTGATATTCATTTTTAACGTCATTTAAGCTATTGTACGAAACATTTACCTGTAACTTTTAGTTTTGATGTTTTATCATTAAGTGAGCTTTTTGAGAAATATGACCTTTTTTAAGACTGCTCGAACCTTGCTTACATGAAAAAGCTCGTGCATGAATAAAATCATCTCTGAGCTGTGTGTGAACTTGATTCAGTTCGATGTTCTTTCGGTAAGAAGTCACAATCGATTGATCAAAAATTGATCACGCAGAAGCTCACGTTACTCTCTTGCACGAGAAATCCTCACTAGAGTCGCGATGAGAATATTGTGACTCACTTACTCGGCTTGAAATGCAAACCGGGAATAATCTCTAACATAACATTTTTATGAGCCATCTTTTGTTTCAAAGCT
This sequence comes from Eretmocerus hayati, assembly GCA_029851415.1. Lineage (NCBI taxonomy): Eukaryota > Metazoa > Arthropoda > Insecta > Hymenoptera > Aphelinidae > Eretmocerus > Eretmocerus hayati. Next base: position 3,490,687 of record CM056742.1, read on the forward strand.
TCCAAATTATGGGACCTGTGTAAAAATGGAAAAAATTACATGAATAAGTGTACTGTGGAAATAAGTGATGTTTTATAAGGCTCGAGAACATTGAAAGATCAATGTTCGTGGGACCCTTCATATGTATGTTAGAAAAATTTAGTTTGAATCGACTTTTTCCTGAACTCGTAAATGTTCTATGCACTGTTTTGACGTCTTGTTTTGTTACATCCTTAAGATATTGAATTTTGAATGTAAAACGATCGTCTCTTCTGTATGTAAAACAAATACAGAATAAAAATGATCAATATTTGTATGTATGTCGACACGGGCGTTTTTTTGGAGTCCGCGGGTGGTTTGAATTTTGTCATGAATCGATGGAATCGATGAAAAATATAAGAAACTTTGAAGCGATACTGTATTTCGGCAATTCCGTCCGCGTAAGATTTTTTTCATTGACAATTACTACACCTTGAAACAATACTGTATGTGTCAACCACTTTTCCCGCATATAATTTTGTACCGCGTATAATATTGGTGTATATTTTTCGACGTAGAAACAGGATCCGACCCCAGATTTCCGCCCACGCGTGGGGATCTTTCTCAATTTTTCTACGACGATTTCAACGTGTTTTTTTTTTTTTTTTTTTTTCTAATCTCGTAAATTCAATTCTCTGGTGGGGCGCTCTCGTAATGGGCCAGAAGCATATCGATACTGTGATTGTCTACGTATTTTGACCTGCTGAACACGATGACAATGGTCTTGAATTTTTCGAGTTGCTGTCAGAAAAATCGGCCTGATCTTGCGATAAATCTCAAGTGCACTCGAATTGGACCAAAGATATTTTGCTTTCTCAAAGACAAAGGGATGTATTCGTGACAAGAGATTTTCATCCGACTTCTTCACTCAAATCCATTCCTCATTCTGAAAATCTTGACTCTCAGGGATTCTTCAGCCAAATCGTTCTTCTGACCCAGATCTTTCGATTTAAGGTCACACTTCTTCCCCCACGCCATTTTCAGCAGGGATATACGCACCCATTCATAATTAGGTAGACTGCTGGTGGCTCTCCTAAACAAATAGAAAAAGTATACTAGGTTTTTCATCGAAAACTTAGAAAGTTGGATCAGCAGATCAGACCGACGAGACTAGAGCTACGCAGGATAAAGTAGAACTGGGTTCTTCTCAGCATGGATAAGTTCTAGTTCCTCAGATTGGTCTAATAAGTTTGCTCATTACCTCAGAATCTATCCGCATTGATACATTTGTTACAAATTATACAGATATATTCCAATATTACTGATAGGCTCAGTGTGAGGGTGATTATGACAGTGACAGCGACTCGAGCGAGAGCAGCGATGAGGTCATCGACAGCGACAATAACAGCGATTCTGAGGATGATGGAAGCTGCACCGTTGACAGTAATGCCAATGATAATGGGAGCGATATTGACCCTTGGAAAGGTTATAATAGCCTCGATGATAGCGAGCACAGCGATAGTAGTTGTAGTTGCCGAAGCTATACCAGTTGTGGTCAAGGGGCGAAAACCATTATGACCTTGCAAGCAGAAAAAGTGCAGGTAGGTTCCTCCTTCGAAGCATGTAGTAGTAATTTCACTCTGTTCATACTGCTGTCTCATGTCGCTGGATTTCCTATATTTTCAAGATTGTTCTGCCATATTCTCACTAAAAATTTGGTGTCCATCTTTTCCTATCTTTTCATTCATTTAATTTCCTTCCTTAACCATACTTACCAACATTAAGAAGAATTTTGCCAAAAAGTCATGATTTTTCAGAGTATTTGGGACTCGCGATCATTACTGCCGGTTATGGCTTAAATCTTTTTTGGCATTCTCAAAATTTGACATTTCGAACCTAGATCATTCCGTAGCTCTTCTCGAGAACTCTCGATCTTTCAGTTTTTGTTGCCGGCAGGTTTTATCTTAGCTATATGTCGATTTCAAACCAACTAGGTTTTCACGCATTCTCATACTTTTTTTCAATTATTGTGGCCGAAGTAGAATCGTCAAATGTCGTGGAACTGTCGGTTTTTCTAACAACCGGCCTTTTCTCGTGCATTTCGAAATAAAATAAAATATTCATAGCATCTGCTCATGGTCATCTGTGAAATCATTGCAGGTTGTTGCTGATATGGTTGAGCTATTGCTGGAGCAAGGAGCTGACCCCAATTGTAGATGCAAGGGGGGTAAAACATTACTTTACAACGTGATACGCATCAAGAATGAACAGACCAATATTCAGGCACTCGAATCTGCATCCAAACTGGTCAATCTTTTCTTCTCATTCGGCGTCAATTGGAGCTATAGTACGAAGAAATCTAGATTCAATCCTTTTTGTTTGGCATTAAAGCGTAAAAACGATGAAGCGTTGCGCCTTTTTCTCGAGCACGGCTTCCAGCTTGACAAAATTAACGTGCCTCTTTCGATTCGTCGTTTTCGATCATGGAATCCTATCTTGGTCATGAATGTGTTCGAGGTTTTGGCTCAGGCCGGCATTTTCCCTGTGAATGTCAAGAGCAAGGAAGGTTTTACAGCTCTCTACACACTTATATGTAGTAAATTGTTCTCTATGGAGAGAGCTAAGTTCATTGTGAGTCTTGGAGCAAAAATTAATACCGTAGAAGACATTGTAGGTGGGTCTCTCATGTATTTGGCTACTCAAGATGAGTCACTAGATGACAATACATACTGCCAACTTATCCGTCTCCTTGTGACGCATGGTGGAGATTTGATAGAAAATTATGGATATGGAAGCCCACCCCCTTTATCTATGGTCATCAGTCACGGAAATTGGAATCTGGTAGAATGGTGCGTAGATCGAGCAATTGAGAGTGGCAAGACGATGGATGAGTTGAATGCAATAAATCCCCTTTCCGAAGCAATGGGCTATGAGAAAATATTTAATGGACTAATTCTCAGAGGGTTGGATGTAAATCACAAGGACTCATTTGGTAGCACAGTTCTCCATAAGGCTGATGTACAATACTCAATTACCTTACTTGAGTGGGGCGCTGATGTTAATAGTGCCAACAAGTGGGGTCACATACCTTTACATGACTCATGCAACATATGTTCAGAACCACTCACTGAGTTGCTTCTTTCATACGGTGCCGATATCAATTGCAGATCACATAGAAATGAGTTGCCTCTAGACATTGTAATGAACTCTCGTCATGGGTTTGAAACCCAGGAAAAAGTAATGAAGCGCATCGTCGCTCAAGTTGTCATACAACAAAGTGAGGGGAGACCGGTCGACGATCAGTATATGACTTACATCAGAAATAATCTGAGTGATTTCTATCACCAATGCCAGACCGAAATTGCAGTCGCTCAAACATCATCTTTTACCCATCTGCTTACATTTTATAATCTCCTTACTTCCAATAACTTGAGGTATCATTTTCGTTACGGATTTTCGTATGATCCATCTGTCAGTGACATTTTGCTGTGCCAATATCCGATTTATGGCAAACGCATGAGTGACCGTTTACTCAGAGCCCAGCAACAGAATGAGCTTTTTACGAAAGCTGAGCAATCATTGAGCCGTATACTCGGCTTCGACCACCATGCTTTTCATCTAATTTTCGACAAAATCATGCGTACCCTATCTCAACTTGACTTGTACAATTTAGGCAGAACCTAAGTGAGTATTATGTTTGAAGCATCTATGTGAATGATGCTCAATGTTGATTGGAATTTTTCGAGGTATTCATCATGTGTACTCAATACCAAGTGTTAACATGAGTTGCATTTGGTCATTTTGGTAAACTGAAGAAGTGCACCTCAAACATTTTCACAAACGAAATGTGGAATAATTCTTTGGAGCCCCCCCCCCCTCTCCCAACACACACACTTGATTCTCGAATCGCAAGTGTAAAATTTACCATTTCTATAAACTTCAATTCAATCAATCACTAATTCACGCTCGCAAGTTTTGCAGCAGTTTGGTTTGACAGTTTAACTGCTATGTCAAACCAGCATAACTAGCTCGTATAAGTATCCAACACAAGATGATGCTTGAAGACTCCGGGGAAACGAATAAAAATACATTGAGAACTTTGAGAAAGATATGCGGAGTTACATCATTTACTCGAACGAAATGTTACGTGTATTTCAAAGGAATACTTTCGTCCTCGTGAAGATGATTCAAACTTTGTTGAGCCAATCTTATAGCCTCTACAAAAATGCTGGTTGACATGGTCTCAAGGTGAAGGAAACAAATGAATGAATAGTTGCTCAATGATGGATTATTACAAATTTTGTGGAGAACAGAGAGAAGCAACGGCTCTAACGTTCTGTGGTATTTTTCGTTTATCTTCTGAATTTATTTGAGTTTCCTCTTGATTTCATTCCACACGCTAGTTTTAGCTTCCCTCAACGCTTTGTCACGGGGAATCCACGTGAAAATTCCATAAAAATCTCCTTTTGCGTTCACACGTGAACTTTTAAGAGCAGGCCATTGTCCCATCAGCTCATTCTGTAAGTGCCCAGATTGATTCCCATAATGGTCCATAATGTAATCTCAAGTGGCCTATCTGTTCACGATATTATATGTACAGTATACATACCCACCAAAAATAATGGAACATCGATACTCGCATTAAAACATCGACTGCTCAAAAACTATTGATCGTACGGCAAATTTGAAAAAAGCATCTTAAAGATCGAAAAAAATTCTAACTTTTTGTATACCTAAACAATTTTTTTCATGTATTTTTTATGTCCAGTATTCACTGTCAAAAAATGAAATTTTTCAAGTCCCGTCAATCACCTGTAATTTTTACGGGCATGGACGAATCGAAAAAAACTCAACGGGATCTTGTAGGGCTTTCCAAGACCTTCAATTTCCTTTCTTTAAAAGTTCTCTACGATGATTTTAAGCCAAACAGTCGCTCTCGGACGACAACGGTGAAATATGCGTGCTACCTGTATGGTTCCAAGGGCGTTCCGCCTTATTTTGATTCGACCTCGTTTGTGAACATGAAATATGACTTTGAAAAAATTTCAAAGGACACATTATCGACGTAAAATTGTCTGAACTTTCAGGAAATGAGGTTGAAATCGCCTTCGAATGCGCTCCTGAAGAGCTACGTTCGTTTTTCTTCATATAATTATGATTTTCCACTAAAAACAGTGTTTGAATCGAACGCAGCTCTTCAGGAGCGCATTTGCGGGCTGTTTCATCTCAATTTTCCGAAATTTCAGACAATTTTACGTCGATAATGTGTCCTTTGAAGGTCGAATCAAAATAAGGCGGAACGCCCTTGGAACCATACAGGTATAGTACGCATATTCCATGGCTGTCGTCCGAGAGCGATTGTTTGACTTAGAATCATCGGAGAGAACTTTTGAAAAAAAGGAAATTGAAGATCTTGGAAGGGCCTACAAGATCTCGTTGAGTTCTCCCCGATCCATTCGTGCCCGTGAAAATTACAGGTGATTGACGCGACTTGAAAAATTTCACTTTTTGACAGTGAGTACTGGACATGAAAAATACATGAAATAATTTTTTGAGGTCCATAAAAAGTTAGCATTTTTTCCGATCTTTAAGATGCTCTGCTCAAAATTGCCGTGCGACCAATAGTTTTTGAGCAGTCGATGTTTTAGTGCGAGTATCGATGTTCCATTATTTTTGGTGGGTACTGTATATAACAGCACCTAATCATCGCGAAAATCTACTAACGAGGTCTGATAAGCGTACGTTTGGCACATCAGCCTTTGGAATACGCAGCCTCGCAGACTCTGTGGGTGATCGTTTCGCCCTATCAGGTATATCGTACATTTTTTGCGTCGTGTGATGAGCTAACGCTGAGTGTGACGGGCCCTCACACATATTTTGTAATGCCGCATTGCGCGAACAGGACTCAGCATCGCTTAGGTATCGCAGCTTCACTGTGTCTATATAGAAGTTTACAACTCCAATAATATGATCATGAACTTTGGTTGAGATGCTCGGTGAGGCTGGTGCATTAAAGTAAGCTGAGCGTGATGAATCGTAGTTCAAGTCATCTGTTTTGTACATTATTCATGCGAGAGTATGATTGCGTCCAATATTCAGAACTTGACTGTGAGAGGACTAATTTTCAGATAAAAGCAGTGAATCTTGAACGGTCAAGCTATACTTCGCAAAAAAAACATTCGAAGAAATGACTACTCACGTAGGTCACATTTATTTCAGATTCAGCCCTTTAGAGGCCCGAAGTAAGAAACAAGTATTCACGAACAAAGACCTGGGAGTGATTCGATCCTTGATAGGATTTCATTTTTGATGACGGAGTCATCTTTCGGCGCGGTGCGAGTGAATCTGTGATTGGGAATCCATGTGGACACGCTCTCAGTTGACGGGATCGTTTGCTATGTTATGCGCAGGCGCCGCGTGCCGCGCTATACTTTATATTAGTAACATATGCTCACCATTATATTAGGTGCTGTATATATGTGCTATAGGGAGGGTCTCTCTACCCTCCCTAATGTGCTATATATAACGACTTTTGGCCTATGACCTCATGCTCGCGCTCATTGCTGTGTGTGTGTGTGTGTGTGTGTGTGTGTGTCATTCGTGCTCTGGCATGTTATTTACACGGCGCGTCTCGCCGTGTAAAGCGGCATATGCGTCTCGTGCCAAAAACTTTGTTCTTCGCGATAACCTTGTTGGAAGTCGGCGAGCAAAGTTATCGCAAAGAACAAAGTTTTTGGCACTCGACGCATAATATACTATTGCTTGATGATGGAAACTGCTTCATTAATTCTACATCTCTCGAACGTGGGAATGTTCGAACGTCCAAAATTCTTTCATAAATTACGGCAACTCGTTCATGGAAATTTTGATGACATTCGCAATGCGTGTGCATTACATATTTGAGAACTCGTTTGAGATTGAAATCATATCCATATTAGTAATTTCAATGTGAACTTTTTTGAGAATTCTTTTTAGCAATTGCGAGAATTTTCAAGAGAAACCTTTGTCTGAGATTTGAAGGAAAATTCACATCAGGCGACAACAAAACGCAATTTTCGAAACTCTGATACACCACCGAGCTCGAGTCTAGACTATTCTAGCCCGATAGCTATATATATATATATATATATATATATATATATATATATATATAATTCGAAAGTTTTCTCTCATATCACACGTTTTATAATAATCGTATGATGAAGCGAGTCTTCAATTTCAGAGCGTCGCATTATAGGTCTCCCAGATGTTGAGTAAAATTTTGAGTTTACAATAACCAATTTCTAAGATAGGAACAATGGAAGTAATGGACCATCTCCTGATTATATATGAATGAGACTTCGAGGCACCACACTGTTATTGAATACATGTTTTGTGATTTCAACTAATGTAGGGTACCCTCATCAAGTCAATTTCTCAATAACTTTGGCCCATCTTCAAACGTACTTCAACTCGTTTGGAAGCTTGTCTCAAGACCTTCGAAATGAGCTAGAGTAGGTTTAATTTTGATAAACTGGAGGCGAGCTGTTCAAAATTACCCAGAAAGTGTTTTCTAGGAGTTCACAAAAGTGTGTACCCAACTTGCCTAGCAACTTGTCCCCATCATTCAAAACGATGTAAATTGGCGATAAAATGCATGAAATCGTTTTTATATGTTTTTATCGCCGTGCAACCATATTTGGAGCTTTTTGCAGGTTCTTAACCACTATTTCTGTTTACCTCCAAATTTTGCATGTTCCAGATCGATGTTTTCCAACTCTAAAAACGGGTTTTGAAGGTCTTAAAACAAGGTATCAAATACGCTTAAGAACTTTAAGATCCACCGAACTGAAAGAATTTGCACCGGTTTTACTAAACTCAATTTCTTTGTTGATTTCTTAGCTGTACAATCGCGAAAAATGAGAAAACCACCTCGAGTGTTTTGAGGAATGCGGAAACGATCCTAGGTCGGTATAACCCATCACCTATTTTCTCAAACTTTAGTTCAACACACGTGAAAAAATTATCGGGAACGTGAAGGAGTACCCATTTCTAAGATTGGCATATTGAGACAAGTTGGGTGCACTTATGGTACTGTGCAAAACTCAATGTGAGAGAAAATTCATGGATGACTCCGTCATCTTTTGCGCGTTCTATCTGGACGCACTAATTTTTTTTCTGAATCGCGTGTACAAATGTTTGGACAAAGGTGACTTCTCTGACCAGGAGAGATCATCACATCCGGATGGCGGATTTGACTGAAACTTTAGAAATAGTCTTCTTTTAGTGCCAAAAGATGAAACCCAGAATTATAAACCCTAATGCTCGAGCGTTTCCGCGCTACAGCTGAGGACATTAGCATTGTAGGTATACCTATATGTATGTATAATTTTCAACATGGGTATATGAGTATAGTTCCGCGCGAAACAGACAACACAAGTTAAACTTTTTTGAACACTTTGACTTATCTGTGCATGTGAGATATGAGAATAGAATTCCTCTGACGACAAATATCATGAAAATGGGAGTGCATGTTGAACTCTCTGCGACGCAGTTCGAACTACCAAAACCAAGCTGAATACTAAAGGTCCGGAAGATGTGGGTTTTTTCATCTTTTGAGTTACATAAAAGATAAGTCAACTCTCTCTACTTCAATACCAATCTCTCAATTGGGCATCAGACTAGCTCCACACTCGAACGAGTGAGTGGTGGAGTGCCATTTCTATAGATTGATAACAGCTTTCAGAAATTACATCCTAGTGAGTTATTTATTCCTTTGAAGGAAAAATTGAAACTCGTGAAAAATCCTTATTCTTTCATTGAAATTGAACGAGAGATCGATTAGATTGCGTGAATTCGTAGAGTGAGAAAGGCGCAGGATATTCAAACTCCGGTAACTATGAATCAATACTGACAAATTTTGACGGGTTTACAGCTGTATCTTGTCTGAGAGCTCACATTATCCAGTTGACGGACTGCAGCGCTGATTTATGAGCGTTTCCAAATCAAGCATGTATACTATAGCCACCAACGACAATATCGATGAAATGTGCTGCCTCAAAAAGGCCTAGTTACGCCCACATGCCTGAAAATGCGCGAAATAATCTACTTGAAGTACCGAAACCTCAGAATACAGATTGAAAGATTTTCGATTGATCAGTTTGGACTCTTACTCTTCATAAGTGGGCTGTGGATAACTAATTCACTCAATATATCATTCAAATCAGCGCAATCATTGTAACTGATATTTGATTTCGGTCCTGCAAACTGCGGTGGAGCCCACATTTGTGGCTTGGAGTCTGTGGTTGGTGTGCCTTGGCGTGCAGTTGACCGATTTTACCCAAGTATTGTCAAGACTCCCAACAAAATATATTACGAACAAAATGAGACGATCAATCTGCTTCTATATAGGTTGGGTAAAGGGAGGCAATGGGTAGTGAAAAAGCGCGCGACTTGGCTCGCTGCACATATGCACGGATGCGCTTGTGTCTTGTACACAGGTCTCATTTTAATAGTATCATTAAAAAATGTTATACAAATTTGATTCGCACTTGATGCGACAAATTGAATGGGCCTGTAAGCGCAACTAGCAGGCAACAATATTATGATTATCGTCTTGAAATAAAAATAAGCAAATGTATCCAGAAAATAATTTTAAAAAGTTAACAGTCATTTTGATATTTTCATTGGGAATTTTTAGAATGGAAATTTTGTTTACACTCCATTCAATCTTTGAATGCATTTTTAGCAAGTAAGCGATAATATCATGATTATCGTGCCTAGGAATCGAATTAAATAAAAGAATGTTTATTCACGAGGTGAGATTTCAGATCTTGTTAATCTTTCATTTGAGTGCAAACACTTGGTCGGTTATGCATTCTTTCAATACAAAAACTAATATGAGCGAAAACACTCACTTTTAATGCGCCTTGCGCAATAAAAACGATGATACCTTTAAGATTTTTGACACGTATTTGGTACAGTCAGCCAAATGCCACACAATCTCTCGAAGACCGTGTTCAAACAGATAATTAAATTCACTGTAATGAATGAAGGTTTGGATAACTTCGCCAATCCTTTCTGAATTCCTTCACCTAAGAACGCGACATCTGTTTCCCTGTACACCTTATCTGGTTTAAGAGTTGATGACACCAGAGCATTATATTCCATCATCAGGTTCACTTCTACTACACTCCTTGCAGACAATGGTTTACCCTTAAAAAATGACAGAAGTCAACGCCTTATAAGTACAGGAATTTTTTACAAATTTTTGGCGTATATTGGCAGAATATAACTCACTTGGTCATTCTGGAAAAGTCTAGTCAAATGCGGCCATTTTTTTAGACAGGCAATGCATTTGCACTCGAAATTGTAAGTTTCACTCAATATTCTTTGTCTGGGAATAAGGTCAAGTTCATAATATTCTTGTTGATAGCAATCAAACAACTACAAGGAATGCAAAATGATCTGGTTAGTATTCAATTTCAAGAGATGAAAAAAATGCAAAACAATTGATTATTTAGCACTTTATCAGGAAATAAGAAAGAACTCAGAAACAATACTCACTTGAGAGCCTTTCTTAATTGGATGGATTGCATACAAAATTACTTTTTTATCCTCTGTGAAACAACGCCTTACATTTGGATCACAACTGTGATTCAATAAGCTTGTGACTGGCGCGATATACGTTCCTCTTGAACAACATTCATTTAACCAACATGAAAGTCTGTCCAGCTTATTTTGACAAACATAATTTCCATTCCACATCTAAATGATGAAAAATGAAGATGAAATTCTTAAATCGACTGTCGGAGATATGCCGGATTAGAAATAGAATGTAATTCTCGAGTTCTCGCCTCGACCAGAGTGTGAGCTCATTGAGAGGGGGAATCATGAGTTGCAATATTTTGAGTTCCGTGAAGTTGTCCCGCCACTTTGAGATTGATACACCTAAAAATAGAGCTAAAATTTCGCTATCCAATGGTATAATTCTTTTAATTTGAACAATTTGACCATTTGCATGGTTAATTTTCGGAGTGCTGAAATACGACCCCCCACCAAAACACAAAGATACTTATTCCTCTGCGAATATATACAAAAGGAAAACCTACGTAGGCTCAAGTTGAGGCTCTTAATTTGACCATAATTCAAGCGCCAAAACTTGTCGTTACTGACACAAAATTATTCAAATAGACAGGGAGAAGTCCCCGTGTATGAGGTATAGACGGTGCGGCGACTGTGGCGGTTGAACGTGAGAATAAGTTTTGACCCTCAAATTTTCAAATAAAAGTTTTGATGCTCAAATCAAGATGGTCAAATTGAGAGCTTGAATTTAAGCCTACGTAGCCTCCCTTAACGTATAAGCGGAGTGATGAGCATTTAATGTGGTTTAGTGGGGGGTAACTTTTCAACGCTTATAGAAAAATTCAATACTCAAATGGTCATATTGTTCAAATTAAAATAATTGTACAATTGGATAGAGGACTTTTTGCTCGATTTTTTTGGTGTACTCACCTCATAGTGGTGCGCCAACTTCACGTAACTAATGTTTTGATATAGCCCAAGACAGATATTTAATTACGTCTCTATAGGGCGTTATACTGGTATACCAGTATAATACGCCATCGACATCAACTCTTGTAATGTCTAAAGTCACATCTCACAGGCTGGACAGAGAGATATAGCCAATAATTGTAGAAGAAGAAGAAGAAGAAATCATGATGGCTCGCCCCGACCGGAGAAGCTCGGATGACATGTTCCGAACTTTCAGTTCGAACATTTTCGTATGCCGAAATCATTCATGTGAGCAGAACATGAGTAGATGCGGAACTTATGTAAACTTGGATTCAAAAAACATCAAAATTGACAATCTCGAGGTATTTATCCATCGCATATAAGAGCTGTCAGATCGGTATTAATTCCCTGTTTGGTAAAGCCCTTGGCATTGATTGCGACTTAATATTGAACTAATATATAGCGGGCTACATGCACGTCTCCTTTCAATAATCAAATTCGCTTTAACCAGAACCACGACAGTCTATAATACTTCCAATGAAAACGTGTGCTTACACTACTGATAACAAGACAAGAGATACAAAAAAATAGATTTAGCTCAAACTTCACAAGAGTTTATAGTAGGCTGTCAGTACCAAACAACTAAACAGTGAACGTTTCAGCAAAGTTCCCTAAAAGTTGCATTTGCAACCTTGCAACGTTCCAAAATTAGTTGGATATCCCGTGTCCGAAACATTAGAATGTCTACCAGATGCATGTTGACTCAAGGTTTCTAGAACGTTTCTGGACGGTTCCGAATATGAATATATAAATGGATTATTTTTCAAAAATTGTTGTTAACTGGCTCTTGTTGCATTCAACCACAATCTCATTGTCTTTCTGAGATTAGGAGAACATGTATCTGAGCGCAACCGAGGGGACTGAACGCGTATTGAGCCGATACCTTGCGGTAAAGAGAGTTTTAGAAACAATTGATTGATTTATTCAACAAAAAATTTTCCAAGTATTGGTTGTACAGGAAACGTCCCGAAAACCATTTTACAACCTTAGAAAAACGGCTAAATCGTCCAGAAACGTTACGGGAACGTTGAGGCAACCCGCATCTGGAAGACATTCTAATGTTGCACCAACGTTTCGGACACGGCATTTCCGACTAATTTAGGAACGCTGCTTCGTTGCAAATACAACTTTGAGGAAACGTTGTGGAAACATTCAGTTTGGTGGGAAGCGCTTTGGAGCAGAAGGACCAGAATGGTACTACAGCTTCTGACTCACAGAGAATTCCATCACTAGAATCATGCATAATTTTTCTAATTAATAAACACTGATGGAAAGAGTCTTTGACAAACCAACTTCTTGAAAATCCAAAATGACCTTTATCGTTTTGATTAATAGCTGCTCACTTCATACCTGGTGTTGATTCAGTTGACTGACTTTGCTGAGTTTGAGTATAAGCGCACCAATGAAAAGCACATTATCATTCTTTTGGAAAGCTTCAGTGCTGGAATGATTGAAATCTTCTCCAAACAAAGCCGTGTTCCTTGCAATGGATCTGAGAACTAATGCTGTATCCTGCAAGCGTTTCTCCAGGCTGCCTTCGGAAACTTGGTCTGCCAAACTATAAACGCTTCTAAAACCTTGAACTTTGATCTTTTCATTCTCCATGAATCCTTTTAAATGATCTGAAAAGAGAAAACTTGAAGATTATAGGTCATGTTACATCGTTCTTACTGACTATAAAATTAAAGCAGTTTGAGCATGGTTGCTTTAAAATTACCATCAATTTTATCGAAAGCTTCCAGTTCTTTTTTTAGATTCTCGAGACTCCCAGCCTCTTTCAAAGCCATGATGAAGAGACGAATAGAAAGTTTTTTTGAAGTATCATTGTATTCATCTTTTTTAGCCCAAGCATAAACAGAGCATTCAATGTCATGGTACTGATTCCAAGCTTCAACTTTACATTCTTCTGAACAGAACATAGTCCAAGAACAATGATCACAGGGAATATTAGCCCACTTTGTTGAAAAACAATGTGAGCAGTAAGCATGGAGCTTTTTCATATTCAGAAACATAGAATATGGTTTTTCCAAGTAAATCACTTCCCCAGCTGCAAAGTTTCTAGCAGCCACCAATTGTCTACCACAACATTTACTGTACTGTATTTTGACCGATGAGAAGTCATTCACTGTATACCTTTCATTGATTCTTTCCAGAGTCTCTTTTTTCATATCATTGGAAATCTTCAGAGTACTTGGCTGCTTCAGCTTCAGTTTTATTTTCTTCAACGAATCTGAGTGTAATGTTTTCACTGATTGTTTTGATAAACCATCTAAGAGAGCCTCAGCTATGTTCACGACTTCATGAATGTTTGGTGCGTTCAAAGTGTGCATACATCTTATCTTGCGGCACAGTAATTCAATTTTGAAGGGGATATTTTGTGATATCTCTAAGGCTCTATCAATATCCTTGATACAAGCTTCAAATTTTCCAAGATGAAAAAGCATAGCTGAACGGTTCTCATAGGCCAGAGCCAGGCCTTCTGTATTTTTTTCTGCTACAGCAATGCTCATGGAGTACATCTTCCACACCTGTTCGTGCGAATGAGCATTGTGGGGAATGTTCTTGAACATATCATTCCCTGCTTTCCTCAAAGCATCAGATGCAGTGGAGCTTTTAGAGACACGCATGAGATGTTCTTTTGTCAAGGATTTCCACATCTTTGAATCCAACATCTCAAAGATGATTTTCTCGTCTTTCTTCATGACTGTGGTGAATCTATGTTGATAAAGGAATTATTAAGTCAACCCTACTGAAAATAATGGCTCATTACAATGTTGGCTAAAATAGAGTCAATAAATAAGCTAATTAAATGGGTCATTCATCAGAATCATTTGAGTTCATGAAGATCTAGCAGGGTTAAGGATAATACAAACTATTCGGTATAGCTCATTACAGATGGTTCGCAGGTGGACTATTATAGATTTGATTACTTTTGTACACTCAAATACTTCTAATGAATGACCCAATAAAGTAGCCAATTTGTTGACGAACTTTGCAACATTGGAAACATGTGAGCCAATATAAATCCTACTGAGTTGTTAATAATGAGTTGCGCAGAAGTTTAGGGGATTCATATGATTAAGTGGAGCTTTGTAATTGTTGCAGCGCCTTCATGCACTATTATTTCGCAATCAAGGGGTTGAAAGGATGTATACATACCTACTTGGCCATAAAAAGGAAAGAATTCAAAACTGTGCTAACAGGTACTATACACACTCTCAAACGTTTTGATCTAGAATCTTGGAGCTCATTTGGGAGTAATAGCTTACTCGCAGGCTTAATGAGATAAATTCTAATGTATTGCTTACCTTGTCTAAACTAGAAAATGTACCTATGATAGTACACAATTTTAAGGCTGCCCAATTTTAATTCAAGTTGCGAATTGCGATCTGCGATGACTCCCTAATTCCGATGGCTACTATAGAGCTAAAGATTCCTCGATTCCTGAAATCCTGAATATTGTCCAGTGTTGTCTGGAATGTGATTATGGGAAAGGGTCTTTTGCTAAGTAAGTTTATCACCGTTATCACGGAATGAAACCATGATGGAACCATCAACTGCCATCAACCATATGAGAAAAACCCGCGCCCGACATGCGACTGCGCGTGCCACGTGCCCGCGCACGTGCCGGAGTGGGAGAGACTAATTCAAATATAGCCCGATTCCAAAACAGGTAACGATTATTAATGGTATTAGAGCTTTATCAATATTATTTCGTTCTGAAGATATCGGAGCTTGCGTGATTTTGCAAACTCGAGATGATAAAGTTCAAATTTATAGAAACTGTTCTCTCTCTTCGAAAGAACAGTAGCTATGACTATTGGATAATAAAATTGTAGGTGGCCTGAATTGTTCTCGTCATCGAACAATCGTCCAAGAAATTAGCGAAAAGTATATAGATAGATTATTCCGCGGTCAGAAGAGAGGTAGTACCTGTCTATACTGTATATACCCAGCTGTCGTACATACACTATCCTAATCATATCTGTGGGTGAAAAGTCAAAACGCACACACGATACTCGTGCGCGGAATTCGTTGATCGCCCTGTAATGCGTCGTCTCATTTTCTCAATTAAATACAGAATGTGTCTGCGTCAAGCAGAACACTAACCACAATACAGTCCATAATACGCGAGCGAGGTGATAAAATCACGTGCGATAATTATACCTATATAATCCCTGCGTGTGAATACCTGCAATATCACGAGATGGATCTACTGGACTCTCCAACAACCGAAGTTGATCGTTCTGAATGTGCAAAAGCAAACGTTGACATGTTTTGTGCAATTGCCAGCCGTGACCTTGAAAAGCTCCGGGGAGCTTTGGTTGCCGGAGCCAAACCCACACAAGTAAATGAGGATGGATACTGTCCATTGCACTTGGCTCTTCATCAGATATCGTGCCACAATTTTTATGCACCATCCAAAGATCAGTCACTGGTGAGTTGAAAAAAATTTCTATACTCGGGCGCCCTTATTGCTAGTCATGTGTTCATATTCAGGTCTATACTCTGAACCACGAATCATTCCTCTACATGTACCAGAACTAATTGACTTATCTCTAAAGTACGTTGATACGAAATACTCTCTGATTATTAATCCAGTGGAAATACTTCAGTTTATTAGAGTGTGAGGTACTAGAACGTGTGTATGAAAAATGTAAGCATTATTTGGGAGATCAACGAGATCAACTCAATTAAATAGTATGATGTGCACCAAGAACAAATAAATGCTATCAAGAGGTGATGAATATATCGAAAACTATAAACAGAACATTTGTTTGCATCTTCCTCGTCTGGGTTGGATACGTGTTTTGATGTGAGAATATTGCCGCACGCCTCGATTTTCAATAGCTGTCCTAGTTTAATCCCAAAATTGTCCTAGAGTGCCCCAAGCGCGGTTCGAATTAGGACACGTTTTTTATTTCCAAACTGCGAAAAAGGTAGGAAAGACTAGACTTAGGGGTCTGCAAAACTTTCTTACAATTTATAATTGAGTTGTGCTTGGAAGTCCCGTTTCGCACTTAGCTTCGAATATCAACACATAGTCCCACTGCAAAACCTGTACTAATTCGCCCCACTCTCCTCGTAAGTGCAGAACTTACTTCTGAAATAACGATGTTTATTCTTACATCTATCAAATATACTTGTGACAATATGAAAAGTATCGAAATGTTTATTAATGATTTTGTTCTTGAATTAGCATCTGTGAATTGAACAATGTAGCTCTCAGCTCTAACGCGAGTTTATACCAAAATACTCACGTCTGATGGAGATACTCCCAAAATGCTCGCTCAAACCGCTCCGATTCTTGAGAAATAAGATTGATTTTCAAGAGCTAGGCATGACTAGCCCAAGGAAATCCTTGCCTTCATGCACTTTTTAGGATAGCATTGGAAAGAGGCACCAAAGAAATTTCTACTACTCGTTCACCGCTAAAATTCGAAACTACTTGTTGATAGATTCTTTTTTGCTTTCTCTAAAGAGAAAGCTTTGTTTTCACCCCAACGAAAATTTGATCGAATCTTTCATTAAAATCAACATATTCTTCAACAAAATCCCTTTTATCTAAAAAAACCAAAGACCATTCTCTTCCTCTCGCCAAAAGCTATCAATTGTAGGTAACACTTTTTCTCCTAATGCCTTTCCAAATCTGTCACAGACTCATCTTTGCGCCCCTTCGTCCGTGTTTGTATGTGTGTGTGTGTGTGTGTATGTTGTTTTATACCGGACACGCTTTCTCTTTTACTATTTACCTTATCAACTTTTGGCTTTCTACAAAATGTACAGAATCCAATTTCTGAGGGCCCAGTGATTTGGCACCTTTCGGCTCCCAGTCAAATTTGATCCATGGGCTTTTTCAACAAAAAGTGCTTAAATTTCAACTTTTAATACATAAATATCTTTCTCCCACACACTCTCACAACAAATTGAGTCACCTGAACTATGATTTTTTCTGCGAGATCTATCGATTGGTTGATACCGAAATTTCATTTAATCTCTACAGATCTCAAATTTTCAAAAAAATCAAAATTTTCACCAAAAATACCATTTTAACCCTTTTTAAACCCGCTGCATCAAAATTCCGTTTCAACCAAACAATAGATATCACCTAAACTATCACCTAAACTATGGTTTTTTCTGCATGATCTATCGATTGATTAATACGGAATTTTTTTCCAATCTACACAGATCTCACATTTTCGGAAAAATCAAAATTTTTACCAAAATTTCCATTTTAACCCTTTTCAAACCCGCTGCATCAAAATTCCGTTTCAACCAAACAATAGATATCATCGAAAAAACCTTGGACTAGATGACCCAAATCACTCTCAAAAGCTTTCTCTAAAAAATAAGTCAAATAATAGTTGAAAATTTCTTTCAATATCCATTTTTTCCTCATACCTTCTTTTAATTATTATGTAAGAAGTAGTTTCGACTTTCTCTTTTATACAATTTTTGGATGATAATGGTTCGGTGATACAAATTATTGTCATATGACGCTTGGAGAAAGCATTCTGCTAATCACTTTTAGCAGCGTATTTTTCTTTACTCTTTTGGATTCAAAATACCTCATAGCCGTCAAATCCAAATTAATATTCCCAGCTACGGTTTGGGTATGCCCTATTTGAATGTTGATTATAAGGTAATCAAAAATCACCTTCCAAGATACCTTCTCAAGTTATGTTCTTGGGACTTACTGTCATAAGAAAGGACCGATCGTGAAGAACACGAGATTGAGCATTGAGCGCAAACGTGCCGACTTGATTTTGTATATATCCCGTAAGTGACACATTTTGATACTCATAACTCGGTGCTTCCTTCGAAACTATCGATTCTCGTGTCCTGAGCCACTATTTTCCAATGAATTGAATAAGGCCAAAACTGGACGATTTTCCGAACAACTATGGCCTACCTCAATACTTTTCAACGTAGTGTCAATTATATATGTCTCATTCCACCCGACTGGAGTCAAGCTGTTTCAATTTCCCAAAAAGGATTTTTTTGAGAGTTCACATAAGTGAATACCCAACTTGCCTTCATAACTTAAAATGACGTGATAAGTCGCGGCGATAAAGTGCTTGAACCCGACTACATCCGTTTTATTGCCAGGCAAGCACATTTGAGACTTTTTGTTGGTCCAAAACACTATTTTCGACCTATTTTGTTATACTAAACACTTTCTCAGTGATAAAAAAGCTGTACTGTTCACCCTTTCGAGATAACCATATGGGTGCCTGTTAGGTACACTCCGATGTTGGTCGTCTTGTTTTAATCATCATCTCCATGTTTTGCTCATCAATGGCTCCAGATCAGAGTTTTGCACAAAGGAAATGTTTTGAAGGTCTTGGATCAAGAAATCAAATACACCATAGTGAGTTACGATTGTTTGTACTTCAAAAATTTGGCGCCGGTTTTACTGAACACAATTTCCTCGGCGATTTCTTCACTGTGCAAACGCGAAAAGCGCCTCAAATTTTCTAGGAGACGTAGAAATCATTCGGGGTCAATCGAAACCACTAATTTGCTCATATTTTAACATAGTAAAGACGTTGAAAATGTGTAGGAAGGTCAACGAGTGCCCGTTCCTAAGATCAGCATTTGGGGCAAGTTGGGTACAGAGGCGAATTGGGTACACTTACCTTATATCACCCTCTATTGTTTGGAACAGACGAAACCTTGTTGGATAGGCTGTATTTACGGTCTTATACACTCTAAGGTACAAATTCAAGTTTGGAATGTGCTTTTCTGCATGCCCATTTTCAAATTTCTCTTGTTCGTAATTTCGTTATTCAGATGTAGGTATAAACCCCACTGCTTTCGCGTATGATTCGAAACCATACTGCATTTTAAAAAGTGATTTCATGCACAAACGGGAACCTCTCACTAATGGCAGCTCTTTGAAATAAAAAAAAAAGTGTAAGGTTCTTCTTCTCGTTGACTTGAAGAGTTGAGGTAGCAAATAGGTTTTTGAGATACACCGAGAAGAATTACATGGGAAATAATAGAACCTGCTGGATTCATTTAGAGTCTCAAAAAACCATTAATCGATTTTGATTTCCAGAATTCAGTTGGATTTGCTCATCGACCTTTACTAGTTTGCTTAATCAATATTATCTGAGAATTTGATACACCATATGTTTTTAGAGATTTTCATAACAAATAATGCAAAGATATTCTGATCAACCCCACAGATTCAATGTGAAGGTCATTACGAGAGTGATAGTGGATCGAGTGAGACCAGCGACAGCGATGACAACGATGCTGATGAGGACGAGGATGAGGATGATGAAAGCGTCGTTGACAGTGATGACAGTGACGCCAGTGATAATTGTAGCTATGATTTGGAGCTATGGAATGTATATGATAGCGACCACAGCGACAGTAGCTACAGTTGTCGAAGCTTCGACAGTACCAAAAACACTTTTACCGCTCAAGCAAAAAAAGCACAAGTAAGTTGCTCCTTCGAAATGCGTAAATTTGATCAATTCTAAATTGTGATGTAATGACATCTCTTCCCGACCGATGTCAATGTTGATCAATGGTGCAAAGAGTATTGTTCCCTGTCTCGGCGTATGTGGACGAGTTCTGTATCTAAAAATCTCTAAACACCTTTCCTACTTTCTGTGCCTTTCCCTATACTTTCGGCGTCTAGAGTGTCTTTCGTCCATCATTGGCAAAAAGCTGTGTGATTTTCAGATGTATCGTTTTTTGACGTGAAAGAGTAGAATATGTATAATCTCTGCACTTGACTTTTCATGAAAATCATTGCAGGTTGTTGCTGATATGGTTGAGCTGTTGCTGGAACAAGGAGCCAACCCTAATTGTAAAAGTAAAGAGGGTAAAACACTACTCTACAACGTTATCCGCTTCAAGAGTGATCAGACCAATACTCACGTCCTCAAATTTGCATCCAAACTCATAAATCTTTTCTTCTCATATGGTGTTTCTTGGAATTACAACATGAAAAAATCTAGATATCACCCTTTTTATCTGGCATTGAAGAGGAAAAACGACCAGGCGCTGCGCCTTTTCCTAGAACACGGCTTCCAGCTTGAAGAAATTGATGTAATCTTGTTTCGATTTCGATCATGGGATAAGATTTTGGTGATGGACGTATTCGAGATTTTGGCTCGAGCCGACATGTTTCAAGTGAATACAAAATGCAAGAAAGGTTACACAGCTCTCTACACCCTTATGATGAGAGACGAATTGCTTTCCATGGATAGAGTTAGATTATTGGTGGATCTTGGAGCTGAAATCAACATGGTGGATGACTGCGTAGATAGATCTCTGATGTTTTTAGCTGCTGATATAGATAGACTTGATTTTAATACATACTGCGAACTTATCCATCTCCTTGTGACGCACGGTGGAGATCTGATAGAAAATTATGGATACGGAAGGCCGACTCCTATGGCAATGATCATTTTAAATGGCAATTGGGATCTGGTGGAGTGGTGTCTCGATCGAGCAATTGAGAGTGGCAAAACGATAGACGAGTTGAATGCGATTGATCCCCTTTGCGAAGCAATGGGGGATGAGGAAATGTTTAATGGACTGATTCTCAGACGGTTCGATGTACGACATAAAAACATTAACGGTGGCACGGCTCTCCATAGCGCCATAGAATATGATGTGCGATACGCAGCAACATTACTCGAGTGGGGCGCTGATGTTAATAGTGCCAATAAGTGGGGCGATACGCCCTTGCACTATTCGTGTGGCCTATGTTCAGAATCACTTACTGAGTTGCTCCTGTCATACGGTGCCGATATCAACTGCAAGACAACAAGGAATGAGTTCCCTATAGACATGGTGATGAAATTTCCTCGTGGATCCAAAACCCAAAAAAGAGTCATGGAACCCATCGTCGCTCAAGTTGTCATAGAACAAAGTGAGGGGAGACCGGTCGACGAACAGTATATGACTTACATCAGGAACAATCTTAGCGACTTTTATCGCCAATGCCAGACTGAAATAGCAGTAGCTCAAACATCATCTTTCATCCATCTACTTACGTTTTATGATCTCCTCACTTCCAATAACTTGAGGTATCATATTAGTAACGGATTCTCGTATGATCCATCTGTCAGTGACATATTGATGTGCCAATATCCAATTTATGGAAAACGCATGAATGACCGCCTACAGAGAGCTTATCAACAAAATGAGTTCTTGATGAAAGCCAAGCAATCATTGAGCCGTATACTTGGTTTCAACCACGATGCTTTTCATCCAATTTTCGATATGATCATACGTCATCTATCTCGTCTTGACTTGCACAATTTGGGCAAGATCTAATGTATGATATTTTAGGTTCTCATGTAAAAGATTTTCGAGGTTGATGAAGATTCTCAAAGATACTCAATGGTGATATAAGTTACTCGAGGTATTAGCCATGTGTAGTCCATACAAGGTTTCAACATTTTTGTGAACAGTAACTGTGATCATTATCTACAATAATTGTCTGATTCTACATCTGGGAAACTCTTTCATTTTGTAATTATTCATCTTGAGTTATCAACCAATGGTGCCACTTCATGTGTTTCAATAAAAACTTTTTCATTTAAACTGACTTATCTATTTAATAATCAATATATCGATCAATATATCGTTACTGGAGGAGCTGACGAAAAAAAGGTGCGCTAACGGAATGTAGAAGAGTTCTTTGAAATTTCTGCACATGATACTCGGATCTTTATAGTGTGACATCTCTGGAAGACCTCGACCCGATCAATTTCTCAAGTGATGACTGCAGTTCACTCTAGCACTTTTTGCGATAGCTTTATTCGACAGTTTGACCCAAGAATAGGCACGTATCTAGAAAAGACCGATATTTTCAAATTTCGACAAGTTAGATACAACAATTTCCTCCAACCACTTGAGTAAATTAGATGAACTGTGTTGACGTTATTACCGAGTTGTTTGAACATTTTTGAGACAATCCAAGACGCTCTGTAGTTGCTCGGAATTCCATCAAAACGGAGTCATTCAAAATGACAGTCCCACGCCGACTACCGCGTTGGTGGTTTTTCGGATCCTCATTTGTGGGATCGTCTATCAATAAATTCTCCAAGATTAAACGTAAGCGGGTACAATTGTTCTTCGAAAAACATTCGGGTGTTCCAGAAAAAGTTTATTTCCCGGCATGGGCTCAAAGTACGACGAAATTCAGAATGAATTTTGTTTCTTCTTCATTCTTCTCAATGAGAGACAAGAATGATTTGAAGAGGAGCATTTCCCCCAAAACCCGATTGTACATCGCCAACATAGTACTAATGCAGTACCAGTCCAAGACTTATGCGGTAAGTCCACGACAGTTCCGCAGGATTTGAGCAGTACCGCCACAGTACTAGCATGGTACTGAAGTTCGAGACTGATACGGAAGCTTCACGACACTTTTCTGGGACTAAGATGGTACCAAAATGGTACTAGCGCAGTAGTACCAGTTCGAGACGAACACAAAAGTTTCGCGACACATTTCCGGGACTTGAATGGTACCATAGTGGTACTACCGCAGCAGTACCGTTTCGAGACAAATACGGAAGCTTCGTGACACTTTCTCGGAACTAGGATGGTACCACAGAGGTACTACCGCAGCAGTACCGGTTCGAGACAAATACGGAAGCTTCGTGACACTTTCTCGGAACTAGGATGGTACCATAGAGGTACTACCGCAGCAGTACCGGTTCGAGACAAATACGGAAGCTTCGTGACACTTTCTCGGAACTAGGATGGTACCACAGTGGTACTACCGCAGCAGTACCGGTTCGAGACAAATACGGAAACTTCGCGACTCTTCTCCGGGACTTGGATGGTATCACAGTGGTACTACCGCAGCAGTACCGGTTTGAGACGAATACAAAGTTTCGCGACACATTTCCGGGACTTGAATGGTACCATAGTGGTACTACCGCAGCAGTACCGTTTCGAGACAAATACGGAAGCTTCGTGACACTTTCTCGGAACTAGGATGGTACCACAGAGGTACTACCGCAGCAGTACCGGTTCGAGACAAATACGGAAGCTTCGTGACACTTTCTCGGAACTAGGATGGTACCACAGAGGTACTACCGCAGCAGTACCGGTTCGAGACAAATACGGAAGCTTCGTGACACTTTCTCGGAACTAGGATGGTACCACAGTGGTACTACCGCAGCAGTACCGGTTCGAGACATATACGGAAACTTCGCGACTCTTCTCCGGGACTTGGATGGTATCACAGTGGTACTACCGCAGCAGTACCGGTTTGAGACGAATACAAAAGTTTCGCGACACATTTCCGGGACTTGGATGGTACCATAGTGGTACTACCGCAGCAGTACCGTTTCGAGACAAATACGGAAGCTTCGTGACACTTTCTCGGAACTAGGATGGTACCACAGAGGTACTACCGCAGCAGTACCGGTTCGAGACAAATACGGAAGCTTCGTGACACTTTCTCGGAACTAGGATGGTACCACAGAGGTACTACCGCAGCAGTACCGGTTCGAGACAAATACGGAAGCTTCGTGACACTTTCTCGGAACTAGGATGGTACCACAGTGGTACTACCGCAGCAGTACCGGTTCGAGACATATACGGAAACTTCGCGACTCTTCTCCGGGACTTGGATGGTATCACAGTGGTACTACCGCAGCAGTACCGGTTTGAGACGAATACAAAAGTTTCGCGACACATTTCCGGGACTTGGATGGTATTACAATAGTACTAGCGCAGCAGTAGCAGTTTGAGACTAATACAAAAGCTCCGTGACACTTTGGGCCGAAACATGGTGGCCTTGTACGTGCGATTTTTTAAACGTACATGAATCTCTTGTCACTTTGACTTTCAGGCGTGCGCACAGGTTTGCGCAAGAGTTTACTTCAAGTTGACAAGAGTCGAGGAGAGTGCGGAAGGAACGCCACGTGCCCATGAAACTCGCGTGTACAACGAGATGTTGTGCGTGAAATTTGAAAACTGCAGCTCGCCTCGCAGAACGTACAACAGCGGGGGGCTTGATGCAACAACAGCGGGTCGCCAGATGCAACAGCGGGGGGCCCGGTCCCCAAAGATTGTTGCGAAAACTAAAGCAGCACCGAGGACCGTCAGCCTGCCCCGCCCACGGTTGTATTGGGCCTGAGTGACCGCGCTAATGACTTTCCAGATACTTTTGCAAAAGTGCAAAATCCTGTATTATCGCTGTCCAGTCGGCTTATCAATTCCAACCTGATCAGAGCGTCAAAAGCCCGTTCGAATGGTGAAAATCGGGCCATATTTGATAGCCGAGGTAATACCTCGAGAAATTTTCCGATATCATTTACGGCTATCAAAAATGGCCCAATTTTCACCATCCAAACGGGCTTTTGATGCTCTGATCAGGCCGGAACTGATAAGCCGACTCGTCAGCGAAAATACAAGATTTTGCCCTTTTTAAAATTCGATCTGACAAGCCATTAGCACGGCTACTCAGGCTCAATAGAACCGTGGGCGGGGCAGACGTATTGTGATCCTCGATCTCGTCCGCGATGCTATCCATAATTTTCTGGGACCGTGCCCCCCGCTGTTGTTGCATGAGCCTGCCGCTGTTGTACGCTCAGTAGCGAGCTCTCGATTTGAGATTACAAGTTCAAGTTTCAGTTTTAAATTTTCACGCACAACATCTTGTTGTACGTAACGTTTGCAGGCACTTTGGCTTTTCCAAAAGGTTTCACGTCAAAAAACAACAACTTCTTGGTTGCGCACAAACGTGCGCACTTCCAAGTTCATGCTTGTCATCAAAACTCATGTACGTGTAAAAATCTTGCCACCATGTTTCGGCCCTTTCTCGGAACTAGGATTGTACCACAATGGTATTAGCACAATAGTACCAGTTCGAGACAATTACGGAAGCTTCGCGACACTTTCCCGGGACTTGGATGGTACCACAATAGTACTAACGCAGCAGTAGCAGTTTGAGACTGATACAAAAGCTCCGTGACTTTTTCTCGGAACTAGGATTGTACCACAATGGTATTAGCGAATAGTACCAGTTCGAGACAAATACGGAAGCTTCGCGACACTTTTCCGGGACTTGGATGGTACCACAATAGTAATAACGCAGCAGTAGCAGTTTGAGACTGATACAAAAGCTCCGTGACACTTTCTCGGAACTAGGATTGTACCACAATGGTACTACTGCATTAGTACCGGTTCGAGACAAATACGGAAACTTCGCGACACTTTTCCGGGACTTGGATGGTACCACAATAGTACTAACGCAGCAGTAGCTATTTGAGACTAATACAAAAGCTCCGCGACACTTTCTCAGAAGTAGTATGGTACCGCAAAAGTACCCTAGCAGAGGTATCAACTCAACACTGACACGGCAGTTCTGTGACAGCTCTTCGTGACTTGAGTGGTACCGCAAAAGTACTAACACAGTCGTATTAGTCTTGCGAATCAGTGATGTCTATTTTGAATGGATCCTGCTACATTTAAGTTCTGAAAGAGTGACGCGGTACTTCCGTATCAGTCTCGAACTGGTACAGTTGCGCTAGTACTGGCTGCGTCTACATGAGACTGATTCCGCACGGACAAGAATCGGCGCTGAATCCGCGCCGAATCAGTCTCATGTAGACGCAGCCACTGTTGCGACACCGATCAAATCCTGTGGACTGCCGCATGAGTCTTGGACTGGTACCACATCAGCACTAGATTGGTGATTCTCAATAGGGTTTTGAGGAAATACTCCCCTTGGAAATATCTTGATCTGGGCAAAATCCATTCACCATTTAGGATTGGAAGACGGAAAGGGAGAAAGAAAGAAAGAAAGAAAGAAGAAAAATACGTTCGATCTGAAATCCGAAGTACACTCGGGACGAAGGTGAACTGCAGTGGCTGTGACGGTCACTGACCGATCGAGATCTTCCGTCTCGTTCGCACTCATGCCTTAACCCATTGAGTACGAGAGAGACGAAAGATCTCGAACCAACACTAACCGTCACCGTGATGCAGTTCACCTTCCTCCCGAGTGTACACCTATCCCATGCGGGAGAATAATACACCACTTGTGAAACTCTCTGTATAAGAGAGACAAAAAAATTGGTTGAGTTTGTCCAGAATATATTTTCAATATGCATGCCTCTTTCGTATACATCGACTGAAACGAAACCGACGCTCGAGCTAAAGAAGAGTAATTCCCTTTCAAAAACTGCTACCCACTTAATTGAAATCGTGGAAAGACTGTACTGCGTATCATGGATGACTAAGAATTTCATGTTAGAAGTATTGTTTCAGTATTACATAATCATCAGAATGTTTGAAGACCACCGATTGTCAAGGAAGTTGATTAAAATGACCGACGCGCGCCAACCAATGTTAGTTCGTTTGGCGCACCTACTCCCAGTACTATTGCCTTGTATTTGTAGTGACTATGAGTAACCGTTCAAATCATGTACCGCTCTTGGTCCTTGAGTAAAAGCAATCAATTTTGAATCCTTGGAGCCTCCCATGTAAAACATACGATTCCATGAACATATATGATCATGGAATCCGAGGATTCCATGGTCATATATGATCATGCGTAAAACCGTTTCAAACATTTTTTTTTATTCCAGAAAGTTGTGATATATTGATTCAAACCTATTCTAACATCAATACGTCACGATACTGACCATATACTAGTGAAGAAAAATCTTCCCAGGAGTCGGTCTCGAGTTTCAAAAAAGTGACTTTTTTACGAAACCTTCCTCTTCAGTGCTTCAAATGTTCAAAACCTGACAATGACTCCGAGGAAGGTTTTTCTGAGTGATGTCTGATCAATACTGTGAGGTATTAATGTTACACCAGTTGTAAATGAGTATATCACGTCTTTCCGGGATAAAAATGACAAATTTTCAAGCCGATTCTATACCTGACCATATATGATCATGGAATCCACGGATTCCATGATCATGTATGTTCATGGAATCTAATGTTCTACATGGGCTTGCAAGAGTACTCAATCCGTTGTCCTAAGCACTCTCTAATGAATAAGGGAATTTTTAAAAGTTGCCATGTATAGTGAAACTGAGAATCGATGAGAAAAATACACTGAGTCGATTTCCCTCGAGGTACAGTACCGTCAGCCCTCGTGGTCGATAATGTTCCAAAGAAATTGTCTTTTCCACTAGAAGATACACTTCAAACGTTATTTAGCTAATCCTATAGCCTGTATAAAAATGCAGGTTGACATAGTTCTGAGGTTAATAGAAATATATGAGTCATCAGCTCCTCCTTGACTGATTGAGAACTCCGTCGAAAAAAGATATGAGCAGTTCTCTCAAAGGTTCTGGATTCGGCTGACGATTGGCACTATTCTCCTTGAAGTAATCCACAATAATTTCACTTGCCAATTCAGATGATGTTAATTGACAGGGGCACATTGATGGGTCCTCAGAAGTCTGAAAGAACGAGATTATGATGGCCTTTCGTCACGTGAAATTTTTCCTCAACATTTAAATTTCAACTTTTCTATGAATTTGTTCAACGGAACTTTTTAGAGCGGGCATGTTCCATCTCGTTTTGTAAGTAATCATATGGAAACCCATATGATCCATCCATAATCTCATCAAGTGGCCTATCAGTATTTACTTGGGTTCCAAATCATTGCTCAAGGCTTATTTTCGCATGCCGATCGAAGAGACCGGCTGGAAATCCACAGAAAAAATCCCAAAATTTGAGACAGAGTCTTGTCATGTCGAATGGAGTTGAGATGGACAATCAGTAATGGGCACGTTGAAATGGATAGTGAGATCGCGATTCATTCTGAGAGTCAGTCAAGAGTGTTTTATCTTGCGGTATACATAGTAGCACCTGGAAATCGCAAAAATTAGTTACAGCAAAGCTTGACAGCATGCTTCTGAAATTGGTAGCGTTGCAGACTATCGGTGATCGTTTGGCCTTACACTCATATCATACATTTTATAGGTCGTGTCAAACTATAACGCTGGGCGTAAAGAGCACTTCCACATACAATGACATATATGTAGTCATATATAGAGGTTAGGGAGGGCATCATAGGTGATGGATCTGACGAGAGCAGATCCGTGACTGTGAGGAACACACGTACGGCTCTGTAGAGTCGAGAGAGTCGCGGCCAGCGTCACGTTCTTCGCAAACGACGCACGTGCATTTTGCTCCTCTCTCTGCCTGTTACTATTTCGCGTGCCAGTGCAGTGTCGTGCAAGCTGTTCAGTACACCCATAGCTTGGGCTACACCCAAGCTAACTTAGCTGGCCCTTCGAAGACGTGGCCAAGCTCGCTCTACTCACGATCGGCGGCGGTGATGGCGGCGGCGGCGCCCGGATCCCACGCTCATCTTTCTCCTCTCTCGTCTCTCCCTTCAGCTTCTTATTTATACGCTCAACGAAGATTCGCATCCCCACTTTCGCTATTGTTCGTGCTCCAAATTTTTTTATCCGCGCAGCTTTTCTTTCTCGTCTTCTTCATGAGCTTCTCTTACGCTGTACCACAATATAGGTATTGAATTGAAGTAGTAGTACAGCCGACGGACAGAGTTATGCTCTTTGCCCCGAGCTTGTTTTCCTCTTGACCAATGTTGTATACTGGACCTTGTGGACTCTAGTTTTGTTGCCTTACCGCACCTGGTGATATGTGCGTGACCAATATCATGAAACAAATGCGCCCTTGCTGATGTAACTAGTTTGCAGCTAGTGTTTTTTTTCCTCAGATCAAAGTGCCTTGTCACCCTTTTATAATAGATTATTCTTTTTGACATGAACTTTATGCAGACTGAAGCATTTTGATCTCTCTGAACTTGACCAGTTCACCTTCAGCCCCAAATTGTAGAAGAAATTGAATTATCTTTTAAAATAATGCTCATAACTCACTTTCTCGATTAGCAGGACAGTTGTGTTGAAAGTCACGAATAAAGCATAGGCCGTATTTTCAAATTGGAACAAGAATTCAAGAATTCAATTTTTCAAATCCTTCCACGAACTGATGAATTTCCATACCACCTGATTCATAAGTATTGCGAATTCATGATGTGGCTCACGTTGTTGCCATGAGCCGGGATTATTTTGACCACCCCGAAGTCACCATGGATCAAACTTATTCTGCTCAAAGCTCTCTATCAATCTATTCTGTCGGATGTCAGTAGAACTCATTCTAAGAAATATATTCCACTTGATACTGGAAGCCATCAGTCAAATATGGTACGTAGGATAAACCAGTGAGGAATCACAGCCAAAGTAATGCGACGTGTAACAATCATACCAGGGTTGTCAAAGTTGCCCTGCTTACCAGTACATGAAACATAAATTATGAACGAAAACTTGTGATTAGAAATATGAATGACCATACGTGACAAATGCAAGATTTCATATGCTTGGAACAATTGATTATAACCATTATCTTGATCATATCTCGAAACTAGTGAAAATTGTTCATGTCCCGTTCTAATAGAACAATGGCAGTACTTTAGCGGATCTTACCAGGTACTTGCATTTTCTCTCATCCTCGCCCGTACTTCAATTTAACAATGCATGCTATCTATAATGTACACTTGCAAAACAATTTTTAAGACCGATCCATCATAAACATCAATATCTACTCTCACCGAAATTCCGGGGTTGCCGTACCAAACACGTCTGTTACTACTTGAACGCTTGCTCACCACTATGGCTTGAGACAAGGAAACTTTCGTGCTTCTGCGTGTGCAATGATATTTCAATCGCGCTATTTTCGATGAACTCTGGGAATTGGGTCATGGTTGAATCGTCGATGATTGCTCGTGTCGCGAATTTTGATGATTTGAGACCTCAAATGCCTCTTCAGGAATGAATTTATCGTGAATTTGCTGGTGAAATTCGAACGCGAGCAAGCTTGAGGTGTCGTTGAACTTCTATGAAAATGTGTACGGAACCCTTTCAGCTCCAACTCAGCTTGGAATAACCTGAAAATTGATGATTCGTCGTTTAAACAAGATCGTTGCAACCATCCATGAAATCCATGAACCGTTACCAGAACTTTGAGGGTTGATAAGCCACCACAGAGAGTTCACATCTTTAGGTTTGACAGAATAATCCAACATTGAAAGGTGCGTCTAAGTTTTGAATCGATTCATTGTCATCATCGGTCATCCAACCGTTACACCCCTGTCTCCTCTGAATTCTACAAAATTCCATCCCCAGCGTGCTATACAAGTGTACACGTAATGCAGCGGGAGCGTGCCAACTAAACGACGTTGGAACTCGGAATTTCAAAATGGGTCTCGTGCCTTGCGACGACGACGGTCACTCTCCTTTCCTCTCGCACCCCTTTTCTCATCTCTCATCCTCAACTGATGCAGCAGTAGCAGCAGCAGCAGTTGGGCAAACTCTCTTGGGCGCGTCGGCGGAGGCTAACGCTTGATCGAGGCGCCACGTAGTCCGGGTGCGACTCGTGCCCCGAATCGATAAGTGCAGCCTCAGAGTAAAGGTCCAAGCCGTTCCTTCGGCCCTCTGCCACCCCCTACTGCGTCACGTCGTCGTCTCTTACGACCTTTCTTCGTTCGGACGACGACGACGCCTCCTGTGCTACGCTATGCCAGGCTTTATCAGATTCCGTGGTGTTTTCGTCTTTTAGGTGACCAAGACAATGCATTTGAGATTACTTGGAAGGACGATGGTAGCTTCTCGTTTGGGACTCCAGTCATTGCTGAGAGCTTATCAGTTGTGTGATTTTTTGCTAAGTATTCTCGTGGAATTTTAGGCAGTCGGGGTGTGGTTCGAATTATTCTATTTTTGTATAAGAAGAACTCAAGTTTCTGAAAGGCCCATATAAAATTTTGAGCATTCCACATTGTTCAAGATTTTTGTAATAGAGTGGTTGAAAGAGCATGATAATCGATCGTGGCTCACATCTCTGGGTTATAACCACCATGCTCGAAGATAATGGATTGTGTTTGACGCATTCTCAAGCTCTAACTTTTAAGGAAATTTCGAACCACCAGAAGCACAGAAGAGGCACTTATGGAAAATCACATTGGCCTCGGGTGGGAATCGAATCCTGACGTTCCGCATTGTAGAATAGGATTATCCACGGGGCTGCTGCTGTTTGAAAATGTGGAAATTTGAGAACGATCGTGTCACCTTTCAATCACACATAATTTATGAAAACTTGATGAAAATATCGAAAAGCATTTGAATGGATTAACATCAGCCTAGAAGAATATCTGATAGAAATCTATCTTTTCAACTTGACCATTTTTTGCTGAGAAGATTTCAGAGAACAAATCCACACTTATAGTCATGAAGTCATTAGTTCTGAGACTATGATTTGCACTCTAAAATTATCGAGCTAGTAACCGATCAAATCGATCTCATTTGACGTGCACTGTGTAGAGAAAATCTGATAAATCACGTAGGATTTGCACTGATCTTGATTTTCAAATTATAATCGTTCAAAGGTCAACAAAATCGTATCTGAATTTGTTGAATGGACTGAAAACGAGTCGTGCCTGTGTGAAACACTGTCAGGAATGTAATTCTTTTCGGAGATCAACTCTGGAGTTGAGTCATTGTGAAGTTGACTGCCCAAAAATCCGGGCGTGTTCGAGAAATTCTTAATCGCAGCCTGTCGACAACCTGAAGTGATGGATTGAGGTGCGTCAAGAGGTATTCATAACGAGAATCCTCCAATCTCCAATCAGAACATTGATTTTTGATTGAGTCCACAAGACGCCGATCTGAAATTTTGATGACAACTCCATCTTATTGAAAGTCATCATTAGATATCAATCATTTCGACGTGTGAAAACCAGATCACGGGTAAACTTGAGTAGAAAAGTCAGTTACATGCCGTCAAATTGGGTAATTTTGGTACGATTTCGGTACTTTTTTTTTGTTTGGCTAGACGTTTCAACACAAATTGACAAAACCCACCTCATTTAGTGGTCAGTCAAGAGCTTACAGTCTCAGCTTTCGATTGACGGGCTACCAAGTTGAATTCGATGTGTCTAAGCAAGAGCTGTTAGCAGTTTTGTAAGTATACCAAAGTTAGACCCCCCCCCCTAGTAAAAAATAAGTGCCTCATGATCATATATGAACATGTTCCCGACCGGACTGTGGTCATACATGACCACCTATGACCACGAGGCCGGAGTCATAGGTCGTCATTGGTCTCCATACTTGGTCCTAGGAATTCATGTTGGAAATGAAGCACTTCATTGCCAACTCTAAATGTTTCTCAATCCGAAACTTCGATATCAGCGCGCTTGGGGCTCCAACTGCTAGGCCTCCATCCTATGTTGAAAATGTCATGTACAACCACTTGATTACAATACCCTACGGCCATGTACGAGTTGGCTTTGTGTACCTATGACTAACCATGGAGACATAATATTTTCTGAGGTCATAGATGGTCATAGATGACCACAGTTCGGCTGGGAACATGTTCATATATGATCATGAGGCACTTATTTTTACTAGGGCTGATAGGGCAATTTCGCTACACTTACAAAATATTTCAATTCTACAATCGTTTCATCAATCATTTACAAGTCTCCTTCTCAACTGTTTGGGACATTTTAGAACGTTATAACCGTTACTAGACTCGAGATGAATTGAAAAGAAGCTGCCATATAGAAGTGTACTGAACTTACCCTACCGTAATGCTTCTTAGCTGGAGTGGGGTAACTTAGGTACACTTTTTTGTGGTTTCTTTACGTTTTTTCATTCGTTCAAATTCCAAATGCTGTAAACACCTCAATGTAACGATGGTTTCTTCAGCATGGTGACATATGTAGCCAAAATGTTCCGTTGTTTTCCCGTAGCTCGTTCCAGAATAGTTCTTGACAGGTACACTAACTGGACCACTAACGTATCGCTGCTAAATCACCTTTCTTGGAAAAAAAACGTCAAAAAACGACTACAATCATTCACACGATATCTACGCTGGCTTAACTTATTGTTTATGTGTGTGCCGGAAAGGGGGGATAGGTTTCAGAGCCATAGAATCATTCACTTTTCCTAATGCAGCTTTGACTGTCATTTTTCGTGAGTGCACCAGAGTTACAACCACTTTACCAAAATTACCTAACTTGACGGTGGGTGATATGATTCTGGATATTCTTTACCACGGCATGGCTGCACGGAGGACCATGCCCATTTCTGGTCTATATGGGGCAAGCTTCGAACGACCATCCTCATGAACGATCAGCTCCATTTGATTAACATGAATGTCACAGCTCAGCCACTGAGACTCGGTCAGGTCTACCAATAATTCCAACCCGGTCTCACACTATTCACAATTTTCCTCACGCAAATATACGGATGGTATACTCGTATTTCGTGGTTAAAGTGTAGGTACAGTAAATATCCACCGATCGCGTGAAACTTGGGTGTATACGTGGCGAGTTTTGCGCGTCGCCGTTACCGCCTACGGGTTATTAATTAAACGAAAGGATAGAAATACATGGATACATATAGGAAGACAGAGCTATACAAAAGTAACCTCATGCAAAGGAGCTATGCAACACAGCCCAAACGCGTAAATAGAAATGCGAGAGGTTCGCATGGCCCCGGGGGGCAGTAGCCTTTCGTATTTGCGCGCCATATACGCGGGAATCCGAGACAGAGCCTCGCGCGTTCGCTGATCACTAATTAAGCTGGAATTTTTGCACGGTATATGCTGTGTATGCAGCATCGGTGGTGGCAACGGAATTGCATAGCAGAATACGGTCTGTACCATTTGCAAGCATATAGTGTCAGCAGAAGTCGTTTGTTGTAACGCGGATGTGTTTGAATACACGCGCCTCCGATATATATGCACTCGCATACGGCTGACGACGTGCATGCCTAATGGGCTCTCATCGATTCCCTCACACTCTGGTGGTACAGCTCCTCCTCCTCCTCCTCCTTTCTTTCTTTTTCTTCATTTTCATCCTCGGTGTCCTTTCTCACCTCTCGTTTGGTAAATGTTTGTTCGTACTGTAGTCGATCACACACGTACTATTGTATGTGACAGCTCACAATAGATAGATTTTGAAGTGATTGAGATCTGATTCGCATTAGAATAAATAAAAGTTATGACGTCAGTTTACTACTATAATTTTTAATCTATAATGCACCTGGCGGATTGTCCCAAAAGATAATGCTCCGCACAAAAACACGAACTATGTCGGTAGTCTAACCACAACCCACAGGTGGCCCAAGTTTGTCTTGATTCGTAATATATAAGTGAATAACCACTGCAAGCGCAAATTGACACGATCTGATTCCACTTTTCAAGTCAAATTGCAAAAAGATTTGCTTGATAGGGTTCCCAGAAAACTCATGACCGTTGAATGCTCCGATTTTCAAAAATGGGTTACTCTTCTCATATTCAGGTATGGCTCTAGTACTATTGGATCAAGATTCAAATTTTCTCCAATTTGTGGGTCTCATGAGGTAT
This sequence comes from Eretmocerus hayati, assembly GCA_029851415.1. Classification (NCBI taxonomy): domain Eukaryota; kingdom Metazoa; phylum Arthropoda; class Insecta; order Hymenoptera; family Aphelinidae; genus Eretmocerus; species Eretmocerus hayati. The sequence goes on from CM056742.1 coordinate 3,525,595, forward strand.
CAGACGATCTGGACGGGGTGGATAACTTCTGTAGCTATACTTTCAAATGTGTTGAGGATGAGTGAAATATTGAGGATTCTCAAATCCCAAGTTGCCAAAAATTGTAACTCCCATGACGTGAAACTTGAAATCATTGCAAAATCGATTAAACTGCGAGATTCACCAATATTTCAACAAGCGTGAACCAATCACCTCTTGTGTTGGGCCTCATTGTGTGAGCCCTCTCTTCACATTTGCTTGTCCAGGATATTTCTCTTGCTCGCAGATACAGCAGATGAGATACGAACTTCAAAACTTATACCCCGGAGCAAAAGTTTATACGCATCTATGCATCAACAGTCCAATTGAGAAAAATCGATTACTCGGTCAGGCTGTTCCAAAATGATCTCAGGTGAGCTCTCATTTGTAGCTCCTTCAAAGTACATCAAGACATGTTTGGAGTATTTCTGTACAACACAACAATCTCGCTGTGCAAGCTCAAATTTTTGGAAAAATTCGTGAAAATTGGGTCACAGCTTGGTCCTCTGCCTGCAGTCAAACACAAGCGCATAATTTGGAATGGTCCAAGGAGCACCTGAAAGTAGTAGTCCAAAGATTTAAAATCCGTCGGCAAAATATATTCTCGGTCGTTCCTGACCCGAGATATTAATGTTTTTCTGAAGTCAGATTCCATCCGAAATGAGTCCCATTTCATTACGGCGTGATTCCTTTGGGTTTTTCCAAGTCCCTCCTTGAAATTGGTGTCAGAAGCTCCGGACAGTCCTCATCCTACTTTTTGTACGGGTCCTTTACAAAATTTCTATTAACTGGTCTATTTTTCGAGAGAAATCCACTTGAGGAGGAACAGTCACACCTCAGATCAGGAACAACTTAGAATAACTTTCAAAGACTGGATTTCGAGATTTTTGACTTGACTTTCAAATGCTCTCTGTCACTCTGGTTCATCATTTCATGTCTGACTTGCAGAGGTATAGATTTTGATGGATCCAAAAAAATTGTTGCATAGATTTGATCTGGCTTAGCAAAAACCTACTGTGTAGTGCGAAAACAAACCCCGAATAATCGTTGAAGTGCTTGAATGCGCAAAAATAGGGTAAGCTACTGTCGTCTGGGACAACGATACCAGAGAGATCAAATATTTTGGAATGGGTGACTTGTCATTTTTAGGTGTATACAAGCTTTTTACCTGTAGTGTAGTCAGAAGCTCGTCTCAAGTGCGCCTAAACGTCGTCCAGCTCCTTCTTTCAATAAAGTTCGTGACAAATAAAATCTGAAAATTTTGGTTCTCTTTCACGATTTTGGTCATCCGGATTTCAATATTTGATTCATTAATTTGATTTTTCGCAACATCCAGCTGACCTGGTGATTTTTAACATGAAGTGTTTCTCAATAATTACGTCAAAGATACGGATGAATTAAAAATTTTACGAGCTCCCGAATATTGTCATCGGTAGCCAGCAGAACGTTTGATTAATCATCCACGTGAGGACATTAGCACGACTTTCACCGTATTACATGGCATGGTGCCCACATAGGTATTACCTCCTTAATACCACACACTCGAGAATCTGCAAGCTCAGTGGCATGCAGTGACAGAGAGAGCAAAGAGATGCTATCTAAACCGTAGCTGGCGCACGCCCGAGATATCGCACGAGGTCCCCTGATGCAACTGTGCCTGCCGCGTGGACAGCACACTATATAGACACTCATGGACCCGTAAACAAAATAGAACACCAAAACGTGTGCACGTATGTTTTGTGTGCAGTCACGAGGGCACGCACGCCACAATCCACTCTCTGTTCTTTACCACGAGGCGACCCTCGAGCTGTCGCACAAGCGCCATGCTTTGACAAAACGATCAAAAGAGGATTCGCAGGTTATCTGGGCTGCGCGCATTTTACGCCTACGGGCTACCTGTAAGCGTGCATGCATGTACGTATATACGAAGTATATAAGAAGGAAGGAGGAAAACGGCAGCAGAGTTATATAGGTGGTCCCAGAGTAAACGTCCACCCCACGACCTCACCGAGACTATAACCAGCAAAGAAGGAGCAGCGTGCATTGTGGACCCTGCTCTCGCTTCCCCGAAGCGGGACCGCCCTGGGCTCGCTCGCACTATCTTGTAGTTAGGTATTATACTTCGTAGCAACTCATCCGATTCTCTTGAACCGGAGTGTATCACCGGACTCTCGGTATGAGTACCCTGTATTCGTGCTTGCGCATTCGATTCGACGTTATAAGGGCAGGCCACTTGCTTCTAGATGTCAGGCATCGGAATCATTCTTAAGGGAGACAAGGGTAATCAAGAAAATTCGACAGAACATCGGATGTGCGAGCATTTGAGACCCATGAATGTCAATTTTTGATTAGTCGAAAATTAAATCAAAAAAACGTACCCAACACTCGAACATTGAACAAATGTATATTCTCGGATCTCTTACAAGAATTATAGCAGAGTATATTTTTCATTCAATGAGAGTTTTGAGAGGAAATCAAATGAATTATATTTTGGAAACACCCAAATACAAGCCTCTCTGCGCGAGAATAGGAGTTTGAAAACGACTCTATACATAGGGTGATTCTTATTTTTTGTGAAGTCGCGTTTCGCTATCTTGTTGCGTGATGGAGCTACAGAGGGTTTTGGTGTGAAGTAATCATCTCTGTATCTGTCAAGCAGAATTTATATCCTCTTTTCAAAAACTTGTCACAGGAGAGTGTGTGATACCTCTGCCATTATCATTCCACTGACTTTCCTTCCATTCAAAATTTTTCTAAGTAAGAAATGTTGTAAGCATACATATTTATACAGTATACACATACATACTCGAAATTCATAGAATTATTCGATGCTCTTCGGGTATGATTCCAACTTTTGGAAGACATGAAATCAAAGGAAATATAAGGAGTACAGGCAAACCTCCGTATTCGCGGATTTAGTATTTGCGATTTTTCTTATTCGCGGTTGTCCAATTGCGATTTTTTTCATATTCACGGCTTCTGTTTTCTTATTCGCGATCGGGTCATCGGGAGCTAGCAGTCAGAAACAAGATTATTTTCGAATGTTGTGGTCCGGATCACACTTTTATGAAGTACAATTGTTTATAACAATTGCCTATGTCCAATAACCTAATACACTCAATAAAATTATCATGCGGCAATGTCAATATTGACGTGGCGTGCTTTTTTAGAATTTTTATCATATATACATTTGTCATGACTCCATCAAGTAGAAGTACCATCGAGAAAAGAGATAAAAAAGTTATGGATTTGGCAACAAAAATGAAGATTCTGGAACTACTAAGGATGGGCGAATTAGTTCTTGCTTGATCGTGATTCTACTAAGTGACAAAGATAAGTTGGCGGATTTCTTTTTGCATTACGGAATGGTTAAAAATGAGCTGAAACTTGTGCGGCAAGCATATTTCCAACGTAAAAATTCCTCAGGAATCGATTGGCGAAGCCAGAATTGCGATATTTCCTTTAAATTCTGAATTATGAATGAATTTCTGTGAGCATGTCATTTCTATTTCAGCAAATATCGATCGGAGCGAAATTTCAACCGGTGCATTGGAAAGATCGTGGCATTTTGAGTCGGAAATGCTTCTTTCCGAGTCCTATTTGTTGCATTATCTCCTCTAAAATTATCGAAAAGAGAATTTTATGTGCAAATCGTAACGTCTTTTGTAACGCCTGTAACGCTATTGTTGTTATTTTTGCATCGGCGCGCGTCTGCTGCTAGTCTGCTGCTGGCAATCAAGAAACTTCATGTTTGCTGTGAGCGTCCATTTTTGAGAGACCATTGTCGAGAAGAAGCAATTACATCCATGATTAATCAGTGTATTGCCTGCCGTCTATGTGATGTGAGTGAATCATGAGAGTTTGTGTCGCTACAGACACGTGGAGTTCGCCTTAACCTCACAGCGACGTACACGTGTCTGGGCTGGGAGCCTGTATTCTGAATTCTGATTAATTTTTGATTTACCTCATTTTGCTGCGTAATATGATATCAAACGTCAATGAGGCAAATCAATTCGATTGGATCTACGTCAAAAATTGTGAACTCATATCCGCGAAACTGCCATCTCTTCTGAGGATGAGTTGAGGTCGCATGCATCAAAAGGCTCTCAAAATTCTTAGCCGAATTCTTAATCCTTTTTATTATCGAATAACCTCGTTCTGACGCCTATGATATTCAACTCCAATGGTCAAATCGACTGGATTGGAAATTTTTTAATGTTTTCTATCCGATGGCCTCGAATCTTGTATTTCTCTTGATAATGAGCTGAGTTCAATAGCATCACACGACTCTTAAAATTCATAGACGGTTTTTTTGTCCTTTTGATTGTCGAAATACCTCATCTTGGAACCTATGATATTGAATTCTGATAAGTCAAATCGATTGAGGTGAAAAGTAATCGAAACTTGTGAAAAGTTGGCCTCGGAACTCATATTTTTCATGAAAAAGAAACGAGATGCACCGCATGATTTAGCTTTCAAAATTCATTGACACCTTTTCTTCATTATTCTGATCATCGAAACACCTCATCCTGATGGCTATGATATTAATTGTCAATCCGGAAGTGTGATTGAAATTCCTTTGGAAATTACAACCGATGGCCTCGATCTCGGATCTCCTTGGAGGATGAGTTGAGCTCGATCACAACCAATGGCTCTCAAAATACATGGATAGTGTTTTTCATTCCTTTGATCATCAAAATACCTTATTTTGATGCCCATAGTAATGAATGTCTACGTCATTGAATTTCAAATGCGAATCAATTAGACTGAAATTTTTTTAGAAACTGCAACACAATGGCCTTGAAACTCGTATACTTTTTCAAAGAAGAATGAACTCCATCGCATCATTTAGCTCTCAAAATTCACGTTTCTTCATTCTCTTGGTCTTTGGTATACCCGATCATGATGTCTATGATATAGAAATCCTATAAGGCGAATCGATCGAATCGAAGATTGTTCGACAATTATGAAATATTGGCCTCGATATTCGTATTTTTCATCAATAAAGGATATGATTTATCGCATGATTTGGCTCTCAAAAATTCATACATATCTTGTTTTATCCTTTCGATCATCGAATTACCTCCGTCAGGAGTCTCTGATAGCAGTTGTCAATCAAGCAAATCGTCCTAACCGAAAACCCTTTGAAAATTTTGAACTGCTTGCCTCGAAATTTGTCTTCTTTCTGAGAATGAGATGGGCTCGATTGCATCAAATGAGCCTCAAAATTCATAGACGATTGTTTTTATCGTTTGGAGAACCAAAATACCTCATTCCGATGCTCGTGATATGGATCTTCGATGAGCAAATCAATTAGATTGCGAAGTGTATGGAAATTTTGAAAGTATGGCCTCGAAACTCATATTTCTTCAAGGGTGAGTCGAGCTCTATAAAATGAAATGGCTCTCAAAATTCATCAACGAAAGAAAGAAAGAGAGTGAAAGAAAGAGTAAGAATGAGGCTAATTCGTAAGCTGAGTCTCACATACGTGATTAAAGAGACATTTTGCCAAAATCTTATATTTTCCAATTTATCTTGTGGTTTAGTCTAATTTTGACTTGAAAATAAAATTATGGGAATACTACTTGGTTCGTGCACAAGCCTGCTTTCATGCAGCATTTTTGGAAAAAAACGTCCCAAATAGTAAAATGTAACCGTCTTCGGCCCGGGATCTTGTTTCCGGGGACGACCGAGAGATGTTCGGGTAAAGATGTCTTTTGAGGTGAAAAATTTAAAACTTTCTATCGGGGCATGCAGCATGTGGCCTATAGGACTGTCACGCAGTTTAGCAGGTCGCGGAGGTGGTACCACCGCATTATACCTCACACAACCGCGTCTGCTTGCGCAAGTTGACTGAAATTTGGATTCTTCACGCAGGCGTAAGAATGCCAATTCTCGGCGGGTGTCGATATGGTCCTCTATCGGTCCTCGGCGAGTGTCGATCTGGTCCCGTACAGTTCCTCAGCAAGTGCCGATCTAATACTGTACAGGTCCTCTCTGGGTGTCGATGGGGTCACATACCGGTCCTCGGCCTGTGTCAATGGGTCCTGTACCGGTCATCGGGGAGTATCGATGTGGTCCTGTACCGGTACTTGAACAGTCTAATTTTGATTCTGTACCGACATTCGCCGAGTACCGGTATGAGACTAGATCGACACTCGCCGAGAACCGGTACAGGACCACATTGACACTCGCCGATGACCGGTACGGGACTAGATCGACACTCCCCGAGGGCCAGTACGAGACCAGATCTCTACTCGCCGAGGATGCGGAATGGGACCACAGCGGTACTCGCCGAGAACCGGCACAGGACCGCATCAATACTCCCTGATAACCGGTATGGGACCCCATCGACACTCGCCGAGAACCGGTACAAGATCAGGTCGACACTAGCCAGGGACCGATGCAGGACCAGATCGCCACTCGCCGAGGACCGGTACAGGACTACAACCACACTCCCCGATGGAGGGGAACAGGACCCCATTGACACTCGCCGAGGACCGGTATGGGACCCCATCGACACTCAGAGAGGACCCGTACGGGACCAGATCGTCACTCGCTGAGGAACGGTAGGGGACTAGATCGACACTCGCCGCTGATCCGGAATGTGACCACATCGATACTCGACGAGGACCGTTAGAGGACCCCATCGACACTCCCTGATAACCGGTATGGGACCCCATCGACACTCGCCAAGAACCGGTACAAGACCAGATCGACACTAGCCAGGGACCGATGCAGGACCAGATCGCCACTCGCCGAGGACCGGTACAGGACCACATCGATACTCCCCGATGGAGGGGAACAGGACTCCATTGACACTCGCCGAGGACCGGTATGGGACCCCATCGACACTCAGAGAGGACCCGTACGGGACCAGATCGTCACTCGCTGAGGAACGGTACGGGACCAGATCGACACTCGCCGAGGACCCATAGAGGACCAATTCGACACCCGCGGAGAATTGGGATTCTTACGCCTGCGCGAAAAATGCAAATTTCAGTCAACTCGCGCAAGCAGACGAGGTTTAGTGAGCTATAATGCAGTGAAACCACCTCCGCGACCTGCTAACCTGCGCGACAGTCCTATAGGCCGCATGCTGCCTGTCCCGACAGGAAGTTTCAAATTTTCCATCTCAAAAGCCATCTTTACCCTAACATCTCTCGGTCGTCCCCGAAAACATCAAGAATTCGGGCCGAAGACCATTACATTTCACTCTTTAGGACGTTTTATTTCAAAAATGCTGCAGGAAAGCGGGCTCTTGCACGACCCAAGTAGCATCCCCAGGATTTTATTTTCAAGTCAAAATTAAATAGTTTCAATTATAGTAGTTCCTTCTCCCGATACGTGAGTGATGACAGGCGGATCGAAAAATTTATTCAATGAAAGAGCTTCGAAAAATTGTACACGGAAGGCTTCGAGACTCGAATTTTCCTCGAGGGAACATGCACTCGATCGCATCGAATATCTCTCAAGATTCATGGACGGTTTTTTATCATCCTTTTGATGATTGGAATGCCTTATTCTGATGCCTACGATATTGAACTTAAAGTGATGCGGTCGCCGTGCAACCCGGGAGTTCGGAAGTTATATTTCATTTAGATGTTACTCAAAATTTTAATGATATGATGTTTGAGACAAGTCGTTCATTACGTATCATCATCTGAATTGCCGTGGATAACTCGCCACTTTTCGCTTATCCCAAGACTATTGGTGATGAACGAGAATAACTTGCCCGCGGGTACTTTCTGACTTACGAATTGGCACATTTTCGTCCACAAAAATCTCAAAATCTTTCCCAACTTTGGCTAAACTTAGAATTGTCCAGGCCAAGTTAGATGATTCGAAAACCTGGATAACTCGCCGTTTAGCCCAAATTGGGGAAGATTTCGGAATTTTTGTGAACAAAAATCCGCTTGCACGGCGATCCCATCGCCTCAAATGGAAGAATCTATTAAATTGAGAATCCTCCAAAAATTTTATACCGATGGCTTCGAAACTCGTATTCCTTTCAAGAATGAGTTGAGCTCAATCGGCTCTCAATATTCATAGACATTTCTTTTCATCCTTTTGATCATCAAAAGATCCTGATCTGGAGCCTATAATATTAAACTGCAAAAGGCAGATCGATTGTGAAGAAAATTCTTCAAATAATGTGTACAGATAGCCTTGAAAATCGTATTCCTCTTCAAAAAAGAGTGAGCATGATCGTGATATTTGGCTCTCAAAATTCTTGGAAGAGCTTCTGAATTCTCTCGATCATTGAATAACCTCATTCCGATCCCTATGATGTGAAAACTTCAATGGGCTATTCGATTAGATTGAAAATACTTCAAAAATTTCGAATCGATGGATTCAAAACTTCTACTTCTTTCATAATGGAATTATCCTTGTAATCGATCCTTGAGATCTTCTCCAGGATCGATTACAAGAATAATTCGATGACAACCGTTAAAACCTGAAGACGAGTCGAGAGACTAAACAATTCTACTTCTTTTGTGAGTGAGTAAGACTCGATCGCATCGAATGGCTCTCGAGAATGATGAATGAGCATTCAGAAATCAATCAGAATTTAGAATACAGGCCCCAGACACGTGTGCGTCGCTGTGAGGTTAAGGCGAACTCCACGTGGCTGTAGCGACACAAACTCTCATGATTCACTCACATCACACAGACGGCAGGCAATTACACTGATTAATCATGGATGTAATTGTTGAAAAATCTCCAATATCCCTCATGATATGGATGCAATTAACTTCTTCTCGTCAATGGTCGCTCAAAAATGAACGCTCACAGCAAACACGAAAATTCTTGACTGCCAGCAGCAGACTAGCAGCCGATGCAAAAACAACAACAATAGCGTTACAAGCGTTACAAAAAATGTTACGATTTTCACATACAATTCTCTTTTTGATAATTCTAGAGGAGATAATGCCACAAATAGGACCCGGAAAGAAGCATTTCCGACTCAAAATGCCACGATCTTTCCAATGCACATGTTGAAATTTCGCTCCGATCGATATTTGCTGAGATAGAAATGACATGCTTACGAAAATTCATTCATAAATCAGAACTTCAAAGAGATATCGCAATTCTGACTTCGGCAACCGATTCCTGAGGAATTTTTACGTTAGAAATATGCTTGCCACACAAGTTCCAGCTCATTTTTAACCATTCCGTAATGCAAAAAAAATCCGCCAACTTATCTTTGTCACTTAGTATATCGAGATAAATTTACGCTTTAGATATACGTTGCTGTTATGTGCTATTGCCTTGGGAACTTGTAAGTGTAAACCTATGCTTGTGTACCGATCCGGGACGCCGAGAGCCTTGATAGGACAGAGGAAGGAACATTTGCCAGTTTTCTGGCGTTCTAATAAAACTGCGTGGGTTACAAGAAAGAACTTTGAAGAGTGGTTCCTCTACTCGTTTGTCCTAGAAATGAAAGAGTTTTTCTTGAAACAGAATTTGGTTTTCAAAGTTCTCCTTTTGATGGATAACGCCGCCTGTCACTCACCAAGTCTCCAGAGTCTGCACCCTGATGTTGAAATTAAATTTCTGTCCCCAAACATCACATCCTTGATTCAACCCATGAACCAGACTGTCATTTCAACTTTCAAATCTTACTATTTGCGACGAGTTCTAAAAAATATGTTGGAATCTGTGAATTACGCACGTTTTCTTGGTGATCTGGATATTCGAGGAGTCGTCAAGCTTTTCTGGAAGACATTCGCGGTCAAAGACTCGATAGCAGTGGTTTCTGGATCTTGGTATGAAGTGCAGAGCTTGACCGTCAACAAAAGCTGGAAAAAACTGCTACCAGAAGTTCTTCAGAACGAGTCACCACAAGAACCGATCGCTGAAATCTTAGATGGTATGGTTCAAACGGCTCGAAATATTGGTCGCGAGGGCTTCCAAGATATCGAAGCAGACGAACTTTCAGAACTCATTTCCCCTGAAAATCGTGGACGGACTGGGGTAACTTTGGAACAGAAATCGTTATCATTATTCATTCGTCAATTAATTCATAAACTAGGTCACGCAATCAATCTTCACTATCGGTAATCAAAAACTGAGTGTCTCAGATTTCCATTGACCTATAGTAAGAGTCCATTAAGTTAGATTTAACTTCTGCAATCGAGTCTAGACACCTCCAGCATACCACACTGTCTGCACCACGGATAAGTTTCGAGGGAGAAAATACCTCCACAGTCGGTTTCTGACAAGAACTGACATAACTCGGCTTCCGTGGGTCGAAATGAGACGTTCTTTCGCTCATTTTGAAGCTTTTATCAGCGACTACTCAAGTAAGTAGAATTCGATGATCATATAGATCTTGGGGAATAATTGAGAGTACATCCTCGCCCCCGAAGAAGAAAAATACTTTCTGAATTACCGGTGAAGAGTAACACCTTCTGGATGAATTCATGGAAAGAAACACCATCCATATCCCAGGACGAAAATTAGCACATATTTTTAACCAGCGACGAAAAATAACGCCCGGCAGTAGCTTCCGACGAATAGTAACACCCACTCGTAACTACCGGCGAATATGAACACGTTGCCGAAAAAATTAACACCCCCCGTAAGCTCTGACGAAGAAAAACACCTTGTGGTAATAACCGGGATAATCTCTGAAAAATTGTTAATTTTAATGTTTTCTGTGAGAAAATACGTTCCTTCTCATCCATCAATACTGTAGACAAAAACTGCAGTTTTTCCCGCGAACATAATATTTTACACTGAAATATACTTTTCAGGAAACTTTCGAGAACAGGACTCCTGGAAAATCAGTTTTTCATGTAATCAACTTTGTTCTCCATAGAGAACAGCTATAACATGAAAACTGTATTTAAAAACAGTATTGCCATAGACTTTTCAAATGGTGCAAAGATATCCTTTCAGTATCATTTGTAACTAAAATCGAAGTATACGCATTGTACCGAGAAAACCATTTCCTTGTTAGAAACGCTTATTGTAAGTCGAGAACGATTTACGAATACACGCTCAAAAAGAATTACAGAACCTTCCAGGCAAGAAAAGCAATCTTATTTTTCACCGTTGAATTGTCTTGATTTACTGAGAGAAGAATCTGAGATACGATGCTATTTGTGAACGACACGTGAACATCTCCAATATAGACTAGATGGTGGTATGGTCTGATTGGGAACATTTTAAAGTGTAATAACTCTGTACAAAAACGAAACCGAATGATTCCCGAAACCTCCTAAATTTAGTCTTGAGTTTAGGAATTCGATTGACAAAGTATACTGTGAACTAAACGTCCTTCGATAGGGAGTAGTTTTGATGAATGTCAGCAGGAAAAATTATTGAATGGATAATATTTACATGACATTCTTGGTTTGGAGCAGAGGTGACGATGGTCTCTGCTGTTTGCAACGCCCAGACATGATTTTCCCTTCAAATATGGGTTGAAATGCTTCCCAACATTATGAAAAACTCTCAGATGTTCTCTTTGCCGAAAGATATTGAGAGGTGTTTTTTTTTCGTCGGAGCTTACGGGAGGTGTTTTTCTTCGTCCGGGGATATGCCAGGTGTTTTTTTTCGTCGGGGCTTACGGCAGGTGTACTTTGTCATGGGGGCTTACGGGAGGTGTTTTTCTTCGTCCGAGCTCCAGGCAAATGTTACTTTTTGGCGATGGTCACGATCAAGTGTTATTCTTCGAGGAGACTACAGGAGAAGTGCTACTTTTCGACGCTTGATACATATCGTGTTACTTTTCGTCGGTGACTAACAATCACGTGTTAGTCTTCGTCGCTTGCTAGTACGCAAGTGTTTTTCTTCGTCAGGGGCGACGACATGAAGAAGTGTTCCAAAGTTACCCCAGTTTCTGACAAAAAAATACGTACTCGTCAGTTTTCACTCTACAAAATTGAAACTTCGTGAAAATACTCCAATGTAACAATGGATTCATCTAGATATGTATACAGACAAGTGAAACCTAGCTCAGATACCTTAGATTCGACCTGCTAAAGTCGGAACCACACCATTTTTCCCGAGAGACTGTTTGTTGGATTGAAAACGTACTTTTGAAGAAGTCAGCTTATAAATTGATTAATAGCTGGTGGAGTCCCTCGCGACAATTCAAAACATTGTTTATGCTTGTCCCATAAGTGGAGGGAACCGGTATTAAGGTCTCAGGATCATCTGTCTAGCCAACTGTGCGTGATAACCACTCTTTCATGGTATGTTCCAAAGTTACCCCCCGTTTTCCTAAGTTACCCCGGCTGACCCTACTGAATTATTTCATAGCTCTCATGGTGACCCAAGTAGAACGAGTTGGTGGACGGAAAACGGTGAAATATTGAATAAAAGTGCTTAAAAAATGCAAAGACACCATTGCAAGCTCGGTATCGTACGTCTACAGTAATGAAACAGTACGTATGAGCCGATCTCAGCACCCGCATTCTAAAAATATTTTTCATCGATGTCGCAACCGCGAGTGCTGCATGCACTATATGAGTGTCACTATAGAAGTTGGACACCTGCGCGCCGCAGAGTTTTGCGCGTTAATTACGGCAAACAGGAGCTTTCCGGCAGTAAACCAATAGATCGTGTCATCCGCTCACCCAACTCTTCGAGCACATATATACACACGTACAGCATCACGAGTATTAAATTTTTACTCGTGATACGCTCGACTGTGGTGCCCGCACAGACAAAGTCAATCAATTATTAGCGAGTCTCGAAAATAGCCAGGCCACTTGGATTACGATCCTCTGACGCGTTGCGAAAGTGCCATAGTCTCCGGTCATCGACGTCGCCTGCTCACGTCAATTATTCACGAATCGTTCCGAGAGCGCATCGGCCTCTCTAATTTACCCCTCCATTTGTTCAGGCCAGAAACATAAACCCCTATCGTCGTCGATACCTTTATCGCCCTTTATTTTATAGAACCTTCGTATAACCGGTGGCGGCGTCACTGTCCATTACTTTAATCGAATCAACGCCTCTTGATATATGCCCGCTTGCATTTGTTAGTGCATCCTTTGACAGATCTCAATGAAGCAGGGAATGAATTAGCTCTCTTCAGTTGAATATTTCGCAGCTCTTGTTTAGTTTTCGGCTCTGAAGGGTCGATGACAGTATCGAAGAGACAAGGGCTGACATCCGCGTTACTGCGAATATTTCATTGAACAACGTGATATGAGGAAAGCGATGACAGGAATAGGAAAAGACCAAGTCTAGGGGATCCAACATTCGGATCAGAATTTCCCCTGTGGGAATGGTGATATATTCATTCAACTTGTCATCCATAATAGTTTTTGTTATGTGTTTTGAGCAGCGAGACTGGATGACCCTGGTGATAACTATAGCTGTCTTTGTTACTTTCTGGGGAGCTTCGCAGAAAGTGAGTTTAGCTTTAAAATCAGGTGGGACCACCATTTGCGCAGCTTTTTGAGAGATCTTCGGCGAGCCATTGTAATACGTCACTCGGGCACACTCGCGCCGAGTCCAAGTTCACTCATGAACAGAGTGGCCCTTACTAATTCGAACTGTCATCATATTATTTGTCGTATACTATCTTCATTCATTTCCCCTTTACGAGACTGAGGTGAACGAGGCAGCCTTGAAGGATCGCCAAGAGCGCAAAGAATCCTGATCTTCAGAATAACTTCATAACACGTTCGCTGCGATGGGCCCCACTGGTCGGGACCATTTTTTCTTGAGTTTCAGCCTATGCTTATCTATAAACAGCGGAGACATAATCCAATCGGGTGGGCCAAAAGGACCCTGCCATAAATGATAGGATTTTGGGTTTCAGCTAATTTTGCTGAATCGGGGATCAGATGATAAAGCTCGAGCTGATCAAAAGTCTCCACTATCGTTAAGCCTGAAAAATTCTCATTCGTGAGTTATTCGATCAGAAAGTTGTCGATTTTACCAAGTGAAAATAGGGTTATGGCATCGATCGAACAATAACATATGTTCGAATTCGCTCAGCAGTCGAGTTTTCCCCGGCATAGTGAATCTGATGGGGTAAGAATATGTGTTTGTCGCGCAATCCACCGATCATCTCAAGATAATCTTTGGCCAATGCAACTTTTGCCGAACATTTTTTTAAACACAAAAGGACGAAACGAGCGGAAAAATCTCATCAGCTCGGCCGACCTATGGCATATATAGTAATCCGAGTATGCAAGTGCGGATGGATGATGCGTTTCCTGAAAAACCGTCAATATTTCGGAGTTTGAAATGCGCCCTCGCCAAGTAAAAAAACGGAGGCATATCGTCCGTGAGATTTCAAAGAGAATCACAAGAAACCACGTAAACTGCGCTGATGAAAAGTCGCGGCTAATACGACTTTTTTGCTCTCGATACACGGACGATATGCCTCCGTTTTTTCACGTGGCGAGGGCGCATTTCAAACTTCGAGATATTGACGGTTTTTCACAAAACGCACTATCCGCACTTGCATACTCAGATTACTATATATGCCATAGGTCGGCCGAAGTGATGAGATTTTTCCGCGCGTTTCGCCCTTTTGTGTTTGAAAAAATGTTCGGCAAAAGTTGCATTGGCCAAAGATTCTCTTGAGATAATCGGTGGATTGCGCGACAAACTCATATTCTTACCCCATCAGAATTACTATGCCGAGGAAAACTCGACTGCCGAGCGAATTCGAACGTATGTTATTGTTCGATCGATGCCATAACCCTATTTTCACTTGGTGAAATCGACAACTTTCTGATCGAATAACTCACGAATAAGAATTTTTCAGGCTTAACGATAATAGAGACTTTTGATCAGCCTTTCGAGCTCTATAGTTTGATCCCCAATTCAGCAAAATTAGCTGAAACCCAAAATCCTATCATTTATGGCGGGGTCCTTTCAAAAATTTTCAGCTTTGTCACGCCTGGGGTTGCAAAAGTTATGCTTCTGTATTAGGGTGGGCCGAAAAATGACTTTTTTTGAGAATCGATACGGGCTGGTGCGCAAAAGTTAGGTTTCTATATGTAGATGTGAAAAAACTTTTGCTGGGCGCTGAGAAATGAGATTTTAGATTCGAGCAAAAGCCAGCAAGCTTTTATCACAATTAACGTAGATTTAAATAGGAATGTGACTATTTTTCTAGAAAGTGATTAGTTTTGAAAAATCCGAAAATAAGCGACTTCCCCCTCCCGCCTCACTCCTTTCAAAACTCGCAATGGAAAAGTTGAGATGGATTGGCACGGGTTAGTCAAAATTGGACGTACTTTAGCTCATTTTGTAGGTTTTGGAACAAGCTTCAAAATGAACTAAAGTACGTTGAAAAATGTTTAGATGCACCAGAAATACAAGCAAAGTTTGAAGGGAGAATCGCCCCATTTTTGGGATTTTTAATAATGATCATTTTTTGGGAAAGTTGAGATAGATTGGCTTGCATTAGTCGAAATTGGACGTACTCTAGCTCATTTTGTAGGTTTTGGAACCAGCTTTAAAATGAGCTAAAGTACGTTCAAAAATGTTCAGATCCACCAGAAATACAAGCAAAGTTAGGAAGAAAAAAGTGCCGAATTAGGCACATTCCTATTTAAATCTACGTTAATTTTGATAAAAGCTTGATGGCTCTTGCTCGAACCTAAAGTCTCATTTCTCAGCGCCCAGCAAAAGTTTTTTCACATCTACATATAGAAACCTAACTTTTGCGCACTGGCCCGTATCGATTCTCAAAAAAAGTCATTTTTCGGCCCACCCTATTCTGTATGTAGATATCAAAGAATTCTACCGAGTGCTGATAGACGTGTTCTCTAGTTGCGGGAAACACCATCAACGTTTTCTGAAAATAATATGCGTTGAAATGAATAATTGCATTATCTATGCATTCTCCCTGGTAGAAATTGTGAACATTTTTTGGCCAGATTTTTTTTCCAGAAACTGGCCAAGTCTAACCTAATTGCATTGCCACTATATCTATACATTGTATGAGTGGCCAAAAAATTGGTCACATTTATACCAGGCCTTCCTTCATTCTTTACTTAATTATTCTGGCGCATCACAATATTTTCCAATGTATCTATACATATCCTGAATATCCTGGATATAAGCATATCCTGAAGTTTTTTTAAAAACCTTTGAAGTGAGCTAAGGTAAGTTCCATTTAGACGAAGTAGAACTGATCTATCTCGGATTCATGCTTGGACCACTCTCCGCTTCTATTGAATTTTGAATAGGGAACGATGAACGCCAAAGTGGTATTCATCGCTCCTATTTCTCTTCTCATTGGTTCAATTTATTTTCAATGTATTTAGTGGATCAGAGAAATGACGAGTGAGTCAAGTTAAGGCAAAGTTGAATAGATGAACCAAACAAAATCTTATTGATTCTATTCCAAATGTTTCACGTTTAGATTGCCAAAAAACTTCTCGACAAATCCCCCCTAATCTCACGACTCTCAAGAGTTGGAATCAGTATTTCGAAGCCAGATGAGAATAGAAGGTGCAATGTAGTCATACTCGCCAAGTTGGACTTTTGAAAAAAAGTGAAATGGGTCCAGCTACAAGCCAATCCTCGTACAGTCCATCAGCTTGGATCACTCATGTAACATATTTCGTTCCTTGACGAGAAAGGAAGAGGGGACAGAACGTTATAATGTGCAATGGAGGTAGTCTAAGACATATACTGCATCAGTAGTATAACGATAATCAGAGAAGTCGTTGTAAGGCAGCCCCTAACATGATGCAAGAGCAACGATACAACCAAGGGGTCTCGGAAGAGTAATGCCTCGGTGGCACCATATCAACGCGTGATGGACCACCACAGGTACACATCTGCATGTCTGAACGAGAAAAGCGAGAAGAACAATGAACTCATGGGTCGAGAAGTGCACTTGATACGGCTATCGCTTGAGCAAATCCGGCTAGAGCGACAACACCGAGAGAGTGCTGAGCACCTCGGATCCTTATGTGCTGTTTGTCGTATGTGCTCACGCATACGTAAGTGGCTCCGGAGGATTATAAGTAGCTACTCGAGAAGTAAGTAGTGATCGGCAGTGGTGATTCGCGAGTGCGAGCTTGAGTCAGAAGGAGAGAAAAAGAGAGAGGGGGAGGGGGGTACCATATATCTCAGGGCGTCTTGCTGGTCCTTAATTGACACGCGACCCCCCTACGCGCGGAATCGCGAATCTGCATCTGTCGCGCGCGCGTTCCAGCCAACGAGCAGTTCTCTCACCTAATCTTATACCCTCCTTATTCCATTGCATCTTGCGCTTTACCTACTTTTATTTGCAGTGGCAACAGACACACACACACATGAGCCCGTCGAAGACTTGTTGTACATTCAGTCTATTCTATATAGCACAATGTATATGAGCTTGACCATCGACAACAATTATCAGACCGAGAGCTCTCAATGCAGAAAGTATTCTCGTCCACGTTATTACCTCACGCATTCTTCAAATGAAAAAGATCAGTTAATTGATCAAATATTATGATGCAATATATGAAACCTTCGAACTCTCAATGCTCACATGACCGAAACCAAATCCTTCAGCCACTCGAAATTAAGATATTAGAAGCGACCAACGGGGTGGTCATGTCTATTACCGTGTTTTGCCTATTATAAGCCATGGCTTATAATTTTTTTGGCTCTCAAGCATGGCTTGTATTTAGAGGGTGGCTTACATTTGGAGGGTGGCTTATATTCCCAGACGAATATTTTATCGTCAAAGATCCATTTGAATCAAGTATAAAAACAAAGTGTTATTCAAATTCACAAATGAAATGTCAATAAAAAATGATGAAATGTTATTGAAAAATGGCTTTCACACATTTCTGCATACGTGGGCTTCACATATTACTAAAAAATCCTCAGCACTTTGTCCACGATCACAAGATGATATTCATCGATCATGTGAATTATAGTCACTGGTGACTTTTTGACATATAATCAGCGGTGACTCGACGAACTAAAACTGTCTCACCTATTGTTGAGGGAAGAGCAAGCATTATTTACCGTTGAACTTACACATTCCTCTCAAGACCTGGGTTTTACTTCGGATGGCTTGTATTTGGGGCGGCTTATATTCGAAGACTGACTCATATTTGGGGGTGGCTCATCTTTGGAGGTGGCTTATATTTCGGGATGGCTTATATTCCGGGGTGGCTTATATTTCCATCATTTGACTCATTGCGGCTTATATTTGGAGGGTAGCTTATATTTGGAGAATGGCTTATAATAAGCAAAACACGGTAGGTGTAACTTTCGGCTAATGAAAAGTCGGATTTGAGCTTGGGACCACTGGGAGGGATGCTCTTGTTCAGGTTGATAGTTCCAGCGTGTTGTATTTATTCTTCGTTATAAGTTGTGTGAACATTTGCGGGCCCGACCGTAATTCAATTAGAAGACCATGACAGCCCCACAAGAGAAAGTGGTTTCAATTTTTGATTTCACCACGTCATTTCCATATTCCGTGGGTGGCTGATTCCAAATCCGGTGTCAGCTTGCACCGATCTCATCCTTGTTTCGAGATATTGAAGGTCAAAATGGGGTGCAACGTAGGAAATTGCGAAAAATTCATACGAATGGATTTTTTAGGTCGCTAAATACGA
This sequence comes from Eretmocerus hayati, assembly GCA_029851415.1. Lineage (NCBI taxonomy): Eukaryota > Metazoa > Arthropoda > Insecta > Hymenoptera > Aphelinidae > Eretmocerus > Eretmocerus hayati. The sequence goes on from CM056742.1 coordinate 3,544,164, forward strand.
ATCCAATGCTATATTTCATCTACTGTCACGCGAATCCGAGATATCGGCTGAAACTTTAGTTTCATGGCGGAGATTTTGTTTTGTGAGATCAAATCTTTGAAGAGCACAAAATTTCACGTCCAAATATGTGTTTTTGGAAATTCTTGATTGACTTTCAAGAGTCCATGCAACGGCTCGATCCAGAACCCGAAGAGGAAATGACTATCTCAACTCGCTGCCCTGCCAGACAACCTTTCAACCCGCCGTATGTCTTGCTGACGCACAATCCCTTCATCTGACACATAACCAAGTATGCCGTCGATCTGGTGACCTATAGACCCTTTGACCCACTGACCTGTCATATGACCCACCAATCCGACGACCTGGTGGAAGACCAACCGATCCACGGAACTCTTTATCTGACACATGACCCACAATAACGTCGACCTGTTTAGCCTCCAGATTATTGAGAGATCCACCGACCAATTGACCTGTCATAGAATCCGCCGGCCTGCCACATGACCTACTTCCCTTGGAACCCTTCATCTATATATCTATATCTTCATCTATATGACCCTTGGAACTATTCATCTGACACAAAACCACCTGTCCGTAGGCCTGGTGACGTTTCGGATGATCCATTGATCAACTAGCTCATCGACCTTATTTATGACCTGATATCTCCCCGAACTCATGACCTGTCATAAGATCTATCAACCATCCGACCTAATGTATAACTTATTACCTTCTGCCCATCCAATTCAAAATCTGCCACAATACCCACAACTATGTCAGTTTACTATGCGAGGATGTGAGTACAATTTCTGAAAGATGTGAAAAAATGGAGTCTCTGGGCAGTTCAATAAGTTTATGAGTCATGCGTTTATATATCGAAGCGGTAGGCGCCGCTGTCATGATTTATCCCAAATGTCCCAGGTCGACAAGGTGGTGGGTCATAGGATCATGTAGTTCACGTCTGTAGATCAGTAAATCGTGAAACGGGTCAGTCGGTCGGCGGGTTGGCTGGTCATATGATTGGTTGGTAGGTCGATGGGTGTATTGGTCGTCTGAAACGTCACCACGTCTTTGGGCAGGTGGGTCATGTGTCCAGTAAATAGCTCAAGGAGTCAATAGGTCATCTGCCAAGTCGGCGGGTTCTATGACAGCTTAGTTGGTTCGTGGGTCTATTGGTCATCCGGAGGGTCATCAGGTCGACGTGTTAGTAGGTCATGTGTCAGATGAAAAATCCCGTGGGTCGGTAGGTCATCTAGCTTGTCGGCGGCTTGGTGGGTGATATGACAGGTCAGTGGGTCTGAGGATCTAGAGGTCACCAGCTCAATGGCATATCGGGTCATGTGGCAGATAAAAGGGTTCGTGGGTTGGTAAGTCATACATTTGTTCAGTGGGTCAAAAGTTTGTCTGGTAGAGCAACGATTTGGGATAGTCATCTTTTCGTCAAGTACTGAATCGTTCAGGTGTATGACCTCTTAGCTCGAAAACCCGCAGACTGGCGGACACTTGAATCGAAAATTCTATTGGGATAGGGGGGGGGGGGCACAGAGCCCCGAAAATACCCAAACCCCCAAAATGCGGATACTCCATGATATTGGTGTGGAATAGCATTCGATAAAATCCAGATTCTTTTGGAAGTAAACTGAAAATGTTCACTGACGTCCTTCATATCGGTGCATGCTGGAATCCTCGTATGTAATTACAACATAAAAAATCAAGCCTGTAATCCACACGCGTGAGTAAGGGTAACATCGCAATATAAAATTTCACAAACCGGAATCTCAGATTACCAACAATTGCAATCAGACTCATTCTTTATAAGGTCTACATTGAATTGGAGATGGTTCGTCTCATTCCTTCCAAGTTTTTCAGATGATTCCGTTGGAAAGTTACAATGTATCTCAACCTACGGGCATTCAAGGATCAAGCCTGAGGTGCTTGTAAGTGTGGTGATCGAACCTGATAACACTCGAGTTGTATCATGTGCCAGTAGTCCCACATACGAAGGCTACCAATTTTCATAGAAAAGTGGACCTTCCGAGTGTGGGAAAGGGCGAGTCGTTGGTGGGACTGCTTTTCTTGTTCGAGACGGTAAAATCGCTTCGGTACTGGAGTTGCAAAGAATCGATCGATCGGCGTCCGGTCAACGGCAGCGCATCGTTAACGAAAAAGCCACGAAAACAAGACTGAGAAGGAAGAATAGAACAACCACAGGGTCGCTCGCTATCTGTTTTCACGGGCGTGCAAAGAACTGATGCTCGTGTGGCTGGCTTGGAAGCTGCGAGCTCGGGGGGCGCCGAGATCTTTGACCGATCTCTGACTGCAATGGTGGTGAGGTGGTGCGCCAGGCGCAGCCCATTTAGCAGCTCTCGTATCTTTCCTCTGTATTCTGTACTCGGTTTTGCTGTGTGTAGAGGGTCGGACGGAGGCCAGCGTGTCGCTCGGGGCGCCCAGTTCGCACGCGCCCGGTTCGAAGATCGTGCCGCGATGACGCCTTAGCTTTTGCCCGCGACTTTAGATACCAGAACTTCCCTTTGCTCGGTCTGCATCTGAGATATAGGTTGTTGGGTATCTCTGCGAGACTCTGGGGCAGATCGCGAGCAGAATGAAAGAAAGAAAGGTAATGATATTGGGAGGGTTTGCATGAGACCCCCTCGTGACCCCACGGCTACTCTTGATTTTCATCGAACTCGTGCTGTCGCGATTTATCGGACAACTACATGGGTACATGAAAAAGTTGCTTTACGCTGATCCTCCTTTTGGATCTCTTTTTTTTTTGAAGCCATCAGAACCTGAGATCTTGTATATGTGGCGCCCGACCGAAAACTAACGGACAACCCGATTGTATTAGACACTCAAAAGTAGCAGTAGCTACCTGGTTACGTTTAGTTACTTTGCACCCCGTTGAGAACAGACGTGTTCTAGTTGTCCTGTAGTCGCAGTATACTCACCAGTGGATCTACAAGATCAACTCTTAGCGAAGCTAATTTAGGATACACTACATTCGTAAATTGCTTTTTGGGTGCCATCGTATCGAAGCCTATCACCCTGTTCCTCCATTGTACACAGTTGAGTGAAAAAGGTTCACATGAATGAGATTCTGATGCTCGATAATGTTTTCTCGCTTCCCACATCAAATATACAAATTATAATACAGCAGTGCCTGATAGCCGCCATCGTAATCTTCAAGATATATGGTTGAATGAAGAATAAATTGAGGTTTTCAACCGATTTCTCAACTATAGAACATGTGGTTGGTAAATGATTTGGGGAAAAGCCGCAAGTAACTAATACAGTTATTATTTGAGCTCCACTAAAACAAATCTTTGATATTTTGAAGAAATAACGGCAGTCTTCCGAGTCACAGTATGATTTATTATCGGTTACGTTTCGACGACAGGTTTGTCGTCATTTTCAAGTCTGAAGAATATTCAAATACAGAATCTTCAGAATACATGGAACTCATAATTCACATATCAAGATCATACCTTTTTAAAATCATTACACTTTGTCTACATGATTTTAGCATCTATCATTTTGTTTTGATGAGTGTTGTGGTTTCTTATCTAGTAAATTCAAGTTTGGTTATGTCGAGTGTTTGTTAAAGTTTCTAAATTCTGTCAAGGACAATTTTTAAAGACTATTACATACCTCTTTGGAATAAAAAAGTTGAAAAAATTTGTTGAGAAAAAAAGTTGAAAAAGACCTTTAGTATCGTTTGTAAACTCTCCTCTTTATCAGATGTTCAAAATAATTGATGAAAGCTAAAAGAAACTATTCCTAATTCTAAATCATTCATAAAAGATAGTTAAGATTTTGTCCAGAAAACTAAAGATTTGCAACTTCCTGATGGATTTGTTACGTTGAAAATAGATGCAACGTCACTATACACAAATGTTGGTACACACTTATTAGTGAAGTCAGTTGAGAAGAGATTTGGCTTGATCCACAAGATTCAATTCATTGACGCAACTAGGTTTCTCATGAATAACACGTTCTTCCAATTCCATAGTCACGCATACAAACAGAAATATGGTACCCCGATGGGATCTCCATCATCTCCTCGATTTGCTGAAATGTCTTAGATGATCTGGAACGAGATTGCCTAAAATTACTGGATTTTGAGTCTCTATCTTACGGTAGATACGGGGACGACATCTACACTATTATTCCGGAAAATAGAATTGAAGAAATTCTAAGAATCTTTAATGTAACCGACACAGTTGGTGAGGTCGCTGAGTGTCAGCTCGGCTGATCATCGAAGTTAAGCAACGTTGGGCGTGGTTAGTACTTGGATGGGTGACCGCCATGTCGGTCTAATCAACCTCGACTTGCTGACTTTTCTGATCGATTAGTTGGCACTTACACCTCAGCAACGTGAGCGGGAGGCACGAAATGATACAATTGCGATGTTCATGCTTACGAAATGTGGCATGAGCACCTCGAGGGTAGCATGATGAATGTGCCGAGCTCTCCGGAGCAGGTTTTCTCCCATCACGAGTTTTCCTTCGCTCCACGGACATGATTCCCGGGTAAATGCGGAGAGAATTAGGTTATGGTGAGTGGTTGGATCTCAAACTCGACACGATAAAACACGAAATGTTAAACCCATGCGATCCGCCCTGGGGGTAATAGTTAATTGGCTGAAGACGACCGTTGAACACACGAAAAAAAAAAGAATCTTTAATGCGTATGATAGAATAAAATTCGCACATGAAATAGAGGATCATGGTAAATTGAGTTTTCTTGAAGTTCTAGTGAAAAGAGAGGATCAAGGTTTAATTTTAGATTGGTATCATAAGTCCACGTATTCTGGAGGAGTTCTGAATTTTTCATCTAACCATCATTTGTCACAAATACGAGGGATGGAGTATACTCTAGTAGACAAAGCAATAAATTCATCAGATGAACGCTTCCATGGTAGAAATATAAAATATGTAGAAAAAATACTTTTAGAGAATCAATATCCATTACAATTCATTAGACATCACATAAAAAGGAGAATTCATTCTAAAACCAATTGCTCCAGTGATCATTTAGAAAATAATGGGAATATGAATGGAAATGAGATACTTACGAGACCCTTGTAATCTTTTCGTACGCTTGAAAACGAAACGTGGCCACATTTAGCAAAATCCGTGAGGAGGATCAATCTTTGCTTAACTCACTTACAATTAGTATGTGTACTTTTTTGTTTTCCAATTCCTCGTCAGAAGTATGCGGTGTAATTCTTGCTGGCCCCAGCTTTGGCTCTAAGCAATCTCCATCTGGAGACGAGTGATGTTTGAATAATGCACAATTAGAATTCCCGCGAGTGCCTTTTTTCTTAAGCTAATGAATAGTGAATCGTAAAACAATGAATGTTCATCAACTTCTCGACAAAAGATAAATTTCTCAACGACGTAACTTGTATGATTTGGTTTGAATTTTATCTCTCATGTCTTTTGACAACAGCAACCTGAGTATCTGTAATGATTAATCTATTTTGTCATGAAGCTCTTCCGTTGTAGCATTAACATTGCACAAACCAGATCCAGGAGGTGGGTTGAACGAGTTGAAGCTCTTGTGAACGCAAAACTCATCAAATCCCCGCATTCTTCACTTTATAAATTCTTTGATGTCATGTGTTATCATGACTGAATACTGAGCTCAGCCATATCCTACAGGCTAGAACACAGTACCGTTTATACTCTTGGTTGTACGCAATCAATCTCATGAACAACGATCGAAAATCCAGGATCAATTCGATGATCAAAACATCGCACAAAATACCATTGGACAGACCTACAGAAAGTGGAGAGCTCTGTGGATTCAGGTGTCGCTATCATAAATCAGATAATGTTTTCATCGCGGTCAAATAGAATAAATAGCAACGACTAGGTCCACTATTCACATCCATAACACCTATTGAATGGGGAAATTTCTTCGTGATTCAGAGCTAAATAGATAAGAAGCAAACCGGCTCAGATAAGTGTTTTTGTTCTTCGTAATTACAAAGAAAGTTTTCTCGCGTGCGTTGATTCGTAAACCTACACACTATTATAGTTGCGAGTTCTCCTTTCAACATGAAATGTCTCATAAACGTTGGCTCATACAAAGCATGATTATAAAAATTCGATAGCACAGTCGTGTGCTCAGTTGGTCAGTCGATCTACTATAATAAACACATGAAATCTTGATTCATTCTAAGTGTTTTTACTGTGAGGATTGCAGTTTCTACACAATGAAGTCACATTTGTTTCTGGCCCTACTGATCGTAACTGTCAGATTGAGTAAAGGTGGCAAGGATTGTGCAGCCTTTGTACCATTGGATCCTAAAGGAGTCATCGAGCCTCACCAGAATGTTTGCATACACCATTGTGAGTTCAAGCATCCCAGAAATTATTATGCAAATGACATAGAATGTGGGAGGCACCTGTTCAAGAAACTTTATGATTGGTGTTGCGAAAATTCTTCACTATGTTGCAATTCATTCCAAAAATGAAGCTCATACAGACCCCAATGAATTCCTCATGAACTTCTTGCGTTCAGAGTGTCAGAAAATTTATCATCAGTTTCCACGCATGATGAAACCAGTGTACTGAAAAGAAGGAAATAAATTGGCGAGAAAATCAATCTTCTTCTTAATTGACGAGTTCTTACTGGAATTTGAGTGTTTCAGCTATTCCTTATCTGAGGAAATGGGTAACTCGGAGTTTGATCCATAGAGATCACTGTGAAAATTTTTTGAATTGAGATGGCTTGATAAATCAACGTCCACATTTACAATACCCATCAAAAATAATACCGCCACTCGCACAAAAACATCGACTGCTCAAAAATTATTAGTTGTACAGCAATTTTGAAAAAAGCATCTTAAAGATCGGAAAAAATGCTAAATTTTCATGCACCTCAAAGATTTTTTACTTTCGTGAATTTTCCATGTCCATGTATTCACTGTCAAAAAGTGAAATTTTTCAAGTCACGTCAATCACCTGTGATTTTTATGGGCTTGAACGGATCGAAGAAAACTCAATAAGATCTTGTAGACCTCTCCAAGACCTTCAATTTCCTCTTTTTAAAAGTTCTCTACCATGATTTTAAGTCAAACAATCGCTCTCGGGAGAATACGATGAAATATGCGTGCTAATACCTGTAGGTTCCAAGGGCGTTCCGCCTTATTTTGACTCGACCTCGTTGGTGAACATGAAATATGACGTTAAAAAAATTCCAAACGACACATGATCGACGTAAAACTATTTGAACTTTCAGAAAGTGTGGTTGAAATTGCTCTCAAATGTGCTCCTGAAGAGCTACGTTCGTTTTTCTTCACATCATCATGACTTTTCACTCAAAACAGTGTTTGAATCGAACGTAGCTTTTCAGGAGCGCATTTGAGGGCAATTTCAACCATATCTTTTGAAAGTTCACATAATTTTACGTTGACAATGTGTCCTTTGGAATTTTTTCAAAGTCATATTTCATGTTCACCAACGAGGTCGAGCCAAGATAAGGCGGAACGCCCTTAGAACCTTACCGGTAACACGCATATTTCATCGTTGTCGTCCGAGGGCGATTGTTTGGCTTCAAATCATCGTAGAGAACTTTCAAAAAAAAGGGAATTGAAGAGCCTACAAGATCTCGTTGAGTTCTTCCCGAACCATTCATGCCCGTGAAAATTACAGGTGATTGACGCAACTTGAAAAATTTCACTTTTTGACAGTGAATACTGGACATGGAAAATTCATGAAAAAAATTCTTCAGTGTCATAAAAAGTTACCATTTTTTCCGATATTTAAGATACTTTTTCCAAAATTGCCGTACAATTTATAGTTTTTGAGCAGTCGATGTTTTTTGTGCGAGTCTCGGTGTTCCATTATTTTTGGTGGGTACTGTATCGTGAGTCTCGTAAAACGAACTAATACAGATTCACCTACCTCTATCAAATAAGGACAGTTAGATGAGTTTTAGTTCTTGATCAGTGTAAGAAATGACGTCGATGAATTCATAATCAATATTCACTCAACGATTTGATTGTCGCTATGTGATAACTCCAGAGAATATAATCTACAAGGCTCGATAACCCTTAACCTCATCTACAGCAAGAATATTTCAGAACGGAATTCGGGAGGAAAGTTCGTAAGCTCGGGTCTGACATCGGCCAACTCCACGGCGTGTCGGCAAATTGTGAAAAGTCTACCGGCACGCGGCTGCAATTTCAAAACATCGACTTTCATCCGCAAGACGGCATATAAGTAGCGGGTGTTGAGGCATAACACAGAGTCCCAAAGGCAAAATACCCCCATGGACGTCTTGCGCATCTAAAGACAAGCTGCATGCGCGACACGGAGAACGGTCTCCGCGTAATTAATTCGGCCTGTATATGCACGTATCGCAAGAGCTTTGAAGAAGGGAGGTATAGGAGCCAGCCCATTATAATCGGGCGTAATTTGCGCGCTGGCAAACGCGTTCGAGGGATTCCGCGATGCGACAAGCGCGTAGAGTTCTTCTGGGTCCGCCTGCACAAAGATGCTGGCATTTTTCTGTCCCACAACGACTATGGCTGAAAGGTCATGGACCTCCCCGAGGATTTTTGAACAGCTGATGCCTTGTAGCCGGAACTTGAGCAAAGCTAATAGTGAACCTCAGCTGAGCGTTACTTTTTGGATTCTCATCCTTAGAAAAAGTTTTCCGTAGATCTACGGGAAAAAGGCGTTTTCCACACGAGTCACCGTGGCCAATGCGGAAAAGGTACTTTTCCTCACAGAACTTGAGGAGCCCAAGTGATACGGTTAACTGTCATCAGGCGAATATCATGACATGACCAATACATTTCGCTCATTTTTCCCAATTTTTCATTTGTTGGAGATATTTCAGTTTTCTTCAGATTATTTTGCAAATTCAGAGGATACTTCGTTTCTCCTGACTATTACGCGACTCGTGAAACCTCAAGTTAGTTGAGATGTCATCAGAATTGTATGTACGGGTGATGCGCAAACTTGAAAAACCTCCAGAGCCTATATCGTACGTACGTGGAAAAATTTTCCTACGAATTCTCATACCTTCTAGGGTAAGTGTGTACCTAACATACCCTCCCCCCTTAAGCCTTCATGCCCCGCAGTTTTGGCCTACTTTAATGTTAATTCAAATCTGACGAACCAGAGACGATTCCCAAAATAGTACATTTCGATACAAGGGTGGAAAAACTTTTTTTCGCGTCTAACCAGGAGAGGTCATCACATCCGGATCACGAATTTGGCTGAAACTTTGGGAATAGTCTTCTTTTAGTGTCAAAAGATGAAACCCAAAATTATAGACCCTAATACGCTCAAGCGTTTCCAAGCTACAGCCAAGAACATTTGCATTGCCCATATAGGCTCATGTTAAAAATTATATATATAGGTATACCTGCAATGCTAATGTCCGTGGCTGTAGCTCGGAAGCGTTTGAGCGTTAGGGTCTATAATTTTCGGTTTCATCTTTTGACACTAAAGTTTCAGCCAAATTCGTGATCCGGATGTGATGACCTCTCCTAGTAAGTGCTGAGTGTCCGGCCTGAGCCGTAGGCGAAGGTCGGAATCAACACGAAGATGCGAAAAATAAGTTTTACACTCGTGTATCGGATACTATTTTTTGACAAACTGTGAGAGAAAATGGAAAATCAGTGCGGAAAAGTTACTTCCTCGAACAGTGTGTCAAAAAGTCACTTTTAATGAGTTGACAAATGCGCGTGCCCAATTAATATTCTTCCATCCTTTGAAACAGCGTAGATCCATGATGAAGTGCATAAAATCCTTTTGGCGTACAATTATATTTAGAGTTTTGCGTTGAATCAAAGCACTATTTCCAACCTATTCAAACACAATGAACGCATTTTGGGATTTGAAAAAGGCATATTGCACGTCCTTTTGCGGGAACTCCGTGGGAGCATGTTGGGTGCACATCAATTTTGTCTCTCAGATTTGGCAAACGATCTCACAAGGAGAGGCCAGGGAGTGCGGGTCACGGATTCGGATGAAACTTTGGAAATAGTCTCCTTTTAGCACCAAAAGATGATACCCAAAGTCGCAGAGTCTAACGCTCAAGCGTTTTCGAGCTACAGGCTACAACCCATGCATTACAGTATATCTATAATATATGTGGAGAAATGGTATATATAGATATACTGTAATGCATGGGTTGTAGCCTGTAGCTCGAAAACGCTTGAGCGTTAGACTCTGCGACTTTGGGTATCATCTTTTGGTGCTAAAAGGAGACTATTCCCGGAGTTTCATCCAGATCCGTGACCCGCACTCCCTGGCCTCTTCTGGTCAGTATTTTGCCCACGTTCTAAATCCAAGTTTTGCAACTCTAAAAAACGGATCTTGGAGGTCTTGATACGAGAAATCGAATGTGCTAAACTACGTGCGGATTAGTAGAAGCAAAAGTTGAGAAAATTGTTGAAAAAATGATGTTGAGTAAAACACTCAACATCATTTCCTCGATATTGTTTTAGCTGTGCAAAAGCAAAAAATGGAAATCTGGCTGTAAATTTTCAGGGACATACAAAGATCATTCGGGATAAGTATAAATCACTTATTTTTTCATATCCTAGCATAAAATTTGCGGTGGACTCAGCGATTGCCCATTCCGGAGATCGGTATCATGTTGGTACACGGGCCAGGTCGGGTACATCACCTTATGATCTTAGCTACAAGTATAAAGCCTGTTTTAGCAAAATTCTTACTCAAACCATCAAAATCTTGCTGAACTGATCCCTTGAAACTCTCGTATTACACGAAACAGGTTTTACACGGATAACGCTCGATTTGGCATGCAGAATTTTGGGTATAAACTAATGGAGGGTATGAGCGCCTAACAACAAGGGCATCAAAGTAGCAAGCAATAACGGCAAGCTCCTGCTCCAGCCTCATTGAAATTCCTTGATAAAGCCAAGCCAAAAAAAGGTCTCGCGAGCTCGTGTAATATGCGCGCCAGCGTAACGATCTATCTATGCAATATCGCCCGTTACAAGAGTCATTACGCGCAAAATCTGGGCAAAAAATTCGTCTAGGCCGGAGAAAACGTATACTAGGTAGTACAGTACAACGACGACGACAATGACGACGTTGACATCCCTTTTAGCTACCTCAGAGCGCCATCGTCGTCCCCTGTCGATCTCTCAGAATACGATGAGGAGGTCTCCTTAATACACCTTGATGCATTTTCATCGTCCCTCGTATCCTACACGTGGTACACAAGGGCTGTATGTATGCGTGTAATTACAGAGAGCGTTCCCACGAGCCACCCGCCTCACTTTTTTTACATCGTGGCTCAACCTTACTCTCTGAAAGACTCTATACAGGTATATGTGTGGATGAGGAAGCCGTGATGAAGTAAGTGGCCCAGGCATCAGAGCCCGCTTATTCCGGAAGTCGCACTCTTTTTGCCCGTGTTTATTCGACACGGTCTCGCGATGTACCTACTATATAGTGGTTGATCGGATGCAGCTACCGGTCTTGCGCACCCTGCCGTCTCTCATTTTTTTATTATTATTTTTTTTTTTTTTTTCGAGACCAGTCCCTGGATATACATGTATGCATACGTATTGAGTGCGAGAAGCTGATCGGCATCCTTTTTGGCTTTTTTGGTCCAACACCCGACTGATCCAACTCATGCTGCAGAAAGTCTGATGAGCTTATCCAGACGGGAATGAAATCGAGGAGGTAGTGTGCTGTTGAGAAAGTCTATCGTCAGGGTGCAATTAATTGATCTCCGACTATGTCCTGAGAAGTAATTCATCACTCAAACGAGTCGCAAATCGGATCAACTGAATACCGTCAACTGGGGTAACTTTGGAACACTTTTGAACATTGCGTCTTACATCTTAACGTTCTGTCTATTGTCAATTGAAACTCGCAATTTCAGCTTTTGATTGGCGGGTATTGGAATCTATTTGAACATTCCTCATCAAAAATGTACTCGTTCAAAGTTGTCAACCAAAGTTTGACCCCCCATTGGGTTAACTTGGGGACAGTGAGCTGAAACATGAAAAAGTTGGACATTGGTTTGCTGTACGGCTCCACACTTATTCCTCAACATTAGGAATTTCGATTCACCATGTCTCTAGTGGCATTGAGGATCTCATTCATCATTGTAGATCTCGTGGAGAAGATTTTTGAGCCTCATTGTGCACTTTCTGAAGCTCAATCAACAAGTGTTCCAAAGCTACCCTACCTGGTTTACGAAAATAAGTCTGATTCTCTTCAATTCTTGGAGGTGTTCCGAAGGTACCCCATACCTCAAAAAAGCATGTATTTTCAACTTGAAACGTTCCAAAGTCACCCCGGTTTGCAAGAAGAACACGAACTTTTCAGTTGTTCACTACGAAATTGAGTCAGGATGAAAATGCACTAATGTAAGGATGGAATTGTCAAGGTTATTGGTATGGTTCAATATAATCCATACCAGCCCGGAAGTACTATAAAAAGATTGATTGTTTGGAACAACTTTCTTCGTCTTAACATCATCCTTTCAAAAAAGTTTCCTACAAAAAGTAGACAGCGGAGCAGGGCTTCCACATTTGTTTAAAACATTGCTCACGCAAACAAGCAGAGCTTGTACTACTCGTAACCACGGAACAACCTGCCTCTGTTACCAAGGAAATAGGTATCTAAAGTTTCACTCGAGTGTTCCAAAGTTACGCTGGCTGTTCAAAGTTACCTCAGTTTTGATGGTACATAAGGAGGAACGTCACCATATCGTTGGAAAAGGAATTTCACTACTTTAGATGTGTGCTGCTATCTGAATAGAGAGATCCTGGCAGAAATACCTTTTTAAAATGCATTTCAAGTATATCAAGGCTTTCTGGACGGGATCGAAAATTGGCCAAAAAGTGATTGCTCCTTAGCCTTTTTCCATTACAAGGTAGAATTTGACCATTTTATGCCTGATGATTTCTCCTGGGCTAGGGTCGCAGCTGTTTCACAGGGTATCCACGTGTCAATCTGAAGAATCAGTAATGGTTCAGAAAAGTTGGCTCACCATTGGGTCAGTCAGTTGGATGAAAACATTATGGAATCAACGAGTGTAGCAAAATTGCCTCACTCGGCACCATTTGATACATCACTAAAATATCAGCACAGAATGAGTCAGCACTGACTACAATCTAATAATGCATGTATCATTGATTATAAGGGATGATTTTAAGAGATTGTTGGATGAAGTTTCCTCTAGAAGATCTTCTCACACAGTTATTACGAGACATAAACCTGGTCAACTTTAGCCTTGGCCGACGATCAATCATGTAGCTGTCCGCTACTTGTATGAAAATTGACGAGACGAGTGTACTCATAACTCTACTTACAAATTTAATGTATGAAACATATGCAAGAGACACGAAGGAGTCAAACGAGAACTCACAAACATGAAGCAGAGTGTATGTAGAAGCGAATAAATTGAAGGTAGCCAAGGCATGGGCACTGGTGGATGCATCGTCTCGTCTGGCTTGGTCGTAAATTGTGATAGGCTGCTCGGCTTTGCTGCCAAGCTCGTCCACTCCAAATTTGTTCCGACAAAACTCGTAAACTCAAATTGACACGTGGCTGCGGCAGTAGTAAACGTCGCTTCACCTGCAAGTGCGTATATAATAGAGGCAACGATGCTCTTTGGTGACGACCTCCAGACCCGTTTAATACGGGAACGGACATCGCACTTACTCATTCAAACTAGTTGAATATCATCCCGTAATCTTCTGATCATATTTGGATAATAATCGAGACGAAATGTGAATATTCCATCACTGGTATCATTTTTCTCGTGCGCACGAAATATTAGTGAGTTCAACCAGAAAATCTTTGATACGAGCTATACAGATTTCAGATTTTCGCCGAGTTTGTTTGAATTTCCAAGTAAGTGTTCCCAACTTACTGTCACCAGAATCACATTTCTGTTGATTTTGATCAAGATCGTGATCGTTGAAATTCAGAGTCCTGCATAGACTCGGAAGGCAGACGGAACTCGATGGAATTCAATGAAATCAAATCTGAATTTCGCGACGAACGCTGTTAGCCTCAGAAAATTTGTAAATCTTTAAACAGAACACGGGTTATTTTGTATTTTTCAAATTTGCATAGTTAATTTTTCACGTTTAGACCATTCAAAAAGTTCTCACGTACTTGGAGGGATTTTAGATCATTTAGTGTTATAAGTTAAACTCTCAGACCGCATCATTGAAGAAGTTATGAAATCAATCCTGGAACGATATTAGTATCACAGTACAGAGACTGTGTTAGTGAGCCAAGGATCAACATAGGGGATTTTGACTGGCTCTTCTTTAAGTTATTTACCATATAAAAATAAGGTAGGAATATTCTACCTGACACAATTATATCAGTTCTCAAAATCAACGTTACTCACAACAATTACGATATGACAAAAATTTATCAAGGTATTTGTAAATTCTACAATCTCTGATATTTTCACTGCTCATAAAATTTGGGACACACTGACAACGACATGATAATCGAATCTCCCTGGACCGTGGGCAAAAAGTATTTCCTTTTCGCGTTAAACGTCGAAGGTTCTATCTGATTCCAATAAAAACCTAGAATTTTTGAATCATCTGATTCTCAAAACTCTTGATTCGAAATAAAACTGACTTGAAAACGAAAATGATACACGTCTCGCCTCAAAATAAACTTTATATGAATCGAACTCTGATTTTTGCATAGCAATGCCTTTCCCATACGCACGCGACAAAAACGGGAATCGAAACAAGTCAGAGGCAGAGGAGCAATCAAGACTGTGTGTGGTACAGAGCTCGAGTGAACAGTTCATTCCAAGCGATCGATTCTTATAATACCGTTTGTTGCAGCCACAGCTCGCACTCGAAACTTGATTTATGCTCGACGAAGCATCAGCGACGGTGGCAACTGGTATAGACCTCAGAGTTGCAGCATTTTCGACGACGACGCACCACGACGATTTCGTCTCTTTTCTTTTATATATCCTAACCCAGGGCGTAGAGTCAGTCACGGGCGGATGAGCGAGTCAGCATAAGCGCTCATAAATAGCGGCTCGACTACTGGAAGCTACTACACAGTATCCGACTCGATACTCTGCTGGCAACAGCTCGAATGCACCCTCAATCCATAGTCACAAAGAGGAGGTTTGACTGCATGCACCGATGACCTATAGGAGTGTACACCACTGTACGAACTCTGGAAGACAAAAAAAAATTAGTGACGAAGCGAGAAAGCAGTTGAAATCACACGTGAATGTGAAATACCGACGCGTGCATCTCTCTTTTAATAGTGTGGATTTTCAGCTTAAGAGCTCCTGCTACCAGACTCTGGATTTTCTCCAGTTTTTCAGGAGATCGTCGGAACTTCTCACTCTTTTACAATGGTGAGAAGTGAAAGAATGTCTGGTTGTTTTGAAGTCATGATTGACGCAACATACCTCGGCTCGAATTACTGTCGAGTCTCCAAAGAGAAGAATGTAGCGAGTCCTGTCATCTAGAGAAGGTGGCGCCTGAAATGACACATTTGTGGCATGTTTTGGGGCTTGATTTTGATTGTAGAGTAGCCCTCGAAAGAATTTTCAAATTGCACGTGTGCAACGTGAAATTGTCAGAACTTTCAATAGATCCGACGAAAAATTCTGTTGAGGCAATTTTGAAAAGCTACATCCAATTTTTCGACAAAAAGTACAATTTTGAACAGCCAAATCGTGTCGAGACGTCATTTTCACGCCCGAAGTCGATAGATATAGGTCTAGGAGATCGAAACAACTCGGCATCGATCCTGAACTTCAAAATCTATGGGTCAAAAAATTCTCAGTTGACAAATCTGGGCCCAAGGTATTGACCGGAACAGAAAAAGTTGCTAGAACGCTTTTTCATCGTCATTGAGACCTCTTCACTCCATTGGAGGTCAATTTTGAACATCAAATAGCTCCTGAAAAAAATATCACAAGTTGTTTTCGACGTAAAATTGTCTGTACTTTTATATTCCGTGATCAGAATTGTGATAGGATGACGTTTAAAGCGAGAAAATGCGTATTTTCATCCAAATCTACCTTTTCTGAACGACAACTTCATTTCAAATCCAGTGTTCATCGTGAAAATTGATGCCCTGACACTCAAGACCTGTAAAGATCAAATCCCCAGACTCTGAACTAGGGAATCATACCACCAGATTGCAGCTCTGAATGGCACCAAACCGGACAAGTTCTCGATCGCGCCAGTATGCGGATTATGGATTCGTCATCAAAGCTTTGTTCTTTCTGAAACCATGTCCGTCAGAAACCTTGAAATATGATCATAAGACAGATTTTCAGCGTGTGAATGTCAGTTTTTTCACAAATTGCTGTCAGAATTGAACGGCGTCGCGGTCTCGATCGTTCTCAAGCTGCATGACGTGGATAGAGAAGAATTTTTAAAAAATACCTTTTTCTCGCTTGAATAATGTCATCATATTACAGTTCAAACTAGATATTCGGAAAGATCAGACAATTTTACGTTGAGAGCTTGTTGTATGATCGTATTTCAAGGCTTCTGAAGGACGAGGGTTCAGGAAGAACAAAGGTTTGATGACAAGTTTATACAATATGTTACAGAAGGTATAATGCGCATAGTCGATCGAGAACTTGTCCGGTTTGTTGCCATTCTGGGCTGCAATCTGGTGGTATGATTCTCTGGTCAAAGTCTGCAGACTTGGTGTTCCAATGTATCGATTCCCACGATGAAAAATTAGATCTGAAACGAAGTTTACATCCAAAAAAGGTAGATATTTTCTCGCTTGAAACGTCATCCTATCACATTTCTGATCACGAAATCTGAGAGAATAGACAATTTTACGCATTTGTTCGAAATTATCTCCTCTCGCCTGCATACAGCGACTGTCATTGACACACAAAAATTTGGAGTCCTCAGGCTCGATGTGGGTACTCGAACTACGCTTGTTGACGACTTGCTGCGAGTATTGAGATTTATATCCTGGGCTCCTGACTATTTGGCTCTATCCCGTCTGCCCCCATGTGCAGGGAGCAGGGATACGCCCTGCCAGCGCGTTGATGTGGGAAAAGTCAAATACTCGAGTAATTCGAGAACAATACAGCTTCCCAACCAACTACCGAATCGCAATACATGACCGAGCCCATCCCTCGGTGGGGGATTCGGTCGGACTCGTCCAGTAGGCTTCACAGGAGCCAATATAGGGAGCCTCGTAGGGAGCCCTTCGAGCACCAGGAAAGTCGGAGAAGACCCACCCAGTGCTCGCGATCGCTAGACGGTCTGTCTGGCGGTAACTGGGGACCGATGGATTGTCAGACTCCAGAGTCGGGCCACCAAGGTGATCCAGCCCTCTTTGCGGTTGCTTGTTGACGACCGTGCGTTCGTCCGTCCCGTACTCCTTCATGGACAAGCACGCTTTATCGCGTGTAGGTCCAAATTCCATACGCATTGGTTTTTGGGCCAAAGTCACGGTGGCATTGCCGTAACTTCCATACGCATTGCTTCTACCTGGAGAGTGTTCAAAAATTAAGAAATTGCATGCATCTGACACATGGAAGGAGTGTTTACGTACCCAAGTTTGCCAAATTTGCATGATGCTGATCGCGAAGGTCGCCGCTGAGTTCTCTGTTCTCGCCACCACGGAGGACTGGATTAAGCGCTTGGTCGAGAATTCATGATTTCCAACTAGGCTACACTGAGAATAATTATTATAATATAATTCACCTATCTAATACAGTACCCTCCAAAATTAATGGATAATGGATAGTCTCAGTCAATCAACGATATTTCTAACCCAGTTAGTCGTACGGTAATTAAAAAAAAGCATCTTAAAAGTCAGAAGAAAATTTATCGATTTATGTGTTTCAAAATTTTTTTACTCATTTTTTAAGTTGCCTCAATCGACGGTGAAAAATGAAAAAAAAATTACCCATGAATCAATCACTCATAACTTTGACGGGAGTAATCCGATCATAGAAATTCAAACGAGATTTTGAAAATCCTCAAAAAATCTACAAGTTTTGTTCCATGAAAAATTTTCGTGCGACCCTTCCCTTCTGAGCTTCGAGCCTGGAAAGGGAAAATTGTCCAGAAAAATCTGCATATCGAAGCGGTGGCCGGTACACTCGGCTTGCGTATTTAAAATATTGTACTTCAAATCTGAGGTCAAAAACATCTTTTTCCGATCGACTGTGCGTAAAGCACTGCTTTACGCACGGTAGTTTTCGTTTACTTTACGGCCAGTCGCTCGAAATAGTATTTTCGATTCGAGGGTGGGAAGTTTGATTTTGCTTTTCGAGTGATTGTTTTCGTCCCGAGCCCTGGCGAGGGTCGAAATTAGCACGAGTAAAGCAAAAAACTTCACGCCCGAGTATCGAAATACGTTTTTCGATCGACTGGGCGTAAAGTGAACATAAACTACCGTGCGTAAAGCAGTGCTTTACGCACAGTCGGTCGAAAAACGTATTTCGATACTCGGGCGTGAAGTTTTTTCGCTTTACTCGTGCTAATTTTGACCCTCGCCAGGGCTCGGGACGAAAACAATCACTCGAAAAGCAAAACCAAACTTCCCTCCCTCGAATCGAAAAATACTATTGTCACATGATTTTGATCTAAGATTTCCTCAGCTTTTCGAATTTGCCTTCGGATTTTCTCTTACATGCGAAGGACGGGTCTTTTTTGAACATCAATGCACGAGAAATCATCAATCCAATAGGGTAATTTTAGGGCGAAGGTACCCTGGCACCGTAATAATTCTAGTAATGAGACCACTGTTACGTGAAAATCTGTAAATCTAACTCAAGACCGAACTGGTGAGCTTTGATGGGTTGGAAATCTCATGCCCATGATATTGAACTAAGAGGGGAGCTGTACCATAGTTAGGGTAGAAAATGGAAGAGTATTCTGATTCATTCAATTGCCGTTAGTGATAATCTGAACTACTTCACTTTCATAACCTTCCTTTTCTGTCAAAATGACAATCTACAAATATAGTGATACGAGCGAAATTGGCGATCAATTCCAATTCGGATTCTCCATAGCATATACAGAAGGGTTGTGATATTTTTGGATCATAATTGTAGAGCTTCGAACTTAAATCGCTGACTCGATCTCGACTCCGAGAGGAGATTTTTGATGATACACCTGCTTGATACAGCTCTTTCCCTAATTCAATATCATGGGCGTGAGATTTTCAACCCATCAAAGTTCACCAGTTCGGTCTTGAGTTGGATCTACGGATTTTTACGATATAGTGGTCTCATTGCTAGAATTACCTCGTGAATTGATGATTTCTCGTGCATTAATGTTCAAAACAGACCCGTCGTTTGCATGTAAGTGAGAATCCGGAGGCAAATTCGAAAAGGTGAGAAAATTTCATGTCAAAATCATGCGACAAAAAATGTTTTTGACCGCAGATTTAAAGTACAATATTTTACGAATACGCGAAGCCGAATGCACCCCTTTGTAGAAATTGTAAGCGGCCAAAAACTGGATAAGTGTAACCTAATTAATAATTGCATTGTTACTATACCTATATATTCCAAGGGTGGCCAAAAAAATTGGTGTCATTTCTACCAGGGCCGACCACCGCCTCGATATGCAGACTTTTCTGCACAATTTTCCCTTTCCAGGCTCGTAGCTCCGATGGGAAGGGCCGTACGAAAAATTTTTCTAGAACGAAACTTGTAGATTTTTTAACGATCTACAAAATCCCGTTTGAATTCTTATGATCAAATCACTCCCGCCTAAGTTATGGGTGATTGATTCGTGGATAATTTTTTTCAAATTTCACCGTCGATTGAGGCAACTTGAAAAATGAGTAAAATATGTTTGAAACATATAAATCGACAGATTTTTTTCTGATCCTTAAGATGCTTTTTTCCAAATTGCCGTACGACCAACTGGGTCGGAAATATCGTTGATTGCATGAAACTATCCATTATCCATTAATTTTGGAGGGTACTGTATATATATTCTCTTATTATTATATATCATAATATATATTACCGTCTGAACAATACGACTGTATTGTTACGTAGTATTGCCGTCGGACCAATACTGGATTGTCATCGCAGCACAATGATTTTGTTATTGCATCAATCTGGCATGAATAACCTAAAAATCTTGAGATTATACTCTACCTTCTACCGGTATCATTCTATGCAAAAATGAGTATCTTTCGGTGGCAAAATATTCATAATGTGATTGATTGATTGGAATTTTATTGAGGACAGGGGATGAATCCCATGTGCCCAAATTGTTACAAAGAGAGTATTATACAGTAGAAAAATAGAGCAGGATATTGAGAGTTTAGATTAACCTAAGTAATAATTTCAAATTAACGAACAAAGGGAGTCCGGAGTCTCCGGGTCCTGAAATCTCACCAAAATTTTTTTACAGTTTCGTACCACATAGAATATGAAGAACCCAAAACATTTCTGTCAAATGGGCCTCCCGTTCAGAGATACAGCCCATGAAATTAGCATTGCCCATATAGGCCCATGTTAAAAAGTGATATATATAGATATACTAGCAATGTTGACGTTTCTGGCTGTAGCTCAGAACAGATAGCCCATTTGACAGAGTTGCTTTAGATTCTTCATATTCTAGGTGGTACGAAACTTCGAAAGAATTTTGGTGAGATTTCAGGACCCGGAGACTCCGGACTCCCCTTGTAAGTAATCAAATTAATTGTAAGTAGATTAAAATACATAGGTCTAATAGAGTAACGCAAAAGTGCTAGTTCTACTTATACTTTAAATTTGAGAATCTGTTTGTTCATGCAATGAAGTTCGCACGACTTATTATTAGTGTAGGGGAGTCTTTTCTCATCAGTGAGAATGCCAGAGTCATATTGTTTTGCTCAGCGAGGAGAAAGGGAATCAGGTGCGCTATCGTGGGTGGCCCTGATTCAAGTTTTTCATCGATCCTGAGACATGAGGAAATCAAACAAATCTTCTTTGAATTGATCGTGAGTGGATTTTTCAAAATTAATGTAGGGTAGTTTGTTGATGAGTTTTGAGGATGCTAGAGCAAATGATTGGTTTTGTGCCTCAGTACGGGGGGTGCGGCATGTTAGTGTAGCCTTGTTTTTCCTGTCAGATTGCCTCAACGACGGTATTTCGGTTTTGAGAAGGCGAATTTAGGGCGAAGGTACTCAGGTAAACCTGTTTCGATCACTGATTAGGCTAGGGACCCAAGTAAGTATTCTCTCCGGGGCTGAGCTGATAGCCATCCAAGAGCGAGTCTGTATGGTGTAACATGCGATCGCCACAGGATGTTACCGTAGACAAAACGCATGCACGCGTTGTGAAGGCGGTGGAGTTTCAACTGCTAGCTTTTGTCGAGGTCGGTAAGCAGTGGTACAGCGTAATCAAATATTGGTAGTACTAAGCTTCGGACAAGCTGTTCTCTGAGTTCACGAGAGAGCGAGTGCCTCAGAGAACGAAGGGAGTAAAGGGTGCCGTGGACTCTTTTTGATACTTCTCTCACCTGAGAATCCCAATCCAGGCTTGGTGTGACATGGAGTCCTGGAGTTTTCATTGATTTCGAATTGGGTATGACTGTGCCCATAATGTTGATGGTTGGGACCTGATTAAAATTTATTTTTGAAGGGCAAAACTCGCTTCGTAGCACCATCACAGTTGTTTTGGTTGGGTTGAGCTTGAGCCAATTATCAGTTGCCCACTGAGCAACTGCTTTTGCATCTTGAGTAACTAGAACAAGTTTGGTAACTAGCTCCGTTGGAAGGGCATGTAGATTTATTTGGCTATCATCAGCATAGATCATATGAGAGGTGTGTCGGAGTACTCTGGGGGAGGTCATTGATAAATATTAGGAATAATAGGGGTCCTTAAACGCTACCCTGTGGGAATCCTGCGTTGATAGGCAGCCATTCATCGTAAGACCCATTATCAATTCGTACAGCTTGCAAGCGGTTCTTCAGGTAGCTTGCAAACTACCGTATAACGCGATCAGAGCATCCAAGATTTCGAAGCTTTTCAAGGAGTTTTACGTGAGGAATTATGTCGAAAGCTTTTGAAAAATCAAAAGTGACAAGAACAGTCAACATTCGTTTACATGTGACTGTGATTCCGTCAAGTATCCGTCAAGTCATTTGAAATATCGGTTATAGACCAAATTTATTTATTCTCGCAGTAATACCAGACCGACAAACCAATCTGATGGATAGATGCGATGACAAAATCGGTATCGTTCTCTAACAAATTACCATTTTGGTTGTGCGACAAAATGCATGGCCGTACGACCAGAATTCTTTTCTCAGCGTCCTCACGTCTGAAAACCATGCATACCACGATGTCCGAACACCACACAATTTAGCTACCTTAAGAGATTTAGCTCGTATCCCTCGCCTATTTTAAGGGAAAATCCAACCCTAGCACATCCACCTCACAAGAAGTGCAGAATGAAAGAAAAAACTTCCAGAAAAGCAATCCGTTCAGTTTTACACGCACACGTACGCACGAATAGCTCCGTGAGAGGGACGTGGTAAAGTGGCCTCTAAAGTCAGCGCTCGCTTGCGTTGAGCGAGTAGGTAGTTGAGAGGAATCGTCGTCGGGGGTCGAGGGCCTGAGAGTATAAGCGGGTATAAGTGAGTTAGCGCCTGTAGGTCTCCTACTTACGACAACGACGACGATTTTGCACACAGTCACATCAGACTACTTGGTATAGTATAAATGAGAAACGCAGAGGAAGACGGGTGGGCTGCGAGCCGAAAACGGAAGGTACAATAACGGGCTGGGGGCGAAACTATATAGAGAGGGTTGCCGCGTACGTGCTTTTGCACAGTGCGCCTATATTCGTCGCCCATGCGTTTTCGGCCAACGACCCGTCGTCGTCGTCGTCGTCGTCGAGGTCGACGTCAACGTCTTGCTGGTAGTATAGTGGTCGTGCACTGACTCGAAACTTGCTTGGCCCAGGCATAGACATATAGGTTAGTTTAGGCCAAAAGCCGCTTGGCCCGTCTCTGTATTCTATATTTCGTGGCTTAAATGTATAGCCGTATACGGGGACTGCGACGATTGCCAAAGGCTCTGCTTATCGCTGCTATATATACGCCAGAGTATGCGAATTGCACTCACTGTGCTTTGTATATGTGTGCAGAATTTTAGGGTTAGCTATAGATGTAGTCTTCCGGGCTGTGACGAATGTGGCCGCATCGAATTCTAAAGTCGATTCTATTAGACTCTGTGATTGTTTCGCTGAGCTTGTATTCAAATAATAGATGACCATCGGGATTACGAAAGATGTTGATGAAGTTAACGAGACAATCGCACAAGGTCCTAGAAAAAAAGTCTTAAAAAGGAGTGGAGGCTGAGTTTACTAGAAGCCAAAGATAATCAAACGTCGACGTGATCTCGATAGGAGAACGTGACGCAATAACGAAATTCACGGAGGCAAAAGTTGCCAATGCACCCGATCAGCTTATTGGCAGCAAAAAAATTTACACAACTTCGCTCTATAACAGCTGCCTAGGCGCCAACTATACCATTCCGTTCCACCCTTTTTCTCGTTGTCCAAGCTTTATATCTCTACGCTGCGTATACGCTCTTGATGCCACGACGCGTACTTTTTATTTCTGCCCGACCCGCACTCGAAACATCCTTCTTTTGCGATCTGTACTTTCTTTTTGTTCAGTTTCTCTACCCATATTTGCCCGTCGTCGTACCCGGATAACGCCTAAGAGAGACAGAGAAAGCGTTCTCGTACTTTTGAAAAACTCGAGCTTCCTTTCCGATGGTTTTTCCATCCCTTTCGCGCACTCGTTAGCGTCGCCTCATAATTTTATCAGGCGACCCTATTTCCCCTCTTGCTTCTCTCTCTATGTACCACTTCGTTTTCTTTTTACCCAGTCTCCTTACACCCCCGTATTCCCTCTCTCATTCGATTCCTCTAGTTTTACCCTTTTCTACAACCCCTTTACGTGCTCGACGTGTTTTTCCACCTAATGGACGTTCCGCAAAGAGGACCAACTCCTTCGATTCTGTCATGTCTAGGAGACAAATGACCCTGTTCAAATAAAGACCATTGTTGAATTCTCTCACTGTAAGATGATAAAATATCTTTGTGTGGATGTAGCATCGGAACTATACTAAGTGAGCTTGAATAACTGGTGGATGTTACATGGCAAATGTTCACGGAGCATCTCCAAAGATTATAATTTCATCTAAATCTCAAATATTAATGAAGAAAAATTAGCCTTCCGAGCATTCAAAATTCTATTAGGGCTTGCTAAATTCAAGTCGCGCATGTTTTAGCCAGTCCGTATTAGAATAGATGACATGCCTCCTATTTGTAGCATGCCCTCATAAGTTTTCGGAACCCATCAACTACATGAAAAAATACTAGAGTAATAGTTTTGAAATTTGTGAGAAAAATTCGACTTCCTCTACGATAAGAGGATCAGTTTCTCGCGTGAACCGTATTGGTAGCTCAAGCTAGTTGTCCTGCAACTACGTGAATCAATCGCTATCTAACCGAACTTTCTCGGTAACATTAATTTGGAAGAAATCATAATTCAGGCGAATCGACCACTTCTGCCCATCGAAAAACAAGCTACGATGGGTTAGTATACTTTTGTGATCAGATCCTTTCAAATAAGAAGATGATTCGCGCGTAAATCGTAACTGCGTGGAAACCCTATAGCAATCTCAATTAGGGCTCTGAAACAAGAAAGTCGATTGACGTGAGATATTGCACAGATACTCATCAATATTTGAACTATAGTCCTGCCGAGTAAGAAAGCATTCTGTAGTCAACTAACCTTGCAAGACAACTACCTTAAGTTCTCAGTGAAAATCTTCAGGGATTCACCAACTGAACAATCTGATTTCTTCGAACTGTGATCATTCTTATCGTAAACACGTTCGCTGCGACGGATCCCGTCGGTGGGATCCGCGATTCTTCATCTTTCAATCTTTGCCGACTCGGACTTGCTCGGGAAATTTTTGCAAAAAAATCAATCATGGTGGTTTACTTTGCCAAGGACGTAAACAATGAGATAGAGATGTGTCGAGAACCATATGAGCGTTTTTACCGAAATGCGGGGGTGCAGTTCATGACCAAAATAAAATTACGAAAAAACGGCGTCGCGGTGAACGTGTTAATAGGCATCAGATAATTTCGATTTGTACTCATTTTGTAATCAAAATATGGCAGCAATTCAACGGATGAGGTAACGTCGATACCAAGGTGCGCATCATTTCAAAAGTAGTAGTAACCTATACCTACGTTTTTACTTGTTCGAGATGCGTTACCGGTCCACTCCATTGTGTGAAAAAATTTTCTATATCGCGCAAAAATTCCTTAGCGACACGAATTTACGGGGTATTGTGGTAAGACGATGACCAGTTTCGCCATTGTTGTTGATACTTCGGGCTAAAGTCTTCCTTCATGATAAGTAAGGTGAGAAAACGATTAATTGCCTCAATACTCTCACCTCAGTATCCCTGGGCTTCAATTTCAATGTTCATTTTGAACAATTTTCTTGTTCATGTCCAATTTCTTTGGTATTGTTTTTCTGCGTTCATCAAGTATTATCTTGACTCTTGAGTAACATCGTTACGCCTGTGCCAATACGTGCAGTCAAAAGAGTGAATCAAAATTATTATATTCACCCTATTTTCCCAACGAGGCTATGATACGGCGGCCGCAGCAAGAATGAATACATTCTACGAGCGTAAAATTATCCTCGCACGAGAGTGATTTGCGCGAAATTTTACTTGAATAGGTACTCACAAGGGGAGGTCCAACCTTGCGGAACACGGATCCTTATGAAACTCTGGAGATCATCTTGTTTTGGTGCAAAATGAAGGTATCTCCAAGGGTTTAGTCCAATGGGCCTTCTGTCCCAAGATACAGCCATGAAAATTAGCATTGTTCATATAGGCCTATGTTAAAAAGTGATATATATATGAGTCATTCTGGAGCAAGCTGGACAAAACCGTCACCAGGGGGGTCTGGGAAAATTCCGCAAAAATTTTTTTCCATCAGTACTATGTTGAAATAGTACGGAAAAAATTTTTTCAGATTTTTTCGACCCCCCCTAAGGGCCCCAGGGCCCATGAAAGGGCCATTTTCGGCCCTTTTTTAGTCTATCCTAGGAAAATCATAGTTCCAACGCAATTCAACATTTTTCAACGTACTTGGGCGCATTTTTCTCGTCAAGACTAGTACTTTTGAAAAAAAAAATTGTCCAAGGCCACTTAGTGAGCCTGACGACTTCTGCAAGCTAATTATTGAGAGCAAATTTTAGCGATTTTTGGGCCTGCTTCAAAGCGATCTAGCTCCTACTAGACATGTGATAATCGACTTTTGCAGGTAGTCATTTTAAAGGTCTTGAAAAAACCTACAATTTGACCACCTGCAGAAGTCGATTATCGTACTTTTTATAGGAGCTATAGCCGATACAAGTTGAGCTATTTACGAAAAAGTCGAAAATTCAGGACTCGATTCCAAAAATATATCTTAATTTTTTTTCACGAAACTTGTGCGAAAATGTTCTTTCAGACATCTACTTTCAGTAAGAGAAATTTGGCGGAGGTTATTTTTTTTGATTTTTTTTGCCGAGCATTACAAAATGCCGCATTTCGTGGTTTTAGCAAAAACGGCATCATCGACCACGGTCACATATGCTCCCATCTGGACCTATGTGCACCAATCTGTGTGGAAGTACTCCCCAAAGTACCCCCAAGTACGTGTGAGAAGTTGCGTGGACGTGCTTCCAGCCAGGAGCGAGCTGTAGGTTCTGTTTACCGTGTCAAAAATAGGCATTATTTTGGCTATTCGAGCGTAAGCGACCGAGAGCATGATTTTACTTGTTCTGGCTTACAAATGAGATAATGGGCTAGAATGAGGATCCAAACATACTTTTCTGACTCAAAATGACCATCTGAACACAATTCCAAGGTCAGTTTTGCTCTAAATAGTCGTCCCTTTGCCCCTCAAGAACTTAGATTCTGTCGACGGGTTCTGACACCGTTGAGGCACTAGATGACATTTTAGAGCTAAACTGACCTCGGAATTGTGTTCAGATGGTCATTTTGAATCGGAAAATCACGTTTGGATCCTCATTCTAGCCCATTATCTCATTTGTAAGTCAGAACAAGTAAAATCATGCTCTCGGTCGCTTACGCTCGAATAGCCAAAATAATGCCTATTTTTGACACGATAAATAGAACCTACAGCTCGCTCCTGGCTGAAGGCTCGTCCCCGCAACTTTTTACACGTACTTGGGGGTACTTTGGGGAGTACTTCCACACAGATTGGTGCACATAGGTCCAGATGGGAGCATATGTGACCGTGGTCGATGATGCCGTTTTTGCTAAAACCACGAAATGCGGCATTTTGTAATGCTCGGCAAAAAAAATCAAAAAAAATAACCTCCGCCAAATTTCTTCTACTGAAAGTAGATGTCTGAAAGAACATTTTCGCACAAGTTTCGTGATAAAAAATTAAGATATATTTTTGGAATCGAGTCCTGAATTTTCGACTTTTTCGTAAATAGCTCAACTTGTATCGGCTATAGCTCCTATAAAAAGTACGATAATCGACTTCTGCAGGTGGTCAAATTGTAGGTTTTTTCAAGACCTTTAAAATGACTACCTGCAAAAGTCGATTATCACATGTCTAGTAGGAGCTAGATCGCTTTGAAGCAGGCCCAAAAATCGCTAAAATTTGCTCTCAATAATTAGCTTGCAGAAGTCGTCAGGCTCACTAAGTGGCCTTGGACCATTTTTTTTTCAAAAGTACTAGTCTTGACGAGAAAAATGCGCCCAAGAACGTTGAAAAATATTGAATTGCGTTGGAACTATGATTTTTCTAGGATAGGCTAAAAAAGGGCCTAAAATGGCCCTTTCATGGGCCCTGGGGCCCACAGGGGGGGCCGAAAAAATCTGAAAAAATTTTTTTCGTACTATTTCAACATAGTACTAATGGAAAAAAATTGTTGCGGAATTTTCCCAGACCCCCCTGGTGACGGTTTTGTCCAGCTTGCCCCAGAATGACTCATATATATATATATATAGATATACTAACAATGCTAACCTTCATGGCTGTATCTCGGGGCAGAAGGCTCATTGGACTTAACCCTTGGAGATACCTTCATTTTCCACCAAAACAAGATGATTCCCAGAGTTTCATAAAGATCCGTGTTCCGCAAGGTTGGATCTCCCCTTGTCAGTATACATTTGAGGTTCAAACTGGTTTCAAAAAGGTTGCTCATCAGACCCAGGAGTAGAGTTTGAAGTTTTGAATCAAAATTCAAATTTCCATAAAGCACTTAATTAGTTCGAAAAAAAATCTTTCCAAGGTTGTTTTGAAATCTATCAATGAGCTGAGGTGGGAGTAGTTTTGATCAAATATAGCCGAGCTATTTCGATTTTCCCAATGAGTAATCCTTGAAAGTTTACAAATGGGTGTAACCAAATTGTCCCGATCATTCAAAACACTGTACATCGATGATAAAGTGCATGAAATTGTTTTCATTACCGTGTAGCCACCTTTTGGAATTTTCAATGAGTCAAATCACTATTTTTGGCTTATCTTGACGTGATGAACATATTCCGAGTGTTAAAAAAAGGTCATAACTCACGCATCCTTGAGATAAGAACATGGAGCAACTTGAGAACACTCCGATGCTGATCCTAAGGTTAATAACTAATCTTCGTATTTCGCTTATGGAATTATATTGAATTAAATTCTTGTAACAAAAGAAAAAAATGTCAAATATCTTGGAACAAGAAATCGAATGCGCTAAAGTACGTTGAGATTAGTCGAGCCAAAAAATTTGGCATCAGTTTTCTAAACGTAGTTATCTTGGTGATTTCTTGGCTGTGCAAACACGAAAAATGCAAAAATTGATGTAAATTTTTTTGAGAATAACCAAAATTACTCAGGGTTGGTCCACACCACCAATTTTCTCATTATAAATATAGACAAACATGAAAAGAATTGCGGGAAGGTCAACGAGCGCTCATTCCTGAGATCGGTATACGGGAGCAAATTGGGTACAGGAGCCAGTTGGATATACCTACCTCAGTACATCTTTAAAAAGTGAAATATATTCTGCTTCTCTTTTTGTCCCAAAACTCAGAAATAAGTGAGTATCAATCGAATATCCTTGAAAGATACCATTTTCTCCTTGAAAAACTCGTTCATCTCATTTTGATCTCAAATATAATTATCAATCAAATTGTGGTACTTTTCGGTATCAGACTGTTGAAATCTGGATTTTTCCATAATAAGTATGTATCGTGAGTGCCATTGTTGGTTCAGATTACTTCTCAT
This sequence comes from Eretmocerus hayati, assembly GCA_029851415.1. Classification (NCBI taxonomy): domain Eukaryota; kingdom Metazoa; phylum Arthropoda; class Insecta; order Hymenoptera; family Aphelinidae; genus Eretmocerus; species Eretmocerus hayati. Next base: position 3,573,436 of record CM056742.1, read on the forward strand.
TGATCAGTTCTGAACATTCATCGTCTCACTTCACCGTAAGTAGATAAAGTCCTGCACTGGTCAGACAAGGCTCGTTGCTATGCAAACTGGAATAGATTTCTCCCCAGACTGGCGTTCAAGAGAATGCAGCCTTGATCACAGTTAGAAATAGGCGACATATTTGATAATGAAGCCTCTAGAATTGTCAAAGCTCCCAAAAGTTCATCAGCTCGAATTAGCCGTGGCCGAGCCATATGATGCTGCTGAATGCTGGCCACAAGATTTTCAAGTAGATAAAGTCGGGCTATGGTAAGACGCGAGGGCCTAAAACCACTCTCCTGTAAGTAAGGAATCTGCTTTAGTTTTCGTGCGCAGATGAATAATCTTCGAACCATCAAATAATCTAGTTAAACTTTCAGCCCATGCAAGCAACGCAAATGGACAACTCAAAAATATCTCGAATTCTTTATTAAAAAGTAAGGCTCTCGGGGGAGAATAGGATAATCCAAAGCAGTCGAGCTTTGAATGAATTTTCGCAAGGACTGGCCAGGGTACGGCGATCGATCTGCAAAAGGGAGCTGGAGGGCTTCGAATTGCAATTGGGTGGTATTGCCGACGCCCTAGGGGCCCTTGGACTATAACTGCGCGGGCGCGCGGCGAATTGCACCGGGCTTGAAGCGATCTTTGTTGCAATACTCTCTCACGTACCTACCTACATATACAACTTGGTCGTAGTCGTCGTCGTCGTCGATGTGAACGAACCCAGGCCATCCGTCGTCGTCGTCTCCGTCCCGAAACTCTTGCCAGGTCTATATAGCTTCGTGTTAACGAAAAGCATGAAGGAATGGGCTGGGGGTTGGATAGAGGAGGCCGCCGCAGACACGCACATGGGCCGATCCGTGCGTGCGAGGCAGAAAGCAAGAAGGGGCTGGGGGGGGGGGCGAGATGCGCGTCTGGTGCGGTGGCGGACGAAGTCGACTTGACCCCGGTTGACCCGAGACGCAGAGCAAGTGAGATAGAGAGAGAGAGAGAAAGAGGGTTTTAACTCCGTCTCCTGCCCACCCCCTACCTATATCTGCACGCATGACGCCCCACAGCCCTCCTCTCCTGGAGCATCGGCTTTGGCCCACCGCCCCCCCCCCCTTGCAGCAGCCTTTCCAGCCGCCCGGTTTCCTCCGCCACGTCTCGCGCATCTTGTGATGCCCGGCCTCGACTACTACTCTGCAGCGGCTAATTATTGATGTGTCTCCGCCGTCGCCCGCCACGTCGTCGTGCAGACCGCCTCTGACAACCAACCCCCCCCCCCTCCTCCTCCTATTCCACCCTACTGACGGCCTATCACTGTATATGTTCGTGGGTCTGTGTATACGATTTGGCAAGCCGAGGCTAACGGCTTTGTTTTGTATGGCGTGGGGGCAGGGGATATTATTGTATAGTGGCCAGGGTGTAACGAATGGTGGATATAACCCGGGCCAAGAGACACGCAGGTGCAGCCGATCGTTATTGTAAATTGGGGAGTTTTCCTCTGTAGACATTCGCCCCGTGTCTCGATGACTCTGATCCTTATAAATTTTTTCGATTCAGCGTATGGGAATGGGATTCTAACTCCAACATGAATGACTGTTAAGTGAATGATCATTAATACTTTGAATTCTCAATGAATCACATAGAAGTAGCGAACTCTTTACGGAATTCTAAGCAAAGGTCTAATCCTGATTGTAGACAACCATCTAAATGTCTTCTTGTGAATTCAAATAATTTCAAGCCTAAAAGGATTATCCTGCTCAATTTTCCTGAAAAAATGTAGAACTTCAGAGCAATGTTTTTCGTGTCAATTCAGCTGCCTCAATTTGGTGAATAAGTGATAATCAGATTGTACCTGATACACGTCGAGTTTATTCTATAGTTCCCAGGACTCAGCTCTTTCATTCCAAAGTCGCTTTCGACCATAGAATTACCTCAGTTTTTTTTCCACTGCGAAGCATACTGTACATATCCTTTGACAGTACAAGGTTAACTCCATATTGCAAGTTCCTTCCAAATTTTGACACCTTCAACGTCATGAAATCGCCTTCAAATACAGAGCAATACAAAGCTCACTCTTCATATGAAGGAGAAACCAAAACTATCCAAAAAAGCACATGATTCGGATCAGATATATCAAACCTATCTCGTTTAGTCGTGATATTTCATAGATCATTGTAATTCGGTAATCATTAGTATCGTATTCACCATGTGAGGTCACTGACTCATATAAATGAAATAAACTTTTTATCGTATCTAAAACAGACTCGTTCGACTTCATCGCCAATGGGAAAAGTCTGAACACGTCTAATCTAGTTCGCTCTCAAAACTGACTTTCAATATTCCTCATCTTCCGACCTCGCATCAAGAGACTCTGACTCACTCTCGATTAGCATCAGCGTCGATTCGCCAACCATTAAGGGCTTTTGCCATCAAAACAGCCCGAGAGCATGCCTCTGTCATACTCTTCATCTTCCACTCCTCCAAACCCATCCACACATATATTCACATCATCCAAAAGAGACACTACACAACAGCCCGAGAGTTTGGCCGCATAGAAAGCATCAAGTGTATACCCCTATATACTACAGATCCAAACTGGTGGATTCAAACTTGTCCGATGTCCAAAGGGCGTGACGGTTTCGCCAAAGTGCGCTAAGGTAAACCAAGTTGGTCTTCGAAACGACCAAGCTACGACGACGACGCTGCCACTAGAGAGCAGTTATCGATCACGAGTGTACAGCATCAGCCTCTGCTCGTTAGGTAAGTTTAGCCGAACCGATGCAGCAGCAGCAGCAGCAGTAGCAAACCCCTTAAAGTAGCTTTGCAACTTGCAACTTGTCACTTTGCGGCTTCGGACCCATGCAGTGGCGCAACGGCTTGGTCTGATGGGGCGTCGCGTCATCGTGGTGGTTGGTGTATAGGTACTCTTGGATCAACTCGAGAGCGACCATCGTCGTCGTCGTCGTCGTCGACGTCGTAGTTGCAGAGACCAACTTCTGTTGTATAGAGGCTGCGGCTACTACTCACTTCACAGGCCCTACTTCTGTACTATTCTAGAATCGTTTGACCGATGCCATGCCGTCACTTGATGGGCGTATTTTTCTTAGTGTGTATAGCTCAACGAGCCACTTTGAACACGTTTGCATCAAGAGTATAGGATGGCCCGAGGGAGTTTGACGTACCGCAACGTGCTTCCGGGATATTCCCTTAGTTTTGTATACGAAACTCGGGGATCCTTTGGAATTTGATCAAATGCAAGGGTAGAAAGTGTGGTAAACGAGGATGAGTATAGTTTCGACAAACTTTTCCTCGAGTGTCACTCTTCGATCGATACCGACTTAACCTCAAATGGTGAGAGCTCTTTTTGCCCATCATTTCTCTTATAGCCGCGACCATCTTATCAGTCTCAAAGAAGTTTAGAATACGAAATTTGTGTGTTTTGACTATAACCTTGAGCTGTGGACGAAAAATACCATGGTTCTAACAACCTTTTTCGGATATATGGACTCGTGAGATTTCATACGACTATGGAATTTTGACACATTCAATCGGATGTGCAATTTCATTTTAGCAGCTGTAAGTGCGATCGAGTTACTGTGCGTCGAGTGCAAGCCCTACGATAGCAGGCTTAGCATTCATGAATTAAACTTTCCAGCTCCCCTCTCACAAGTTTCAATCTCTTGTCTGAGTTACTTGAAAAGTTTAGAAAAGAAGCTAAAGAAACTCCGAGGTCTTCGAAACATTTAACCTTGACTTTCTTATCATCTCGTTCACTTGAAACATTCTTTGCAAGGTACTGATTTCCGACGATCACTCTAATTACGAGGCGGTCCCAGCATCTATACTGGAATGTTTAGAGCATGAAATTTTTCGATGATTTTCTATCATTCTCGGAGAGAAGGTAAACGCGCCTAATGGCCTCCACTGCTTTTGTCTTACCCTTAGTTTTGGCACATCTTAGTATTTTTTAACGAACTTCAACTCATTTTAAAACTTCTTCCTAGACCCTTAGGCCGAGTCTACATAGACGCGCTCACCCCGGGTGCACGCGCTCTTTCCGCTTGCACTCTCCACCCAAACACCGGAGGAGGTATCGAAAATGGAATTTGAAAATCTTTTGACGCGTGTTCCCTCTCAATCGGAGTATCAGCGCGAGTTTGTGAGATGAAAAACGGCCAGTCTATCGCGTAAATCGACCAAAAAATTAATTCGCATCGAATAGAGATCGAGAAATGAGAGGCGTAGTTGTGTATCATACAAGCATCTCCCAACTTTCCATCAGATCTCCAACTTGCAAAACATTCAGCAATATTCAGCATCATCTTGGCTATACATTGGTACTTATTCTAGAAGTTGAATAATCAGTCAAAGTGTATGAAATTCTGATTCAGGACACCCTAGATGTCCCAAATTTACGGAGGAGTGACTTTTGTAACACAAATGTTATCTTTTGTGAATTTGCAATAGCTCGTTTCTTCTTCACCAGAATTCCACACAGCTTTGCTTATTTCACAGTTTCTGGTGAAGGTCTCAATGCAAACCTAAAATAATGTTGAATGTTGTTGAATAAGCCGCGAGTTAGGAACCTGAGGAGTTGGGGGTGGTGATGTTAGACCTATCGTTTGACATCAAAGTCTCTCACTTTCCGATCTCTACTAGATGCAAATCAATTTTTTGGTCGACTTACGCGATAAATTGGCCGTTTTTCATCTCAGAAACTCGCGCTGATACTCCGATTGAGAGGGAACACTCGTCAAAAGATTTTCAAATCCCATTTTCGGTACCTACTCCGGCGAGTACTCCGGTGTTTGGGTGGAGAGTGCAAGCGGAGAGAGCGCGCGGGCCCCGAGTGAGCGCGTCTATGTAGACTCGGCCTTAGAATGAGCTAGAGCACGTAAAAATTTGACGAACTGGAGCCGAATTATTTCTTCCGAGCTATCAATTCTTGCAAGAAACGTTTTCTTTGCAATCAAGGGAATGTGTGCCTAACTTGCCAAGAAAAAGGCCTATTTCCATGAGATTAAAGTCTTCGGTAGTATAGTGATTAGTATCTCCGCCTGTCACGTGGAAGGCCGGGGTTCGAGTCCCCATCAGATTAGACAGATCTTTCGTGAACTCGGGGTATTTCAGCACCCACACCTCCAAATGAGACGTATTTCAGCTCGTGTTGCAGATTTTCTCACCCTATTCTGACTTTTATGAGTTAAATCAAAAAATTTCAATGAAGTGAAGGGTGAGTTCTCAAAATCGACTATGCGAGCAAATAAGGCACACTGCAGTTATTTAGGAATATGAATGTAGAATAAGCTAAAAATCAGATTCTGAGATTTTGCAAAATGGGGGAAAGACAAACAAATGGGTTAAGTAAGTTGAGATTAATTGTGCCAAATACTTTTGACATAGCATTTGGTGACTAGTAATAAGAGTCAAACATACGAAAGCCAATTTCTTCGTTCTGAGAAACGCTCGGATTTTCAAGAGCGGTTCAAAACATTCATTTTTTCATGATTCTAACGCAATAAACCTGAGAGGAATGCGTGGCAAGGTCTGTGGCTGCGTAAATCTTAGATCTTGAGTGGAGGAAAATTAGGCACACTTACCTTACCCTGTTGGGAATTTTCAGAACAGTCCTCAAAACATATTTTGAGATCGAACTTTAGAATGAATCAAATGTCCTTTGAAAGTGCGTTTGGTGGCCCCATAAATTCGCTTCGAGGGTTGTCTCAGCGAGAATTTCATTCACATAGAGATAGTTGTGGAGTTTGACAAAGTCTAAGAGGGAGAATATTCTGAAAAGGAGCTTCAACCCGTCTTTGAAATGTTGAGTTCCTGGGCTCCTGAATCACCTTGCTGAGGAGTGAGTTAAGATTGACACTCAAGGGAAAAACCGCATCTAGTAGGCTAGGTTCTTCCTAATGCAAAATCTTGTAGTGAAAGAGAAGTAAGTACATTTCTGTGAATTGGCACGCAACCAGTCAAAATACTCGCGAGTCGTGGCACAAAGTGTTGTATTTGCTCTTTACACTATTCAAGTATCGGTGGTCTAATTGTGCAAACCATGATGACCTATAGATGGCATGAAGATTGGATCGGAGGATGACACGAGTTAGTTTTTTCGAATAACTAGGATGTAACCCCATCACGCTCGATAGAATTTACTAGTTTTGCATCGGTAGCTAAGAATCTGTAGTTTCAATATTTTTTCATCTTGATTCCATCATGAGTCATCTCTTTCGACCATGCACTCGGAGCTTATTTGAGAACAATGATGATGCTGAATGAGAATGATTTTTTGCATAGCTATCACAAATCGAAGGTGAACTAAAAATTTTATCCATACATGCGAAATTATTACGGGATGTTTTTTTAAATTGCATTTCTGACTGTATTTCTCTTACGTGTAGGATAGCTTCTATCGGCAATGCTCAGGAGTATTGTACTATCTCCAGATTTTCTCATCAAAATCCATCCCGGAATGAGACAGAAATTTTGGTACGATTATCAGCCACAACAGTTGACGAGTTCAAAGGGAATAAAAAGACTCGAATGAAGAGATCCTCCATTATCCTCTAACCCTCTCTATGATACAGGGTGAAACTAAAAAAAAAGTGAGGGTACATCTACTCGTCACCTCAGTCAAGTGCTTCACATCATCTGAAGTGGTTAGGGAGGTAGGTATAGGGGACGATGCAATGCAAGTGGGCCTGTGCCAGAGCTGACGCAGGATGAATGCGTGCTTCACTCTGATGCATCTCTCGCTCTTTCGCTGCAAGCACAGGGATATGCTGCGTATGCACACACACACACACACATGAGGCCGCGTATACATATGCACCCCCAGAGCTAGCTCTCACTGATGCCTGTGACCTACAAAGCGTGTAAACACAATTTGCATGCTGCGAGCGTTCAGCGTGTCACTGGGTCGCGCCAGTTTACCTCGTATGTCTGCTGCACAGCCCATACGGCCTTGACGCCCACGCTTGATGAAATTGATACCACACAGGTTTAGATGTGTGCAGGTTGGCTGTATAGCCAGTCAGTCAGTCGTCATACGCATCAAATAGGCCTCGCCATCGATTTTCGCAATAAATACGTCTGTTGTGTCGAGCACTCCGTCACCTGACCGAGTTTCACAACCAGTCGAGGTTTAAAATCTGTGCCACTTTTCGGCTTTTTGCATGACAAAGTTGAGATATTGTACGAAGAGTTTCCTAGAAATATATCAGATGGGACACAATTCTAATTTCATTTTCCGAATTTTCATCTCCCAAGAGACGAACATAGGTGGTGGTGGTACTCAAAAGAGCCTCAACGAGGCTTATCGGTAACTTTTTTACTTTCCTCTTTCTTCGCTCTGTCCATTTTAGGAAAAAGAAAACTCAGCATCTTTCATTAATCGTGAGAAGGTACTCATGATAATGAGTAAGTAATTGCACAGCCCGTACTCCCGATCCTTAGAAATTTTGAGTAGTTCTTCAATGACTATCAGATTCTATGAACTTTCCTCCGAAGAGTATGTCCCGTATATTGAATTCATTTCAACTCTGTCTATGATAATGAGAAAGAGTTTCCTCAATTCAATCAATATAAAAATAATCCAGGTCAACACAGACTTACTACATCATACATTCTTGATAAGTTAGAATAGGACTATTCATCAACGAGCACGGAAAGATGTGAAATGGATTCATTTTCATTCTCAAAGTACCGCAGAGGTGAAATCTCGATGATTCTTCATGACCTTTAGGTCAGGACAGGCATTTACTTCGAGTTTGATATTTCGTTTGAGAATCAAACGAAATTCCTGCGAGATTCAAATCTCCCTACACTCGATGATCTTTCGCATTTAATTTTCAGATCCTGAAAATACTTCTACGTTCTTCAAAGTCATCATTCATCGCGGAATAATCATAATATGCCCACTCAACGATAATCCGGAATAATCGGGCCTCTTTCGAACTGACCAATCGATTCAAACCTGTAAAGACTTGCCTATCAAACATATCCGATCAGTTCAGTACCATGCAATCAATCTGATCCGAAGATTTCTCACGCCTCAAACTACCTTACAGATATTCTACTAAGAAGCCCGTTACTCCAAATTTCTTCAAGGCAGAAAAGGTCTTTGACCTGCGTGACACGACAAAAGGATGAAATCCGTGCCATAGGGCCGGGGGGGGGGGGGTCTATGCTCTTTGGGGGTTGTAGGAGAACTTGATGCAGGCTGTTGGGACGATGCAGAATATGAGCGCGGGGCGCGTGGCAACATCGGCTCTGCGTTTTGCAGACGGTGGCATTAGTATATGGTGTATAGTGGCAGCGGCGCCGGGTTGCCCGAAGACGGAAATAAAAGAGAGAGAGGAAAGGGGTTGGGAGCGCCTATATTGGATTTCGGCCGCTCGGATCGTTGCGTGAGCCGCGCGCAAGCTCGACGAGCCCAAGGTGGTTGAACCGAGTACACTGTATAGCGAATTCGATGCAAGCTGTATGCGTGCCTCGAACGTGCGAGAAAAGCTCGAGATACACGGACCGCGCGTCGTCTTCTTCGTCCGTCTTTGTTAGTGGTGAGATATAGCGTACAAGAGCCTCTGACGAGTCATGAGAAAAAATTCAATCTATGATGGCGCACACGCACGCAGTAGACGTCGAGCGATTATTTTAAGATTCTACCCATTCGATATCTAGGGTCTGGGAATTGTAATAGAAAAATTGATAACGGCACTCGTACGGGATGAAGTTCATCCATGCTTGCGCTTGCTACTGATTCTGATGAGTCTCCGTATTTTGCAATCTAGATCAACTACTTCAGAGCTTGTTTTGGGTTCTTTAAAATAAGATTGGATACGTCCTGTTATGGCAAGGAAGAGCCACAAGACGACATTTGACAGTAGAAGAGGTCATGCTTTTGTAAGATGCGACACTGGTCTACAGACCCGGAGCCTGAGTATTTTTCTATTCATCTCGGTTTGTTCTGGGTTGATGTCTTAGTCTTCAAAGTATTCCGAATGACATCTAACTTTGATAAGATAGAGCCAAGTTGTCACATGAAAACTTTGAAACATACCAATCTCATCAAGAGAATGAAAAACGCACTCCAATTTATCTGACGAACGCGTATTTTACATCTCAACAATTCAAATTATTGTAAACTTTGAAATCCAATGACCCACAAAATATATTCATGTCAGAGTGGAGTGCGTCCAGCCTTTCAGGATTTGAGAATGGCTCCATGGGAGCCATGATTGTTATAAGACTGTGAGTAGCAAGCCAAAGTTACTGATTCGACTATCAAAATTGATGATAAGCGTCTGAGCTTTTAAAAGCTCGTACATCAGCCTCTACCTTAAAGGACTAAAAGTCTTGCAATCCTTGCGCATCGCGGGGCGAGCAGAATCGATACAGCCCAAAAGGGCAATGCACCCGCTGCCCTGCTAAATTCATTCGCTTCCTGCGCTTCCTTCTCCGATATTCGCCAGCCTACCCCCAGCTGATTTATGTGGATAAAATCGTGTTTGCTAAGCAATACTCGTCTACAACCAATTCCATGCTCGTTTCTCGACTCGCATTCAAACCAATACATTTATTTCAGTGTTCAAAATGTAAATGGAATCGATTGGTACTGATCAATTTATTACAGACTCGACTATAGATTTGCACTTGGAATGGCTCACAAAAAGTTTACAAAAGGGTGATGTTATGGTGAGCAAGCAGATGTGACAAGGATGTGATGACATAAACAATACCGGATGGCATGATTTTGAGTCGCACAATAGTCATGCGAATCAAGAAGTTAAGCGATCCAGTTCGGAAACAACAGCGAGCCTCCACGCGCCACAGCTAACCAAATCTCACTGACAGAGAGACAAACTATCGCAAAGTCAAGGAAAACTTTATGAAAATCTGGCTTTTGGAGATCAAACCTAGTTTTCACAGTACTCTCGGCGAGTCCATCATCGAGAAGTCACTGAACTACAGTAGATCTCGGATCAATTTTTACTGATGATTTCAGTGCGTAGTTTCAATGAATATACACTGAAATCTTACTGAAACTTGAGTGACCTTGAATGTCGGACAGGTACTCACCACTGGAATTACAGTAGGATTCGCTGATGGATCAGTACGATGATTCACTGAAATTCCAATTTTCCAAGGATCCCGACAGATCATACTCACAGAGGTTTTACTAAGCACCACTGATGAATCAGTGAGACTGAAGAGGATTTACTGATTCATCAGTGATGCTCATTGAAATATTGGTGAAGAGGACCTGTCCGACACCCAACGTCACTAAAGTGAAACTACGCACTGAATTCATCAGTGGAAGTTGATCCGAGATTAACTGAAGTTGAGTGACTTCTCACTGATAAACTTGGAAAGAGTACCACGTTTGCTCATAATGTCTACGATTACTGAACTAATCTATTATAGACTATTTGCAACTGTACAATGACGGATGATTTCGATGATATCCAGTTATCAGGCCTAGGTCAAAGTGTATTGTCCTGACGATGTCTTGACAATAAACATGAAATCAATAATTGCAAAATCCATATTCTTAAAATCAAAATTATCATTAAAACCTGTTCAATGACACTCACAATATGCTTGCGACAAATCAAATGATGGCTATTGTACGATATTGAATTCAAAGCACCGTCGTTATCGTCATCGTCATCATCATCCATCAGCCACGTGGCAGTCATCGACCACGTGGTTTTCTGTGGCCGTGATTCACCACCCCATACGACGTTGCGTCGGGAGGGTCATCGAATCATTGCCACTCGAGCAAGGTCAAGGCCTTCGCGTGTACTCTTTCGTCACTCTCCAACACATTTTCACTTAGGAAATAGCTCGACAGGATAGAATAGACATATCCCAACACCGTCAGTGAACTAGACTTTGGGCTCATCTCATCCCATCAGAACCACCACGCGTCTCTGCATTATATCACACCTGAATAACTCCAGTAGGCTCAACAGACAAGCGAGACGTATATCCTCAGACAGAGAGTAGGTATATCATCATTGAGGCCGGAATATGGAGACAGCCATCCCATCTATCGAGGCGTGAGCGAACACGAGGCTGGTCATCGTTGATGCGTGTGCACGTAGATGCACATCACACAGTCAGCCTCCGCACCCCCTTATACGCTCACATACGCAGCCGAGCGGACATCGCCCAGGCGTCGGTCGTCGTCGCAGCAGTATATGAGAAGCGCGTACCAGACGCCGATATCGACCCACGGCCCTATAGCCTGCTGGCGTCTGGGCTATATATGTGTACCTTCGGCCTAGCCACGTCCTCCCCCCTTCGCCTCTTCCTCCTCCTCCTCCTCCTTCTACAAACCACCCAACGGCCCAGCTCTTGGATGCGTGCGGCCAGAGGCTGCCCTTATTGCCCCTCCGATCCCTCTTTATCCCGCTGCCGCTACGTCAGATGTAACGACGAGATTTAGATGAATCGGAGAGCAACTGATGCATGCCTTTTTGGGCTGACGTTGCTAAAAATTGGCAATCTTCTGTTCTAGATGTTGATTATTTTTTAATACCCATAATTATGTCAAGATTTGAAGTTGCCCCATCCAATTGCGGTCGAGACTCGAAATTACTTATTCGTCTACTGCTGATGTGGAGGTTGAACCTGCTTTGAATGGGGCCATGTACAAACTATACGTGGACCGCTGAGAGTAGGTGGAAATGGCCTCAGCTATCTAGCCAGGACAAAATACTAGAGTAAATTGAACAATTGATAATAAAAATGTAAGGAAGGTGGAAATCTCTTCGTGGACGATTTTGTACAAAAATATCCTCTGTCAGCTTTTGGAGATGTAATAGATATTATATCTGTGAAAAGAGGCTTGATCTTCTGCTTTTCTGACTTCATCATTCGATCAGCGAAAAGATTTGAACTTTCCAATTCTCCGCCCTATCTAGGGTGTACAGTTCTCATACGTAACAACCAATTCACAACTATCCCATATGAGACTAGTAACAATATATCTTGCATTCCGCACTGGTAATGAAAACTGAAAAACTCTGAAAGATCACGATCAAAAACACTACAAATCGCCGGATTTGGGTTCACACGGCAACCTGGTGACGAAGACTTTTTTTTAATTTTTCAGAATTCATGTCCAGCAAGTGTACTCGCAGTGTGTAACATTATTTAAGAAAATATTGCAGATCATATTTTGAGAGACATAAACATTTGAGAGATTTCTTATGTTTGAATTCATCTCCAAATGATGTAAGATTATTGCATTGACTAATCTCGCATCAACATTAAGGCAATACTTCTTCCTGATACGCTGTTCAAAATGTATTCTTGGAGGAAAATTTCGATGATCAGAAGTAGAGACCTATGTATAAGAAGGAAGTGGAAGTCAAAATTAATCAAAGTATGTCCTCGTAGTTTTTGCACTGATCCCTTGCACTCTGCTCTTGCATGACAAACCAAAAAAATGAAGAAACTCGATAGTGACAACTTCTTATTGACCTGACGCGATTCTCAGACTGAAGAAATGAAAGTTGTCCGAACGGTCGAAGTTGTATATTTTGGACAAAGTCACCCCGATCACGAATATAAGATCAACATAAGAAGTAAGACAACGGTGATCATTCGAATAATCTGTGATCGTGACTTTTCCATCACGTTTCTCAAAGTTTACTCCGGTGAACGTGTTGCTTCATTAGTAATTTTAGGATATCTACTGGTGCTTCCAGTTCTTCTAGTCCTTATTTGATTTGACCAGTCCTTATGTCTTTAGGAAATCCTTAATTGTGGGATTCGGTCCACACAATTTTGAGATTTGGATGCGAGAAATGAAGAGAAACAATAATTTTCTACATAACACTTATGAATGAAATTAGCTAAGAACTGACCGAGGAATTGACTTTATTTTTTATTCCATCAGCGGAAGATTTCAATTCTTCCAGGAAGTCGTGATGAAACCTGGCGATGCATCGCGGAGAAATTTTTCCTATTTTTTTAAAATTTGACTTCCCAGACATTCCGACGTAGTGTGGATATTTAATATGCGAATGAACCTCCTAAAATCAAATATTAAAAATGTTTGATTTTGGTCCTTCCCAAAGAAATCCTCAGAAAGTACTTCTTTGACTCGCACACTCACAATAATTCCGTAAGATACCCTGAATTGTTTTAAAATCGATTATTGCGAACAAATGAAATCTGAAACAGATTTCCAGCGTCCGTTGGCCCGCAATGTACCCGCAACTCTAAGTTGAACGATCTGAAGCCCCCTCCCCTCCTCCCCCCACATCAGGCCTGCCAAGAAACAAGAGAGACGATAAAAGTAGGATTGAAAAAATTGATAGGCCGAGCGCCAAGTTAACTCTTTACGTGCGACTGCTACGTGTGGGAATAAATAGATATAGAATAACACAGGAGGAGCGTATCTTATAGGGGGGGGGGGTGGCAGACACAGGTGTACTCCCAGGGGTCGTCGAGGTGCCGAGCAACGTCGATGGCCCGTCATTAAGCGTGACTCTGGCACACTACATATATCGGCGAAACGCCCCCGCTATAGTGGTCGCACACATAACGCGAGGCTCGTCTCTGTCCCGTCTAGACAGAAGATTGAAGCGAGAAAGCCTCGCCATCACAATTTACTGCGCGTCCCACACTAGCGTACGTATAGCTACGTGGCAGTTAATGCCGTCACACCAGACGAACGCGTCAAGCTTGAAGTATATAGATGTATATGGAAAGGCTTTCCCGTACTCGCATACATACTTGCCCCAGACTCCTTTCATTTACACGGATTACCTATGTACGCAGGCCTATTCGAGCGAGAGCTTTTCGCACGCAGCTCAAAGAGTAATGCTCGCTCAGACTTTACGGTTTATGCTCTCGCGAGAAGTTGATGAGACACACCTGCTCGAGTTCAATTAATATTTGAACTGGCGGATTTGTTTTCTAGCATCCCTTAGAATCTCATACAATTTTTAGTCTTGGATTAAAATGTGTATGCTCGCTATCATTGAGAACTGAATTTTATCCCTAGCTAGACAGATCAGAGAATATTCAGTTTTTCAAGTCACTGGATGGAAGAGAACCTGAACGTACCACTGGAACAAGGAGGAAACTTCACAGATGACAATTAGAGTATAGCAGAAAGAAACATCGTATAACAGCTTGAGTATTTAGGAAACATGCACATTTTGGCGAAATACAACAAGAAATTCAACCAACATTTTCATGAAGGGAATGAGATTCGTTCCACCTATCTCAAAACTTATCGATCGCTCGAAAATCACCTCGACAACAAGATCAGAACATTAAGAAATGACTAGGATAAAGAGGCGGTTCAAACTCAAAAATTTTTGCGGATTAGCACCTTGTAACTTGATTCTACAAGTTTAAAATCAGTCACGAAGAACTCTTTGTGAAGAATGATGTCAGTCTCGGTGGCCCAAACACGATTGCTCTGCAGCAATGGTTTGGAGCAGTAAGTAGTAAAAGACGCGCTTTAGTCAGACGTCGCCACCGGTTCAAAATCGACTCTGAGCAATTCATCGCGTTTCTACTGCGACAAAATATTGAAATTGATCTGTTGGAATGCATAAATATCTTTCCACAACCCTCATCTATTAGAACTGACGCAAGGATTTATCTCATAATATCCTTGGACTTTTTGCAATACTGTCAATATTCTTCCTCTGTTGGATGCTCTGTCTCCATTGTTCTCTATTTATAAACCTTCAGAATACTTTTATTCACTGTCGTGGCTAATTCCCAAAGATAAAAATGAATTTTGAAACGAATGACACAGTACAAATTCGTGGAGGTGAATATGGAAGCTGACAAAACTGTAATTTGAAATCAGACTTGTATTCCAGTTGGGGTACAATCAGAATAGGTATTCTGATAGTATAATGTAAAATAATCATTGCTCACGACTTTAATCCCAACACTTTTAGTCATTTTTATAAACAAAAATTTCTTACCGATCTTCAATCGTGAAGACATGCGAAACATCCGCATTCTCGACAGTGGATATAGCATATAAATGTCTACAGGCCAATGGCGTTCTTTTCTACACGGGCATCCTAAGCGATGTTGGGTTAGCCGAGCTTCACGAGATTATTGTAAAACGTCTCGAAGATCAGTGAGGAAGAAAGTCCGATCCTCGTGAGTTACTATCTTAACCCATTCACTATAGAACTGCCCCTGGTATCAAAAAGGCGGTTTCTCTCATCGGAATGAGT
Organism: Eretmocerus hayati; assembly: GCA_029851415.1. Classification (NCBI taxonomy): domain Eukaryota; kingdom Metazoa; phylum Arthropoda; class Insecta; order Hymenoptera; family Aphelinidae; genus Eretmocerus; species Eretmocerus hayati. The sequence continues at coordinate 3,588,672 of CM056742.1, forward strand.
TTCTGAGGGTGAAAAATGGCAAAATTAAAATTTTGAAAATTTTTTGTTCTTTATTTTGTTTCTCTCATAATTCGATTTTGAGATCTCATTGACGTTGCATTATGTTTCTTGCAGTGACAGATAATTTTCAGAATTTTTCCAGATTTTTTCGATTCAATACAAGGAAACTATCACCATTGTTGAAAATAGTTCCGTGGGGTCCCATGGCGTAGTACAGAGCCCCATGGGTCACCATGGGGCTTCGTGAGACCTGGCCGTGGGAAAATTTTTAATCTCGATATTTGCAAATTTCGCCAATTTCAAGATTAAAAATTTTCCCAGAGCCAGATTCCTCGAAGCCCCATAGGGTCCCACGGAATTATTCCCAGCAGGGTCCTAATATTGGAAATCGATAATGTCCCCCATCACGGACAAGATATTAAACGGCTTAAATTTGAGCTGAAAAAGGGCCTGGAGTATGTAATACCCACGCAGTGAACTTGGCGGGTTAGTGATAGTCCTGAGAATTGTCTACAGAATCAATGTCTTTCACATCGTTTCATCAGGCAGAAAGCACATTGTTGTTCATTTTTTCACTCACAAGATCGCAACTGGGCAAAGCTGGAAATTTCGGTGAACGCACGAACTCTCAATGCTAAACTCCGTGGACGTTCGCATCTTCGAGGCATGAGGGAAAACAGCAGAGGCAACTGCAGCTCTGTACATAGTGTACGCGTTGCACGTGACTAGAGAGTAGATGTTGGGCTCAGTCAGTAGTGGCGGATCTCAGGGTAATAGTTGCAGGGTTGAAAACGTGCTTCAGCATCTTCTACGCGACTAGCCAGACATCTGCACCTACATAAATATACGCATTCAATTTTCAAGCTCGCTCCTTGTCGTTGTCACCGTAACAGCTACATTTCTCGGATCAGGTCTGGACCTCTGCATGCATCATCATTGCATATGAAATAACTCATGAACAATTGTTTCTCTACCCAATCGATGTGAACTGCAAAGACATGAACCGAACTTATTTTCCATGGCCTAAAATTTTTTATATTTACTTTTATATCAATGTACTTATTCTTTACTCAATGTACGGAATTTGATTAACACTTGTATAATTTTTCGATAGAAATTACGAGACTGGTACAGGAAAAATTGCCCTACATGCCGGCAATCGTGGGACAAACCACCTAAGAGTGCCAGTTTTTATGGGCATGTAGGGTAATTTTCCCCTGTACTAAGTGGTACCAAGGAGATCGTTTCTGTCATGCCATTTAGCAGTGATATTGCTCTGTTGGATATTAAAGTCACCACAAGTAAAAATGAAAATGATTCAACAAGTTTCAAATGGTTTCATCGGTTTGTATGCATCAACCTCGAATCAAAATCCAGGCTTCTTTATCAGAACGAGTCAAATAATGTACTTTTATACCGAAATATTTGTGAGCTTAGGTGAGATGCCGAGCTCGCGGCGCACGCAGGCACACCCAGCTCTTTATACAGGTACGGTAAGAATTACCTTACAAAAGCTCGCAAAATTTACCCAAATTCATCGCTTTTTTCACCAAATTTGATACAATTTTCGATCTGAAATCAAATTTACCAGATATAGGTAATTTTTCTCGACACTTATCCTCAATAAGTAGGCTGAATTGTCGGACGTCCCACGATTACCCTACACTGTAAAAAATTTGTGGGAAAAACTGCAACCAGTGGTTGCAGTTTTTCCCTCAACCACTGGTTTATGCCAAAAATCAACCAGCTGGTTGATTTTTGGCACAAACCAGTGGTTGACTACCTATCCAACCACTGGTTGACTTTTTTCCTACAACGAATATATAAGTATGAATGTGCGGCGCCCACGATATTGGTCGATGGTGGTCTCGGGTTGACTCTTTTGATTCCGAAAAACAAGTTTCGTCATTTTTTTCACAAACAATAAGAGGGATAAACATTAGCGCCGGTCGCGTATGGACGCGACAGCGGGTTGCCTGACCTCCAGGAGTCGAATACACGTCGTAAGGCTGGAGGGTGGATAGATGGATGGATGGGGTGAGACCGTAGATGGGATGGATGGATCGATGGATGGATGGATGGATGGAATGGAACGGACCGGAATGGAACGGAGTGGAATTGAATGGAATGGAACGGAATGGACCGGAATGGAACGGAGTGGAATTGAATGGAATGGAACGGAACGGAATGGAACGAAATGATATGGAACGGAATGGAATTGAATTGTATGGATGTCTCCCATCCATATTTTCCAATTCCATTCCGTTCCATTCCGTTCCATTCCGGTCCATTCCGTTCTATTTCGTTCAATTCCACTTCGTTCAATTCCAGTCCGTTCCATTCCACCCCATTCCGTTCCATTTCGTTCAATTCCGGTCCGTTCCATTCCATCCCATTCCGTTCCGTTCCACCCCATTCTGTTCCGTTCCGTTTCGTTCAATTCCACTCCGTTCCATTCCGTTTCGGTCCATTCCGTTCCGTCCCATTCTGTTCCGTTCCATTCCATCCATCCATCGATCCATCCATCCCATCTACCCTTCCACCCCATCCGTCCATCTATCTATCCCTCCAGCCTTACGATGTGTATTCGACTCCTGCAGGACAGGCAACCCGCTGTGTCGTCCATACGCGACCGGGGCTAATGTTTATCCCTCGTTGTTTGTGAAAAAAATGACGAAATTTGTTTTTTCGAATCAAAAGGGTCAACCGGAGACCACCATCGACCAATATCGAGGGCGCCGCATTCATCCTTATATATTCGCTGTGGGGACAAAGTCAACCAGTGGTTGAATTCCAACCAGTGGTTGAGTTCCAACCAGCTGGTTGATTTCAACAACCAACCACTGGTTGACGATTTTGGTGGAAAGTCAACCAATTTTTTACAGTGTAACTGTGCCCGTAATTTTTATCGAAAAATTCTGTGCGTGATACTCCGAAGGCAAAATCGTGATTTCGGTCTAGATTGGGAGAGGGTACAAATGTGCGTTTCAGCACTTCCGGAAGTCAAACCTTTTGGAAATTCCTCAGTTTGGCATCTATTTAAAGTATTCCAATGAATTGCAGTGGGGCACAACGAATTTTCTCTAATGTGACAACAATGATCAGTAGTATCGAACGAATCGTCAAAATCAACGTAACCAGCCTCTAGAATGTCCTCCAAGCATACAATTATTTTGACCATAGTTTTGGCGCGCTCCAATTCATATGAATTGCTGAGCCTGATTCAGGCTACGATTCATTGACATATTTCAAATTTTTTCAAGCACGAAAAGTGATAAACTCACTCCGACCATCTTTTTTCCATATTTTCGATGCCAAGAGATTTACAAAGCGTGACAATACATATGCGACAGAGCAGAAGCTGTGCTTGAGAGAACCCACGTTATTTGATTTAGCTGAAACTTTTTTCCTCGCGTAGATTTGAGATTACTCAAGTAATTTGTTTGGACTCTGTATGTAGGTCTCAAAATAAGCTCTCAAATGAAGTGAGATACGTTGTAAAAATTGTTGAATTCGCAGTGAGTAATCTGCTAACAACCGCTTGATTTTGTGTAAATAATGGATAAATTGCGTAAAAAATGGTAACTGTGCCAAAACTTGGGCAAATCCTGTCTGATACCGAAAGTACCGTGTAAGGCATTGAATATGTTTCCGCTTAGTCGTAAGCTGAAACTCAATAGAAAGTGAGCCTCACCGGTGGGGCCCATCGCAGTCATAGTGATAACCACTAGACTCTGGAATTGGAGAAATTTTCACTGATCTACACTACCGGTCAAAAGTTTAAGCTCACCCAAAAATTTTTTTTTCAATTCTGTGAGTTGAACTACTCGGCTCTATTTGACCATAGAGGACTCTTCCAGAACTCATTTTGAAGGTTTTTTCAAGTACTTTAAGATGGGGTTATTCATTTTTATCCGTACGGATCGGGATCTTTCCAATTTGAGCTTGGAAAAGTGTCAATTTCAACGATTTTTGAGAGAATCTCTTGGCTCCTGCCAATTTGAGCCACATGAATGTTTCAATATGGGAATTGTGGGATACAAAAGTATCAGTCTAGAGCTTCAAAATCCGTTTTTGAACGTCTCTCTATGCCTTTTCCAGTCCGAGCTATGACACTTTCTCTGAGGGAAGATTTTTCCGCAAAAACTAGCACCTGGATTCAAAAATGACGAGAAAATTCACTTTTTGGGGCATATTTCAAAGGCTTCTCGTTTCCTCAATCAAGATATAGATGAAAGATGATAGAAATGATGATTATACTTCATAAAAATGCGTCTCTGTATCTCTCTCGGATTGGAATGCTATTTTTTGCGAGAAATTTCCCCTCAAAGAAAATGTCATGGCTCGGACTGAGACTGGCGTAGAGGGACGTTCAAAAACGGATTTTGAAGCTCTGAAGTTGTACTTTTGTATCCCACAACTCCCATATTGAAACATTCATGTGGTTCAAATTGGCAGGAGCCATAAGATTCTCTCAAAAAGCGTTGAAATTGACACTTTTCCAAGCTCAAATTGGTAAGATCCCGATCCGTACGGATAAAAATTAATCATGCCATCTTAAAGTAGGTGTAAAAACCTTCAAAATGAGCTCCAGAAGAATCCTTCACGGTCAAATAGAGCCGAGTAATTCAACGCACAAAATCGAAAAAAAAAATTTTTGGTGAGCTCAAACTTATGACCGGTAGTGTATCTATGAAAGAGTATTATATGGGTGATTGGCAACCTCGATGATTCGTGCCAAGAGAATATTTGAGGCCCAAAACCTCTTTGATTGTGTATCGAGCCATATTATGCAAACTTATATAACTAGTCGCTCATATTTTCGGAAGTAGATACATCCGGGTTGACTACTGAAATTCGATAAGACCTCAAAAATAAAAAAACAAGCCAGGGTTCAGGATTCGCAACTCGAATTCTTGGAAATTTTCAGAGCCTGGGCAAAAACTAGAGCACTTTGATAGTCAAATACCATAGAATTTCACACGCGAACCCTGATATTTCGACGTCTCTTGATATGGTCCATCTCCCATTGGTGACAATATCGACCCAGGAAAGAGTGCGTAGATAACATCAAAGTATAGAAACAGTCATCGCAAACTATTCTGCCTCCTTTTGATAACCTTCGTAAACTCTGGTTTATCTCAAACTCTCACGGAGTTTTTTCTACTCGGCAAAGCTCCCGAAGCAAAGGAAGCACCTTTCGGCTTTGGAGGAGCTTCGTTTTCTCATTATGATCACAGGATGAAATCAAAGAGAAGAAATTTCATTATAACAAAATTTATTTCATACATCTCACAAAAATGTATGTTCGTCAAAATCTCCGCAAAAAATACAAGAATTCTCCAATTGATAATCGTCGGAATCATTAGAGACAGAAACAGCGTCTGTTGAAGCCACTTCCTCTGCAGACTCCTCTTCTGGGATTACATGAAGCTCTACATGTAGCCTCGATTATACAAATTCCTACATCCTGGCCCTGACCGATGGCTACAAAATAGGGATGAAAATTTCATAGGTGAAAGTATTTTCAAATGGATTCAGATTTTACTCCAAGACTTTTGTGAAAGATGGAATAAGATGTTCTGTAGTTCGAGCACAAGTTTATATTTAACAATTTTTGATTCGTGCAAGTCTCAATTCGGAGTTACTAGCGAATAAATTTATGATTAGCGTTAAATTCAACCTGGTAACCCATCTAATGACACAACTCAAAATCGATAGTTTTATTGGCACGCAAGTGATGCTTTCCAGTCTTGATAAAATTTAATGCGTCTAAGCTCGTTCTAAAGTTCATTAAAAAAGCTTCAAATTCAGTTGATAAAAAAATTCGTGGGATGTGATTCATCCACAGTGTTATTTGAAAGTTAAATTTGGAAGGTTAAATTTGGAATACAATTGGGACGACTTCGTAACACGGTTGTAACTTTGAAACACCTATATCCATGTAAAAACGAGTTGTAAGATCACTCTGGGCTTGGATACTCAGGTTGAGCTCCCAAAACTAGTTTTGTGATACTTACGTAAAAACAACGATTTCTGCCCATGAAAGATACTTTTGCGGCTATTTGATCGCGTTCAAATCAGTTATACAAGAAAGACATTCTCAAAATGGAAACTCTTCTGATACGTTTTCGTAAAACTGAAGTGAATTAGATTTAGTGATCACCACATTGAAGCTCTTAGATGTAACACATTAATCTCAAGTATCATGAGATGAGAAGATCACTCATCAATCGTAGAAAATCGGCCTTGCATCACACATACTTATAACTGGAACTAATTCGACCCATTCTAAGCCGTATCTAGTATTTGTATCAAGAATTATAGTTTTTCAAAGTCAGAAGATAATTATTGCATGAAATGGACGCCCGATCTCTATCACTCCCGTAAAATCTATTTTTATGGTGTAAGAGTGTATGATCGAGGTCAATGCTGAGTAAGTACAGCCAAAGCGTTTTTTAACAATTTTGAAACTGTTAATTATGAAATTGAATTGATATGAGCGATAAGTGATTAGTTTAGAATGATTTCACTTTCAGAGCATGACTATAACAAGATTGAATTCTTTACTAAGAAAAAAATCGTGCTATTGTTGATCTTGAGTGTATGTACGCATAAAAATCCTGTTACATTCATTGATCATGATGGCAAAGATGACGAAAAGCAGGATGAAATTCTTCATCATGTTAAATCTGTTGGATGAACTTTGTCACGAATAGCTAGATACTGCTAGAACTCTCAAAAACTTCTGTCTTAAGAGGATGATTCTTCGGTATTTTATACAGTTCCGCCGATTACATAGCAACTTTTTTTTGCTCGGACAAATGCTTGTTTTGATAAGATTAGTCCCATCATGCTACTACGAATCATGTCATCAAGGAAAGATAAACTTCTTAATTTCCTCATAAGTTTAAATCTCAAGAGGAAATCAGACAATAACGTTTCCTCAACAATGTGAACTCAAATTCTTTGACCTTATTTGCAGTAGAAAACAAGAAGTGTCGCTTGTTACCCAAAGTAACTTAATTGAGGATGCTCAATGATCACTGGCCTGGTCTACAGTCTGATAACAGTTCCGCGCGTAATCAGTTAGGATAAGGAAACAATATTTTCTACATGCACGTGTATCCAACTGTGTAATTAATTTTAGTTGGTCCTTAAACAGTGATTCTCCAAATTTCCTCAACATCTCTAATCAAATCCATAATTCCTCCAAAAAAACTTTAAATCACCCTCGACAAAGAATTTTCTGAGCCTCTGTAGCAGAAATATTTTCACTTTCTATATTTTTTGGCTGGAAAACTTTTTCATCGTAAGAATTTAGTAGCTGAAATACCTATGCAACAACGTATTGGAACGCAGTTTCATGTAGATGAGAGCTAACAAGGAGAGGTCATGGTCGTGGATTCGGTTGAAACTCTGGGAATCATCTCCTTTTGGCACCAAAAGATGATATCCGAAACCGCTTACTTGAATGCTGAAACGTTTTGGAGCTACAGCCTATGACATTAGCGTTGCCCATATAGGCCCATGTTGAAAGTTGATATATATATGTATAGGTATACTAACAATGCTAATGTGGTTGACCATAGCTCTGAAACGTTTTAGCATTCTAGTTAGCGGTTTTGGATATCATCTTTTGGTGCCAAAAGGAGACGATTCCCAGAGTTTCAGCCGAATTCACGACCCACAGACCATGACCTCTCCTTGTAAGTGAAAAAGGACCCTGGTCCGAGCGATAGGATTTTGGTTTTAGGTGATTTTTGTCGGGTGCAAAATATGTCATAAAGCGAAAATTCTGAACAAAAAGATCACTGGGCTCGAAGCCAAAAAATCAATCATAAAGGGAGGTTATGAGGTCATCTAGAACAACAACCCGCGGCGTTCTTTAGATAGTTGAAAATGTACATTTTGAGTTTGATGTTTGAAATAGAATCATTTCACCTCAAACCTTCGCTGAAAAATTGGCAAAGAAATGCATGCAAATGAAATTATAATGCGCGATTGACAATGTAGTAGTGGCCCGGATTGGCGCTTTTTCATTGCCGACCGCGGGAATGAAATTAGGACGGGCAAGAAATATGTTGCAGAATGAATTCGACTGCATACCTTTGGCCGGCGTATAGAACCCCGGTTGAAAAAGTTTTGTACGGGTGCGTAGCATGGGTATATCATGAGTGTAGCTCATATGTAGTGTACGATGCATAAGACCATTAGTGTAACAGCCAACGCTGGAGCTGGATCATGAGGCTGTGCTGAATCGATGCAACGTGATATTCAGAGCCTAGATGTGGTGCGAAGATGGCTTTTTAACCAGCAACATTGCATCGCGTGAGTCTCTCGTTTTGCAAAAACATTTTTTTCTGAACTCCGATGTTCATGTAGTGAGGGCTATTTAGGATTCTGAAAGAAAACGCTCTGGCAGTTTCTTCTTCGAACCTCGATTTTTCCAAAGTCCCAAAATCAGACAGAGAAGTCCCTTGTTATCCGTGGGTTTTTATCCGCAGTTGATTGATTTGTGCCCATCGCTCGCTATCCACGGACTGGTTCTCATTATCCGCAGGTTCATGTCCGTAACTGACAAGGAGCACCCAAGGGTTGTGGGCCGTGGATTTTGCTGAAACTCTGGGGATAGTCTCCTTTTACCGCCAGTAGATGGAACCCAGAGCCGCACTTGCAAATGCCCAACCTTTTTCAAGCTATAGCCCGAGACATTAGCATTGCCCATATGAGCCTTTGTTTAAATAAGGTCTATATAGAAATACTCGTAATGTTAGTGTTATCATCCACAGTTCGAAAACTATTGGGCATTTGCAAGTGCGGCTCTGAGTTTCACCTTTTGGCGGTAAAAGAAGACTATTCTCAGAGTTTCAGCCAGATCCGTGTTCCACAACCCCTGGGTGCTCCTCGTGAGTTGGATTGAATCCAATTCCGTGCAATTTTACTCGTCACGATTAATGTGTGACCCTATAAAATACCGACCGCACCTCACGTGTGTTGTACAAACTTACGCAGTGACGCACTTAATAGCTTGTAAAATTTCTCGTACAATAACCTCTTGCAGATTTCAGTTCCATATTATAGAACCAAAATTGCAATGGATGAAAAAACAGGGTCTACGGAAATTCGGAGAATCCACGTCAGCCTTCTCTGAAAATTCTGCAAAAATGACGAATTTGCAGACGCATAGAGACCTGGAATTATAAGCTTTCACATCTTCCCAGGAACAGAGTCACCACAAAGCTGGTATAGCTGAAGCTTTACGGCCACGTCGCGTCGCTCAGCCATGCTGTAAAGCTCGTCGGGTCTGTAATGGTGCGTCTGCGTCGGCGATTTCTCTACCCTCTCCTGCCTCCTTCCATCCTATATTCCCTAGACCTACGATCACGAGAAGAGTCAGGCCAGCAATTCTTCGCAATCGCGTCTGGTTCGAGCTTGCAAGCTCGCACACGCACGAGATACATTTTATAGCTCAGTCTGGAATCATATATAGCTGCATTGAAGCTTTTATTCGGGGAAGGGTTTTGAGTCTACACGCAGCTAGGAATGCAGTCAAGCAAGAGATATTTTGCCTTTAGGAAAATTTCAACTTCATGTAAGCTCGATGCAGGAACTAGGAATACTTATTACCTACGATGGAGTAGAAAGAGCGAACGATGTTGAGCTCCCGCGTTAGAGCAATTGATTGCTCGATCGCGTGATGCAAGCTTGCGTGGAGTAGCGTGAGCTTGTAAGCTCGCGAATATACGGGCATTGCGCAGTGCTGCGTTTCTTTGTGAAATTTCCCCGACACGCGTGCGTGAGCTATGCGATATTGCTACGATAATGATAGCGAAAGGCAAGGTAGTACGTGGTGAACGCACGCGATTCGCTTGAGCGGAACTTGCGAATCTAGAGCTTGCAGGCGGCGCAAAACTGCCAGAGAGTTCGCGAAGAGCTTTGGTTTTTGTGCGACTCATGCCTGATTTACTAAGAGTTCTGTAATTCATCCTTGATTTGTCAGAAATTCTTGTGATTGCTTTGTCTTTGCAGGCCTCATACTTTGGAAGCTTCAAATACCGTCAGATGGGGTAACTTTGGGACAGCGAGGGAGGGGGGCCTTTCGAAAGTATGTTTTTGATCTAACAAAAAGTTTCTCCGGAAAATCACTGCGGTACTGATACCGACCTCTATAGGACGAGTGTAAGTTAGCTGAGGATTTCACTTCTCTGCACAAATATCTCGACAAATCCATCATTACGTTGATGTACTCAGTTGTGGAAAGTAAAAGCTAAAATTTTCATGTTTTTTTTTGGGAACATGATGTAACTTTGGAACATATATAAATAAATGGGAGTGTACATGCTCTTTCAGCGTGTGGGGTAGCATTGAAATGGGGGGGGGGGGGTTACTCTATAACAGACCATGAATGAGATGTTATCACACGCGTTACATTAGTACCACTGATAGATTGTGCTACAGGAAGCGCAGAAGCAGGTTACAAAATCTTGTCGATAACCACAATGAATCTTGGTCTCTGATTCGAATTTCATAGTCCAGGGAAGAAAGTAGACAGTACATCAATACACTGTTGAGGATCCTAACATTTGACACTTGTTGTTCCAGAGTTGCCCCATTCCGTTTTAACTTTAGAACGCGACTTTCAGCGCTTGTAATTCCGCCCGGAGGCGTCCGAATAACTTACGTCAGTCCCACAATCCGAAACTGAAACAGTAACCCTTCGATCGACCACCCAAATAATGGGCTTCTGTTGTGAGACATTCAAGTTACACGAGGTGGGGGGGGGGGGGGGGGGGGAAGAGATTTGATTTTTGTTTCAAAGGTATCCGGATCGACGGCACTTAAGCGCAAAAAAGTTTTATATCACCCGTCACATAATATAACACTTTATGTCACTCGGCTCATATGGGGAAGTCGGTGATAAGCTGGTCAATCCGTCAAAGTTATTTGATTGTTATTATTGCATTATTTTCTACTCTGGACAGTATTTATCACTTTAAAACTAGATTCCGGATTTGAAATCATACTAGGCCGTGAGAATGTTCTTCGCACTGATATCATTATCTTATTTTGCATTACACAAAGAGATGCGCGATTTCTGCAAAATTATTCAGACCTTGTTCTATTCGCGAAAAATGGAGTTCCTACCAAATAAGCGTCCGAAAACTTCAACCGGCAGAAATTATTCTACTTGAGTCAAAACTTGGGAAAATCGCAGCACATCTGATGTGCTAAACCAAATACACCGTCAGCCAGCTGCCATTTTTCGGTAGTTATTTTCGCGTCATGCTGCCACAGCCAGATCGGTCATCTGCGGTGAGGAGAAGACGTTTTGATTGATCCAGAATCCCCGTATCAGTATGGCGATGCTTTTCCGATTGATTTTTTCTCGATAATCTATATATGGGAATATCAAAGCGCCATACTGGTTTAGAAAATGATTCCAAATATTTGAAAAATTCGACAATTTTGATCGAGTATGGCAGGCACTGGGAATCGCCAAACTGGTATGCCAACTGGTCAGCGGTGACTTATTTTCAATTGAACTGACGGAATATTGTTGGACTCTTGAGTAGAAAATGATTCTGAAACATCGAATCATCCGACATGTTTGTTTATTTATTGAACGAAAACGGAACGGCTTTCCCGACTGTCACTTCACAATTGTCCTCTCCTCACCGCAGATGACCGATCTGGTTGTGGCAGCCCGACGCGAGAATAACTCCCAAAAAATGTCAGCTGGTTGACGGTCCAAGACCTCTTTGCCTGGCAGTCTTTTATACCATTCAATGAGAAACAACAATTTTAGTCTAACCACTTACAAAGTTTTGAGCTAAATACAGAAAAGAGATTTTTCAATACGTCTACTGCAACGCCAAAAACTGATATTCTTCCCTGTGTGCGATGGTTCCCATCGGCGAGACCAAATCCCATAAGGCAAAAATCTTCAGCATACAGACGAGGACGAGCGGATAACTTGACAGTTGAAGACTTTTGTGATTTCCTCGGCTTCACGTTTATGCCAGTTGTACTTTTCTTGCTTTGCAGGTCGGATTGGGCCCAGACGCACTTTCCAATTTTTCCTAATTTCATGAAGTAGCTCCTTTACAATTATCCTGAAAATATGGAAGTAGTTACTTCGAGTGTGGTTAATTTTTTTGGATAGCCTGCAAATTCTGAAATTTAAATTGTGGAGAATCGAGAATTCGGTGGGCTTGAAGCAGAGTTATGTACATAAATCAAATAATGAGATATCACTGATATTATCAGAGATACGGAAGTGTGGTCGAGGATATTAGAATTTGAAGGGATGAAAATTCGAGAGATGAACGCTCTTCAGGGCAGAAATTTGGGGCGACCAGAATTCCGAGTGGAAAATTCGGATTTACTCAAGATTTTAGCTCTCTGTATCACCTCTGAGTTTTTACAAATTCAAAATCCGTCCATTTCTAGTTTTCGTCTTTCCGTTTTCTAGACTTACAAAGATTGTATCCTTCTAAGATTTCAAATTTCAAATTTTGGTTTCTCCGAAATTTTGTTCTTCAGGTACGTGGTCTTATGCCGATCAAAAGCTTGACCACGCTGGGTTTTCTTGAAGATACTCGCTCTCACACCTCTGATTCGAAACATCTCAGGAATTGCTAAATTGCTATGGCTCACTGTGCAGAATTTAAAATTGCAACGCTTTATTGCCCCGACTCACCCTCACCATATCCAAAGTTAATAACCCTGCCACCGTCCATATAAATTTCAACGCTGTGGAGGCGGGGGGAGCTTGCACCGCGAGTTTCGTTCATTCAAAAGCTCGAGCACTACGCGAAGCTCAG